>OW679195.1:31652076-31951279 GCA_940337035.1 Agriotes lineatus | reverse complement strand
CTTTGCATTCTTATCTGGCCACCCTGTACATTGTCATATACCTAAAGTCAATAGAAAAGAAGATATAAGCGAAAAACCAAATTTTTCCCACATCTGCACCCTATAACTCACGAAGCTCAAGGTCAAATCAAGGGTACTTTTCGGATGTTGTTTGAAAACACCAAATAAAGGTGTACACAAAAATTTAGCTCACTTCGAATTATTCCGAAAGTTTGCCGTAAATTTGTCTAATTTGACTGGACTAATATTCGCAATTCAGCCCATTCCCGATTCCATAGTCATAATCCAACAGTTGTTATCAGAGCATGGGGAGACCTCTTCAAGTCTACCTGCCCTTATAGAAAAATGCCTCTCTTCCACTTATCTTCCATTTCAAGGCCAGTTCTTCAAACAAATCTCTGGTGTGGCCATAGATTCTCCTCTTTCACCTGTCGTTGCCAATATCTTCACCTTTTGAAACCGCAACTCTTGGATCTTCAGAATTGAAACCCAAGGTTTGGTTCTGATATGGTGACGATACCTTTATTATTGGGCCACATGGTAGACACGCCACCATCTTCTTAAATAATCTCAATAGTCAATATCCAGACATTAACTTTACCATGGAGATAGAAAGTAACAACTTAGATGTACAGGTCTCTTGCCAATCCAGTGTCAAACTTGTTCATTCTCTATATCGCAAACCCACTCACACTGATCGCTATCTACATGCCGATTTCCACCTTTATCCTACACAAAAACTGTCTGTTATCAATTCGCTTGTACACCGTGCTGTTTCCATATCTCAATCCGATAATATTCACGCTGAATTAAACCACATTCGGAAAGCTCTTAGGAATAACGGTTACCGTGCTAGGGATATACAGTCTGCCATCAATCGCCATCTTCATCCACGGCCATCCAAACCTCCAAAAACAAAAACAAAAAGCCTCCCGCAGCAATAGTCTTTCTTTTCTATATCCACCAAGTCACCAATCGCGTAGGAAAATTTCTTCGGAAAAAAAAAAAACATTAAAATGGTATTTAAACCCCTGAGCAAAATCTCACAGGTTCTTAACTTCAGCTAAGTCATCTAAAAGTGTTTATAAAGTCCCTTGATCTTGTAATGCTGTATACATTGGTGAAACAGGACGTTCAGTAAAAACTCGCATCTCGGAGCACCAGCGCTGTCTCAAGTCAGGTCTCGTTTCATCATCGGCCATCGCCGAACACCAACGCAATACTGGTCATGAGATCCTTTTTGATGAAACTTCCATCATCTGCAAATCCCCATTCTTCTTTATCAGAAAGATTTGCGAAGCCATTGAGATTTACAAGCTCCCTAATGATCACAATCGGGACAAAGCCTTCTATGTGGAACACGCTAATTTCTAAGCCCCTCCCATTGTCACTCAACCGCAACGGCATTTGCCTATAAATTCTCACCTTTCTCTTTCCGATCGTTAGAAGAGTTTCGCTTCTGGTGTGGTTCACACGTTGAGTTACCGTGCTCTTCTATCCCTTCCCTTGCAAAAGAGTTTCACTTCTGGTGTAGTTTACACATTGAGTTATCGTGCTCTTTTGCTTTTCTTCCAGCATTCACTAAGAACTGACATCTCGACATCATTGAGATCTTGTCCTTGGAGGAATATAAGAACGTCATCAAAATATCTTCTAACGCTTAAGTTAAAATGTGCAATTTTAAAATTGGTATTGTTATTAGTAATTTTTTTTTAATCGTAATTATGTCCCAGGGATAATAATGTCCATTATGTTTTCAGCCGAAGACAACAGTAAATTAGAGAAATCAAACAATGATTTGCAACAGCAACTGTTTGATCTGCAGCAAGCCAAGAATAACTTAGCTGCCACTATAACAGACCTAAATGCAAAACTACATTCTACAGAAACAGAAATAGCCAAGCTAGCAGAAAAATTGCGAAAATCAGAAACTGTAAATAACCAGACTAGCAACGATTTACTAAAAGAGATTGCTTTGGTGAAAGAACGTAGCAAAATTTTGCTTTCTTACAATGGAACCCTGCTGTTTAAGTTCAAAGCGCTAAAAACCAGATACGAAACATTAATCTGTGAGAAGAAGGAGTGGGTTGCTGAGCAGAGCAATTTGGACCGGTGGCTGATCAATGCCAGGGATGAAGCACTGCGCTTGCAGCAGCGTCTGAATGAAATGGAAGCAGATGCCATGTCATCTTCTGAAAGTCCAGTCGAGGAGGACATCTGTGTAAACTGCAGCATGCTTAAGCTGGAAATAGAGGAATTAAATGCACACATCGGTCAACTGAATTCTGAGGTCGATGCTCTTGAAGCTAAGAATATAAACAACAAGTGGGGAAACTTTGGGAAGATGCAGGTGAAAATCGAGAAGTTGAAAACCAAAACAGAGGAGGCAGAAAGATTGCTTGAAAGTGAGAAGCAGAAGGTCGAGATGTTGAAACAAACCAATTTAAAATTGTTGGAGCAGATAAATGACAATCTGGAACATCACAAAAAGGAAAAAGTTATTTTTGCTGAGAAGGTATGATGCTTTTATTTTTTTTTTTTAACTAAATAGGCTACTATTTATTGGGGCAATTTCTTTAAAAATAAAGTAAGTAATTTACATCACCAATTTCAATCATAATAATTTGATGGAAAAAATTGTTGGAAAAATCCCAGTTGTTGCAAACCTTATACCAAATGACAGAAACTGACTATTTTGTATGCTTGTTTTTGCAAAAGTAGTACAGTAGTGTCGATAATCCAAGATGGAAGGGACCGAGACTATTTCGGATTATGTGAAGTAATGTTGGAAACATTTTAAAAATCAAATGCACCTAATGTCATAGGCATAAGTAAATTTAGGTAAATGATTATTTGCCTAGGCATAGGTATGTTAAATGTCGAGGGCATAGGACACAATGCCAACCGTGGACACTATACTGATCATTGAAGTAAAAAAAGAACTAGTAAAGGCTGCAACTAACCTAAACAATCTAGAACGAGACACTGGATCTTTGCTGAATTTCGTTATACAGAGAGATCAATAAAAAAACCAAGAAGACTATACTAAGGAGATGCAACTTCCTATGACGGCTGTATATAAAAGCGGCTCTTATGTCGGGGATAGCCGTCGCGGCGCTGTCGACAGCGTGTACTGCCATTCGAGAGTTGGAAGCGAGCTAAATTAACCTGTAATCGCTGTTAAAAGTCAGTTTACGGTTGTTAATCCAATGGAGTGTATTTCAAGTGTGTTATTAATTGTTAAAACATGGTCCGAATTTCCAGTTACACTCAGCAAATGTTTGACATTGACAGTTCACGAGTTTTGTGAATGAATAATTGTACACCACGGCCGCCTTACTTGTCAGCTTTTAGCGGTCCGCTTCGAAACGGGAGTTGCGTGTCCTTAGTATAGTGTTCTTGAAAAAAACCAATTAGGGCAGGCTGTGTTATACGTTTGGCAGTACTGAAGTGTATTGTCAGTCTATGTCAGATTTGAGATTAGTAGGTTGTTGTTTGACACAGACTGACATAAAACTTAACCTGCAAATCTCGAATTTGACATAGACTGACAATACACTTCAGTACTGTCAAACGTATAACAGATATCACAGCCTGCCCTAATTGTTTTTTTTATTGATCTCTCGTTATGACTGACATTTAGGTAAATGATCATTTGCCCAAATTTGGTTTATGTCACGACATTAATACAATGTAATGTGTGCATGCACTAGACAATAGTTGCACTGGCCTATTTTTAGATAAATCGCATCAAAAAGCAAAACAAAGGGCCCAGAAGGCTTCCTTGTGAAATACTTTCAATGTTAATATGTATAAAATGACGGTCTAGGACATTTGGGCGCGGGACACTTGGGCGCGAGAAAGGGTCAACGTTGGGATTTAGGAGCACATTAAGTGCAAATAATTTAAATTTTACAAAAATTAACAAACATTTATTAAATCGCTATTTATCCTGAGATGTTAATGTAATTAATCAAACAATATTAAAAGAATACTCGAATTATTTATTGAAACCGTTATGAGATTCTTCTTCTTCCTCTTATATTAGGCCAGTGGCCTGTTTATTCCACACAATTGTGGTTCTGTGAGCCCTCTTAACTCGTAAGTCGTGTAGGTGGCTAGCCTTGCCCGTCAAAATTGAGGAAGAGTTCCCTTCTTAGGGGTTAACGACTACCACAGGTGTTATTGTGGTAGCCGGGGAGCGTACGATTGTTAAAATCCGTCTAAAGTCCACCGGGATTTGAACCCGGGTTGGCCGCCTGAGAGTCGAGCATTAGCTCGCTGGGCCATCCGCTCACCGTTATGAGATTAATTTATATAAATAAAGATGGATATAGATTATATATAAGCGTTGAAAATAATTTTAAATAGAAATACATTTATGGTACTGGTAAATGAATAATACTATGCTATATTCAATCGAGTGATGCTTCAAATGTTTAATATGTTTCGAATATGTGTTCTGTTTGGACCAAAACTAGTCGACTTCGAGTTTTGTTTATGATGATAATACTTCACAATAAACTGTTAAATTTTAAAGTAATCAATTATTTTCGTTATGTTATGAACCGACTAACTGAAGATAAGAGCAGAAATAAGAATAACAATACAAAAAGATTAATTTTAATAATCAAAATTTATTCTTGCCATTTTTACCATTATAATACATATTATTCTTAAAGTAACATATACAATTTTTTAAAATATAAACAAGAAGCATCTACGCAGTCATTTCATAATTGTACGAAATGTCTCTTAAAAATTCTACAATGTTCCTATTATTTGCGCCGTCTACATGATTATATTGATTATTATAATCTTCAACCAAATTTTTTATTCTTCTATCAGCGTGGATATTTTTTTTTGAGTGGGCTAATTTCCCGCTAGTAACTGTTCATAAGCAACATCTCTCCCTCGTTGAACAATTTTCAGGCTGTCGATGAATTTCCAAATGATTGAATGGTTCATCGATAGCTCTGTTTGTACTCTCTTTATTCATTTATTCTTTGTTACTTATTATTTTAATGTAATAAATCTCCGTAAAAGATTTGTTAGTATTTACCGGAAAGTTAAAATTTGTAACTTGTTTTCGTCAAACATACTTGTATTAATAAAATTCTAATTTTCAATAATTAATATTTCTATACTAAATTTTTGCCGCCCGCCACCTCCTTGGACGTGCTTTAGGTAGTGATGCAACCGAAAAAAAAACCGTTTTTTTTTAAAAAAACCTGTTTTTTTTGTAAAAAAAACCAAGCGGCCTGGTTTTTTATTTAAATGCGTTTTTTTTTCAAAATTAAAGTGTAGTGAATAACAACAAGTAATTTGTTTGGAAAAACAAAAAACAGATATTTTTAAATAAAAATAATACATTTCGTAGGTAAAGTGAATTATAGAATTTATAATAACAAAAAAAAAGCAAATATTTCTAAAGAAAAATAGAAAAATAGCCAAAGTGGATATACAGGGTGTTACGAAAGTCGACGGAAAAATTTCTGGGGGTGAATCCTTGGCCCAAAATATGATGATTTAACTCAACAAAGTTGCTTAGGTTAGCCGCTAGAGGGATTTAAAGATGATTAGCTTTTTTTAATTTTTTCAAATAAGTCGGAAAATCTTTGATGGATTTTATTCATTTTTTGGCCATGCGTTTTTACCAGTAAACTTAAGCTTTTTGTGGAATAAACGCTAATTTCGAAAATTACAGAATGTTTAAAAATGTTGTCACAATTATTCATCCATATTTTTTAACCCCTGTATAATCAGTACCAATGTTTTTTTGTGGATAGCTACTTTAATTTAGAAGCTATTTCCTCTCTTAAAAAGTGTTAGTTGGGTAAACGGTTTAGCCACAAAAAAATATTTTCTAAATCCCTACAAGCCTGAATCAGTAATTTTAACTTAACACTAGGCTTGTAGGGATTTAGAAAATATTTTTTTGTGGCTAAACCGTTTACCCAACTAAAATTTTTAAGAGAGTGAATAGCTTCTAAATTAAAGTAACTGTCCAGAAAAAAATTTGTTAGTTATACAGGGAGTTAAAACATTTAAAAAAGCTAGTCGCTTTAAATAATTGGGGACCTGCGTTCGAAGGAATAATGGGTAGAGTGCTTGCCATATCTCAGCGACCCTGCGCAGTGATCGAAATTCTGTAAATACGTCATAAGCAAGGCTACAGACCAACCTGAAAATATCATTGCGATTTTGCTGCGTTTGATATCGTTTGCTATTTTCGTACTTATAAGTTAGTTTTAGCGTTCTTTATCTACTTATATTTCCGTTTATTATAAAAAACAGTTTTATCAAAGAAACACGAAATATTGACACAACCTATTTTAAATTTCGCGCCTGCAAGCTAGCCTGATGTTTTTAGGTTGTACTGAAAACACCATTTGGGCGTCTCGCTCTACAGTCTTCTCCTTTACTCCACTGCGCATTTGTGGTCGCTGAGATATGGCAAGACCTCTCATAATGCGGCTGTCTAATGCGTGATGCTCAACACATCACCACGTGTCATGAATTTGACACGCGGCAGCCGGGCATGAGAGCGAGAATACGGAAGCTCTGACCTTCCGCCTTGCAGGCCAAGCTCCTTCATGGGGTGTTAGTGCCTCACCATTATTATTATTAATAATAATTTCTAAAGCCCTCTAGCGGCTAAACTAAGCAACTTTGTATATAAAGTACGTTTTTTTCCTATAAAAATTTTCAAGGTCAAAGAATTTAGGGTTTATGTTGGTATAACTTGGATTCCTTTAAAAAATATATGTTGGTAAAATTTGTTTTAGTAACTTTATAGAACTAAAAATTGGTGGGAAATTTAAAATCTGGCATTAAAGTTCTATGTACATCAAAAGCTCTTGCTAATCTTTCGTAAACGTCTTCTTCTGGTGTGTTGTTAAGGTGCAGATCCAACAGTTCCCCTGCACACTTTAGAAATGCTTTTTTACATTTAATTTTAAAAGATTCCATTTTTTACGTATATTCAGTTTCAAAAAAGAAAAACTGACAATTTAATTTTAAATGTCAAAGTGACAAAAGTCGTTGACAGAAAAACCTGACGAAAATAAATTTTCTAATAATTTTAGAAAAGCAGTTTTGCCAATTCTATCTTGACCTTGAAAATTTTTGTAGGAAAAAAACGTACTTTAGGTAAGTTGAGTTAAATCATCATATTTTGGGCCAAGTATTCACCCCTAGAAATTTTTCCGTCGACTTCCGTAACACCCTGTAGAAATTATAATAATGCCGAAATTACTCGCTAACAGACATGGCTGACTCCTCAACTGACTCGGAGTCAGTATTCATGCAGTTTACGTCGCCCATGTCACTGTCTGATGACTCTGATGAATCGCTAACGTAACTTGATTCGTCGATCAGGTCGACAGTTTCAGAGCTGAGTCCAGCTTAAAGCAACTTCCAATAGGGGTGGGTACCTACCAATTACAAAAATGAATAAAAAACAAAAAAAAACCGTTTTTTTCTGTTTTTTTTCTAGGTTTTTTATTCAATTTAAAAAAACGCGTTTTTTTACATCACTAGCTTTAGGTAATTTTCGTTATTTAAATTAAATGGTCAGACCCATTAATAGTAAAGCTAGCTAATACCAATATACTTTAATTAATTTCCTTACGCCAAATGTCTAGCGCCCAAGTGGCCCTGCGCCCAAGTGTCTTCGCGCCCAAACGGCCGCACCCAAATGTCTGGCTCCGATAAAATGACCATACCTTAAACTTTCTCTTAGGAGCTCTTAAGTTTTCGTATCTACCTTTTCAAAAAGATTTTGAAACTTAAACATACATGCAGCCCTTGAGAACCAAAAGCTACTATGAGAATTTCCACTTGAGCTGTATAATTCGTAACAGATGTTGAAATATTACAACACGAAGTTCCACATAACCTAGACAATATCAAAAACCCCATTAAGAATTTCAAAATAACGTTGGAAAGTGCAAAGGAATGATAATTTCTAAACTGATCTCAGAAATCTCAGTGACCTGTAAATTTGAAACATTTAGAAGTCAAAAACGACACTAACAGCCGTATTCATAGTCGTTCGCCAGCGGTTCGCCGGCGAGTCGCCGGAGTTTTGTTATGAATAGTATGTTGGCTGCACTGTACGTCTATGTCAAATTCGAGGTTATCAGGTTAGGTTTTCCGTCAGTTTTGACAGAAATTGACACAAAATCTAACCTGCTAACCTCAAATTTGACATAGACGTACAGTGCCGCCAACATACTATTCATAACGAATCTCCGGCGACTCGCCAGCGAGCCGCTGGCGAACGACTATGAATACGGCTGTAAGAGTGTCAAAACAGCTTTGCCAATTTTTTAAAATGGGAATTTTAAATTGATCTAGAATTTACAAAATAATTGCAAAACGATTTTCAGAATTTCAAATGATCTTCAGAATTTCAAAGGGACCTTTAGACCGAATGAAATTTCTAACTTCCTTTGTTAAATGCTGTCTTGAAATTAAAAAAAACTCGAAAATATCTTATTGTAAGAATTACAAAACGATCTTGAGACCGAATGATATTACTACATTACTTTGGTAAAGGAAAATATTTTTGAATTTGTCTTCAGACGAGATTGAACGCAATCTCTAACTTTGAAGAAGCAAAATTTGATTTTTTTAAACGTTAAGAGTGAGAATTTCCAAAGGATCTTGAGATCGAATTCTAGATTACATTGAAAATGAAAACATTTTTGAATTTTTTAATTGTTGAATTTCAGAATTTCAAAGCGACCTTGAGATAAAAAAAATTTCAAAATACTTCGAAAAAGGAAAACATTTGAAATTTACTAAACTACAGGACTGAGAATTTCATAATTATTGTCAGATTTTCAATGCAGCCTTGCTAAATACTAAGACGACTGTAAAATATCAAAACTTTATTAGAAATTTCAAGACGACCTTGAGGGAAAAGCTCAACCAAAAAATTTCATAACTACCACCAGATTCAATTAAAAAATCAAGCAAGCAAAACATCAGTTTAAAAAACAACATAGTTTCCTTTATTAGACTCTTATGGAGCTACGTACTACACATATTTTAACTACTATGAGTTTTTTTAACAGTTTTTTATTTTTTATCAAAATACTTCCATTTTTACAGTAAAATTTGCTGAACTCGTGGGCTCCAGTGTTTCCACTCAATACAGGATGCGGAGCTGAACCTCCGGAGTGTTCAATGAAATCGGGGCTTCCTGGTGGTCATCTTAAAGCTGTGTCAGTAGTATCACAACTGAAATACAAACATATTGTTGTTATAATGTTTTGTACGCAAACAGAATTTATTATTTTGATTAAAATAGTTTTTTCTACACCTGCCATTGAAAGTTAATCATTCTACTTGGTTTTTAATGTTGAAAGCACTTGTTTTCCGTAGCTGTGCTGCAGAGTACTGTGCCGAACACTGTACCGCTCCCTTAGAAGAAGGGTGGACACGGCCTGGGCTACCTCATGAACTCTCGGTAGAATATGGTGTAGTGTAAGGACTAGGCACAAATGCTTCAGGTGCGTTGTCGTTACTCACAATATAAAAACAAATCTAGCTAATAAATAACACACCATCTTTAGGGCCTCGCTGTATACCTGTATAAATTGTACAGGTGAAAGGTTAGGGAAAGAACACAAAAATATCAGCAATAGGGGCATTTAATCAAACCCAAATAATCACAGTAACATGAATTATATATATAAGCCATGAAGGCTGAAGTGACAGCAACTTAAGATTTGTAGGACAATTGCCTAACAAATAAATAAACTATAAATAGAAATCGACTTCCAAGTATTTTAGTCACAAAAATATGCTAATTAATAGCTCGGGGTTACAACTCAGGATCGTCGCCTGTAAGTATTGCACTTGACATGTGGGCACAACGTCCAAAGGACGCGGCGGCGATAGTGATTTTTCGGCACATACGTATTTCAGCAATTTGGAAACCATTAATCACTCATGTTTTTAGCGTTATAAATTGATCGATTAAAAGGAGTAATTAAAAACGCTTCATTTTGAATCCCTAAGGTTTTAGCAAGAACTGAGTATATTTGCGGCAACTGCCATTGTCGATAAAAATGCTGAGGAATGCATGTACTTTCATTTTGATTCCGTATTATGTCCAGCAGCGATCGCAAGAGGGAAGATCCTGGTATGTGCATCTTGACAAATAGAACTTCGATGCAGGATTTGGCTGCATTATTTCGTAGAAACCCAGGACGCCATGAGCAATGAGAGCAGCTAACTGCAGTAAAGCGGCCTAGGGCATTCTGGAATTTCCAGCCAGTTTGCACATCGAAGCGAAAAATGGGAGGCCCAGTTAGAGCAGTTTTATTTACTCAATGACACGCGAATTGCGTGGAAAGTGGGGGTAAAAGTTAGAAGTGGAACCTAAAAACATACGGTAGTTGACAGAATGCGGGAAATTTGAAAGATTGTCCTGATGAATTTGTAAAGTATTACATTTAACTTAAGCTATAAGCCGTTCACGACCTTTTTGAGACAGAGTTGGCTATGATTTTTTCTTTTCATGTTGGACTAACTGATTCGATGATGTAGTGGATGCAACTTTTTTTTCTGTCAGTGTCTGTTCGACATTTTCTTGCCGCCACATTGCCAGATTTATTATTTTAATATTCGTAAGAAAATAAATGATTTATCAAATGTGTAAAAACGCAGAACGTTATTCAAATACGATGTAATTCACTTATTTAATAAAACTGGTGTGATACTTTGTTTTTAATTGACAATATCTTTATTACTTGTTCACATGTATTTATTTATAAGTCATTATTAAATGCTAGTAATTATATAAAGAATATTTCTAAATTACAAATTGTATATAAAAATTAATAAGTTAATATAATAAATTTATATACCATTTTCCCATAGATAAGACCAATAAAATTTAAAAAAATCAAATTTATTCATAATTCATACAAAAAAAAATGAACGACAACCACTAACATTACATAATAAAATATTTATAAATTATCATAATGGTCGACATCCCAAATCTTCATCTTCACTGTCTTCGGTTCTACTGTCGGTAAAACCAAAATCTGATTCTTCGCTTTCTTCACCAATTCTAATTACGAGTTCTTCTACATTATCAATCACATACTCATTTTCCATGTATTTGTTTTCTGTTTTTTCAACATGTGAACAAATATTTTGCCACTCCTGCTGTCCAATATCTTCACATTTATCCTCTGCCAATTTCCACACATCATCTAATTTAAACGTTGTATTGCAAGCAGCAACGTGATTTTTAAGAAGGGCCCATATTTTTTCGATTGGATTAAGTTCGGGATGATATGGCGGTAGACGTAGAACTGAGTGTCCATGTTCGGCAAGTATGCTATCGATGACATATATGTATTTTGCGGGTTGGCTTATGAAGCTGTATTTTTGCATATAGTTCTGGCTTCGTTGATTTGATATCGAAATGAATGTTACGTTCGTTCAGCCATTGTTGCATATTTGCTTTTAACCATGCAGAAGTTGGATTTGGTTCAACCGTAACATTGTGGTATGAAGCATTATCTATTACCAACACAGAATTCGGTACCAAATTTGGGATTAGTTTTTCTTTCAGCCATTTCACGTAGTTTTTATGGTTCATGTCATCATGATAGTCCCCGGTTAAGGCCCGATTTGAATATTAATAGGCCATTTGGTACAAAACCTGCTGCACCTCCAACATGAACAATTATAAGCCTTTGACCTTTGGACACTGGTGCCTTCAAGCAGTTTTTCGTTCCATCATCCCAAGCTTTCGGTACAGTATGCGAACTGTGTAGATATGTTTCGTCGGTATAAACAATATTTCTACCTTCATTTTTGTACGCCTTTAATTTTCTTAGAAACTCGATACCTTTCGAACAAATTTCTAGGGTTTCAACAAGAAGCTTTCTGTTATCCTGCGTCTTTTTCCAACGGAATCCTAATTTATGTACAACTTTCCTGAATGAGGAAATCTTTCCTTGAAAATTAGGAAGGTCTTCTTTGACTTTTTCAAATACTGCTGCCATCGTGGGTCTGCAGTGGTACATCCTTGAAAAATTATAAATAATTCTTCGTAGTAACTCCTCGTCACATGCATCTACAGTCGACTTTGGTTTTGGCTGGTTTACATTTTTTCTAGGCGTTGTAAATTTATAACCTAAAAATCAGAATGTTAAAGAAACATACAAATATAATTTAATTTCATGTAAAACCTTCTGGATTGGCTGCACCTTCTTTGCAAATTTTTTGTACTGTTGTTTGTCCAACACCTGTTGCTTGCGACACTAGTCCTACAATACGGCCAGCACCTACAAAACGCCCTTCTTCTCGTTCAGTTTTCATAAATTTGTAAACATTATGAACAATTTCACGACCTTGGCTGTGTACAACACGACGTTTATTACTCATTTTGTAAACCTGTAAATAAACATAATTCTTTTAAAAATTTTGCAAGCAGCATAAAAAATAAGCAAACTTACGGTAAATATCAAAATAGGTAAGGACGAAATTACAAAAACACGTTATGGCGGCTAGAGCACTGTCAAACACGGAGCAGCTGCGAGCACTGAAGAGCTTGAAGACCGCACAATACTGGTCGGCAAAAAGCTGATATCTTTAGGTTGATTAGTATAATGGCTGTCGAACGATTTTTCGTTTCTGCGCCGTGTCGTTTAGAGAATAAATTAACTCTACTCCTTGAGTAACTGTAGAATAACCTTATGAAAACCACATGGGAACCTGCTTAAATATCGAAATTAGTATATGCAAAATTTAACTAGAAGAGGCATTCTTACCAAACCTGTTTATGGCCGTTCGTGAAGAAAACAACGTTGCTATCGGTTTTTGATTGTTTAAACAGGAGCGGTCTTGGCCTACTCCTTGAATTTCAGGCGCTTCCTGAAAAATTAATAATTGAGAAACTCAACTGTTTGCTAACGAGCCTACTTAGGAAAAGCCAAGTGAGCATACTTCGACCAGAAAAGCCTTGTAGGTGTCTTATCTCTAATGTTGGACGCTTTATGGGATAAGCCTGAATTCCTTTGCTACATTATTTAAATATAAGGTGGTTCAAAAGAAGATGCGAATTGCTAGAATGCACTATTGATACGGGTCGTTACAACACTTTGGGTACTTTAAGAACCATTTACACGAACAAGAATTTCTGGTACAGTGACGTTACAAGTTTTCTCTGTCTAACATTCACGCGTATTAGAAAGAGACAAACAATGTCTTACAAGTCCGTTCCTACAAGAAAACTTTTACCGGCAAACTGGAACATGCGCTACTTTCTACAAGTTTTTGTTAAAAGTTCCGCCTTCGCGCAAGCGCATTTTTCGCAAATCCGTAATACCAACCTGTGTCAATTCGTAAACATAATCTCTTCGTTGTGTCAGTAAACACAACTTTGTTACATAATTTTATGTTTTGTTCTTGTCTCAAAGACATATTTACGTTAAAAATGCGGCAGTGGAAAAGAGAATAAATTCAATTACTGATACAATTGTATGAAAACTACGAAAAGAAACTATGCTAGCCTACAGGCGAGACCTATTTTTTGAGGTTATGTTTCTATTTAATTTTAAATAGATTGGTATGACTGCATGACAGCCAGCTGCAAGTGAATTTACAAGAAAAACTTGTTCGTGTAAACGGTCTTACAATTTACTTTTAACTGAACTGGTAACGTCTCTGTACCAGAAATTCTTGTTCGTGTAAATGGCTCTTAACAGCAGTTTTTTTACATTTCTCAAAATGTGAAAATTGATTTGTAAAAGGTCATATTATTTTAAAAATTAAATAATTATTTTCTTATTTTTAAGCTTCTTTGCATTGCAGGTGTAAACAATTTAGTGTGCATGACTCGTCTTGAAACGGTTGTAGATCTTAAACGACTGCAGCCTTCAACATCGGCTCAGGCTGCAACTGTCTTTTTCATTCAACATAGACATGCTTTCAATACTTGTTACACAAATAACGAAAGTATATAATTATTATCAAAAGTTAATCTCATCTAGTATGGCTATGAAAGAACAAATTGCAGCAGGCCCTGGATAGCCTGAATCAGTTGGCAACATATATCTAATACTTACTATATTGCTAGCGGCTATGAGTGGGAAACTCACGAAGGAAGTGAGACAGGCAACCAACTCTTCAATGTATAATGGTGAGCTGTGCGCAAGCTTGGCGGCGTCGTCCGCCCAATGGGGAAGTGGTCAAGTTTAAAATTCGCTTCTAAAGGCAGAGTTTGAATTGTCACGCATGCGCACGAGACGCGTTATACTCTAAGTGAGACTATGTCGGTGCCGTAATGTTTTCGAGCGTTCCGAGGCCCTACTAGCAATATATGTGTATTATATGTATGGTTGGCAACAATAAATTTCAGTAGTGCCAACTGATTCAGGCTATCCAAGGCCTGCTGCAATTGAGTTTTTAAAAAAACACTGTATTTACTTCAAAATTGTTGACAACTGTCTCATTTTGTATTTGTATTATAATTAGGGATGTCGTACCCAGTCTTAAATCAAACCCGGGTACCCGAAAACAGTACCCGGGTACCCTCGGGTACCCGAAATATATAACAAAAATGTTAGCGTATCTCGGAACATCTGAGGTAGCTACAACTTCTTTCTTTACGGCGCGACTTTTAAACTGAACTAAATTGAAATAGTACCTACTCCCCCATTCAAACTGCAGGTCGTGTATTATTATTTGTAAATATTTTCACACTTCCAAGTGCTATCAAATTCAAGGACGTGACTTTATTCGAAATTCGTAACAGCATCAAAATCACACAGAGGATGTTTATGTTACTTCATCCCATAGTGACGTGATTTAATTGTACAATTGACGGGTTGAATATTTTTATGAAAGGAATTTATTATATCAAACAAGAAACATTATGTGGTATGAGATGGGGTGATTCTCGTTATTACTGACTGGTTATATTTTTCTAGAGCGTATTCCTATTGTTTTTAAGTTTTTATTATCTTCTCCAAAAAAGACTGACTTTCTAGAAATTACTACATAATTTACTAGTCGGGTACCCGGGTCCTGAAAATATACCCGGGTTGACTATTACCCGGGTCGACCCGGGTACCCGGGCACCCGCCGACATCCCTAATTATAATGATTCTTTATTTAAGCTTTTTATAACAATACTTTCTCAAGAACAAAACATTTTTATGATACAGTCATATTATCGAAACTCGCATATAGAAAATGGTGTGTGAATGCATGATCCACTTTTGTGTTTAAAACAAGTTCAGAGTGCGTTTTCCTGAAGTAGCAGTGATTGAAGACCATTTTCTATGTCAACTGCAGCATACTGTAACCAATTTTGCACAAACTGTTAGTGTAGGTCACAGAATTGGAGCTGGCAGGAAACAAATTCGAACAGATGATACCATCGAACAAGTAAGGGAACTGATTGCAGAGGAACCTACGTTGCTGTTTCGTGGGTTGTCACAGGACAATCCCAATTTCATGAGAGAAACTCCCTTGCATTGTCCTAATATCGGTATTTGGGTAGCTCTTCCGTGAAGGAAGTTGATCGGTCCCTTATTTTTTTAAGAGACTCACTACCAAAAAATACGAAAACATCATTTTGCAATCATTCATCAATCAGTTGGATAATGAGAAACTGCAACAGGGTTACTTTCAGGAGGGCAATGCCCAAGCCCCATGTGGCTCGTACTACCTTTGAATTCTTGTGACAATTTTACGACGAAAGATTGATATCACACAATTGCTATCTATAGTCCTCTTGAATACTTCCTGTTTCCCTAGTTAAAAACCACAATTTTTAAGACCCCAGTGCATACTCTGGAAGATTTACGACAAAGTATCGTGGAAGAATGTACTAATAAAATTACACCTCGCCTCTCACAAAAAGTGTTTGATAACATGAAGAGATGTGTTGCACTGTGTTTTACAAAAAAAGCAGGGGAAAACTGCAGAACCCGGGGCACATTCCCCTGCTTTCTTAATATTAATTATTATTAACCATGTTTCTCTAGCAACCATAACCAAAATTATAAGGGAATCAAGTAAAAGGAAGGGAATTTGCTTCAAATTCTACAGTTTAGCCGAAGGCAGACATTTCCAACTTCTTCTGTAGTTTAATAACTAAGTTTCATTAGTAAATAAACAGGTTCGCATAATTTTTATTTTTAGGTTAGTTTTAGGGAAAAGTGTATTTGATTGACGCAGGCGTATTTGCTGGACAATTACATTTCTTTTACTTTCAAATTCGTTTATTTGAATATAATATTCTAATAAAATCAATAAAAAAATGTAATAATAAAATTTGACAAGTTTGAATTAAATATATGTAAAAGCCAATTTTAAAAGTGTTGGTTTGCACTTCCACAGCCATACTGGATGAAAATAGTTTTTCATCATACTATATTTCTTGCGCTAGGCTTGCATTAAGCAAATCCTCGGTTTGAATCCCGCGAGGGTCAAAATTTTTCCGCAACCTTGGTGATTGGAATTGGGCTCGGTGAGACCATTCACAGTTGGGCACCAAATTAACTGTGCTCTACTCAGATCCACAGACCTAAGAGATAGAGTAACAAGGTCAACACATCACAAAGACACACACCGCACGCAATGGTTGCTGCGCAAGCACTAAATGTGTCCTCCAACTCTGTAACCTGCAACCGGGGCAAGTTGAGCACTGCACTACCATGAAACCATTTTTCGGCTTCGCTCGCATGTTTTCTCCATATACCAATTACTTCAGGACTAGCCTGTATATTGAATTCAAATAATAACCAAATTGTATTTCGAATTATTTCAATTTATTAGTTGCTCATTTCGCGCCAATTCCTGAAATCCCCACAAACATTCGCTGGCTTATCTCAAAAGCCCAGCTTGCGGCATTTCGATTGTTCGAACGCGGAGGCATTATATTTTCGTTCCTCAAACAAGCCACTTGCTGACGAGAATTTTCTTCGTGCTAATTACGCCACGACGATTGGGTTTGAAAGCTAAAAATTGAATTCAGCTTTTACCAGGAATTATTTTCGCCTGGAACTCACAGTTTTCACAAGGAATTATTTTTTATCCGGAAATCTTCTGGAAATTTTACCAGGAAGTAATCATTTTCGCCTGATAATTTTACACTTGGAGGCCAGCTTCCCGTCACGATTTTAAACGGCCGTCAGCTACCTTTAGTGTCGATGCTGCAGTGTGGTCTGCTTTTGGTCAAGCCGCCGCATCGCGTTAAGAATAATCCTGTGTAGCAACCCATCGACTGCACTACCACTTCAGAAGTACAGGGCGCCAGAGGTTAGTGCTTTCGGTTGTTAAACCCGGGCTGGTTATACCAGTACTTCAATTTGTTTCCCATTGAGTAGAACATTCACTGTTATTTAATTAAAGATAGCTTTGAATTTTTATGTGCACTTGACGCCTTTTTTGTGAAAGGAGCACCCACGTTTTTTTGCTTACAACAGCCTAGACAGAAAGGTTTTTATAAATGACAGCGATATGCATATCACTCGATTTACCTTGCTATTTCAATTAATTTAACCACCCACAAAGGGGTTATTTGTACTAACGCGTGTGGCAACCTTTAGTTTGTTTGCTTGTATTTTGAATGAACTCCATATTGCGTAAATCACAGTTATTGACTGCAAGATTATTTAATATTTAATAAACTCTGATTAATTGTACTTCATTTATTTTTAATCGAAACCATCTGGTTTCTGGCGCCCAATAATATTTTTTTAAGACTATAGGGGTGCATATCTGGTGATTTGAACCCATGACCATATCGCCGATCGAGTTAGCTCGGCCATCCCGGTAAGTGTACGAAATTTTTCAGAACTTCCGTGTTGTACGCGCACTAAGAAGGTTGATCTGCGGTTTTGGCTACCATCGTTAATGATTTAATTAATTAACCGCAGGTCAGCGTCTTTGTTGTGTCAACTAGATGCTAGTATACGAAGCACTAGCCTCTACATCGCAAGGTAAATGAGGTTACAGATAATACAATACAATACTATATTTCCTACTCCAGTGTGGAAAGTACCAGGTGTCTTAAAAAGAAGTATATCTAGTATGCTTTAAATTTCTCACAATGCAATACCAATAACAATCTAGCGGCACATAAAAATTTATAGGGAAACAAAATTCAAAACCTAGATGTAATTCTCTGACACCTGTTATAATCCATTCACGTTGTTTCCTTCTCACAGTAGGCTGTAATGTTTTCATCGGGTTGCATGCATGAATTGTGATAGAAGTCAAACTATGACATTTTTTACAACTGCTTTGTTGATATTGTTGCAATTTTAATGTAAAAATGCCGAAAATTTTACGGAAGAAGACAAAATTTAACTGGCAACAGTGCAAGCATTCAAAAATAATAACATCCAATTTAAAACAATACCTATAACCCAATTTTGTCATGTCTAGTTATTTCGCATGACTACCAACATAAATTTCACCCCAACATAGCCTGCTGGGAGAAGGAAACATCGTGAATAGATTATAACAAGGCGGTCTATATTGTTTCAGGCCCGTGGTAATCCTAACACCACGTTCAGGCCATGACACTGGCTCTGTTGCCAAATTATGTGCTAGGTAATTGCAAAACACGAAGTTTTGTTTGTTTGAAATATATCTGACATTAATGGCTATTTATGCAACAAGTGCTAAAAGTCGACGTTTATGCGCGAGACATGAAAATTATGAAACGAAGCCGAAGGCTGAGTTTCATAACATGTCTCGCGCATAAACGACTTTTAGCACGCGTTGCATACAATATTTTATCTACGACCTTAATTTTACCGTTATTAATCCATAAATATCGATTTAAGAAAGGTTCGCATCTGCGACACTTTTAATTTATGTCATAATGAACAGTAGGCTACGCCGCGCGGGCGATGTCAAGGTGAGTTACGAAATGTAATTATTGATACTCCACATATGACTGTATTCATTACATAACGCTTTAATTATTTCAAAAACGCTTTACCTGTAACGCAAGAAGCAACTGGAATAGCTTTACAACTTCACTTGCAGTTCGAAATTGTAGTTTTGTAACCTCACTTCACTTTTAGCCCGTGTGCTAAAAGTAAACAGCTGATTTCTTTAAACACGGTAAACTATAAAACGTCACTTTTAGTGGAACAATCTAGCGCTAAAAGGCCTACTTTTAGTAGTGGTCGTAGATAAAAACTATTTTGACAAGGCAGTTCATATAAGTTACAAAAATGCCTTTGAAGTGTTGCGTACCATTCTGCAAGTCAACTTACGCTTCACCAGTCGCTCCATATGTTAGCATGTTCAAGTTTCCACCGTGAAATCGTACAGCAGCTCTTTTGAGATGTTTATTACATTAGCTATATGACTCAATTTCAATCATTTGTCTTTCAACACCATATCGTAGATTTTGGTAACCATTTCTGTTGTAGTGACACTTCTTTGGCATTCAGAGCGGTTCTCGTCTTGGACGCTGATGCAGCCCTATTAAATTTAGCCATCTAATTTTTTTCAGTCGTAAATGATGGAGCACATTCACCCAGCACAGTTTTCGTCTATTCAAAAATGCTTGCACCTTTTAAGAGTTTTTTATGCAAACATTAAATAACCACACAATGGCCAGTATTTTTCATTGTTAATCAAATACAACACACGTTTTCATTAAACAGCTGCTAACAACAAATTATTTCACAGATGGACTCTATATTTTCAGTATTGCCAATCAAAGATTGAAGTTGACATTTTTGAATATACATTTATATTTTGTATTTAAAATATGTGGAGGCTAACTAATTATCATCCCTCCCGCGTATTATGATGTTTTAATTAAAAAGTTTAAAAAATAAATAACTAAATGTGTAGCGAGGGCAGCACTTGTCAGACGCCCTTTTTGCACAAGCGCGACCGACGCCGGCGCAGGGATGCAGTACGATAGTGACGCTCACGTGTAAACAACTGTTGTGTGTTATTTACATAATCTAAGTTCCTTGTTTTGTTTTAGTTATTTTACATCGTTGATCACTATTTTCACAAGTTGTAAGTGCTAAATAAATGTGTGAAGTTGATAGTGGTGTTTAATTGAATGCCTCTACAATTCTGGCTGCCCAACGTCGAGCCGATATTTAAAAGACTGATCAGTACTAGCTAAAACCTCTCATTAAATTGAAGTGGACGGTTCTTAATACGTAAATTAAGTGAACACCGAACAGTGTTGTGAAACTACGCTAAATTCTCTGAGGAATCCGCCAGGATATCAGGAGTTTTGTTCAAACCGTTTATGCCAGTGCGTCGCTGCGGCCATTTCTATACCGCTGGAACCGGTTCTAACCAATAACCATCCCTACTTGCAAGTTGCAGCGTGTTCCCGCTTGAAGGCGTTCATATTGCACCTCGTGCTCTCGCACCTACTACGTCATTGCTGTGACGTTACCGCTTCAGGTCGCTGTTCGGTACTGTATATCGTCTTATTAAAAGGTAAGCGTATTTGTATGTACTATAGCGGTTTTGTGCGCGTTTGAACTTTGAAGTAAAGGAACTGCCCGTGTTAGTGCACGTTTTTCAGACTCTTTACTAAATAATGCAACTTTTAAGGAACTGCTCGTGTTAGTGCGCGATTTTTTCAGACTCCTTTTACTAAATAATTTAAATTAACAACTTTTAAGGAACTGCTCGTGTTAGTGCGCGATTTTTTCAAACTTATTATTTTGTTACGTAAGTTTAACTAGTGACTTTAAGGAACTGCTCGTGTTAGTGCACGTTTGTCAGACTCCTTTCTGTTTAGTAGCTTAATTTGTTACTGACTTTTACTCTTGATCTTTGTATTAATATAATATTGGTACAAAATTCATGTCAAAAGACTCGCGTTGTAGTGAGCGCATTAAAAACCTAAGTGAGCAGTCATCAAGTTTTTCAACAGCACCGCAACCAACAGCTGTAACAATGGCGAATTCTCCAGTAGTACAAATGTCCACTGAGCAACTGCAAATGTTACTTGCTGGGGTCGAAACTCGCGTCAACGAGCAGTTGCGGCAAATGCAGTCCGATATCCAGGATCAGCTGCGTTCACAGGGCTTCACACCACCAGCAATAACGCCTACGCCAACGATTGCCTAGGGAAGCTTCGCGGAATGTACTGCGCGTTTTTCGGGCAATAAAGAAGAAGAGGTCGCCGCGTCTATGGATGCCATCAACACGTATCGCGATTGTCTAAACATTTCAGAAGACAATGTGTTACCGTTACGGCGACTAAAAAGAAGCAAGCAAAGGCCAACGGCTTCTCAGCCGGAGCTGGTCGTGGGTAAAATAAAAGACTCATAAGCTTTAGCTGAAAAATAAAATATGGGCGCCAAGTAGCTAGTAACCCAGCACTTTGCTAAACAAAAGATAAGCTACGGAAGGCGCTACTAACCAAACCTGAAAATATAAAGGGTAACGGCAAAGGCACAAATCATAGACGCAGAATAGGTCAAGGTAGTATAATTACGGCAAACAAAAATACAATACACAATTAAAATACACACACACAAAATATACGGCAAACCAAATTATATCACAGTTCAAGAAAAAAAATATCAGGGGTGGCTTGAGGCTAAACTCACCACAGTACAGCCAGATTACATATACAAGGGCATCAAGCGAAATCAGCGGGCGGGCCCAGAATTAATAAAATTTCACACAATATGTATAAAGTGCTAATTAACAGTATTAGTAAAAGATTACAAAATTGATATTAAATTTGGCCAAATGCATTACTAAATAAGCACTAAAGAAGAGCTCGGAGACTCGTGGCTCCGGCGTAATGATTAAATTGAAAGGTAAATTTAGTAGGTGGGTTGAATTTAACTGAACACCCTGTATGCAAGGTTCCTCTCGTAATTAAATAAAGATTAATTCACATTAGCGTCGCCGCGGTCCGACAAGATCTTACGGTGGTACCACGAAGCGATTTCGCGAACAATGCATTGTACTCTGCATTATAACGGCCGAGGTGCGAGCAGTAATAATAATTGCTTGCAAAGCTGGGTAAATAGCATAATTCAACGGTGTAAATAATAACACTTAAAATCTGAAAAGGTAAACCGTCGTGCACTTGGCTTCACAATGTGGACATAATACCGTTACAAATTTTACATATACAACTCCGATAAAATTTAGCCCGAATTCGGTTACAACGCGATTCCGATAAAACTATTCCGAATTAAGAAGCACTTTCGCCTAAATGACCTACTTGGCTATTTACTGTGCGGAAGAGCTACCGCCAAAACTGATTCTTGCTGAAGGCAAACTCAATCATAATCGTGCAGGTGAGTTCATAGCTTTAAAAACACACAATATAACAAACGTAAGTCTATCGAGCACCTTGCAGCGTTGCCACGCAAACGGCCTAAGGGGGCACTTGATTCCCGAGAGTTCGAAACGGAAATATTAAACTGACAGACCTTTGGCAGTGGGCTTCTCTTCCGCTGCAGATGTTAAAAACAGGGGGGGCCTAAGGACTACGAGGGGACCAAGCCATCACCAGGTAGCTGAGGGGATGCCATAGTCAGCGAAACTCGTCACCAGGCTAGTGGCTACGTGACCACAATGCGACAGCTGCGATTAGCTCGGTAGTTTCTTGCTCCCAACGAGGAGAATTCGACAGGCATGCTACCGTCGAGTAAAAGGTACCGTCGAGTAAAAGGTACCGTCGAGTAAAAGGTACCGTCGAGTAAAAGCTGAAAGGCAAATAGCTATGGAGGTACACCGAATAAGTCCAATTAAATTCACCTACCCGTTTCAGGTTTTCTACGGCTGTTCAACGCCAAAGTAAAAACATGTGCTTTGCTAGAGCGGAATCCCCAAACAATATTCGGGCTGGAATTCGCCAAAAATGCAACTCACAAAGCCTAATTCTGAACTTCCATGGAGTTCACGACACAAAAAGGCACAATTCCAGATTAGGATGCTAACGAAAAATCCTGGTTTAGGTACGTCATCAAAACGCAAATTTCGAAGCACCTAGCTCTTGCAGCACAGGATGGCGGAAAAATGTCAAGATGGTTTCCAAAACTGATAAAGCCCAAAAATCAAATTTCTGGGGAAAGGGAAAATGCATGAGGTGAAGCCTACACTGCAGGGGCATTTGGACCCATAAAATCGACCGAATGGTTTACTTAGTTTGCAATACAGCTATCAAACGATCTGAATGCTCAAAGATAATGCAGGGAAAATCATACCTCAAGAAATACATGGTAAAAAGTTAATTTTAACCGAGATTAGGGCAAATAATTAGGCGAATAGCTAAAAATGAATTTTGACCCGTAACAACTCTCCCCTCACTTAAAAATAGGTAAATTCCCCGAATTTACCGACGCAGAACCTAAGCATGCACAATAATGAAACCTCAAGAACCTTCCAGATGCACAAAAAGAACCAAAGCTGATATCCAGCTCAACCAGGCCAATGTCAACAAATTTAGAAGCGGATACGTAAACCAAAAAAAAGTTCGTCACTGTCAGAAGGCGAAAAGAAATAAGGGAAACACACAGGGTCGTAAAAGGATTGAAAGTCGAGAGAAAGATCGAAGGGATAAACGGCTCTCCAAATGAATGTCATGCAGAAAAGGACATCGGAACATCCGTCGCTGCTGGATGACAAAGGCGCGCCGGTGGATGAACCGATCCAGGCCCAAGTCTACACAACACCCACCGAGAGACCGCCTACCAAGAAGAGGAAAATAAAAAATTAGAGTGGTGAAAAAGGGCATGGGATTAGGAAGTTCAAGAAAAGAAAATAGTGGACGACACAGAAGAGGGATGGGAAGGATTGTCCGTTGTCTCGTCAGTCGGTCATCGTAGGGTGGAATTAAGTAGAATAACAGAAAATTTCAAAATTGGAAAAGGCCGAAAAAGTTTGAAGTCTGCACAGGCAACGGGTACCAGGCGCACCGCGATCATAGGCAACCATCCCCTGAGCCGACAAAAAAAATAACCCTACACCCTACTAGTCTAGGAAAAGTGGGCAGCCCAGGACCGACTGCACACTGAAACACTATCCTCCGTGACCGGATAGCGGAACACCGGAGATGAGACCTCAAAGGTGGCTCACTCCTGAATGAACGACAAGATGGAATGTCTCAGTCTACCTTACAAGTAAGGAATAGACGGAAAAGTAACCGACCGTTCAAGTCCCCAACCTTCCTCCCAACGCAATAGAAGCCCAAGCGCGAAACAAAAATAGAAATAGAACGACAAAAGAAAACAAGATGGACAGCGGCTTAGCAAAAAGTCGGGTCCCAAAAAGCCGACAAAGTCGAACCTCCAAAGGAGCAAAAGAGACCGCCCTCAATCACCAAGCATATTCAAACGTAGGACGAAACTTACTTGAGGAAAATAATCCGCCTAAGCGAGATGGGTCCCACCACAAAACCAAACGCAAAACGTGTAGCTGAAGGCAACCAGACAGCAACAGCTACACCACCAAAATCCCAAAGGGTATCCAAAAAAAATATTCCAACAAGCTAAGCTCGACCTACGCCGAAGCAAACGAAGACACAAAGGAAAACCAAAAGCCAGACTCATCAAATATATACTGCACAAGCCAACTAGGGAGATGACTTGAGAAAAAAAAATCGCTAAGGCAAAATTCACAAGCATCCATGCCAACCAAATATTCTGATCATCAATCCAGAAGAAAAAAAAATGAAAAGGCACATCAACTGCTACGCAAACCAACAAGGAAGATGGTTTGAGAGATAAAAGTCCGCAAAGCGAGTCTCTCCAAACACATCAACACCATACCAAAATCTTATCATCAATCCAAAGAAGAAAAGAACCAATCAGAAGAAAACTGCGCTAAACCAACAAGGAAGATCGTTTGAGAGATAAAGTCCGCAACGCGTGTCTCTCCAAACGTCTCAACACCAAACCAGAATCTTGTCATCAATCCAAGGTAGAAAAAGGAAAAAAAAGAACCAATCAAAAAGCTGCGCTAAACCAACTAGAACGATGGTTTGAGGGATAAAAGTCCGCAAGGCGAGGCCCTCCAAACACATCAACATCGAACCCATGTCATAATCATTCACAATCCAAAAGAAAAAAAATAGCCAATCAGATAAACCGCGCTAGTCCAACAAGAGGATGCTTTATAAAATTCACCAGAGCAAACTTCCTCAAGCACATCACCATCATACCCATAACAAGATCATCACTCCAAAAGAAGAAGGCAAAAAAAAATAAGCGTCACAACAGAAGCACAAGAGAAAAAAAACTCAAGCATACCAAATCAGCAAAACACACTAAACCTCAAAAGCACGCAACCAATCAAAATCAGAAACATCCAAAGCTTCCACTCATCAGCACAACTCAAAACTCTTGCAACAATCCCATCATACTGCCTAAACTCACAACCTAATCACTTATTCAATCAAACGAAACAAAAGAGAAGAAACAACAAACGAGGGCTTCTAAAGAAAAAAAAACCAAACAGACAAGAAATCACACTACCAAACGGGCATACTACCAAGACAATCATGCGAAAGCAAGCTAGGTCAAGCGAAACCAAGCTCTACGTCAGGGGCGCCATTTACTTCTTGTTACCGTTACGGCGACTAAAAAGAAGCAAGCAAAGGCCAACGGCTTCTCAGCCGGAGCTGGTCGTGGGTAAAATAAAAGACTCATAAGCTTTAGCTGAAAAATAAAATATGGGCGCCAAGTAGCTAGTAACCCAGCACTTTGCTAAACAAAAGATAAGCTACGGAAGGCGCTACTAACCAAATCTGAAAATATAAAGGGTAACGGCAAAGGCACAAATCATACACGCAGAATAGGTCAAGGTAGTATAATTACGGCAAACAAAAATACAATACACAATTAAAATACACACACACAAAATATACGGCAAACCAAATTATATCACAGTTCAAGAAAAAAAATATCAGGGGTGGCTTGAGGCTAAACTCACCACTGTACAGCCAGATTACATATACAAGGGCATCAAGCGAAATCAGCGGGCGGGACCAGAATTAATAAAATTTCACACAATATGTATAAAGTGCTAATTAACAGTATTAGTAAAAGATTACAAAATTGATATTAAATTTGGCCAAATGCATTACTAAATAAGCACTAAAGAAGAGCTCGGAGACTCGTGGCTCCGGCGTAATGATTAAATTGAAAGGTAAATTTAGTAGGTGGGTTGAATTTAACTGAACACCCTGTATGCAAGGTTCCTCTCGTAATTAAATAAAGATTAATTCACATTAGCGTCGCCGCGGTCCGACAAGATCTTGCGGTGGTACCACGAAGCGATTTCGCGAACAATGCATTGTACTCTGCATTATAACGGCCGAGGTGCGAGCAGTAATAATAATTGCTTGCAAAGCTGGGTAAATAGCATAATTCAACGGTGTAAATAATAACACTTAAAATCTGAAAAGGTAAACCGTCGTGCACTTGGCTTCACAATGTGGACATAATACCGTTACAAATTTTACATATACAACTCCGATAAAATTTAGCCCGAATTCGGTTACAACGCGATTCCGATAAAACTATTCCGAATTAAGAAGCACTTTCGCCTAAATGACCTACTTGGCTATTTACTGTGCGGAAGAGCTACCGCCAAAACTGATTCTTGCTGAAGGCAAACTCAATCATAATCGTGCAGGTGAGTTCATAGCTTTAAAAACACACAATATAACAAACGTAAGTCTATCGAGCACCTTGCAGCGTTGCCACGCAAACGGCCTAAGGGGGCACTTGATGCCCGAGAGTTCGAAACGGAAATATTAAACTGACAGACCTTTGGCAGTGGGCTTTTCTTCCGCTGCAGATGTTAAAAACAGGGGGGGCCTAAGGACTACGAGGGGGCCAAGCCATCACCAGGTAGCTGAGGGGATGCCATAGTCAGCGAAACTCGTCACCAGGCTAGTGGCTACGTGACCACAATGCGACAGCTGCGATTAGCTCGGTAGTTTCTTGCTCCCAACGAGGAGAATTCGACAGGCATGCTACCGTCGAGTAAAAGGTACCGTCGAGTAAAAGGTACCGTCGAGTAAAAGCTGAAAGGCAAATAGCTATGGAGGTACACCGAATAAGTCCAATTAAATTCACCTACCCGTTTCAGGTTTTCTACAGCTGTTCAACGCCAAAGTAAAAACATGTGCTTTGCTAGAGCGGAATCCCCAAACAATATTCGGGCTGGAATTCGCCAAAAATGCAACTCACAAAGCCTAATTCTGAACTTCCATGGAGTTCACGACACAAAAAGGCACAATTCCAGATTAGGATGCTAACGAAAAATCCTGGTTTAGGTACGTCATCAAAACGTAAATTTCGAAGCACCTAGCTCTTGCAGCACAGGATGGCGGAAAAATGTCAAGATGGTTTCCAAAACTGATAAAGCCCAAAAATCAAATTTCTGGGGAAAGGGAAAATGCATGAGGTGAAGCCTACACTGCAGGGGCATTTGGACCCATAAAATCGACCGAATGGTTTACTTAGTTTGCAATACAGCTATCAAACGATCTGAATGCTCAAAGATAATGCAGGGAAAATCATACCTCAAGAAATACATGGTAAAAAGTTAATTTTAACCGAGATTAGGGCAAATAATTAGGCGAATAGCTAAAAATGAATTTTGACCCGTAACAAATGGTATGCCCGGACTGTCTATGTTGTTAACAGGTAATGCGGGAAAGTGGTGGCTAGGTGTAAAATCGAGTATTACAAACTGGAAAGACTTTGAAACTGCGATTAGGAACTCTTACGGCCCGCAGAAACCGGCGTATCAGATCTATCGCGAGTTTTTTGCGCAAGAACAATCAGAAAATATGCCAACGGATATTTTTGTGAGCCACGCGAGATCCATGTTCGCCCAAATAGAACACATTCCGTCGGAGATTATGCAACTGGACATGATATACGGCCTATTGAACCGCCGGATTCGCAAACGCGTTTGGCGAAGCGTCAGTAGTCTCTATATATAAACGTGTGGTGTACCTCCGTCTCTAAGTAATCTTTTCAACGGCACCGATCGAGCGCATTTTGGCCGTCATTTCTAACGCAACGATAAGCATATGCATTTATCAGTGAATGTGAGTTCGAATTCCACAGGCTGCAATGTTTTTTTTAAATTTCCAAATTTATGTAATTCGCATTACTAAGTATTTCAGTATTATTAGCAGCATTAAGGTATTTTTTACCAATTTTGTAGATAGAAACCTTCTATCTCTTAATTTAATCTAGCAAAATCGGTTTTTCTTGCAGCACGTTTTCTGCATTAAAGACTTTGAAAACATTTTGTTTTGTAACTCTTATGTCAATTCAATTTTAAAAATGCAAAAATAGTAGTTTTTGTGAAATCGGCAGTGAAGTACCTCGAAATCGTCATTAAAATACGAGAAATTAACAGTGAAGTAATCTATTGTTTTACGCCTTTTTGTAGGTGGCGGGGTGACAGATAAACGTCAACATTAACATAACATAAAAAAAGTTGGTTAAATTTTTTTTTGTTGACCGCTTATTAATTTCAATATTAATGAATTATTTTTCCTAAAAAAGGGTGGAGAAATAGACGTCATTAATACACTGTTTTTGATTAATACACTCTTTCATTAATTAACTGTTTTTGTGATTTTGACGTTTTGATGATATTTTGCATGGAGGTTAGTTGTATTAATCAAATTTTTCGCCACAAAAAAAGATTTTGCGGTCAACGAAAAAATTTTGTAATCAACTCGTTTGTTAATGGGCGATTAATAATCTCAACTATTAAAGGCACTCACTCGCTGTCACTCGTTCGTACTTTAAACAGTTTCGATTATTAATCGCCTTCATTAACACACTTGTTGGTTAAATAACTATTAATTTCACGATTTCTCGATTTATAGTAATTATAGTTATTAATGATACGAGTGCGAAAACACAAGCTTAAAGTTCGAGGGTGTTGTTATGCAACTCGACTGCGTCTCGTTGCATAGACACCCGAGATACTTTAAGCGTTTTCGCAAAAGTGTCATTCAAATTTTTTTATTATACCTGCATCAGAATCGCCGTTTAAAGCACGCCTGAGCTTGCGAAAACAGGCGATTAAAGCTCGCCGAGTTTTAAAGGTTGTCAAGGAAACGACTGAATGCAACAACGGACGTGGACGCGACCAAAACGTAAACAATTGTCGTAACTATAGTAGCAATATTATTATGCTCTCTCGATTTATCACGACAAAAATTGGTTCTAAGTTTTTAGTGCGTAATTTATTTCCAGTAATGCAGGTATAATAAAAAATAGCGTAAAGTATTCGTGGATAACTGGTCTTTAAAACACTTGCTCTATTTCGAGCACGACGGCGTAGCCGGAAACTCGCGCGTGTTTTAAAGACTCATATCCACTCATACTTTAATATACTATTTTATTATACCTGCATCAGAGTCGCCGTTTAAAGCACGCCTGAGCTTGCGAAAACAGGCGATTAAAGCTCGCCGAGCTTTAAAGGTTGTCAAGGAAACGACTGAATGCAACAACGGACGTGGACGTGACAAAAACGTAAACAATTCTCGTAACTATAGTAGCAATATTATTATGATCTCTCGATTTATCACGACAAAAATTATTTTTCATCCTACATGATTAGAAAATCGAATTTTACCATCTCCATAGAGACGAGAAAGTGTGCGTTTCTAAGGCTAGCCCTGCAAAACAAACCCCAATGGCTAGGCAAGAAAAAAAATTCGACGTTTTCCAGTAGGGGACGCTGCAATAATCTGTCAAACCAAATTTAAAAGAAAATTACGTTTATAATTAACTTGTTTGCTTTAAATAATAGCTATTCCCCTTTTACACAAATATTTGCTCAATAAAACTTAATTTTAGCAATATATTCGTTATATTTTTAATATACAATAAACATCAGATAGATTTCTGTAGAAGATTATGTCTAACTACGGGTAGATGGCGCTGCAGTTACAAACGCTATTCGATATGCCGAGATTTGCAAATTGTTTTATTATTGTTGACAGCTGTGTCAATTTCAAAATAATAACCTGGATGAAAGCTATGTTGAAAAAATTATTGCAGGATGGTGTTGTCGGATGAAAAATAATGTGTAAACCATGGGCGATAAAGTGATTTTCCAGGCTTCAAGAAGTGTCCAGGCTCGCTAAAGCTCGCCTGTCCATTTCTTCTTTCAGCCTGGAAAATAATCACTTTACCGCCTAGGTTTACAATATAGGTACTATTTAAGTTGTTAGTGCGTAATTTATTTCCAGTATTGCAGGTATAATAAAAAATAGCTTAAAGTATTCGTGGATAACTGGTCTTTAAAACACTTGCTCTATTTCTAGCACGACGGCGTAGCCGGAAACTCGCGCGTATTTTAAAGACCTTGTTATCCACTCATACTTTAATATACTATTTTCTGTTGATCAACCACGTTGGTCACGAGTCACTATGGATATGTTGTTTATTTTATAAACGAAAATGTCAAAGTCAAATCAAATTCCTGAAAATATTTTAAAGAAAGGGAATCTGTTGCTAGAAAAATTGTTACCCGTGAAGTCTAAAGCTGCTTACGAGAAGGTTTATCAAAATTTCTGCGATTGGTGAGAAAATAAAGTCTCCTCGGTAACAGAAGAGGTAATTTCTGCCTATTTAGACGAGAAGGTAAGTCTGCGATTATTTTCATTTCCATTTACATCGTTTATATTTAGTTCATCTGATTTGCAGCAACAAACGTTACATGCTTCACTTTGGCCGCATTATTCGATGCTGAAGTCATCCTTAAAAGTGAAAGAAAACCTGAGCATTGAGCAGTTTGGGAATGCAATTGCTTATCTTAAAAAAATAATTGTAACAGTTCAAAATACCAAAACGCATTTAATAAACCATTATTGTTGCTATATTTGTTTCGTGTTTTAAAATTTGTAAAACACGTTGTTCTGGGAAACGTGTTTTAAACTGCTGTTTTTATTCTAGGATTTAGATATTAAAAAGATGTGGCAGGAAACAATAGCTAATTAAGTCACAAGGAATGTAAGGACCTATTAACATTTGAGGTAGGCAAGTACAAGCCAAGACGAAGTCGCGGCTTGTTGCCTGCCGAAAATGTTAATAGGCGATACACTCCGAGTTATCTTATTATATTTTTCCCGCTGCTTATTAAAAATTTTCTAGATTTTTGAAAAAATCGTTTGGTTTGTCACCAGGATTAATTTTCGTGAGTCGTGTTACCTGTGAGTGTCACATGTCACATAAACACTTGCAATTATAAACAAAATGTCTAAGTCTGCATCTTGCGTTACTAATTGTATTATGCTAGGAACTTAATAATAGTATTGAGTTCCCGTTGTCAAGGGAAAGCAGGAAACAATAGCTAATTAAGTCACAAGGAATGTAAGGACCTATTAACATTTGAGGTAGGCAAGTACAAGCCAAGACGAAGTCGCGGCTCGTTGCCTGCCGAAAATATTAATAGGCGATACACTCCGAGTTATCTTACTATATTTTTCCCGCTGCTTATTAAAATTTTCCTAGATTTTGAAAAAATCGTTTGGTTTGTCACCAGGATTAATTTTCGTGAGTCGTGTTACCTGTGAGTGTCACATGTCACATAAACACTTGCAATTATAAACAAAACGTCTAAGTCTGCATCTTGCGTTACTAATTGTATTATCCTAGGAACTTAATAATAGTATTAAGTTCCGTTGTCAAGGGAAAGCAGGAAACAATAGCTAATTAAGTCACAAGGAATGTAAGGACCTATTAACATTTGAGGTAGGCAAGTACAAGCCAAGACGAAGTCGCGGCTCGTTGCCTGCCGAAAATATTAATAGGCGATACACTCCGAGTTATCTTACTATATTTTTCCCGCTGCTTATTAAAATTTTCCTAGATTTTTGAAAAAATCGTTTGGTTTGTCACCAGGATTAATTTTCGTGAGTCGTGTTACCTGTGAGTGTCACATGTCACATAAACACTTGCAATTATAAACAAAACGTCTAAGTCTGCATCTTGCGTTACTAATTGTATTATCCTAGGAACTTAATAATAGTATTAAGTTCCGTTGTCAAGGGAAAGCAGGAAACAATAGCTAATTAAGTCACAAGGAATGTAAGGACCTATTAACATTTGAGGTAGGCAAGTACAAGCCAAGACGAAGTCGCGGCTCGTTGCCTGCCGAAAATATTAATAGGCGATACACTCCGAGTTATCTTACTATATTTTTCCCGCTGCTTATTAAAATTTTCCTAGATTTTTGAAAAAATCGTTTGGTTTGTCACCAGGATTAATTTTCGTGAGTCGTGTTACCTGTGAGTGTCACATGTCACATAAACACTTGCAATTATAAACAAAACGTCTAAGTCTGCATCTTGCGTTACTAATTGTATTATCCTAGGAACTTAATAATAGTATTAAGTTCCGTTGTCAAGGGAAAGCAGGAAACAATAGCTAATTAAGTCACAAGGAATGTAAGGACCTATTAACATTTGAGGTAGGCAAGTACAAGCCAAGACGAAGTCGCGGCTCGTTGCCTGCCGAAAATATTAATTGGCGATACACTCCGAGTTATCTTACTATATTTTTCCCGCTGCTTATTAAAATTTTCCTAGATTTTTGAAAAAATCGTTTGGTTTGTCACCAGGATTAATTTTCGTGAGTCGTGTTACCTGTGAGTGTCACATGTCACATAAACACTTGCAATTATAAACAAAACGTCTAAGTCTGCATCTTGCGTTACTAATTGTATTATCCTAGGAACTTAATAATAGTATTAAGTTCCGTTGTCAAGGGAAAGCAGGAAACAATAGCTAATTAAGTCACAAGGAATGTAAGGACCTATTAACATTTGAGGTAGGCAAGTACAAGCCAAGACGAAGTCGCGGCTTGTTGCCTGCCGAAAATGTTAATAGGCGATACACTCCGAGTTATCTTATTATATATTTCCCGCTGCTTATTAAAAATTTTCTAGATTTTTGAAAAAATCGTTTGGTTTGTCACCAGGATTAATTTTCGTGAGTCGTGTTACCTGTGAGTGTCACATGTCACATAAACACTTGCAATTATAAACAAAATGTCTAAGTCTGCATCTTGCGTTACTAATTGTATTATCCTAGGAACTTAATAATAGTATTGAGTTCCGTTGTCAAGGGAAAGCAGGAAACAATAGCTAATTAAGTCACAAGGAATGTAAGGACCTATTAACATTTGAGGTAGGCAAGTACAAGCCAAGACGAAGTCGCGGCTCGTTGCCTGCCGAAAATATTAATAGGCGATACACTCCGAGTTATCTTACTATATTTTTCCCGCTGCTTATTAAAATTTTCCTAGATTTTTGAAAAAATCGTTTGGTTTGTCACCTGTCACCAGGATTAATTTTCGTGAGTCGTGTTACCTATGAGTGTCACATGTCACATAAACACTTGCAATTTAGAAACAAAACGTCTAAATCTGCATCTTGCTTTGCTAATTTTATTATCCTAGGAACTTAATAATAGTATTAAGTTCCGTTGTCAAGAAAAAGCAGCAAACAATAGTTATTTGTTTCATAAGTACAAAATATGCATGATTTCGGGACGCGTAAGACTCGCCGGACTCCGCTGCGCGTCGTCCCGAAAACGCATTTTTTGTACGAATGAAACATACTATTTTTTCTCCAACTACTCATAAATTCGGTAATATGACTTATTATTTAGAATCAAACATTGTAGGTTATATTGTAGAACTGTCATGGCGCAAATAAACAAAAACTATACGGGAAAATTAAACAATAACGACGGCGATTGCCGAATATTGCCGAAGCGTTTGTTTTTTATTTAAAATTTACCATGTAAAACCCTATCTTGCGACCATTTTTGTACTAGTGCAAATATGAATCGAAAAGTGTACGGTTGCCAAGGTAATTGGTGAACATCCCGAAATGACTTACTTTTTATACAAAATTATTCGACAATATGGTGTCTTATTCGTGTGGTTGGAGAAAAATATAATCACCGACTTACACGTTTTGTTACTAAGGCTGTATCACTGACTTACATGATCAGCAGCGGGAAATAACTATTTAAGTAACAAGGAATGTAAGGACCTATTAACATTTGAGGTAGGCAAGTACAAGTCAAGTCGAAGCCGCGCCTTGTTGCCTGCCGAAGTTTGGAAAAAATTGTTAGAGCCGTTTTTGAAAACATTGAAAAAAACTGAAAAATCACTATACTTCCGGTTATGTGATTTTCTTCAAAAGCTGTCGCATCTATAAACCGTTCAATAGTTATTTTCCAGGTAGGTAGACATGGAATTTTGTTCTTATCTTATGTTGAATAAAATTAAAACTTTCTAGAATTTCTTTCTGCCACTTTGTCAGAATCAGCTGCTATGTACAGGAGGCTCACGAAAGTGTCTAATTTGACATTTTGAGGTTAAACGTGCAATGTTGCCAGTGCTTTCATACTTTGTTTGCCACTAGGCATAATATTTATGGCCATCGGCGTCATGGATACCTATCTGTCAACAAATTGTAATACTATAGCAAATATGCCGAAAGTCATTAAAGGCGACACAAAACTACAAATTACAAAGGCCTATAGGCATTATAAAGCCGACAGGCCATATCTAGGGTTGTTCGATACACCGAAAAGTACCGGTACCTACAATCGTATCGTATCGTATCGATTTAAAAGTATCGGTTCGAGGCAGTATCGTATACAAAAGTACCTATACATGAAATACCGGTACACATTCCATACAGGATATTTTTTAGGTATATTTATACGAACGTTCGAGTCCTAGTCCATCAGATAGAACTGTAGCAATAATAGTGGAAGTAACAATAAAAAATTAGAAAAAAAATAATTACAAAGTCAGAAATGCATCTATTAAATAGTATACTAACTTTTATAATGCGTAAAAACTTAAAAAGTAACACGAAAATAATGACTGAAACGCATTCATATTTTCGAACAAAGTTTAATTTCATAAACGCTTATAGACATTACAATTGTATAAAGCAGGATGTTCTAAATATTTAAGCTGAATAATCAAGTTTTTATTGGATATTTAATCATTATAATACGATTTGTTGGGATACATGAAAGTTTCCGTCTGCCCGAATTAGTCATTCTCCCTAGAATTTATCAATTACGATTTTGCTGTACCAGCCAAAACCTGAAGTGTAGTACGTACACATGTTAAACAGGAAGATTTGGCTCAACAAAATCATTTTGTTTTGATTTTTATTGTCGAGTTTGTAGAAGCTGAAAATTACTTATTGAAAGTTATCGTTGTTCGACCATTTCGCCCTTACTTCCTTAGAACACTAAATATAAATATCAAACAACCTCATTGAGATTGTTTCATTACTATAAAGGAAGTATTGGATTCACCCCAAAAATTCGAAATTGAGTTTTCAACAGATCTTGACGTTTTAGAGTCCCCTGATCCCAAAAAACATATATTTTTTTTCATTGGGCTGTCTGTCTGCGTGTCTGTCTGTGTGTCTGTGAACAGAATATCTCAAAAATGAAAACAGGTATGGCGTTGAAACTTCATATATAAGTTTTGTGTAGTATGTAGATGAGACAACAAGCTTTTGCAGAAAATCGCATAACCGGAAGTAGGTGTTTACTCTTGTGATTTTTCAGTTTCTTTCGATTTTTTTCAAAAACGGCTTTAACGATTTTTTTCAAACTTTACATTTTTATTACATTTTTAATGTGTATTGATATGAGCTAGGCCATTTTCCAGTTGAATACTTCTAAAGTGGGCTTCTCTTGTTTTTTTTTTCTATTTTTTTTATTAACTCCTATTTTAAATAGAACACCCGGTATATTATTACATTTTTGAATTCAGCTTAAATTTTTAGAGAAAATTTGTCTCTTCAACTAACGCTCTATTTTGTACCGTTTTTATAGAATTTGTAATTTTTGAAAATTTTTGACAAATGCTTAGAAATTAAAAATCAAATTTTTGACTAATTATAAGATCACTGTAAAAGGAAGTTGTGTGAGTGTATCACTTCAGATTTTTATGTTAAAAATTAAATAAAAAGATAATTAATGGTCAAAATATGAGTTATTGGAACCCATGCGGCAAAAACCTTGAAGCGGTCCTAACACTCCTAACGATACTAACCAAAAATAAATCGTATCGTATTGTATCGCTTATTGAAATACCGGTCCAAAATATCGAGGGCCAGTTGCAGAAAGCAATGTTAAGTCTGGTGTTAGCTAACATCGCGTCAAAGTGAACAAAATCGCATCGAATTTTGTTTACTAATGTATTAGTTACCATAAGCATTTGAGATTTGATTCGTTTTTGTTCACTTTGACGTCGCGTTAGCTAACACCAGACTTAACATTGCTTTCTGCAACCGGCCCCGAATATCGAAAGTACTGGTACTTCAAAATATCGGATCGTACCGCACATCCCTAGCCCAGACCTCAGTGAAACTGAAATCTTTGCCCGGCTTAGTGACATTTGGGATGTAAGTATTTATGCATAAAACCTAACTGTTGGTTTAATTTTGGGCTTTGTACTGTTTTAGGTATCTGAAAGAACTATTAGAAATATTATTGGGCGGGACAATTTTGAAATTAAACCTTTTGTGGCGAAATGCAAAACTACGACTTATAAGACTGTAATTCGACCCACAGCTACGTATGTATGTGAAACATGGACGATGAATGTGGCAGATCAAGACATGATAAGTAGGTGGGAGAGAAAAGTACTGCAAAAAATATTTGGATGGACTCGGACGGAGGATGCTTGGAGAAGACTTACAAACGAAGAGATACAAGAGAAATATGGGGAGCCAAATATAGTAGATTTCATTAAAGCTCAAAGGTTAAGATGGTTTGGGCATATATGGAGAATTCCAGATGGAAGGGCTACTAAGATAGTATTGGAAGGCAGAGCGGAAGAAACTAGAAGAAGAGGGCGACCAAGGAATAGATGGAAGGAGGTAGTAATGGAAGACATAGCAAGAAAAGGAATAGAAGACTGGAGAAATAAAATCATGGATAAGAGACAATGGAGACAGATTGTTATGCAATGGGCCTAAAGTGGCTTGTAAAAGCTTTATTTATACTGAAAAAAATACATAAATTGTAATATTTAAATATTTTTGTGTATAACTTATAATTACAATAAAAAAACGACTTTCATTATACCATTATGCCTACTCAACAAAGTATGAAACGTATTCAGAATCAGCAAGTTGTCTTTCATGAAATTTATCTTAACCAATAATAAAGGTGGCACAAAATCCAAAACCAAATCTGGCAACCACGTTTTGTACATGAACATAAAATTATCATTTTGTATAAAATGGGCATAACCTAACTTTTGTTAATGACTGATAGCATATTTACAGGGTGAAATTCATCACCCTAACATGGCCTCCTATCGGGAAAATAACTATTGAACGGTTTATAGATAGTACACAAAACTTATATATAAAGTTTCAACGCCATACCTTTTTGCGTTTTTGAGATATTCTGTTCACAGACACAGACCAATGAGCAAAAACATGTTTTTTGGGTTCAGGAGACTCTAAAACGTGAAGATCAATATCATGTTGCTAGTAGATAATAGCTATTTATGCAACAAGTGCTAAAAGTCGACGTTTATGCGCGAGACATGAAAATTATGAAACGAAGCCGAAGGCTGAGTTTCATAACATGTCTCGCGCATAAACGACTTTTAGCACGCGTTGCATACAATATTTTATCTACGACCTTAATTTTACTGTTATTAATTCATAAATATCGATTTAAGAAAGGTTCGCATCTGCGACACTTTTAATTTATGTCATAATGAACAGTAGGCTACGCCGCGCGGGCGATTGTTTAGCCACGCCCGTGCTGTCAAGGTGAGTTACGAAATGTAATTATTGATACTCCACACTGACTGTATTCATTACCTAACGCTTTAATTATTTCAAAAACGCTTTACTTGTAACGCAAGAAGCAACTAGAATAGCTTTACAACTTCACTTGCAGTTCGAAATTGTAGTTTTATAACCTCACTTCACTTTTAGCCCGTGTGCTAATAGTAAACAGCTGATTTCTTTAAACACGGTAAACTATAAAACGTCACTTTTAGTGAAACAAGCTAGCGCTAAAAGGCCTACTTTTAGTAGTGGTCGTAGATAAAGTATATTATTAACTAGCAACGTGATATTGTACATTTTCGTCATAGAAACAAAATACCATAAGATTAAAAAAAATATTCTGAGCAGGTCTTGATATGTGTTATACGTTTGGCAGTACTGAAGTGTATTGTAAGTCTATGTCAAATTCGAGATTTGCAGGTTAAGTTTTACGTCAGTCTGTCAAACAACAAACAAAACCTAACCTTTTAATCTCGAATTTGACATAGACTAATAATACACTTCACTACTGCCAAACGTATAACACATATCAAGGCCTGCTGAGAATATTTTTTTTATCTCATGGTATGAAAAGCTACTCAAGGGACCTGTAAAATTTTTTTCCCCTTAAACTCTTGGTAACCATGCAACTCTAGGCCATGTCTTAGCAACCATACATTGAGGCAACCCTTGATGTTACTTAATTATTCCAATTGTAAATGTCATTATGACATTTTGAAATGTCATACTATTTTTATGAATATGCTAGTAGATAAAATATTGTTACGTTTTTACGCTCGGGCTATTTAAAAATTATACGACGCTTTTTGTATTAAACATTTATTGACATCAATTAGATTAATTATTATTATTTACAAATACACGAGAATTATAGAGCCGATTACAAATTACTTAAACTAACGAACTACAGACACTATTTCTAACAACGATACAATTATTTATTTGGCTATTTACGACTTAAACACTAACGATTTATGTGGTATTTATCTGTTATTTATTTCACACACCGTTAATTTATATGGGAGCTCTACGCGTTTTGCTGCCGAATTCGCACTGATCTGTCGATTCCTGCTGACACGTATTTATATATCACGAATGAGTCATTTTTGGACAATCGAGACTTTACTCGCTTTTCTGGCACATGCATGACGCATATTCGCGAGTGTTTGACCTCGAGCGCGTTCCCGAAAGCTTCGGAACAATGACTCATTCGTCCCAAGGCTGTCTGCCGGCGGCGGTGGCTTGCAGCTGCCTAGTGCAAGGTCGTTACACTGCCCCCGCCTTAGGTCGTTCTGTCCCAGAACGAGTTGCGTCGGGTGCCTGTCACTCGCTCTTGTGGGGATTCGATGACGGTATTTACAAGCGGTGCCTTTCTTGCCCACGGACTGGTTGAAGAAGTAACAGTCCACCGTGGGCTCACTGCTTCGCGTGGGCTGCAACAGCAGACCTCGATCTGGATGCCGGTCTGGTCGAAGACTACTTCCAACATGCTGCGTACGACCCTCCAGTTCAACGAATCCAGGCCGCATCCTAATTTCGGCACCGCTAGCCGGGTTTCGCCGTTCTTCACCATCTGCTCCTTAAGGTTCAAGAGAGCAGACCAGAGCTCCTGGGAACTAGGTTTTTCGTAAGACAACCTTTTCGTCACCAGGTAATAAATGGAGCTGTTGCCTTCCTTCAGCTGCAAAGTTCTGCCAACCTGAGGTGCCTGCGCTGGTCTAACCGGCCGAACTTCTCCCGGAAGGCACCGCAGGGTGTCGAACAGGTCACGCTGCAGCTCTGTAGTGACTCCGAATCGCGCAGTTTTCGTACCCCCATAAGCTGCCATAAACTCCTGGAAGGAGGTTCCTCCGGTCCCTAGTCGTCTAAGGGATTGGTCCGTGACAGCCTCCACTTCCTCATTGGTTCCGGCATATGGGGCCAACCGATTGAAATGTACCACCCTGCACTTTCCTCGAGGAGGTTTCTGGATTCGGTATACCACGTCATTCAGTCGAGAAACTACAGTGTAGGGGCCTTCCCAGTTTCTTTGGAGCTTGGGGGAGAGGCCACGACGCCTCTGGGGGTTATGAAGCCATACCAAATCGCCAGGCTGGAAACCACCGGCCTCAGCGCGGGCATCATATCGGTCCTTCATTCGGTCGCTGGCACCCTGAATGTTTCGGCGTACGGCGTCATGGATGTCTTCCATCCTCTTCTTCAGGTTCCCCACGTAGTCCTCGCCGGCCGTTTCTTCGCCAGGCTTTCTTCCAAATTTGAGGTCACATGGCAATCGCAGCTCGCGCCCAAAGAGTACCGTGGCTGGGGTGTGGTTGGTTGTCTCTTGTACTGCCGATCGGTAGGCCATTAGGAACAGGTGAATGTACTGGTCCCAGTCACGATGATGTTCGGAAACCACCTTGGACAGATGCTTCCCCATGGTTCGGTTCATTCTTTCCACCATGCCGTCCGATTGAGGATGGAGGGCAGTGATCCGGGTCTTGTGTATCCCCAGCAGCTTGAAAACGTTCTGGAACAGTCCAGACTCGAAATTCTGGCCCTGGTCGGAATGTAACTCCAGGGGGACTCCAAAACGGCTGAAGCACTCCTTCACCAGAACATCAGCGACAGTACCGGCCTCTTGATTCGGAAGGGCGTACGCTTCGGGCCACTTGGTGAAGTAGTCCATGCACACCAGGATGTATTTATTTCCCGATTCGGCTTCGGGGAATGGTCCAGCGATGTCGATGGCTATCCTCTCGAACGGACTACCGACGTTGTACTGCCGCATCGGAGCTCTACGTCTACCAACCGGTCCGTTTCCTGCAGCGCAGGCTTCGCACCTTCGGCATCACTCTCGGACATCATCTTTGCAGGTCGCCTAGTAGACTTCAAAGTCGTACTCTTGTAGGCGCTCGATCCACCTAGCCACCTGTCCTTCAGGGTTCTTGAACTTCAGTAGCCATCTTAGAGCAGCATGGTCGGTCCTCAGCAAGAATCTTTTGCCATACAGGTATTTATAAAAATGCTCCACGGACTTGACTACTGCCAGAAGCTCCCTCCTGGTTACGCAATAGTTCCGCTCTGGTTTGGACAGGACCTTGCTGAAATATGCCAGGACTTTCTCTTGCCCACCTTGCACCTGGGACAGAACACCACCTATTCTGACATTGCTAGCGTCAGTGTCGAGGATAAACTGGCCTTCCTGATGTTGATAGCAAAGTACAGGTGAACTGGTTAAGGCAGTCTTGAGCGTCTCGAAGGCCTCCGCGCACTCAGCACTCCATTCGAACCGTCCCTCTTCCGTTAGACGGGTTAACGGTTTTGCAATGTTTGCAAAGCCCAGCACAAACCGTCGGTAGTAAGTACAGAGGCCCAGGAAGCTTCGCAGCTCATGCTTATCCTTCGGGATTGGCTAATCCTGCACTGCCCTCACCTTACTCGGGTCTACTGCTACTCCCTGGCGGAATACGACGTGCCCCAGGTACTGTACCTCCTTCTGGAAGATGTGGCACTTCTTTGGACTTAATCGCAGGTTGGCACCTCGCAGTTTACCGAACACTTCCCCCAGGTTTTTCAGATGCTCGTTGAAGGATTTTCCCACCACTATGATGTCGTCTAAGTATATCAGGCAGGTCTGCCAAGATAGACCCTTCAGGACGGTGTCCATCAACCTTTCAAACGTGGCGGGGCATTGCACAAACCGAAGGGCATGACGGAGAACTGCCAGAGCCCAGTTCCGATAGTAAATGCGGTCTTCCCCCTGTCCGCAGGTTAAATTCCGACTTGCCAATAACCGCTCTTCAAGTCTAGCGTCGAGAACCATTGAGAACCGGAGAACGTATTCAGGGTATCATCGATTCGTGGCAGAGGGTAGCTGTCTTTCTTGGTCACATGGTTCAGCTGCCGGTAATCAACACAGAACCTCGTTGAGCCATCCTTCTTCTTGACAAGCACCACAGGGGAGGCCCATGGGCTGCTGGACGGTTCGATAATCCCTTGGTTTCGCATATCTTGGACAATCTTCTCAGCTTCTTCCCGTTTGGCGAGGGGCAACCTTCTTGGATGTTGGCGTATTGGTTGAGCATTCCCAGTATTGATTTTATGTTTAACTACGTCGGTACGGCCGGTGGGATGATCTCCGCACTCGAAGACGTCTTGGTACCGGACCACCAGATCTTCGATCTTTTTCCGTTCTTGTTGGCTCATGCCCTTGCAAGTAGACATCACGGTGTTAATTAATGCCTTTGGGCAGCCCTTCGCCTTGCTGCCGCTGTCACTAGTAATCGTTCTGACAACGGCGGAGACCGGTGTGCATCTTCCCAAGGTTGTGTCTCTCCTGACGGTTGCCGGTTCCCTGTTGACGTTCATCATCCTTACTGCGACCTTAAGCCCAGTCTTTACCAACGTCTTTCCAACCAGGATACCATGAGCGAGCTCCTTGTCATAATCGGGTTCAATCATGCGCACTACGTTGCAACGCAGATCGCCATCCAGGTATGCATCCACGACCCTCTCGGTTCGTCCAGGCAGAGTAACATCTTCCGCCAATACCACTCGTACTGCGATCTCTTCTCTTGGGTGTAGGGAAAGCTCCTCCCCACCCACGTGCAACACTCCGCGTCCCAGGTCTAAAGTGAACCCACACTTATTCATGACATTCATTCCCAGGATGAACTCGTCAGCAATCAGGACCCGATGCTTGAGGGTTTGATTCCCAATCTTCAACGTCAAATCAATTTCCCCATGTGTGGTCATTGCGCCTCCCGTGGCAGTGCGAAGGCGTGTTCTGGTGAGCAGTAGCTGACCCTCGTCCCGTATTACGTCAGACCTGCCGATGGACTTCGTCGCTCCAGTATCCAACAGCAGAGACCGAACTCTTCCATTTATTCTCCCATCAATGAAGAGGCTATCAGGCTGGCGTTGCACGGAAGCCACATGGATGGAAATCTCCGGGGCATGGCAATCACGAGTCGACTCTCGCCCCTTCTTGTCGATCCGTATTAGTTTTCCGATGGCTCGTCAGAAGCTCGGGCTCCTTTCTTCGGACAGCGAGCCCTAAGATGACCCATTTCACCGCAGCTCCAGCAACGGGGCTCATCGTCTCCTGCTTTATGCGTCGTCGTAACATGTCCTCCATGGATTCAGGCGCCATTTCTGTCGTAGCGACACCGCGGAGACGACCAGGTCCTCTGGAGGCACTCCTTGGCGCTTCAACTTCCAACGCATGGGCTAAGGCCTCTCCCAGGGTCCTATATCGCCTCAGACGTACCGCTTGCTGAGTATCTGCGTCTTTCGTTCCATCAATGAATGTTTGGACGGCTAGCTGCTCCAGGACGTCCTCCGGCACCGATGGATACGCGAGCCGAACCAATCGAGCAACGTCGGTCTCAAGTTCTTGCAGAGTTTTCCCCGACTTCTGAATTCGGTTCTTCAACTGGGCACAATGCACATGCTGAAGATGACTATCGCCATAACGCCGACCATTTGCAGAATATTCAGGGCATCCGCTCGCAATGTCAGAATCAATGCGGTCGCTTTCTCTGTCTCTCCTCAATCATTAGCGATGGCTGCGGCTTCAAATTGCTTCAGGTATGTTGATCATGGCGTTTTTCCATCGTAAGAGGGCAGTTTCATATGCAAGCCGCAAGGTTGGTAAAACTGAAAGCGTGTTTAGGAAATGGATTTTCTCAAAAAAATTAAATGCAAGGATATCACTTTTATTGCAACAAAAGATAGCCAAATAAGGGTCTAACACGCTAGTGACAGAAGGGCAATATTCAAGGGTAATACCACAAGTAGTGGATATATTTTTGACAAATATTTTACCGTTTCCATGTAAATTATTGCGTTTAAATTTCACGAAACAAAATCACATCAAAAATGTCACGAGCCGAAGGCGAGTGACATTTAAATGTGATTTTGTTGAGTGAAATTTGCAATAATTTCTATGGAAATGGCAAAATATTAAAAAAATATATATCCACTTCGAGTGGTATTTGGGACGACTATTTAACAATATTAATACATAACGATTAACTTTATTGAATAATAATCCAACAATTAATATTCATCCTCAATTAAATTCAGCGGAATACTGCCAAAACACATTTTAAAATTTTTAACGCAAGCCAAACTTTGTTCACACAGTTTGTTGGTGTTTAGTTTTACGTAACCTAGCGATATCACTAGGGACAGAACATAGTTGCTGAGCGATATTTCGCAACAAGGCTATTTAGTTTTTGAGTACGTACATTGTTTTGTGAATATTTTGCATGGTGCCCAATATTCAGTGATATACTGCTGTTATTGGTTGAAAAAAGCAAATGTCTGCAATGTGATTGGCTTATATGTTATAGTGTTGAATAGTCAATCATATTGAATGAGTATTAATTATTATTGACATTTTAAATATAATGTTTATTGATTTATTTATTTATTTAATTCGCACTCAGCCAACAGCCGTTAGGCCAATTATATGCGTCGCTGTGTAGTTATGAGGACTTCCAACCCCACTAACGACTGTCATGATGTTGTATGACCGCCGGGACCAACTTTTTTCCGTGATAGCCGTACCACGAGGCGCCGAGAGATGCAGCCGTGGAACTCCCATCCAAGTTCTGACCAGAGACAGCGTTGCTTAACTCTGCAGATCGAACGTGGACTCTTGTTCAAGCTACACTACTCGGGACCCTTTGTTGGTATTTTAACAGTAAATTTATATATATATATAATTAGAATTTAATAATGGCAGGTATACTGAAAATATTCCCAAAGATGCGACATTATTTCGAGTTTTAATTTCTTTTACTGATATTTTAGGTTAGGAAAGAAATATCGAAATGCGGTTTTCACTAGCGCGTTAGACCCTTATTTGGCTCTCTTTTGTTGCAATAAAAGTGATATCGTTGCATTTAATATTTTCGAGAAAATCCATTTCATTTGTAGTGTTGTCGCAGAGCGCCCTCTAGCGGCGACAATAGCAATCTAAATCAATCCGCTCAAGGCAGCATTGATAGCCTAAGAAAAGGCCTTTTTAACGACTCTAAGGGCCGGTTGCAGAAAGCAATGTTAAGTCTGGTGTTAGCTAACATCGCGTCAAAGTGAACAAAAACGCATCAAATTTTGTTTACTAATGTATTAGTTACCATAAGCATTTGAGATTTGATTCGTTTTTGTTCACTTTGACGCGACGTTAGCTAACACCAGACTTAACATTGCTTTCTGCAACCGGCCCTAAGTTTGACAAAATCCGTTCAGCCATTTTGAATTTATTGACATTTCTTTCCGAAAATGTTCGGACATCCCCCACCACTTTCCCTTAAGAGATAGAGCAAAAAGCATTTAACGAAAAAGAATCGAATTTATCTCAGCGGCCATTCATTTTTGTTATACGTAAAACAATATGTTCACAATACTACATGCTTCCATTTTCAACTTATAAATTTTAGATACTTTGATAATGCCAGGAGCTATACATGAAAATCTAAAAGAATCGTTCCATATTTCCCCGTTATACGGTACCTACTACAAATTCCACAACCGTAAGTAAGTACTTAAATAGCGGTTTAGTATATAACAAACAAATAAAAACTGAACAGAGTTTACTCGTGAATTTTTTACGTTTTTAGGATTTTTTAGTTTTAGCAACATATGTTTATCTAATGGGATTTCGGATAAAAAGCAATTTATATTACAATAATTTGATCTCGTAGGCCTAAATGTGCATCGCGCTGTTTTGTTCTTTACTTGATTCGCAATTCCAAAATTCAAAAACGTGCGACAGTTTCTTTGAGTATTGATGGTTTTTTTCATAGTTGTTGTACCGACATTATACGGGACATATACTCGCGCCTATGTTTATTTGCAACGTTTTTCAGTAGAAGAAAATTCTCAGTTTCATGTAATTTTTTGTCGGCGGGTTTTTGCGTCGCTCATTTTAATTTCACAACTGCAGATGTGCAGCCGGTTCAAGGATGGCAAATTATAGTTCAAGTGGTCCCCAAGGTCCCTTTGGGGATGGCAGCCACGTGCCGCCAGAGGAAACGGTGCAGGGCGACGTCGGTCCATCAGGTACGTACTGCTCGATATTTTCCGCATAATCTTCAAACATTCTGTTGCAGAGATAAATATGCAGCAAATGGCCATGAAGGACATTTTTTTGTCATGTGATGTAGACGATACTGGCTTAGTGCTGGTTTCAAAGCTGATCGACTTCATTACCCCGTTTATGCAGCAAAATAAGTAAGTTGAAATTTCGTTAGGTACATTAACAAATGTAATTTTTATTAGCTCGGAATTGTTGGAGTTGAAAAAGGCATTGGATCCGCACAGTAACAATCCTTTTGTAAATAAGGAAACTTTTTATAAAGTAATGAGTGAGTGGACTTCGCATATTATGGCAGAACCTTCAGAAAGAGATGGAAGCTTCTCCAGTTCTACACAAATGTATTGGTTTGTTTAAACGTAACAAGTGGTAGTACATGCAGGTTTTTGCAGCAGCGAATGGGATAGAACTGAAGATAAAGATTCACTAGTAGCATCAGCGTCAAGGACTAGTTTTGGACAATATGTTTTAAAGGGGCACACTGATTCCATCATTCAGAACTTGTCTGCATCATCTTCATGTAGCTATGAAGGGAGCACCGTGTCAGGTAATTTGTAATCCACAATTAAACAAATGTGAAATACAGTCACTATGTGTTACACTTGGTTCAACAGTCTGGCAGTGTAATTGTCCATAGGATGACTGAACAAAATGTGGCAAGGAAAATGCTATGTTAAAATTAACTAAATTATGAAGCTTCTATTAATTGCAATAACCAACTGCAAAGTATGGTATTTTAATAGTTATTTTATTTAACAGTATTAGACCGATGTTGAGCATATAAAGGATGTGGATATAATTTGTGGTAGAGGTCGAATAGGCCAACGTTAATATATTATCAAATTCAGTTATATGTAATATCGGCCAATTTTAAGATGTGCCTAATATAAATAACATTTACTAGTAACCTGAGTTTCCCGTAATTTGGTATTGCAGCAACGGTTGTAACGGCCATGGCTGTTATGGGTGATATTTTGATCAAGCAGACAGTACTGATATAGTACAATAACGTAGGTATTATGAAAGAAATGTAATATGCTTCAGACAGTTGTTGGAGTGATGACCATTTCAAACGAATCGTTTAAAATACTAGAATTGAATTTCAATTTTTGCACAGGGATGGCAGTGTAGTATTGTCAAGGAGTGAAACAATATTTTGTTGCAACACGTCAGCCATTTATTCCACATACCAACCTTAATTTTAAAGCTCTCCCATTGTGTTGCTCCATTCCATAACTTTTGTAGATTTTCGATTTAAAGCCTGAATCCGATTAGCATGAGAAACCTTATGTAATATGTTATCGGAATTCAACTGCTGTCGTTGTCTTTTTTATGATTAGTTCTTTTGTAATTTAAATTTTGAATTAACAACTTTGCATTACATGCTGCTAGCTGATATTTTAATTTTTCATTTTCTTCTCTTAGTAATAGAAATGATTTCGTCATATTTTGTCCAGATTATTGAACGTAATGTAACATATAGTGACTGTAATGCAAGAATAACACCGTCAACACCACCTATACTAAATTTTAAATAAGCATGCAGTACTTGGAACTAAGCACTAATCATAACTACAGCCCTGATTGGTTGAAACAAAGCCATCATTACAACCATCTGAAAAACCAATATTTTTTCAAAATTGTCAATTTGACTTTCGGAATGAATACTGAAAATATAAAAGAAAAACCGATAAATAGTGGACAAAAAAGGCTACAAGTCTACAACGTCTATTTGAATTACAAGGTTTTCCGATTGCTTTTCACAATGTATCAATTGTGTTTCGCTGTTTGTCAAATTCCCATTTGTCAATATTGACAAGTGCTGACAAGAGAAAAAAGCATTTGACATCAAGTGAAACCCAACTGATACATGGTGAAAAGCAATCGGAAAACCCTGTATATAGGCTAAAATTATTGTAAAACACGAGCAGTCAACAATCTTACATTTTCCTAGCGTAAAACTGAGTTTGAGTTTAGAGCGCCACCTACTGCATCCTTACTTGAAATTTAGTATAGAGCCAGCATAAAACCTGTTTTCATTAACGCTCCAAATCATGGACAAACCACAGTTGTAGATCTAAACACACTTCAAGAGCAGATCCAGGAATTAGAACACCACAATCGCAAGTTGTCAGAAGAACTGACACATGTTCGGTTGCAACTTACAAGCTGCGAGGAACAGAATGAGGTTTTGCATGCCGATGTAGAGAGGCTTTCTCGAAAATTGGTTTCGTAAGAGCTCGTATATTTCAATGGTCCGCATTTTACTGAACTTGTTTTACCTTAGGGAGCAGCAACTGAATGGGCAGCTGCAGCTTCAGAAAAACGACAGCGAAGAAATGCTGGAGATCTCGGCTGTTGCACAGAAGCAAATCGGCAAGTTGGAAAAGCTACTGGCCACGGCTGAGAAAGAAAATGTGCAACTCAAGCAGAATATTGAAAGTATGGAAGCTGAGGTAAGTATCCAAAATATACAGTGTGTCTGGCAATATAACAATATAGGGAATTTTGTTAGTTTTTGCTATAAATCAGACTTAAAAGGCAGTGTAAGCCAAATTGAGTAACCTATCTTCATAAACAACTTGAGCACAATGACATAAATGAATGCATTGTATAGGTATACTCATAAAAGCAGATCCAACAGCATTGTGGCAGAGCATAGACTGTGTAAAAGCAACGTGGATCCTTAGTAAACTTCAAATTATCGACCAAGTTTGTAGTTATCCAGGTCATTTTCGAATTTTCTTCTTGTATCCCTTAATGCCTTTATGCAGTTGCTTAATCATGATTCACTATAACGCGATGGTTGCAATTGTTTGGAAATTGTGCAACAGGAATTACCAGAATTTGCAAAAAGAACACCAACACCAGACTGTCAATATGTTATTAAACAACGAACAGCGATAAGCAATTGTTTCACTTCAACCAAAACATGCACAAAATGATTTTTGATCATACCTATAGGTGAAATGAAATGAATCTGTATATTAATTGCTAAAGCTGTTTAAAATACTGCTAAAATTCCTACAATTATGATCTAAGAATATTAACTAAAAATATTTTCTTTTGTGCGTATAAAATAAAGTTGTCAAAAAGATCCCTGAAAAATCTTAACTGGGTCAAATGATGTAATTCTGGGCTTGCAGTTAGCGTATTAAATATAAATTTGAAATCTAGTTTACTTATTTTTTAACGTACTTAGTTTTGGACTCGTATTCCCTTGCTCAATTGATTATTACTTCCTTTTACGATAAAGGAAGTATTGGATTCACCCCAAAAATTCGAAATTGAGTTTTCAACAGATCTTCACGTTTTAGAGTCCCCTGATCCCAAAAAACATATTTTTTTTCATTGGTCTGTGTGTCTGTCTGTCTGTGTGTCTGTCTGTCTGTGTGTCTGTCTGTCTGTGTGTCTGTCTGTGTGTCTGTCTGTGAACAGAATATCTCAAAAACGAAAAGCGGTATGGCGTTGAAACTTCATATATAAGTTTTGTGTACTATGTATATGAGACAGCAAGCTTTTGAAAAAAATCGCATAACCGGAAGTAGGTGTTTACTCTTGTGATTTTTCAGTTTTTTTCGATTTTTTCAAAAACGGCTCTAACGATTTTTTTTAAACTTTACATTTTTATTACATTTTGAATGTGTATTGATGTGAGATAGGTGATTTTCCAGTTGAATATTTCTAAAATGGGTTTCTTTTGTTTTTTTGTCTATTTTTTTTATTAACTCTTATTTTAAATAGAACACCCGGTATATTATTACATTTTTGAATTCAGCTTAAAATTCTAGAGAAAATTTGTCTCTTCAACTAACGCTCTATTTTGAACCGTTTTTGCAGAATTTGTAATTGTTGAAAATTTTTGACAAATGCTTAAAACATTTTAAATAAAATTTTTGGCTAATTATAAGATCACTGTAAAAGGAAGTTGTGTGCGTGTATCACACCAGATTTTTACTATTAATTCTACCAGAAAAAATTGTAATAAACGTATTGGTTGTAGAATTAATTATAATTTTTGCGGTTCTTTCCCTGCTATGGCATCCAAGGAAATGAACTAAATTTAAGAAAATGTAAATTGGATACCTTAGAGCGCGTGAAAGAGTAAAGTTTGCTCATGTAATCCATTTTCTAGGTAAAACTTCATTCTTCAGGAAACTAAACACTTACACGGCATAGTAATTTCACTACATTTATTTGCCGTAAATTGTTTCAAATGGTATTAAATCGTGACATGCCGCCATGCACCGATAACAAAGTTATTGAAGCAGCTGTAATGTGCTTACAGTATATGGTTTTTTATCTAAAATTGCACCTAAAATCACAGCAAAGCACAAAGATTTCACGAGTGCACTAAGTAATTAGTCTTTTCAAACACCGGTCAGTTATGTGCAATAATTGCCAACAATTGTCGAATTGCAATCTTCTGCAGACTCGCATGTAACCAAAACAAAACCTACTATAATCGACATCACAAGGTCGTAACGGCAGAGCTAATTGTCCATGTTTCTAGGTGGCATTGATATAGCTCTGTAGTTATCGCAGTCTGTGTGAGGTGCAGTCCTTTCTTGTAGATGGGAATCATTGCATGACTTATTTCCCAGTCTTATCATCATTTTTTTGCAATTGAATATCACTTTGGTCCATCCTTGCAGTTCATATCCTCGTATTTAAATAGTTCTGTTGTAATTCCGTATGGTCTAATGGTTTTCCTTATTTTCAGTTCTTTTATTGTTTTCGTGACTGCTTTTTTTTCTTGTTTGTTTTGTTTTCCTCACTTTCCATATTTGACGTTATGGAGAATTTTTCTTCATAGTAGATTCTCCAGACTTTTACTTCTCTAAGGGCCGGTTGCAGAAAGCAATGTTAAGTCTGGTGTTAGCTAACATCGCGTCAAAGTGAACAAAAACGAATCAAATCTCAAATGCTTATGGTAACTAATACATTAGTAAACAAAATTTGATGCGATTTTGTTCACTTTGACGCGATGTTAGCTAACACCAGACTTAACATTGCTTTCTGCAACCGGCCCTAATTCTGTGTGTAATGTGCTCTTCTTATCTTTAATGTTTCTTACTATCTGTTGTTATATAACCCTTTTTCGAACGGTTATTACAATTAGTAAATTAGATATCTACCCTATTGCTTAGTTAACAGAAGTAGTATCGAGAATAATGTATTAAACACTTACCTTGTTGCTTTTGAATTACTTTCAAAATTGACATATCTCACTTATGAAAATATATGATTGAAATTATGTCACTTGACTATTATTTAAAATTACCTCGGCTAGTCAGTTTATTGAGCAAATAAGAATCTATCTTTCTCAGCTGAATTGATAAAGGTTATAATAATGAATCTCTTTATAATTGAAGACTGAATTACAAAATTATTATTGTATTGACTTCTTTGTCAATCACACTCCTTAGTACTTTTAATAGAAACTTTTTTTAATTTAGATTGTATTATTATGCTTGGTTTGACATTACATTCAATCAAAACTAAATGTTGTCAAATTATTTAATCAAATTACTTTTTCCAAATTGAGATTAAAATTAATTACACATACCTAGACCAAAATGATATAATTTCTACTGATAATGGCCGAAAACGTCGAGTACCCGAATCAAAGCAAATTTAGAAAACTTAATATTCTAAATTGCGCTCTAAACCTAAATTACAATGCTTTTCACTAATTTTGTCGTACCAAACTTGTTAATAAAAATACACTAACCTTCACGAAGACTCACTTGTATCTTGAGTGTATTTTCTAACAGTTCCTAACTGATTGGTAGTCGTCAAACACCTCCCTTGAGTTGTTGAAGACCCAAAATAGCTCGTAGCTCTCGTACCTCTTAATACCTTGATAAACGGTTGTACAGCATGCCACAATCACTTTCACTTTCACTTACTGATTAAGTACCAATTACCACTTCAAATGGTTTCAAACAATCTTGAAATTATAATATGAATAATAATTGTGACCTTTGGTCAAATTTGATCGTGAAGAAGGCTATCTTGCTATCAAGTACCAAATATACAATATTACTCTCACAATTAAAGGAAATAATAATTCCAGCGTTTGCGATTCTTTCCAGTGCTGTTGTTATGTTTGAGGATAGATTTGTATGTTCGTTTTAACTGCTTCCACTTCACCTCACAACTTTTAACATTGGTGTCCTTACCAAACTGCTCGGTGAGGCTTTCTGCTATTTTTGTCCATACAAACTTTTTCATCGTGGTGTCGAAGTCTGACAGTCTATCCTTCACTTCACTAATTAGAGCTAGGGTTTTATCTGTGGTCCACATTTTTGCGCTTTCAGTTTCTTGAGTTCCTTTTTGGTGGTTTACGTTTGGAGTAGCACACTGTTTTCCAGTGCCTTCAATCGTCTCTTCATCGCTGAGCTGAGCAACTGTGTAGGTTTGTACTGCGTGGAACACTGCCCAGAAATTGTCTGTAATTATAAAGGCATTAAATTGTGACAAATAATACAAAAATTATCTACTTACTTCCAACATTATGTTGAGTTTTAATGTGCTGTGAAATTTCATCTTTTTCAAACATTTGCAGTTTGCATTTCTTACATTCATACATTAACTCAAGAGGGTCCATTATTTATTATTAGTCGTGCAACCCTGTTTGTTGCGGATCACAACCAGAACTGAAATGTAGAAAGTAAGCTTAGGTTCACCTCCCGCCAAATTTACTCCTTACACGCCATACACGCCTACACGTAAGAGGGTTCAAACAGAGCATGCACTTTTTGCACTGCCCAGGATAAACGAACGCGCAGGTTCCTACGTGGTGCATGCACCATTTGCTCTCATTTCAATAAAAGAATGGTTTGGCATTAAAAGAGTAGCTGGAACGCAAAAACGAACGCACCTTAAAGTATCTAGTAGGTGTTGTTTTATGACATTTATATGATGCCATAAGTAATCGGTGCACAATAAGTACAAGAAAATGGATGATAATATACCAGAACATATTAAACAAGCAGCTGAAAATGCTATTCAAAACTTACTACCTGAAAAGTCGTATAAATGGCGAGACTGGCATTATTATGACAGCAGATTCACGATTCAGTGCTACCAACCGATTTTCAAATTTCAAAATTTAAATTACACTAGCTGTCATTTTCAAGCCTAGACATGCAAAGAGGGTGTTTCTAGCCGATTTAGACGATTGCAAAATCAGTGTTTCTGGACGGAGGCCTAAAAAATATTTTCCAGCGCAGATGCAGCAGTTACAGAATTTCAAAGAATTTTTGAGGACCTTTCAGAAAACGAATTTTTCGTATGTTTTAAAAAGTGGTTTCAACTAATGCACAAGTGTATTAGTCTGAATGGAGAATATTTTGAAAAACAATAAAGATTTTTTGTTAAAAAATGCAACGTCTTTTAATAATTAACAATTTTCAACGCAGCCCTCGTATCTCTTTATTCTTAAGATCTCTAACGTTCCAGGTATATATATTCAGAGTATGTCTATTTTCATTTGCTTTATTTTTCGTTTTTACTTTATTTGTAGCCATTTTCTTTGCCAAATTTGTTGCCCTTTTTCCATCCTTATTCTCAGTTTTGACTCCTACTTTTTTGGCGCCGTCGGTACCTGCTTAACTTCTACCAGCATTTGTTCTTTATCATTCCACTTTCACATTTTTCCATCCACGACCAATTTTTTGTATGTTACGTTAAACATTTTCTCTTTATCTCGCAGATCTTTCGCTTCCTTTCTAATGAATGCCTGAATCCCTCTGTCTATTTTGCTCATAATAATAGAATAGAATTTATGATCGTTTCTTTGACCTAAGCCCAGCTGATGTCGCCCACAAATGTGACAGCAGTATTATAATAATAATAATAGAGGCATTCCAATCAATAAGATTATAGCCTCTTCTTTCCGAAGTAAGTTAATCCATTTCATGGGGTGGATTAGTCCCCATTTTCCTTGGGTAGTTCGCTTCCTATAATTTCTGGTGTGTTTTAGTTTTTTCGACTATTCCTCTCCATTCAGCTCTGTTACTTGCTTTCTTCTTCCAGTCCATGACATCCATCTTTCTTAGGTCCTCAATCACTTCGTCGTACCATCTCATCCTTGGTCTGCCTCTTGGTCTGTTTTTCTGTAGCTTCCATGTCATTATTTCTTTTATTATACTTTGATCACTTTTTCTCGTTATGTGTCCTAACCATCTGATCCTTTGTGCTGACATTACTTTTACTATATCCTCTCCTTTCAGTATTTCTGTGAGTTCATGATTCATATACTGCCGTTTTACTTCGTTATCGATACTTTTGAGTCCCATTGTCGATCTTAGCACCTTTCTCTCGAAACTCTTAGTTGTTCATTTTCTTTTTGCGTGGGGCACATTATTTCAGCAGCATACAGCACCACTGGTCTTATAAGTGTCTTGTAGATTCTTATCTTAGTTTGTACTTTTAGTTTTTTGGATTTCAACATTTCGCGGTTTGCATAGAAGGCTTTGTATCCTTTTTGTATTCTTTTGTGTATTTCATCCTTTCTTTTATTGTTGTGTGTTATTTGTATTCCTAGATAGTTGAAGTCTTTTACCTTTTCAAACTCGTGATTTTCTATTTTGACTACTTTTCTTGCGTCATCTTTTCCTCTTTTGCACTTCATATATTTTGTTTTGCTCTCGTTTATTTCTAGCCCTATCTTCTTTGATTCTTTGAGTAGCTTCTTAAAGATGTCTGTAATTTTTTTTAAAGATCTTGAAATAATAACTATATCGTCGGCATACGCCAGTATTTGTGTCTCTCTATACTTTATGTTCCCGTGTATTTTTAATCTTCTGATTGTTTCTTCTATCGCTAGGTTGAACAATGTCGCCGATAGCGCATCTCCCTGTCGCACTCCCTTATTGATACTAAATGGTTCTGTATACCCTTCTTCTGTTTTCACTATGGCTTGCGAGTTATTCAGTGTCATTTGTATGCAGTTTCTCAGTTTACCCGGGATCCTCAAATTCTTTAGTGTTTGTATTAGTTTTTTTCTATTTATCTTGTCGAACGCCTGCCTATAGTCTACAAATATCATATGTAATTCTAAGTCATGTTCATGACTCTTCTCCAGTAATTGCAACATTACGTGCAAGGCATCAACTGTAGACCTGCCAGGACGAAATCCCATTTGGTAATCTTCTAATTCCCTCTCCGCATAGCTCATAAGTTTTCTCTGTAATATGGATGTAATTACCTTATAGGTAGAGTTCAACAGCGTTATTCTTCGATGATTGTTGCACTGTTGGAGATCTCTTTTTTTTGCTATTGTTATAATTACCCCCATTCCCCATAAGGTTATATATAATTACTTGTAGCTTCTCTCATCCATATTTCAACAACTCTCCATTTAATTCGTCATAACCTGGTGCTTTTCCATTTTTTATTCTTTTTATCGCTTCTATCGTTTCTTCGAGGGTTGGTTCTTCCACTTCTTCTTCTTCCACTGCATCTTCTCTTTCCCTTTCTTGCTCATACTTATCGTTTTCTTCGGTTTCTTCATATACTAATTTGTGGAAGTATTTCCTCCATATTTATTTTTTCTTATTTTCATCGTATTCAATAATACCCCTTTCATCTCTTAGTCCTCTGTTTCTTATTGTGTTCCCCTTCTTTTGGTTTTTGATTTGCTTATAGAATTTTTTTGTATTGTTATTTTTATAGTTATCTTCAATTTCTTCCATCATTTTCTCAATCCATTCATTTCTCTTTTGTCTGCATGTACTCTGTGCTTCCTCTTTACTTTCTTATATTGTTTTAAGTCTTCTTGTTTCTTGGTTGATATCCATTTTCTTCTAGCTTTATTCTTTTTGTTTATCTTTTCTTGACATTCGTCGTCGTACCACTGTTTCCTCATCGTTCTTTCTTTGAATCCAATAGTTTTCGCACATGCCTTCTCGACTGAGTTCTTGATCTCCTTCCATTCACACTCTATATCTGCTTTCCTTTCATATTTTTCCATTTCTTTATTAATTTCCTTTAAGTATTCCTTCCTTCCATTTTCAGTATATAATTTCTCTATGTTCTTTCTCTTGCATTCCCTGCGTCTTTGTTTGCTTTCATATTCCTGCTTTACTTTGGCAATCACTAGTAGGTGATCGGAATCTGCATTCGCACCTCTGTACGATCTGACGTCTGTTATTATCTTACTTTGTTTCTTCTTTATTCATACGTGGTCGATCTGGGTCCCTTTTGTTGCGCCCGGGGGCATCCATGTTTCCTTGTGTATTCGTCTGTGTTTATACTTGGTACTGCTGATAACCATATTTGTTTTGGCCGCGAAGTTGCAAATTCTGTTTCCGTTGTCATTTGTCTTGTCGTATATTGTATGTATTCCTGCTACTTCTTTTATATAATTTTCTTTTCCGATTTGTGCGTTCATGTCCCCAAGTATTATCATTATATCTTGCTTCGGTGTTTTTTCATATTCTGTTTCTAAGTCGTTGTAGAATTTATCCTTCACTTCCTGGTCGTCTACTTCTGTGGGAGCATATGCGCATATTATAGATAGATTTAGCAGTTTTCCTTCTATTCTCACATACCATAGTCTGCCATTAATCGGTTTGAATGCTATAATATTTAATTTTTTATCTATTATGAATGCTGTACCTTTATGACCTTGCTTTTTTTCCCCTGAGTATAACATTTTGAAGTCTTTCTTGTTTATTTCTCTTTGCCCGCCCCATCTTATCTCCTGTAGTGCAGCTATGCTCACTCCATATTTTGTTAGTTCTCTAGCTACCTCCATCATCTTCCCAGGGGTAAGCATGGTTTTTATATTCCATGTTGCTATTTTGTTTATTTTATTTTTAATTTCCGTTTCTTTGCCATTTTGTTTTTACTTTTAGTATTCTGTTTTAATTTCTTTTGGTTTTCGATTTTGTCCATATTCGTTGCCTTGTTCGTCTTCAGTTTCAATCGTTCTTGGTTTTGTAACAGTTTTTTGAAGTGGTGCTATCTTTCCCTTGCCTCTTATCTTCTTTAGCATATTTTAGTTCACTTTCAGTTTTATCCCACTCATATATTTGATTGTTTATTGTTATTTTCTGATAGCCGATTTTTACTTTATTTCCTGCCCTTTTTTCTTCTTTAGCTGTTTCTATTATTTTGACTTAAATATCTCTTTCGTTTTTCGTTAGATCGTTTTCGATGTATATTTTTTTCTCCTAGCCTATTCTTGTTTCTCATTATTAGCATTTTTTGCTCAAATGTTTCTATTTTTGCAACTATGCATTTTCTTTCAGATATTTTGCCTATCATATACGCTTCAGTTACGTTGGCTTGCACTTTTATTTCTTTATTCAGAAACTGTTCAACCTTTTTTTCGATTTCCATCTCATCTATTTTCAGGCCCTTTATTATAATGTTATTTCTTCTTTTGTTTTGATCTTGTTTTTCGAATATTTCTTCCATTTTAATAATTCTGTTAGTCAACTGTTGTTTTTCCTGCTTCCATGTCTTCTCTTTTTCCTTTAATTCTTTTACCTCATCTTTTAATTGTTTTAGTTCTTCTTCATTTTTCTGGAATCCCTCTTTCATTTCTTTTCTCATTGCTTTGATTTCTTCTAATATTAGTTCATCCTTATTTTTATTCTTCGTTATTATTGACCGCACAGATTTTTAACTTTTCGTAAATACCGGCGCTTCATCCTCCTCGCTATCATATTGTCTTCTTTGTTTGTTTCTTTCATCAGTTGTATCTGTCTCACTCATTCTCCCGGCTACTGCCCTAGCTTTCTTTTCAATATACCTAACGAACGTTACACTCGTTCGCGTAGAGTCAAGGTTCCAGTCAACCCGTCGCAAACCTGACTCCTACCGGCGTTTCGGTTCTATAATTGCCAACTTTTGTTTAGATAATGATTCTACCTCGCTGCTCTCCGTTTAAATGTCTATTTAACCGCACTATTTCCTAATCTAATACATTAATTAATTTTAACACACTATTGTTTTAGCGTACAGACTACGCCTACGAATTAAGTGGGATGTTTCTTGAAATCGCGTGCAATTTAATTTTGGTAATACGGACCTGTTCCTTGTTTTGTATTTAGCTTGGCCGTGATCGTACAGCTGTCTTCTTATCTGGCGTTGCGAGCTTTCTTATCGCACGTACATTATGGAAATTCTATTTATTAGGTCTTATTTTGTAGGCCTACCGTAAAATTCGTTCCTTTACCGCCTTCTGCACACTTCTTTTACTTTACTTAAGCACCACTCTAATTTATTATTCACTATTTCCTTAAATATTTGAATTTACTTTGAGACACTTATCTCTAACCTATTTGCTGTTACCTGCCAGGACCGGACGCTACAATTTCACTTCTAAAACATTCAAATATGCTGTCACCACTCGACAGCAGTATTATCGACATATAATATAATGGTACCCTTTTTTATAATCATGTTTGTTAGAGAATTTAATTAGTGATTTAAAGCACTGGACCTAAACCCTGAGCAAACGGTTAGGATGTCACTTTGTGTGTCCTTTATATTTACCACTTGCTGTCCATTGCTCAGATAGCTTTCAAAGACACCCAACAATGTACCCCTCACATCATAAGTGCTTAAAACATTCAAAAGTATATGATGTGGCACTGTATCTAATATTCTTGCAAGATCCGGAAAGACTGTAAGACACTTTTTGTTCATGTCGAGATCTGTTGTTATTCGTCTAGTTAGTTCATATATAGCATGTTTAGCGCTCAATTCATTTATAAAATCGAATTGATTTTCAGAAAATATATTATTAGATTGAAAAAACTTACCAGTTTTTAAGGCATATTTCAAAAAATTTTGAGAAATTGTTTATAACATTTACAGGTCAAAAATTAGAAATTTTTGATTTATCCCTCATTTTATGAATTGGGATAACAACTGAGGCTTTAAACATATTTGGGACTTTGCTTGTTCTAAAGATTACATTTATAATGTACAGGGTGGGCCAAAGTAGACGCTTTCTTATGGAAACTCATGTTCCTGTCAGAGATAGAAAAATGTTGACCAACATCGCCAGAGCTCAAATTTTATGAAAAAGTTACTGGTGCCATGGCTAACTAAAATTTATATAGCAAAGCTATCACGGCTATTCCATAAGTGTCACTTTCATTGTTGTAAAATGTTCTTATGACAATTGCCAACGCGTCTACAGTGGCTATATACAAGACAGTGTGGCCATAGGGATGTCTTCGCCGCTATTGGTCGACGCGAATATCCGCCATTAACAGGCAAAATATTTAGTTACTTTTAAGTTGTTCTCAAAGAGGTTGGTAGAATCTGTTCATTTGGTTATGGAAGAAAATAAAACCTTTCAAATCTGACAATTGTAAATTGTCAGTGTCAAATAATTCATTAGCGTCGCAAGCGGGTCAAATTTTATCATCTATTGCCCTGAAAAACTAATATTCTGCACAGTATTTAAATGTGACAATTTATAATTATGCTATTGTTGTAACAGCACAAGATGCGTTCGACTTGGAATATATGATAAAGAGATTACATCGGTGATACGATAAATGGGGCCTTGGCATAAATTTAGAGGAAACGGAGTATTTAGTAGTCAACTCGAAAGCACAATATGAAGTCTTAATAAATGAAGATGTCGCAGTAAGACAAGTAGAAAGGTTTAAATACCTCGGTGCTACAATACAATCGATGAAAAAGGTTTGAGAACAGAAGAGATCAGAACTCGAATAGTACAAAGTACTTAAAATCAATTTGATGGGACAATACTATCTCTAACAAAAACAAAAAAAGAATAGGTAAAGTAATGGTAGAGTCGGTGCTATGTTATGACAGTGAGGTATGGACTGTAACAGCGGAAAAGAAACGAAGACTAAACACAGTTCAAATGGACGAAAAAGCGCAAAGGTATCGAGACGAGATAGAGTGACGAACGAGGAGAATGGAGGAGACGACGTGGCTTATGAAGATCTTTAAATGGTCGCCGCCGGTTAAGAAAAAAAGAGGTAGACCACGCAAACCGTGGAATGAGGGTATTCGGAGAGCCATGGAGGAACCTGGAAGAAGACCAAGCACAGAACAGGGAGGTCTGGAGACAGGAAACAGGAAGACGGCATTTAACTGTATTGTAAACTAGCATAACTGAAACCGGTTGTAAACTTCATGTAACACCTTAAAGCACTACGAACGAACGCCAATGAGAAATGTCAATGTCCAAAAATAACACTGCACGTGTAGCTAACATCAACTAGTTAAAATAACTAGCGCCAAAATAATGACCACTCAAAAACGTTCGATTATTTCTAAAGGCACTGTATATCTCTACGCTCAAATTTGCCTGTTAATGGCGGCCAACAATCGTATGGCCACACTGTCTTGTATATAGTCACTGTAAACGCGTCAGGTTTTTGGCGCCATCAGGTGGTGAAATACAGCACCTAAATCTGGTTCTGGTTGTTGTCTTTACTAAAGATATTTTTTAGGTTATAAACGGTTTTAAAATAAATGTTTGTAAAACCTACAAAAATGGAATTTGGATAATTTAAGTCTGCACGATCTTGAATTTTAACTGTTAAATGTGCAGGTAATTCGACATCTTCGTTTTCAGTTATGCTTGATGTAGTTGGAAATGCTACAGAACTAGTGAAGTTACTATAATGTGCAATTTTTGAGGATGGCAGTCTTCATAATACCACAGCGTAATAGCAGACGAAGAGCATGCCCAGCAATTCGAGCATTGTTGCGCCATTTGAAGCAACTTTCTATCGCATGTGTGCAATCATTGCCTCCACTGCATCCGAACTAAATGAACCTGTTAATACATAGTAAAAACCAGCTTCTTGAAGTAAAAATGTGATGTATAATGATGTACTTTTAGCAGTCAATTTCAAGAGGTGAGTCTTTCATTGGATAAACCTCGCAAACCAACAGATGCAGAAGAATTTTGCATAGGATGGATATAGTTCTGAAGTATTACGTCCAATCAATAGCCTTTCGTCAGAAACATGAACCAACGGTGCAGTGCTGCTATCTAATTTTTGCAGAAATTGTTCTATTACACACATTATGAATCTGGAAAAAGTCGTATTAGCTTTCTAAACATTTCACAGTAGATGCTGTTGACATTTTGAAATTCAATTTGTCCTGCTTTTAAAAACTGTAAAGAGGCAGTGGCGGTGGGTGAAAAAATCTGAACAGCATGTAAAATATAAATTTTTTCAAAATCTGATGAGTACAATAGTTATTTTCATGACAAGCGTCGAAAGTAGCAAGTATCGTGCGAGTGTTGATTAGACAAACGAGGGCGTAGCGAAGCGAAGCCCGAGTGGATCTAAAACACGAGCACAGATATTTGCACTTTCGGGTGTGTTATGAACACTATTTTTTAGACGACTACTCAAAGTAAATTCTATTTTTAAGAATTGTTTTTATTTCGTTTGCAAAATTGATCGTTATTTTATTATTGGTACAATTATAAAAAATTAGAGCTTGTTGGAAGCAGAGCAACGAATAAAGCAAAAGCGTTTGTATTATTTGAATCACGGTCTGCTTAATTGTGTGGCAAACGTCAAAGTGACGTTTGTCACACAATTAAGCAGGCCGTGATGAGGCCGTGATGTGAATAACTTTGTGCCGTTACGATATGACTAGCACGATATAATATCGTGCTAGTGTATGAAATTGTCAACTTTCTGTAGTAGGCTGCTGTCGCGATAATGTTACTTTCATACGTGGTCGTCTAAAAATTCTTTTTCGTTAAGTACCGTACAAGCTTACTTAAAAGGTAGTCCATTTTGCAGATCATGTAGAGGTTTTAGGAAAGGATGTTCCATGTAGTTTTTTAGAATTCCACCACAAAAAATCTAAATCTAAAAATTATTTGCAACAATTCTTAGAACAACGAAACCAGTCAGAAGACTTAAGTACTCTCATTGTTAACGAGTAAAAGTAATTAATTCTCAAAGAAGAATGAAAAAAATATCGTGCTGGAATGATGTATCTTGTTGACAATCCATGTACTTACATATAACATAACAACACATTTTGTTTGCTATTTGAGGTTTATTGCAAACAGTTGTATATTGAGTATTATCTACACCATAGATGCGATCTTCAGATCTGCTATACTGCACTTTCTCCTTAATTGACATATTGTCAATAATTAAGAAGCAAATTCTTTCTGCTGGAACTGTTAATTAGGCGACTTTAGCCATTAAACGTTGCTTAATTAATTCATCTGAACAATTAGGCTCTCCGTCCACTGGCCCGACGCGACTGCGATGCGATTACGACGCACCTACGACATACCTACGATGCGATCGCGACGGCAACTTGTGTTATGCACATCAGAGCAATTTATTTTCAGTCTGGTGCAAAATATTTTCGAGTGATGATGATAATGACGTGGTTGTAGCTTACTGATACATACGAAATCAGGACAGGGAACCTAAAAGGAAGTCCACTTTCACCCCTATATCGAAAATAATAAAGAGGGCAATACCTTTATTTTATTGCAGCAAGGAAGCTCACCCAACATGAGCAAAATCATGTTACCGAATGTCAAAAGAGAACTTTAATGTATTAGTGGAAGAGTTCAAGTCGTCGATTGAATGACGCGGCATTAATATAAGGGTATTTTTGCACTAATTTGACAGTCCTTGCATTTTTACCCCGCAACTTCAACGCCACTAATCGCTTCGCGATTAGCACTGACAGTCGCGAGCAATTATTTTGTGCAAGTTGCATCGCGATCGCATCGCAATCGCAGCAGTGTGCAGTGAAGTACATAAACCCATAAGACAATCGCCACGCGATTATCGCTTATGAGTTTTCTGTCAGTTGCGTCGTAATCGCGTCGTCTCAGTGAGCGGACGGCCTTACAGTCACCAAGATACCATAACAATGTTTTTGATGGTAAACTCGCTAAATGGTTTCTGCAGTGCTGATATCCTTTAGGAGAGCGAAATCTCCATACTGTACACATATGAATCGAAACTTCTGACTAACGAGGAGCTTTTTTTATCATAATTAAGAACAATTTTTGCACAAAATTCTGCTTTTTTGTCTCCATCGTCAGCATCTTGGAATATTTTATGGAAAACATTTAATTTGCCCCAATTTTTCTGTATATCATTCTAAGTGGTTTTATTTTTAATAAACTTTGAATAATTAACACTAATCCGCTTTAGCTTTAAAGTCAACATTTTAATAGTAGGTACATATACTGAAGATCTGCAATTTGGGCTGGAGATATAAGTTCAGCTTGGGTTTCTTTTGAATGGTTTTTGTAAATGTTCTTGTTCTTATTTAATTTCAAAATTAGGCAAAATTTGCTAAAAAATGTACATAATGGTACTTCTAATTAATGTGATAAAAAATATGTATTATCTACAGTTCCAGTTGGTGTAGCGTTTTTAATCAAACAAGTATTTTTGTCAAGTACTTTTAGAGAATTCTCATCGAAATGGTTAATACACAAAGTAGAGTATTCAATAAGTTTAGAAATATATGTAATACATGAATAATAAATATAAATAAAGGTAATTTAATTAGTTTTATTATTAATTAACACGTTGAAGGACAGTTGCCGACTTCATATAGGGTTGTGTTGTGATACACTGCGATGCTTATCAGCGTTCTGCACAAGTAGGAGCAAAGAGGTAGATAACTGTAAGAGAGCTGTTTGGGGCAAATAACTCGTGTTTGTGTGACACTGATATGACTGTGTACGTACCAGTGGTGACAGTAACAACTGGATTATGTACTATTATTTTATATGGAAAATTAGATGCAGTGCAGCGTTCAGTTATACTGGTAGATACAATTAAGGACGCTGCTCAGCGTTAGTGTCCTTCAACGTGTTAACAATATCACTCCTGAATTAGCTTTGAGCCATTTGGTACGAATCTGCATATCGCTTGGAAATTCAAAAAGTGGTTTGTTTGGATTTCCACAGGTAAACCACTTTCTAACCATTTTAAATAGCTTTGAAAGAACCTGTTTATATAAAAATTGCTGACTCAAACTACGGCAATATGAATTTGAGAATATAATTGATTGAAATATGACAAGTTTTCAAATCTACCTATTCAGCAGTATTTGTTTTTAATTTGAATATCGCGGTAGGCCCTGATTAAAAGTTCAGAATAACACTAAGAGGTGGCGCCAAATGACATTTTGTCATGGCATGCTTTACAAAATCATGTTTTTATGGTGATTGTAATGGCTGTATTAGCGTAAGCTAACCTAAATATTAGTTGGCTATGTTGGTGCAAACAGAATTTTGCTATCGTAAACCGTTAGGCCGCTAGGGGGCGTTTTTCAAAATTCGTCGATTTCTTTATACTCTTCTACCTTTTTTGTTTTTAGGAATAATTGATTTCTGTAAAAACTTTTTCATAGCAGTTTTTGGTGTAGAATAGGCTGGTGCATTTTCTTTTAATACAGGCTGATTCGTAAATTTGCTGCACCAAAATTTTCTTTTTTCTTATGAGACACCCGGTATATTTATAGATTTTTTTGTAGTCCTTAAAATTCTCTATTCAAAAATATATAATACTATCTGCCGGTCTTATAAAGACCACTAATCTGACGTTAACTTTAATTCGCTGTTAAAATAAACAAAAGCGCATCAAAACGTCAGTGCTTATGACATTTTATTCATTAATAAACAAATTTTTATGCGCTTTTGTTTATTTTAACGGAGAATTAAAGTTAACGTCAGATTAGTGGCCTTTATAAGACTGGCTGTAAATGTCCAAATTTAGCATTTTATGGTGTATTTGGTTTTAAGTTAAATAAACTAAAAATATCAAGTAGCCATTGTGTCATAGCGGCGCATGACCATTGTTTTAAACCAACATTAGCAATATTTAGGAGGAAAACAAAGTTGGCGCTAACTAAATAAAAAAAAAACAAAAAGCATATAGGGTTACAAACATTTAGAACAAATAACAAAATTAATAAAATATATTACAACCCAACGATATGTCCTTTTATAACATATGTTCAAACTGGGCACCGTTCTGATTAATACACAAGCGGCAACGTTGTTTGACAGCATTTGCAGCATTTCTTAGCTCAAATTTAGAAATTATAGCAAATGCATTTTGCATTGCTTCCTCTTGCAATTCTCTTGATGTAATCGGTTGTCTATATGTCAAATCTTTAATTTTTCCCCAAAAATAGCAGTCTAGGGGTGTCATATCGGGGGACTTCACTGGCCAAGCAATTGGTCCTTGGTTCCCTATCCACTCTTCACCAAACTGCACTTTTAAGTAATTAGTTATAACTCTTCAATTATGAGGCGGTGCACCATCTTGTTGGAAGGTGGAAATTTAAATAGACACGGATAAAAAACCAGATTCTGTTCAAATTCAAAAGCTATTCGACTAATTTGACAGCGGCCAACTTTGTTTTCCTCATAAATATTGCTAATGTTGGTTTAAAACAATGGTCATGCGGCGCTATGACACAATGGCTACTTGATATTTTTAGTTTATTTAACTTAAAACCAAATACACCGTAAAATGCTAAAGTTAACGTCAGATTAGTGGTCTTTATAAGACCGGCAGATAGTATTATATATTTTTGAATAGAGAATTTTAAGGACTACAAAAAAATGTATAAATATACCGGGTGTCCCATAAGAAAAAAGAACCTTTTTGGTGCAGCAAATTTACGAATCACCCTGTATTAAAACAAAATGCACCAGCCTATTCTACACCAAAAACTGCTATGAGAAAGTTTTTACAGAAATCAATTATTCCTAAAAACAAAAAAGGTAGAAGGGTATAAAGAAATCGACGAATTTTGAAAAACGCCCCCTAGCGGCCTAACCGTTCACGATAGCAAAATTCTGTTTGCACCAGTAACTTTTTCATAAAATTTGAGCTCGGGAGATGTTGGTCAAAATTTTTCTATTTCTGACAGGAACATGAGTTTCCATAAGAAAGCGTCTACTTTGGCCCACCCTGTACAGGGTGTTTTTAAAATAAGGGGACATACATTGTAGAAGTATTCTACAATCAAATATAAATAAAAAAGTTATGAGGAATCTGGTCTGTAAATGAATCCTGAGATATTCAGCTTTAAAGTTTGATTGTAGATAATTAAAAAAAGAACATCATATGGTACAATGCAGCAAACGTTTTATGATTGATTGCTGTTGATTTGGAAAACACTCATGGTATAGCTTTGCAGCCTCACAACCATTCCTATTGGCACGGCCGTACATAAAAATCATATCCGCTTTTTGAGGAAAAGAAATGTCTACAATTGCGTTACTGGAACTGAATTTGATGTATTTTTGTCAAATTTCGATAGTACACTCACTTACAGGTTACAGAATCTAGATTGAGACGCGGTGAAAATCGGAACTAATGTTAGAATCTAGTAATTTCCAAGTTTCGTATTGGTAACATTTTTACATCTATCATATTGACATTAAATTGTTAACCTTATTTAAGCTAAATGACACAATAAATCAGAGGCGTATGCAACATTGCAGTATTATCAGTTCTTGAATGTTAAAAGGATTGCGGAAATAATGGTGTTAAGTTGAACAACCAGGCTCTGCTAAACTTTCTATCCCAGCAACAGAATTTTCACACTTTAAAACACAAAGAATCTGTCATATGACGTTAGTCACTGCGCAAACAAAATCCCCACCGTTACTGATTACTTGTCATTTAAAATGTAACCAAACTTTGTATGTTTGACAACTTTCCACATATTGCCAATTAATCAAATATAATCACAGCGCCTTTCATGACCTACCTTGAGAGTCAATCTACTTTCTGTAACCTGTAACTAAGTAATTATAACATTATTTGTGTTTCCAAGCAACGTAAAACATTCAGTCAATATTTTCCAGATTTCATATTACTTAAACTTAATATTAAATCATATAGATTTAATCTATAATCGTGCAATAATAGTATATTATTATATGAGTGACTATTCAACACTATAACATATAAGCCAATCATATTGCAGACATTTGCTTTTTTCAACCAATAACAGCAGTATATCAGTGAATATTGGGCACCATGCAAAATATTCACAAAACAATGTACCTACTCAAAAACTAAACAGCCTTATTGCGAAATATCGCTTAGCAACGATGTTCTGTCCTTAGTGATATCGCCAGGTTACGTAAAACTAAACACCAACAACCTGTGTGAACTAAGTTTGGCTTGCGTTAAAAATTTTAAAATGTTGTGTTTTGAAAGTATTCCGCCGAATTTAAATGAGAATGAATAATTATATTAATTGTTAGATTATTTTTCAATAAAGTTAACCGTTATGTATTAATATTGTTAAATAGTCGTTCCAAATACCACTCGAAGTGGATATATATATATATATATATATATATATATTTATGCAAGGCCACTTGTCACCTCCAAAATGGGTAGTGAATGTATGCTGTCACCTCATATACAACGTTGTGGCTTCCGTTTTTGGAGGTGACAGCGTTTTGCTGTATTGTTTCTCTGTACAGCACATAGATAGTATCAGAACGCTAAATTCAAATTTTCATCCGGAGGTGCCAACTTCACATCTATACTCACAATTTTGTATTGTAGTTCAGCTGTAGACCGGTGGCGCCACTGTCGTTTCTCTTTGTACAATTGCCAATACGTTGTCTCCTCCACCGACTTATACTGCTTTTTATTTCGTATAGTGTACGCTGTGTTCTCCAAAAATTGGCAACGCCGCGAAGAAGGTCTCAAACATTCTACCTCTATACGCGCTAAATGAATTTACACTTTTTGGGTTAGTAAGATGTGAACTGCTGACACAATATTTGGATCAATTATTTTAAGTTATTATTAGTCGTTCAGAAGCATTTGATAAATGCAGACGAGCCTTCCGAGAAGCGTAAGTGCAACTCTGTGTTTTATTTCTATTCACTCATTTCCTACAATTTTAAATCGTTCCGTATAATTCAGAAACGAAGTACAATAACGAAATCATGGACTTCTTTTATGTTGTTTAAAATAATAATTAAAAGAACTAAAACAGGCTAATGCAAAATATTTGGCACTGTGTGTATATGAGCTGTGATGTACACTCAAAAACGACAATTTACGTGATCTTTACTTACATACACGTACCTACCATTAAAAATGTGCGAATATTGCAGATTTTCGGTTCCGATTTTATCAAGACATTAGCGACTTGAGATGTTTGTTTTTAATACTTAATGATTCTATTGTATTCGTTCATGATGTCATGGACATTCCCTTAGCTTGATGTCGTGTATTGAAACAGTTTTCATAAAACTTCCAAATGTAGAAGTTGGTTCGGGACCGTCGACCGTGAAATAATAAAACATTAAAATATAAGTTGTATAATCTGCGTGTGGGATTTCTCAAAAATGCTTTACAGGGCAGGCTTAATTCTTCAACTGGCAAGCAGAGGCAATCGTAAGTACCCTTCATTGTATTTATTAGCTTTTTAATGATTTTTTAAGAGCCAGAACGAATACTATTTTTGGAATTGTAGGGACAAGAAAAATATTCAAATCCATTTTATAGTAATATATAAAAATTTCACCCAACAATGGTGAATGTTACGTAATAATATTACTTATTACAGTTCCTTTTCAATCATTTGTTTTTCTAAAGTGAGTTCCCAGATTTAATCATTGTTAAATTCGGCACTTCAGAGTTCCCCAGCGCCGAATTAAGAGTTTTTGGTGGTTCGGGGCTATATCATTAAGGGGCTCTAGTCAAACACAAGAATATTATTTAGTGTTTTTCTAAATCCACAATTTTGTAAAAAAAATGGCGAGGGAGCCCTTTAAATATGCGGGTCCTGGGTTATAGGCCCCAGAGACCCTCCCTTAATCCTGTACTGTAGCCGCCCCCATTGCCCCAAACTATAAAATGTGCAAATGAACTCAACTCAAATTCGACACCAACCTTTCACATATAACAAAATTTCGTTTCACAAATTGTTTATTCCAGAAATTCCGCTAAACTTTATTTCATAACTTAATTTTTACTAAATTATTTGAATAAACTATTTAAGCTTGAACTCATTATCACCAAAAACTGCCTTTGCGTAATTACGGAACTTTTCTGGGTAAGATAGATTAGTTTTCAACAAACAACCAAACTTATAACAAGAATCGACAGCTACTTGTGCATGCGAACTACGCAAAAAGAATATTTCTTCAATTCTTGAAAAGTGCCTCATAATGAATTTACATAATAGCTATTTAAGTAACAAGGAATGTAAGAACCTATTAACATTTGAGGTAGGCAAGTACAAGCCAAGACGAAGTCGCGGCTTGTTGCCTGCCGAAAATGTTAATAGGCGATACATTCCGAGTTATCTTATTATATTTTTCCCGCTGCTTATCGAAATTTTCGTAGATTTTTGAAAAAATTGTTTGATTTGTCACCTGTCACCAAGATTAGTTTTCCTGAGTCGTGTTACCTGTGAGTGTCACATATCACATAAACACTTGCAATTTATAAACAAAACGTCTAAATCTGCATCTTGCTTTGCTAATTTTATTATCCTAGGAACTTAATAATAATATTAAGTTCCGTTGTCAAGAAAAAGCAGCAAACAAATATAATCATCGACTTACACGTTTTGTTACTAAGGCTGTATAACTGACTTACATGATCAACAGCGGGAAAAAATGGTTATAACGCTTGACTGTCTAGTTAGTACAACTGAAGGATAGGGTGTAATAAACAGGCAGTTTTATGTTATCAAATTTATGGGCAATTGATTGAAACGTTACAAAAAATTAAAAAGTATCGCTATATGATTTTTATTGGCCGCTGCTGAAAGTGCAAAGTGATTTATCTTATCAGTTTTTTTTTGTATTTTATTTGTGGTCAAGAAATAAAATGTTTTTTTAACATTTCACTCGATTTTGTTCAACTAATCATTTTATATTATCCTCTTCTATTATTTTATACAACCAACTTTTCCCTTGTATATTGTCGAAATTTTTCCTGACGATCTTTAATAAAAATTAGGCTTTATTTAAGCTCTATATTTACAGATTTTGATGAGACTGATGAGGATGAAGATATTATTAGCACTTCCAAAAAACTACCTATAAAAAAAAGAGGTAAGTTGAAAACAAAAAATCGAAAATATATAAATACCGCGAATTAATTTTAGGATGGTCTAATGATGAAATAGCGTTAATAAAAAAAGAATTTGGTTCCTTCATCAAAAGGAAAACTTATCCCGCAGGAGAAGAAATAAAGGAATTTATAAAAAGGAGAAAAATAAATCGAAGTGTTCCAGTTATAAAAGCAAAACTTCAGCATTTAATTAGAATTTCGAAAAATGACTAAATATATAACGTTTGTTCTAATTTCTATCTTATGGAAAGTGTAAACATTTTAAACATATAATATTAATTCTACTAATTACATTTGAACATTGTTAATATAAAGACAACGACGAGTTTCTAAATGTTCTGTTTTCTATTATTTTTATTGGGATTTTTTAAAGTTCAAATAAACGATTTAACGCGTTTACCCGTTTTTTTCAAATAAAAAAGTTAACGAACTTCTTTTTATATTAGTTTCTTAATTAAATATTTCCAAAAAAATCAATTTATCACCGGAACTATTTCTTTTTTGTGAAAATAGTAAACAAAAAATTCTTTCAATTTAAATGTACGTCCGAAACACTTTAATTTCATCGATTTCTGATTTTCGGAAAAATTCTATTTTATGAAACAAGGTCAGAAGTGAGTTAGTTTGTTAGAAATTAAATTTTCTCTACAAATCTAACCCTCCTCTCAAAACAATTAAGATACTTATACGGTTTTTCAAATCCACCCCACCCTCCAAACAATCAGGATACTTAATACATTAAACTTCGATTTTAGAATTTAAGTGCTTTTCCATAATTTCTTATTTTACTCAAGAACGATCCACACAATGAAACAAGTAATAAAATGTAAATAAAATCGGCTCAAGAATCAAGAACTGCCACAACTGGCGGCGTCTGGTACCGTCGTAATTAGTAATTTATGCTTCAAAACACATTCCACAGTGAATCGTATTTTTACATATTAAAATTGACACGGTAAGTCATATTCTACCATACGTTCCGTGCCATTAATTGTTTTGAAAACAAATGAATCATGTGTAGATTTGGCAACAGTGTTGGAGGTAACAATGATATATAGGTATCTTCTTATATATATATATTGGAGGTCGACACGCATCTTTCCTATACTGTATATATGATCCTGCAAAAAGAAGGAATTGTTTCCCCTCTTTTGAAATCCGGATTGTCGAAGTCCCCCTTATCATAATTACACCAAATTTCTATCACTAGACCAAAAGCAAGACTTGGAGGTCAGGTCGCCTTTTCTGTATGCCGGAGGTGACAACTTAACAGGCATCAATATATATATATATATTGACCCTTCACGCCAGCTGGCGGCGTATGAGTCGCTCATCATCCTGAGCTCTTCTGATTCATTTTACACGGTGAATCACTCCGTATTTCTCCGCTAGTTCTTTCCCTTAGAGGTCTTTGTGTGTTTTGGCTGCTTCAACAATTTTTCTCCATTCCTTTCTTTCCATTATCTTGTCCTTCCATTGTCTTATCTTCATTTTCCGTATGTCTTGCATTACTTGGTCTTCCCATCTGTTTTTAGGCCGTCCTCTTGGTCTTGTTTCTCCTGGTTTCCATCTTAACATTTTAGATATTAATGCTTCTGAATCCTTTCTCTGTACGTGCCCAAACCATCGTAGCCTCTGTGATTTTATGAACTTGACGATGTCTTCTTCTCCCATTCTATGTCTTATTTCATGGTTCATCAGAGGTCTGTATTCTCCATCCTGTAATCTCTGGGGTCCTAGTATTTTCCTGAGTATTCTTATTTCTAGTATTCTGAGATTTTCTTCGTCATTACTAGAGAGGCACATTGTCTCCGCCCCATAAGTTATGACAGGTCTAATTGCTACTTTGTATATTTTTGTCTTAGTTGTTTTACTTAAATCTTTGTCCCGTAGTAGTTTCTGATATTTCCAGTATAACTTGTTCCCTGATTTTATTCTTTCATTTATTTCTAGTTTCCTTTCATTTCTTCCATCCACCATTACCCCTAGGTATTTAAAAGTGTCAACTCTTTGGAATGTATAGTTGTTTATCTTAATTTCTGTTACAGTTACGAATCTTTGTCTAGAACTTATCATATACTTTGTTTTTTCTTGATTAATGCGCAATCCTATTCTTTCTGCTTCTCTCGATAGCCTCGATGTTGCTGTTTCTAAGCTTTTTTTGTCTCTACATATTAGTGCCAGATCGTCGGCGTACCCAATGAGCTGCACTGAACTATGTGTTATTGTCTTCTTGATCTCTGTGTCTCTTATAACCCCCTCTAGTGCAATATTAAAAAGTGTTGTGGATAAGCTGTCTCCTTGTCTCACTCCAGTTTCTATGTTGATGTTTTCTGTTTTTCCATCTCTTGTTATAATGGCTGCTGTTGAATCTTTCATAGTCATCTCAGTTAATCTGATCAGTTTGGCTGGTATTTCCATTTTTTGCATTTCCTTAACAAGTTGGGACCTATTGATGGAGTCGAAGGCTTGTCGAAAATCGATAAACAATATATGCAGATCTATATCATGCTCATGTGATTTCTCAATTATTTGTGTTAATATATGTACTGCGTCTATAGTCGATCTTCCTCTTCTGAAGCCTTGTTGGTATTGTCCAAGTCTTGTTTCTGTATATATTGTTAGTCTGTTCCGTATAATTGTCGTTAGTATTTTATATGCTGTATTAAGTAGCATGATGCCCCTGTAGTTTTGACAATCAGCCTTATTGCGAAATATCGCTTAGCAACGATGTTCTGTCCTTAGTGATATCGCCAGGTTACGTAAAACTAAACACCAACAACCTGTGTGAACTAAGTTTGGCTTGCGTTAAAAATTTTAAAATGTTGTGTTTTGAAAGTATTCCGCCGAATTTAAATGAGAATGAATAATTATATTAATTGTTAGATTATTTTTCAATAAAGTTAACCGTTATGTATTAATATTGTTAAATAGTCGTTCCAAATACCACTCGAAGTGGATATATATTTTTTAAATATTTTGCAGTTTCCATAGAAATTATTGCAAATTTCACTCAACAAAATCACATTTAAATGTCACTCGCCTTCGGCTCGTGACATTTTTAATGTGATTTTGTATCGTGAAATTTAAACGCAATAATTTACATGGAAACCGCAAAATATTTGTCAAAAATATATCCACTACTTGTGGTATTACCCTTGACTATGACATCCATTATTCACGAAGATGACATTTGAGCCACAAGCTGAAAGCGAGTGGCGCAAGTCCTCTGAGAGAATAATGGCCATAATCGCGAATGTAATACGATACTTTTGTGACAACTGTAAACTGCAAAGTCATTTCATAATAAGAATGAATTTTGTGATTGGCTGCAAACTAGTGAATTACGAAAATAGAATTTTATGATTGGTTAAAAGCAGTGAATTATGAATTCATAATTCACTACTGCAAATTATGACTGTTATTATTATTCAAAAATGTTCTTATAATGTGAATATAATTTAATAGGAGTAAATAAAATTATTAGAAACATTACAGCATTTTTAAAATTTTTTGCATGAAAAAGACTTATTTAGCAATAATTAGATCCAGTTTCCCAATATAGTTCCCATTTTACATAACCAGTATTCAACAAACTGAAAAAATAGACAAGAAGTTGCTCGGGTTTATAACATACGAGTTGCATATATCTAAAGAACAAATTGAATACAAAGATATATTTGTGGGTTTCAATATGTTACCATCAGATGCTTGAAGGAATAATTTAGATATTTATCACTTTATACAAAATCCTAAATAATATAGTAGCTTCTTCTGCTCTGCTACACCGTGTTAACATTGCTGTACCTCAGAGAGGCACAAGAAATTATAAAACATTTCACGTAAATTTCAATAGAAAGAATTACAGTTTCCAAAATCCTCTTGATTAAATAATAATCTTTAAAAAAAAATTAAACCAAAAATATATAATCAATTGTATCGTTTAATTTTAATCTCATATTGTAAAGAAATTGTTATAATAATAAGCATATATAATGGTAATTGCCGTTAACAAAGATTTATTTATATATTTATATAGAGAAAGAATTGTGCACAGAACTAGAAATACCAGTAGATAAGGTTAGGTTTGTTAAGGTGTAAAATTTGTTCTCTTTGTATATTCTACCTATATTACGAAAGAGGAATTATTCCCTTAATTAATAAGTAAATAAATAGAAAAATATATAACCATATAATGAAGAAATATAAATCCTGGGATCCCATGATCCCAATTTTTCCGTTGGTAACCTTGAAATCTTTTGTTTTTATTATAAAATTCATACTTAATATATTCACGAACTAACACATCTAACTTTCAGAAACAAAAGCTGGAAGATACCGTCAAACAACTAACAAAACGCGAAGATGAATCCAAGAAGTTGCTGTTAGAACTGCAGTCTGATATTGACTGCAAGGAGCACATCATTGCATCGCTGGAGGAAGCCAACAATCAGTTGAAAAGCAAGGCGATTGAACAGCAGCAGATCGTCACTCACTACTCCGACGTCAATGAACGCCTGAAGGCAGAGAAGGTCAAGCTGGAGCACTGCTTCCGTGAACGTATGCTGCGAACCTCCCTTTCCAACCAATCCAAGTTCCCTTCCAGCTTCTGTAGCGACTACGTCAGTGCCGAAAGCTCAGGTACTTTTAAACACCCTACCGTTTTGAACACCCGCAGACATTCCATTAACACTACTTGTGACAACACCAAACTGCCACGCAAGCCATCCTTGTCTCTCTCGCCGCGTGGGAGACTCATGCGCACCATACTTGATTTTAACAGTCCCAAGCTATTGGCCAATCTTGCAAACCCAGTTAGTCCACACCTAAATAGCTCCCCTATAACTTCTTCGAGGCTGTGTAAGAAATCTGTGGATAGTGATGACAGCCCAGCATTTGTTAGGTGCGAGAGAAATGTGGAGCTGATGAATGTCACTAGCACGCCGGAGGGCCAGAAATTGGGCCAGAAAGCTCTCCTGGATGAAACATTACCATCCGTAGTTCGTAAACTGCCACTTCTAGTGCCAAATCGAGAGGCACCCCACGAGAAGGATTTAAGCTTTTTCAGCCAGTATCGCTTAGTTGGGTCAGGCAAGGATGACGATCAATATCCACAGCATTCTCCGAGCAAACCCTTTTGTAATATGACCAGGCAAACGTATGATAATAACCTTAATCTCATAGTACACAATGGTTTGGCTAAAAGGGACACGCTGCCGTCAGCCTCTGTTGAAAACGGAAATGCAGAGGATTCATTGCCCACTTTATATGTTGTAGAACACTCTGTCCAAAATAGAAGTCCTTCCGGTAGCAGCCCTCGTGTCAGTTGCCTGGACAGCAGTGAAGATGAAATGTATTGGAAATTGCAGATGCTCAATCTTTCGTCGCCTCATGATTCCCTCGAGCAAGAAATTGTTCAGGTAAGTTGTGGATAGTTTTTATCATTGCAGCATCAGAATATCGTAACATCAAATTCGTAATTTTTAATGTTAAATTAATCTCAGATTTATTTATTCTAGCTCAATTTTACACTTAACATTTTTTTATTAGAATTATAACTGATGAAAATAACTGCAAACTGATTTTTAAACTAGGAATGTCGTACCCAGTCTAAAATCCAACCCGAGTACTTGAAAACAGTACCTGGGTACTCTCGGGTACCCCAAATGTATTTAAAAAAATGTTAGCGTACATCAGAACATATCGGAACAAATGAGGTAGCTACAATTTCTTTCTTTACGCCGCGAGATTTAAACTGAACTAAATTGAAATAGTAAGTACTCACCAAGTGCTATCAAATTCAAGTACGTGACTTTTTATCCGAAATTCGTAGCAGCATCAACATCACACAAAGGATGTTTATGTTACTTCAACCCATACTGACGCGATTTAATGGTACTTTGAGGGGTTGAATATTTCCGTGAAGCGGATTTATTATATGAAACAAGAAATATTATGTGGTATGAGATGGGGTGATTCTTGTTATTACTGTATGGTTATGGTTTTCTATAGAGCTTATTCCTATTGTTTTTAAGTTTTTATCATCTTCTCCAAAAAAGGCTGACTTTCTGGAAATTACATAATTTACTAGTCGGCTATCCGTGTCCTGAAAATATACCCGGGTTGACTATTACCCGGGTTGGCCCGGGTACCTGCCGACATCCCTATTTTAAACCCAGCCAGTAACAAATCTCAAAAAACAAAATAGTGAATCTTAAGAGACATGGTAAAATTACAAAAAATCCAGCATTACAAATACTACTAAGGTCCATATACAGGGTGTTCCAAAAAGAATGGAACACCATCAATAGGTCATTATTCTATAGTCAAAATTATACCCATTCGGAGTCACGTGACTTTTGTCTGTCGCTGTTCATCTTTAGTACCGGGTGGCCATAAATATCTGATATCACATTACCTTTGGAATCAACACCGCTTTATTAAAGTGATAAATCCAACTAAACTAAATGTCATTAATGTCATTAGAACTAAAATTCCTATCTGTCAAAAATTATAACAGATTGCAATAAGTGTTGAAGTTAGAACAGGAGATTTTTATAATCGAGTCGTAGGCTAAGCTGCAGAATCTGGGGCACATTCCCCTCCTCTTATTTGCATGTTATTACATTTCATACCAATACTTATTATAATTGAAATATGTATAATGCTAACCTTGAAATATGTATAATGCTAACCAACATTTATAAGTAGCTAATTCCATGGCTACCGGGATCTCAGATATTTATGGCCACCCGGTATAATAGATGAAATGGAAGAAATTCAAAAAAAGGCATGTCGATTCATAAAATTAATTTTAAAATTGGACGTTTCTAATCTGTCAGATTATATTTTTCGTGTAAGTTATTCAGATAAGGGTAATAAAACCTAAAATTGTTGGGCCAAAAACTGGAATTTAAAAGAAACTATCGGACATGCGGTATAACGAGCAGTCACAACAATTAATTTGATATTACGCATTTTTTTTATGCACGAGTACGACAATATTAATAATAGTAAATCAACAGTTTCACCCTCCAACGCTGTTCGCCGTGCTTCTCTTGCGTTAAATGTCTCGGAGAGCACAATTTACCGAAAATATGAGCCAGAAAGTGAAGAATGCAAAAACGGAAGTCGACAAAGCATCAAGAACTTCATCAGGGACACTATACAGGGTGTCCCTGAAAAGCAGGTCAATCCGTTAACCACATATTCCTTGAGCAAAAATATGACGATTTAACACAACTTACCTATATACAAAGTTGCTTAGTTTAGCCGCTAGAAGGCTTTAAAAACGATTAACTTTTTTAAATTTTTTCAAATAAGTCGAAAAATCTTTGATAGATTTTATTCATTTTTTGGCCATGTGTTTGTACCAGTAAACCACAGCTTTTTGAAGAATAAACCCAAATTTCGAAAATTACAGGGTGTTTAAAAACTTCGTCACAATAAATTATCCATCCATATTTTTTTAACCCCCTGTATAATCACTACCATTTTTTTCTGAATAGTTCCTTTAATTTAGAAGCTATTTTCTGTCTTATAAAATTTTAGTTGGGTAAACGGTTTAGCTACAAAAAATATTTTCTAAATTTCTGCAAGCCTGAATCAGTAATTGTAACTTAAAACTAGGCTTGTAGAGATTTACAAAATATTTTTTGTGGCTAAACCGTTTACCCAACCAAAATTTTGTAAGAGAGAAAATAGCTTCTAAACTAAAGTAACTATGCAGAAAAAAAATTGGTAGTGATTATGCAGGGGATTAAATTTTTTTAAAAAGGTTATCATTTATAACCCCCTGTATAATCACTACCAATTTTTTTTCTGAATAGCTACTTTAATTTAGAAGCTATTTTCTCTCTTACAAAATTTTAGTTGGGTAAACGGTTTAGCCACAAAAAATATTTTCTAAATTTCTGCAAGCCTGAATCAGTAATTGTGACTTAAAACTAGGCTTGTAGAGATTTAGAAAATATTTTTTGTGGCTAAACCGTTGACCCAACTAAAATTTTGTAAGAGAGAAAATAGCTTCTAAATTAAAGTAGCTATTCAGAAAAAAAATGGTAGTGATTATGCAGGGGGTTAATTTTTTTTAAAAAGGTTATCATTTATAACCCCCTGTATAATCACTACCAATTTTTTTTCTGAATAGCTACTTTAATTTAGAAGCTATTTTCTCTCTTACAAAATTTTAGTTGGGGAAACTGTTTAGCCACAAAAAATATTTTCTAAATTTCTGCAAGCCTGAATCAGTAATTGTAACTTAAAACTAGGCTTGTAGAGATTTAGAAAATATTTTTTGTGGCTAAACCGTTGACCCAACTAAAATTTTGTAAGAGAGCAAATAGCTTCTAAATTAAAGTAACTATTCAGAAAAAAAATTGGTAGTGATTATGCAGGGGGTTAAATTTTTTTTAAAAAGGTTATCATTAACCCCCTGTATAATCACTACCAATTTTTTTCTGAATAGCTACTTTATATTAGAAGCTATTTTCTCTCTTACAAAATTTTAGTTGGGTAAACGGTTTAGCCACAAAAAATATTTTCTAAATTTCTGCAAGCCGGAATCAGTAATTGTAACTTAAAACTAGGCTTGTAGAGATTTACAAAATATTTTTTGTGGCTAAACCGTTTACCCAACTAAAATTTTGTAAGAGAGAAAATAGCTTCTAAATTAAAGTAGCTATTCAGAAAAAAAATTGGTAGTGATTATGCAGGGGGTTAAATTTTTTTAAAAAGGTTATCATTTATAACCCCCTGTATAATCACTACCAATTTTTTTTCTGAATAGCTACTTTAATTTAGAAGTTATTTTCTCTCTTACAAAATTTTAGTCGGGTAAACGGTTTAGCCACAAAAAATATTTTCTAAATTTCTGCAAGCCTGAATCAGTAATTGTAACTTAAAACTAGGCTTGTAGGGATTTACAACATTTTTTTTTGTGGCTAAACCGTTCACCCAACTAAAATTTTGTAAGAGAGGAAATAGCTTCTAAATTAAAGTAGCTATTCAGAAAAAAAAATGGTAATGATTATACAGGGGCTTAAAAATTAAAAAAAAATTAATAATTTTTGAAGCCCTCTAGCGGCTAAATGAAGCAACTTTGAATAGAGGTAAGTTGGGTTAAATGTCCTATTTTGGCCTCAGGAATATGTGCGATTATTTTGTACAGACCTCTGGGACACCCTGTATAACAGAATATGCATGCACAGAAATTGACTTAAAATTTGCTATACGCAACAGGTTTTTAATGTAGCAGCTGACATATCTTTATTATATTTAAATTTTACGACGTGTTATGTTTTCTTTAACCTGTAAAGTCAGTTTGATTTCATATAAGAGAATAAACCCGTAGCAACCTTGTTTTAGAAATCGGCAGATGTTATGATAACCTACAAAACGGAATGTCATTTATTACCCTAAAATTGCATTTTTAAGAATCGACATATGTAAAGTTACTAGATTATCACGTGACTCTGAATGGGTATAAATTTGACTATAACCAAAATAGGCAGATTGAGCCAAATATGCCTTAAAAAGTTACTTTCACTTGACTAACAGTAGAGGGCGATTTTATCTTCAAAGTTTTGGCACCTCACGTAACGGTATTTTAATTGCACATAAAAAAGTATTTGATTTTATCGAAATTATTTAATGAATTCTATTATTGTTACACCTCTTGTTACTTTAGTGGTATAGAGGCTGGTGCTTACCAACCATTGTGTTAGCTGTGTGTCTTGGTGATGTGTGGACCTTGTTACTCTGTTTCTGATGTCCATGGTTCCGAGTAGAGCACAGTCAATTTGGTGCCCAACTGTGAATGGTCTCACCAAACCCAATACCGATCGCCAAAGCTGTCGAAAAATTCCACTCACCATGGGATTCGAACCGAGGACTTGCTTGATGCAAACCTAACGGTCTACCAACTACGCTATCCGGCTATTGAGATAGTTATTTAAAATTATTATAACATTCACAAAATTGCTCTTGACTAGTATTCGTTCTTCATGTAGTGATTTACCTGTACTTCTCAGAATTATTGTTATTGTGTCATTCCAGTCCTCCTTAGGCTCCTGTCTCTTCTTTTGTGTTCTTGTTTCTCGTATTCTCTTGACTTCTCTGCTGTCTTCAGTATGTCTCCGGATTGAGTTTATATTTTTCGTAGTAAAGTCATTTTTTATAAAAGTTTTTGCATATAGAAACCACAGTACCATGGAAAAATTTGAAATTTGATATACAGGGTGTTTAGAAATTAAGAAAATATGAAAATTGCTAAAGAGAGAAGTACCATATGATCGAAAACTTTTATCTTCTAAAGCAGGGATGAGCAACCCGCGGCCCGCCACACTTTCTCGTGCGGCCCTTCAAAGATTTAACATTGTGACTTTTAAAAATTTCTACAGTGTCCCGCAGCCTCATTGTACCTTATTTCTCATTAAATAATCTTTTTCCACATATATCTTTCGCCATTTTTTTAATAGTATTGCTATTAATGAGTGCTTTATTTCTGTAATTTTTTATACTAGGTTTATTTTGTTAATAAAGAGATAATTTGAGTTCATCATTCGGTGTTTGTATTATCATAAGTTTTTTACATGCGGCCCGCACAACATTTTTAAATTTGTAGCTGGCCCGTTGTAAAAAAAGGTGCTCATCCCTGCTCTAGAGGACTGTGGAATTGCTTCTTTTTAAATTATGTTGGCAGTCGTTGTGATATTGGCATTTACATCCGACAGTTTAAGGTTATATTAGTAATGTCATTTTAACAAATACAAAAATGTGTGTTCAATACATAAAAATGTTAATAACAAAAACAACTACAGATGTTCAAAATGATTTTCTCCATTTTCCATACACAGCACATTGTTGTGTTTAGTATTAAAAATTCTGTAAAAGTTGAGCGACTCTGTTAAAATTGTATAGGTTATATTATCAAGTACCTTTACTCACCACTACGAACATAAATAAAATATTTTTAAAAATTCACAGCCTTCGAGAGGATAAAAGTTTTCGATCATACGGTTTCTTTAATTTTGGCTTTAGAGGAAAATTTTACAAAACAAAGTTGATTGTAATGAACGAGTAATTTGTACTTTTTTAGTTTTAAGCAATGCAAGAGTCATAATACGGTCATATATTAACAAAACAATAAAACCTGTGGAGATGTGGATAAATGTCGGTGGGATGTCATTTGAATAGTTATTTAATTATAGGTTTTTTGGATTGAGCTTAAAAAAGTTTTTTAAACATTTTTATCCAACACCTACTTAGAAGATGATTACTAGATCGATTTTAAACTTCGTAAAGTGCCCCTTTATCCACTAGTCAGATAAAAAATGCATATTACCGCACTCTTTTTATATAAAAAAATAGGTTGAATCAGAATTTATTGATGAAGATAAAATATTGAACAATGCACGTTTGCTTATGGCACTTAACGAGATTCATTTGATTGCCTCAAAGCTCTGCTCACCGCCTCCTTTTGGCAATTAAACTCGTTTTGTTAAGATGCTCATAATCAAACTTGACTCGTTAATATCTGTAACAATTCTTTTTTAAATCTTATAATATAATGTCTAGTATTAGTTTTATTATTGTAATATATGTTTTGTAATTCAACCCCAAACTGGGCATGAATAACTACAATACAATACAATATGGTGGTTCCAATTCACTAACAAAAAATTGTGCGAAATTTATTTCAATAGTTTATATTTACATCTGAATATGTCTTCAATAAATGTGCATGTACCATATATATTTCGAATCGGCAAGATGAGATTTAAAAAAAATTTGAAAAACAAAGGGAGTTTCATTACAAAATGTTCGTGGTATTGTGATGCTCATTTGTTTTCTCTGATAATAAATTCTAGGTGGGTCAGATAATACTGGATAACTTTTCTATTTAAAGTTTTTTCTATCTGTAATAATAAATCTTATAGGTGGGTGTCAAAATATACATCAACACCTTGTACATTGTATTTTATTTACGTTACCTATGCATAATTTTGTGAAATCTATATTATCTTATATATATTTCTAAAAGTCCTGACTGACTCATCAACGCTCAGCCCAAACCCTTGGACCTAGAAAGCTGAAATTTTGCACAGAGGTTCCCTTTATGATTTATACAAGGAATAAGGAAGGATATTTCGAAATTCAACCCCTAAAGGGGTAAAATGAATGTTCAAATTTTGTATGGAGAAATAATATTAAATAGCCATTTCGACTTGAAACTTCGTAGGAGTACTCCTAAAAACAAATAAGCAAACACGTATTTTGTGATTTTCCGAAAATCAACCCCTTAGGGGGTGAAATGGGGTAAATAAGCCTAAAATACGATATGGGTGTCGTTATTGAGGTTTTTTGGGACGTTGATGGCGAAAATGGCATTTATTTTTAAGTCCAAGAAGGTGGACATGACATAAGGGAAGGGACGGGACAGGACGGGACGGGACGGGACGGAACGGGACGGGACTGGACTGGACTGGACGGGACGGATTGGACGAAACTGAACTGGTCGGGACTGGACGGGAAAGAAAGGGACGGAACGGGACGGGACGGGGCGAGGCGGGACGGGGCGGGGCGGGACGGGACGGGACGGAAAGGGAAGGGAAGGGATGGGATGGAAGGAAACTGGACGGGACGGGACGGGAAGGGACGGGACTGGACGGGAGGAGAAGGGACGGGACGAGGCGGGACGGAACGGGACGAGACGGAAAGGGAAGGGAAGGAAAGAGATGGGATCGAAGGGGCGGGGCCGGGACGGGAAGGGACGGGACGGGACGGAATTGGACTGGACGGGAAAGGAAGGGACGGGACGGGAAGGGACGAGACGGGACGGGGCGCGACGAGACGTAAAGGAAAGGGGAGGGATGGGATGGAAGGGGAGGGGGGTTCCAATTTTGTATGGAGAAATAATATTAAACAGCCATTTCGACTTGAAACTTCGTAGGAGTACTCCTAAAAATAAATAAGCAAACACGTATTTTGTGATTTTCCGAAAATCAACCCCTTAGGGGGTGAAATGGGGTAAATAAGCCTAAAATACGATATGGGTGTCGTTATTGAGGTTTTTTGGGACGTTGATTGCGAAAATGGCATTTATTTTTAATTCCAAGAAGGTGGACATGATATAAGGGAAGGGACGGGACGGGACGGGACTGGACTGGACTGGACGGGACGGGACGGATTGGACGGACCTGAACTGGACGGGACTGGACGGGAAAGAAAGGGACGGAACGGGACGGGGCGAGGCGGGGCGGGACGGGGCGGGACGGGACGGGGCGGGACGGGACGGAAAGGGAAGGGAAAGGATGGGATGGAAGGGGACTGGACGGAACGGGAAGGGACGGGACTGGGCGGGCCGGGACGGGATTGGACTGGACGAGAAAGGAAGGGTCGGGACGGGAAGGGACGAGACGGGACGGGGCGGGACGAGACGTAAAGGAAAGGGAAGGGTTGGGATGGAAGGGGAGGGGGTTCCAATTTTGTATGGAGAAATAATATTAAATAGTCATTTCGACTTGAAACTTCGTAGGAGTACTCCTAAAAACAAATAAGCAAACACGTATTTTGTGATTTTCCGAAAATCAACCCCTTAGGGGGTGAAATGGGGTAAATAAGCCTAAAATACGATATGGGTGTCGTTATTGAGGTTTTTTGGGATGTTGATTGCAAAAATGGCATTTATTTTTAAGTCCAAGAAGGTGGACATGACATAAGGGAAGGGGCGGGACGGGACTGGACTGGACTGGACGGGACGGGACTGGACTGGACGTGAAGGGACGGAACGGGGCGAGGCCGGACGGGACGGAAAGGGAAGGGATGGGACTGGACGGGAGGAGAAGGGGCTGGACGGGGCGGGACGGAATGGGACGAGACGGAAAGGGAAGGGAAGCGATGGGATCGAAGGGGTGGGGACGGGACGGGAAAAGACGGGACGGGACTGGACTGGAGGGGAAAGGAAGGGCTGGGACGGGAATAGGATGGGATGGGGGAAAACAATTAGTCATTATTTAATGCACAAATAACGAACCTCGCGCGAACGAAGTCGCGGGTAACAGCTAGTCTTATATATATTTCTAAAAGTCCTGACTGACTCACTCACTCACTCATCAACGCCCAGCCCAAACCCTTGGACCTAGAAAGCTGAAATTTTGCACAGAGGTTCCATTTATGATGTATACAAGGAATAAGGAAGGATATTTCGAAATTCAACCCCTAAAGCGGTAAAATGGGGGTTCCAATTTTGTATGGAGAAATAATATTAAATAGACATTTCGACTTGAAACTTCGTAGGAGTACTCCTAAAAACAAATAATCAAACACGTATTTCGTGATTTTCCGAAAATCAACCCCTTAGGGGGTGAAATGGGGTAAGTAAGCCTAAAAATCGATATGGGTGTCGTTATTGAGGTTTTTTGGGACGTTGATTGCGAAAATTACATTTATTTTTAAGTCCAAGACGGTGAACATGACATAAGGGAAGAAACGGGACGGGATGGGACTAGACTGGACGGAACGGGACGGACTGGACGGGACGGGACTGAGCGGGACGGGACTGAGCGGGACGGGACTGGACGGGAAGGGGGCGGGACGGACGGGACGGAAAGAGAAGGAAAAGGGTGGGATGGAACGGGAGGGGATGGGATGGAAGGGGAGGGGCGGGAAGGGACGGGACTGGACGGGAGGGAAAGGGGCTGGACGGGACGGGACGGGAAGGGTCGAGACGGCTCGGGGCGGGGCGGAACGGGATGATACGGAAAGGAAAGGGAAGGAATAGGATGGAAGGGGAAGGGACGGGACGGGACGGGAAGGGACGGGACTGAACAGGAAGGGACTGGACGGAAAAGGAAGGGACGGGACAAAAAGGAACGAGACGGGACGGGACGGAAAGGGAAGGGAAGGGAAGGAATGGGATGAAAGGGGAGAGGACGGGACGGGACGAGACGGGACGGGACGGAATGGGACGGTACGGAGACAGGGACGGAGAAAAGGACGGGGACGGGGATAGGATGGGATGGGATGGGATGGGATGACAGAAAACAATTAGTCATTATTTAATGCACAAATAACGAACCTCGCGCGAACGAAGTCGCGGGTAACAGCTAGTTTATATACAACCCTGACTAATCAACGAAGAGCCGAAACCACTGGTACTAGAAACTTGAAATTTGGGTGGAAGGTTCGATTTGTTGCGTAAGGTAGTGCTAAGAAGGGATTTTTTGAAATTCGACTCATAAGGGGGTGAAAAGGGGTAAAATGTGTTTTCACGGAATTCCTCAATATCTCTTACACCCGATATGATATCGATTTGGTGGTTACTTTCAAAGATTACCAATGCCAATACCTAGAAACATATTTTAGGATTTTACCCTAATCAACCCCTAAAGGTGCAAATCTGGATTGGGGGTCAATTAAAGAACCCTACGTATCTCCTATGTTTATTGAGTTAGAACATTATTTTTTGGCATATAGATGTATTTCTAAAATATTTAGAAAGGGGTGTAAGGGAATTTGAAAATGTTAACCCTAAAGGGGTAAAAGGAGGAAAAACTGGAAAGGGGTAGGGGGGTTAAAATTATTAATTTTTTTCGCTGTGCGTTCCATTTCACAATAAAATGGGTTAAAAGACTTTTTTGAAATTTAACCCCTACGGGGGTAAAAAGGGGTAAAATGTGTTTTCACGAGTTCCTCAATATCTCTTACACCCGATAAGATATCAATTTGGTGTTTGCTTGCAAAGATTATTAATACAAATACCTAGAAACGTATTTTAGAATTTGGCCCTAATCAACCCCTAAAAGGGGCAAATCTGGATTGGGGATGAATTAAAGAACCCTACGTATCTCCTATGTTTATTGAGTTAGAACATTATTTTTTGGCATATCGATGTATTTTAAAATTTTTTAGTAAGGGGTGTAAGGGAATTTGAAAATTTTAACCCTAAAGGGGTAAAAGGAGGAAAACTGGAAAGGGGAAGGGGGGTTAAAATTATTAATGTTTTTTGCTGTGAGTTAGTTCCATTTCACAATAAAATGGGTTAAAAGAGATTTTTTGAAATTTAACCCCTACGGGGGTGAAAAGGGGTAAAATGTGTTTTCCAATATCTCTAAGACCCGATGAGATAGCAACTTGGTGTTTACTTCCGAAGATTGTGAATGCAAATACCTAGAAACGTATTTCAGGATTTTGCCCTAATCAACCCCTAAAGGTATACATCTGAATTCGGGGTGAATTAAAGAACCATTCGTATTTCCTATGTTTATTGACTTAGAACATTCTTTTTTTGCATATAGATGTATTTTTAAAATCTTTTCAAAAGCATTTAAGGGTGTTTTATATATTACCCCTAAAGGTGCAAAAAAAAGGCAAAACTGAAAAGGGGTAGGGGGTTAAAATTATTTTTTTTGTGTGGATTTAAGACTAAAATGAGGTAGAAAAGGTTTTTAGAAATTTCACCTGCAAGGGTATGAAACGGGTATTCCGCTATAATCTATATGTATAAAAGATAAAGCACCAACTCAACAATACGGATCTGTAGTAATCCTGGTACCAGGAACTTAAAATTTGACAAGAAGAGTCCTTTAGTTAAGTAGCAAAGTGCTAGAAAAGGCGTTTTCAAAATTCCGCCCCTAAAGGGAAAAAAGGAAAGAGGTAAACTGTCTTTTCACGAATATCTCAATATCTTTTAAGGTTCTATAACATATAATGGTTTTTACTTAGAAATGTTACTTATACAAGTTCCTAAAAACGTAATTCAGGATTGTGCACAGATCAACCCTTAAAGGTGCGAATTTGGATTCAGGGGTGAATTATAGAACCTTTTGTATTTCCTGTGGTTTCTGATGACCATGGTTTTTGGGCATATTTGTGTTTTTAAATCACAAACCTTTAATAAGTACATTTATTATTATTCGTATACTAAACCTATAGTTTTATCAATCTATACAAGGAGAACGACAACTACATACACATTTCTAGGGGATACATGAAACATTAAAAGCTTATGGAGAACTTTTTTAGGAAGAATATTTTTTCCTTTTTATCTACAATATTGTATTGCAGCGTTGGTTAGTTTAGCGTATTGAGGGCCGGTTGCAGAAAGCAATGTTAAGTCTGGTGTTAGCTAACGCGACGTCAAAGTGAACAAAAACGAATCAAATCTCAAATGCTTATGGTAACTAATACATTAGTAAACAAAATTTGATGCGATTTTGTTCACTTTGACGCGATGTTAGCTAACACCAGACTTAACATTGCTTTCTGCAACTGGCCCTGAGTGAAGAAGGAGGGGAGCATTCTAGAATTCGTTTAAGATTTAGAAGAAAAAACATTTGTAGTCCGTACGAAGAACGGGCATCTTGCTAGTTTCAAATATTTTTTATTATTTATCTTCAAATTAAAATCAAATTACAAATGCATGTAACAAAATAATTTTAAAGTATTTGTCGATAAATCTTCCGTTTCATTTTGCCGACAAAACTTGTATGTTTCTACCACTCAACAATTTTTCTTGCTTTAGTATCCACATGGATGAAGAAAATGACAATAACATTTGTGAACAATTATTAGAATTTGTTGTAACATGTAACAACAAAACATTTCTACAAAATATTAGAAAGCTTTCATACATGGGCAAGATTAAAACGGTGTCACCTCGATGAGGTGGGAAGTTTAATGGTGTCCAATCTCTTGTATCAACTGTGTTCTTTGTGTGTTCATTGTACAGGCAGACCTCGTTGTTCGCAGCTTTGCGGTTCGCGGGGCACCTTTGTGCTTCCTTTTCTTTGCCATTCGTGGATTGAATTGCCAACTGTTTCAACTTTTACACACTAACGGCCAGTCTTATAAAGGCCACTAATCTGACATTAACTTTAATTCGACCTAATTGCTGCTTTATAAATTTTTATTTTTGTACTTATACTGAAGAAGCCGCATAGCGCAGTTGCGTAGGCGCTAGGCTTGCATTAAGCAAGTCTTCAATCCCGGGGGGGCTGGAATTTTTTCGCAGCTTTGGCGGTGTGAAATCGGGCTCGGTGAGACTATTCACAAGTTGGGCACCAAATTAACTGTGCTCTACTTTTAGAGCCACAGACCTAAGAGATAGAGTAACAAGGTCAACACATCACCATGACACACACCTCACACAATGGTTGCTGCGCAAGCACCAAAGGCGCGCTTTAACTCTGTATCCCGAATCCGGAGCAAGTTGAGCATTGTACCGCCAGATGCCAGCGCATAAAGCACCAGCTTCTGTACAGCAGGTAAAATGAGGTTATCGATAATACATACATACATACATACTAACGACCTTGCAACCTTGGACCCCAGGTGCAGACGCGTGACGTCAGCGCCCTTGAAGGCAGCTGCAGACGCGTGACGTCAGCGACCTTGCTGGCTAACACGCGAATGCGTCATGCTGTTCCCAGAAAGGTCCAGCGAAATCTAGATGGATCTCGAAGGAATTATTCCACGAATATAAATACACGGCCGTCGGAGTTCTAATTCAGTTCTCATCAGACTTGAAGCGCGCGTGATACAAACGAACCATAGTGAAATAAATAACAGATAAATAACCAGATAAATCCGTAATGTTTAAGTTGTGAATAAATAAATAATTAGCGTATTGTTGTTAGAAATAGTTCGTAGTTTAAGTAATTCGTGTGTTTGTAAATAATCGTAATTAATCGTTGTAAATAAATGTTTAATACAAGAAGTGTCATATAATTTTTAAATAGCCCGAACGTTAAAAACGTAACAATACTTATACTGATGTGTTTGTTCTTTAATATTTTGTGGTATTTCCAGTATGATCTGTTTCCTGCTCTCACTCGTTCATTTATCTCTGTGCTTCTATTATTTTTGTCATTTATTATTACTACTAGGTATTTAAAGTATTCTACCCTTTGCAACTTGTAATCATTTATCTTGAGCTCTGTAGTGTTAATTGGTTTTCTTGAACATATAAGATATTTTGTTTTTTTTTTTTTGATAATCAGTTTTTTTTGATAATCAGACCTCACTTGTTGGCTTTTTTTGCTAATTTTAGAAAGGTTTGTTCCAGGGTTCGCTTGTCTCTTCTTATTAGTACAGTGAAATCTCCCATAAGTGGACACGCATGGTGCCAACGTTTTTGTCCGGTTATTAGAGGCGTCCGCTTAAAGGAAGAATCCATCTTTATGTTTAAAAAAGTTGTATTATGCAAAGGTATACGCTCTAACAATACAAATAATAATAAAATAATCGAGTAATAGTTATTACAAAATTTAAAATACTCGTTTGACGTAAGGGTTTTTTCTGACTGCTTTCCACATGTATTTCTCAATATTTTGACAGTTTGAATACTTTAAAGTCATTATTTTTTTAGCAAAGCATTTAAAATTTTTCACTGTTAATGCTTCCGTGTAGGTCTTGATTACATTCTCACAAATTTCTAAGTCGCCATCGTTTTCTAATTCTGCCGACTGCACATTAACGGCAGCTGATTCACTTGAAATTTCGATTACATCATCTTCCAAGAGTATTTCTTTGTCAATGTTTATAAATTCGTCAGGGTCGACGTCTTCGATTTCTGGGATATTTCTATACAGTTCAGCCACTACTGATACGGGTAAATCGTCCTCTGGTTCAAATTGATTACAGTGGTGTAAATTGATACCTGCAGGTTCTGCGGCCGGGGGGGCCCTGAGCATAGTTTTCTTATTCTTTCCTTCCATAAAAGCAAGCAGGAACAATTCGTCGTATTTTTATTTTTATCATAATGGATGCCCACGCAAAAGGCAACGTAGTTTTGAATTGCAAGCCTCTAAAATCAAGCGATATGGATTGTTTTATAATAATATCGCGCATAGGGTAATGAAAGTGTGAAATTTCCTGCAGTCATACCGCTGATTTGAGTTGACTAAATATCGCCCGTATTGCAAAATAATTCTATAATTTAACAACGTGATCATTAAATGTTGGATTTATGGATTGTTTTGACGCTTCACGACATTAGCTGGGCCTGCATTTTGAAGTGTCCATACAAGAGAGATTCACAGTCTAAAAATTGTCGAAAAATGGTGTTCGTGTCCGTTTAATAGAGAAAATTCTATTAGTGAAGTTAATGCAAGCAAGTTGGTTCTCATCAAAATGTCTGTGTAAGAGAGGTGTCCACTTGGTGTCTCATAAAGGAGCTTTCACTGTACTGTCATCTGTGTATCCTATTATTTGTGCTAAGTTTTGTGGGATTGATTTATCTAGTTCTGAATCATTTATCGCAGCGTCCAGTGTTATGTTAAATAGGGTTGTAGACAAGCTATCTCCTTGTCTTACTCTTGTATTTATATTGATGTTTCTTGTGTCTCCATTCTTTGTTTTGACTTTCGCCATTGGTTTTTTTTGTATTCATTCTTCTTCTGTTCGCGTTTGTAGCTATTTACGTCTTGCTCTAATTTTTTTCTTTGCTTCTGTTTCAACAATCTTCATCAAACCACTTTTTTGTTTTGTTGTTTTCCACAGAATCGAATATGTATTCTGGCTGTTGTTTTTAGTACTACTGTCTTCTCTTTGTTTTTCTAATTTGTTGTCTATTGCTCTGTTGAATTCTTTCCTTGTTTGGGACAAAGCTTTTTGACAGTCCTGACAAATAGCACAGTAAAACGTCTTCATTATTTGCTTCATATCTCTTGCTTTTTCTCCAGTTAATGAACTCTTCATATTCCTTTTTGTATCTATCTTTTGTTTTCGAAGGCAGAAAATCTTCAGCTGCTGTAGTCGCTTCATCGAGAATTTCGTAATAAATTTTAGCAGAAACGCTTTCACGACTTTCACCTTTCATATTAATTATTTACTTTTGTTTTTGTAAACAAACATTGCTTCACAAAGGAGAACACACACAGAAGGCTATTTGCACCATCGCTACACTACCAAATTGCTTTGTCATAATATGACAGCGATACTCTAGGTTATATTGACATTGACATTTAGGAAAAGCGTGCGTTAGGGGCTAATTTTTTTCGGTATCACGAAAAGTATAGAATGCCATACGGCCGGTATATAGCAAATAACGAACGCGGTTGAAGTTTGTAAATCCAGGCGATAGCCGAGATTTATAATCCACCAAGTCTTTTATTTGCATATAGTGGTGTTAATAACTAAAATGCAAAACCATCGACAAACTGAGAATATTGTGTGTATTTTTGCTGTTGGATCTTCTGTTAGGTCTGTTTATTAAAGCTGAAATGGTCAATTTGATAATTCCAAATCCAAATCTTCATCAGAATTGGAAGACTGTGCTACCGAAATTACCACAGGGAGAACGTCAACCACAATGTTCTCCTATATATTTCACCCAATCACTCCTGATAAGAGATTCATAATGCTTAATGCAGTTTCTCCACTTATCAGCATCACATTTGCTCAAGATTTCCTCTTAAATCGTTCTGACTTTTTCTTTTGAACTTGATGTTGACATTAACTTATTATATAGCTTTATACAGGATGCCCATGTAAGTTCAATGGTGTTGGAAATATAATAGTAGGGAGGAAGTCTTAGAACATTGATGTTGTTTTGCTTTAGAAGGAGAGTTTTTATTTGAATTAGTAATTGGTCCCTTCTCTAACAACACTGAGTGATAAGGAGCATTGTCCATAACGATAACACATTTACCCCAATGCTAGTTAGCGCAGGCACCAATTGATTTTCTACCCACTTTTGAACATTTTTGCTGTTCATGTTTTTCTGGTAATCTCGATGTTCAATTTTTGAGTCGAAAAGACCACTCGGCGGTAGGAAACCACCACAATAGCCTGCATGAAGCACTGTAAATCTCTTACTTTCTGATTTCAATCTCTTATTATTAGTACATCTATCATCATCTTTTCAACCACATTCGTTTCATGCTTCTGTTCTGGTATATTCAAGTTTCATCTAGATAAATATGTGTCACTTTTTCTTCATAATCAGTATTATTCTAAATATTTTTTAAGAATTTGAGTTTGCTTGTCAACAAAAATTTTGAATCAGTCATATATTTTTTGGAATATTTTTTGTTAATATTTTTACCCTATCGATTTCAATAGTTCGTAAAGTTTTATGTAGCTCCCTGGGTATTCCAAATTCAATCTAGCATGGTCTAATGAATTGTGAAGAGTAAAATGCTCATTTTTTCGTGGTATTCGTAAATTTTTCATCCCAGTTGGAATTTCAAAAATGTATTATTCAAGTAGTTATTTCTTAGCTCTGTTAAAATTTTTTGTACAGTTTGAACATTAGATTTTAAATATTTACAAACAGTACTCGGAGTCCGGACCTGGGAAGGTAAAGTGATAGCAGTGTTAAGAGTGCGGAATTTTGTTTACGATATAATATAAGCAAGTGCCAAATTAATCTCCAAAAGTGTAAACAACGTAGATAAGAGAAGCAAAACCCCTTGTAAGAAACAACAAACAAGGTAGGAGTAGCACCTAAGAAGTGTTTACAGAGAAATAGGATAGCCGGCTGCTGCTGATAAGTGCGCGTCCTTCGACGGGTCGACCGGGGCGTGCGCTTTGCGCGGCGCAGCAACGAGATACGACACACAAAACAGGACCGCATCGAGGCGTTCTTGGAGAGTGCGAATTGCAACACAATACGATTTAACATTAAAAGACTGGCAGATAAAACTCGTAAACACAGAAAACAGCAATTCAAGCTAATAATTAAGAAACAGGCAAAGTTAATTTAGGAAAGCAAAGCAGACATGGCGGAACTAGCCACAATAGGAACAACATTACAAGCCATACAAAACCAACTAATGGCAATGAATGAGGACATAAGGAAAAGTGTAGAGAGCAGCGACAGAAACAATGAAGAAATAAAACAATTACGAGAAGCATTGGAAAATAGAGAAAAAATAATCGAAAAACAGGAACTCAAAATTAACAAGTTACAAGAAACGGTCAACAAGCAAGAAAGAAGAATATACACGCTTGAGAAAGAGATAAAAAAGAGGAATCTAGTTTGTTACGGAGTGGAAGAAGAGCCAAACGAAGCGCCAGAAAGCACCAAGAGGAAATTTATACAGCTGATGAATAGCATAGAGATTACTGTAAACGCAGATACAGGAGTAGAAAAAGTAATAAGATTAGGAGTGTACAAAGAAGGGAAAAAGAGACCAATTTTAGCGGTGCTCACTAGTTGGAACATAAAAAGGGAAATACTCAAAAATGCGAAAAAGCTAAAAGGAACAATGATATGGCTAAGTAATGATCTAACACAAAAGGAACAAGAAGAAAAGAAAATCCTAATACAGCACTGTAAGGCCGCAAAGGAAAAAGGATACAGACCAAGAATATGGAGAAACAAATTAATTATAAATAACGAAGAATATGGAATTGAGGACCTGGAGGCAAACGAAAACCCGGGGAAAATAGAAGATGAAGTTAGACAAAGCGCAGCAGAGAATGAAACAATATTTTTAAACGAAGCAGAAGAAAACAAGAAAAGGAATAGATCTACCGATGATGAGGAAGCAAATTCCACCAAAAAGATACTACCAAAGAAGAAAAATTACACACAAACTATGCTAGCACCTATGAGGAACGAAATATCACACAAAGCGAACGAAGAATTCAACAAAACACTCAGGAACATCACAAAAATGGGACGTAATCAATACGCTCCAAAAAACCAATAGAAGGGACTAGCAACAGGACAGATCAGGCGATGACGGAAGGCAACGGAAAAGGACAATTAACAAAGATAGAGGAAACAATAAAACAAATAAAAATCAAAAAACCAACGGAAGCAACAATAAATACCTTGAAACGCGAACGGATATATAAAGAATCTCGAACAATACCAAACAAAGACGAAAAAGTAGAAACAATTAAACATAAACAAAATAAAGTAAACATAAACACAGAAAAGGAGAAACAAAAAACAAAAATAAGATCATGGAACAAAATAAACATAGGAACATGGAATATAACATCATTAACTGGGAAGGAGGTAGAAATAACGGAAGAAATGAGTAAATTTAAATTAGATTTACTAGGAATTAGTGAAACGAAGAAGCAAGGAAAAGGCAATATAAAATTAAACCATGACTATACATTATACTACTCAGGAATAGAGCCAGGACAAAGGTGTAAGGAAGGAGTGGGAATCATAATTGCCGATAAACTAATTAGAAGGGTAACAAAAATAGAACCAATTAATTCAAGAATAATAGCAATAGAAGTAGATCTGGGACAGTTGGTATATATAATACAAATATACGCGCCGATAGAGGGAGCAGAAGTCAACATGAGAGAAGAATTCTACGAACAACTACAGAAGATGATAGACAGAGCGAAAGAAAAGTGTAACAAAATATTAATAATAGGAGATTGGAACGCAAGAGTAGGAAGCAATATAAACACAGGATTAGGCAGTTTGGGAAAATTTGGCGAAACGATACAAAACAATAATGGGAAAAAAATGATGGAATTCTGTATAACAAACGATTTAATAGTGGGAAACACTTTTTGGTATCAACCATTAGAAGAAAAGTACACATATGTAGCGGAAGAACGAGGGGCAAGAAGTCTGATAGATTACATCGTATACACGAGGGAATTAGAACAAATAATAGAGGAAGTGAAAACAATAGGAGAAGCGGAACTCTCCACACAACACAGATTAATAAGAGCAATAATGAATGAAATAAATATTACAGTGGAGGAGAAAAAGGAATATGAGAGAATACCAATCTACAAATTAAAAGATACAGAAAGGGCAGAAAAGTACAAGGAAAACACAGATGACGAACTAGAAAAATTTGAAATAAAAAGATTGGAAGGAACAGTAGAAGAAATATGGAAAATATTCAAAGATACGCTGATAAAAAATGCTAAAAAGATATGTGGAATAAAGAAAGTGAAACAAAACACTAAGAGAACAAGATGGTGGAACGAAGAAGTAAAAAAAGCAATCAGAGAGAAGAAGGAAGCGTGGAAGAAATATATAACAACTAAAAACCAAGAGGACAGAGAAGATTACATAGGGAAAAGAAACAAGGCCAAAAGAGAAATAAGAAAAGCAAAAATTCAATGCTGGAAAGACTTTGGAAGGGAAATGGAGGAAGTGTATACAAAAAATAATAAGCACTTTTGGGGTATAGTAAAAAAGTTAAGAGGAAATAAAGAAAGAGAAGTAAGAGGAATAAGGAACAAAAAAAACGAATTAAAAACGGAAATATCTGAAATTCTACAAGTATGGAAGGAATACTACGAAGAAAAATTTGAAGAGGACCGAAATCAACAAGAAGAGCAAGACGAATACGACGAAATAGGTGAAGAACCACAGGAAAACGAATTAGAAATGTCAGAGGTGGATGAGGCAATTGCTTTACTTAAACTGGGCAAGGCAGGTGGATCAGATGGTATCGAGGCAGAAATGATAAAATTCATGGGGCCGAAAGGAAAGATATGGTTACACGAAATATTCAGAAAAGCATGGGAAGGAGAGCAAATTCCAAAGGACTGGGAAAATAATACAATCATACCTATCTATAAAAAAGGAGAAACTGGGAATTGTGATAATTATAGAGCAATCTGCCTATCTTCTACAGTTTTCAAAATGTACACGAAGATCCTACAAAAGAAACTTACACACTGCATAGGACACAAACTGGCCGAGGAACAAGCAGCATACAGACAAGGTAAACAAACAATGGACAACATACATATAATAAGAAATATAATGGAAAGAACAATAGCAAGAGGAAATGAAATGTTCGTCACATTTATAGACCTGAAAGCCGCCTTCGACAATATAAAAAGAAGTAACATATGGAAGTGCCTTATAGAATTACAGACACCCAGAAAACTCTTAAGAAACATTAAGAACATCTACCAGACAGTCAAAGGAAGAGTACAGATGAATGGACAAGTATCCGACACGTTTCACATGACAAAAGGATTAAAACAAGGAGATAGTCTTAGCCCACTCCTATTCATAACTGTAATGGACAAAATTTTATTAAACACAAGAGAGAAATCAAAACATCTGCAATCGCAACTAGGACATCACCAACTAAGGTCAATCAAAGTAGATAGTTTAATCTACGCAGATGACATAATACTAATAGCAGATACTCACAATAAAATGAAGGGACTGGTTAAAATTTGGAACGAGGAAATGGAGAAAATGGGAATGGAGGTGAATACTAACAAAACAAAAATGATGATTATAAATAACAAAAACACTGAGATAATAAGAACTATAGAAATAAATGGGATAACAATAGAAGTAGTTACAGCAATGGAATATCTCGGCTCAGTAATAACAGATGATGGAAGAATAGAAGTCGACATTGCACAAAGAATAAAGAAAACAAGGAACGTATATTATGCTATAAACAAAGCAATATTACAGAAACAAGAAGTAAACAAGCAAGTGAAACTGAAAGTATACAATAGTATAGCGAGACCAACACTAACTTACGGCAGCGAGACATGGACCATAAACAAAAAGCACGAAAGCAAGATCAATGCAGCAGAAATGCAGTTCCTGAGAAGAATTGAGGGAGTTACAAAATGGGACAGAGAGACAAATGAAAGAATAAGACAAACTTTAAGACAAGAAAGAATAATGGACTTCATAGAAAGGAAACAACTAAGATGGTATGGTCATATAATAAGAAAAGAAGAAAAATCGCTACTAAAAAAGATCATAGAAGCACCAGGAGAAAGAAAAAGGAAGAAGGGCAGACCCAGAAAGCGCTGGACACAAAGAATCGAAGAAATCGGTATAAAGAGAGGCAAAACAGTGGCAGAGATGAAAAAAATGGCAAGGAGCAGGAAGGAATGGAAGGACTGGACCTCATATCCGACACCCAGATAGGGTACAAGGATAAACAGAAGAAAGAAAGACAAACAGTACTCATCGGTGCGGCGACGTGATAACTGAAGCATCAGCTCCGTCACGCGTGAAGCTTTTGTAAATTAAATACAAGTGGAAAAGTGAGTGTAAATAAAAAGTTACAGTTTAAAGTGATAATTGAAGTGGTTAAGTAAAGTTGAGCGGAAAAATAAGCATGGTGCGGTGTATAAATCGGTAATTAGAAGCAGTTTTCTCAAGAGATAACATATATTAAGGCTCAAAATCGGTCGCGATGTACGCAAGGTTAAATGTGGCGGTCAGCACGGTGGAATAGACGCGCGAAATTCAAAAGCGTGAACAAATAAAATTAACGTTGACCTTTAATTCAAAATTACAGAATAGGAGCGAAATGGAAGTTGAAAGGAGTAGAATGCTAATACAAGCACTACAGGAGGAGATTGTAAGTTTAAAAGCAGAATTACAGTTAACAGATCTGAAAAACGAAATGGAGAGGTATATGGATGAGATTGTGGAATTACGAAACATATTGATAGAGAAAGAGGAAGAGAGGAACAGAGAAAGGAGTGCTCTTTACCAAGAATTAAAAAAATTAGATAGGAAGTTACAAAAAATGAATCGGAACTATAACGGAACTAAATTGCAGTACACAAAACAGAAATTAGAACAATTAGCAAAATATGGAAGAAACCAACTAATTAAAAAAGAATGGAAATTGGCAGTGAAAGAATAATATACAATATAAGTGAAAACGAAATTACAGGTAAAAATAACGTAAAAGAGCAACGGAAAAAGAGAATAAGTAGTAGTCTGGGAAAAAACACCTACCAAAAATGAAAACTAGGAACATGGAACGTCCAAGGATTATTAGGAAAAGAAAGGGAACTCGAAATAGAATTTGAAAAGACACAGTTAAGTATTTTAGGAATAACAGAAACCAAGAAAAAGGGTTCAGGGAGCATATATACCGAAAATAAACACATGCTGATCTATAATGGAGTTAATGAATTGGAAAGAGCTCAGGCAGGAGTAGCAATACTTATACATAAACATTTCATACAAAAAATAAAAGAATGGAAGTGTGTATCTGAAAGGGTGATAAGACTAGACATAAAAGGCAATGGAAAGGATGCTTACACACTAGTAGTGGGCTATGGGCCATCTGAGAATGATAGTACAGCAAATAAGGATAGTTTCTGCGACAGTCTACAAGAAGAAACTGAAAACTCGCATACTAAAGTAATAATTATTGGCGATTTTAATGGCCATGTGGGGAAAAGTGAAGAAGAAAATTACCCAGTTGGAAAATTTGGTGGAAATAATAAGTGTAACAATAATGGACAAAGAATAATAGATTTTTGCATTCACAACAGTATGATAATAACAAATACAAGATTCAAACATAAAGACATACATAAATACACCAGAGCGATGGAAAGTAGGCGTGAAAAGTCAATTATAGATTTAGTGATAGTTAAGGAACAAAATAAAATAGATATTTATGTATTTAGTGTGTAAAGAGAGCCATTTTGGTATGAGGATGCAAGTTTCGTGCCGAGCGGGAGCGAGGCGCGAAAAAGCAACCGAATACCAAAATGGCTCTTTACACTCGAAATACATACAAAATTTTTTCTACGGTCCTAAATAAATAACAAAATTGTTAAATAATTGAAATTTTGATACACACCACTTGATGAAGTAGTTGTACCGCCGTTCATAAAGGCCGCGCGATTTGGTCGGCAACAACATTCGTTGGTTGCTGTCTGGGCCGCTTCAAATACTTCAGGCGGGGTGCAATTACCTTCAGATTCCATCTTCAACTTCACAAAAACTCACAAACTCAATAAATCTGTTGCGTGATGATGGAGGCACCGTGATGCAATTGTCAATAATTTTAGCCAGTTCCAGAAAAATGACGAATTAAATTAATAATCAGGTTAGCCATGGGGATGCGTAAAGTAAAATGAAGTGACGCGATTATTTCATTAAGACATTGTTTACGTGGTTGCGATGCTAAAATGGTTACTAGGGAAAAAATGTGTGAATCGCTAACTTTTCGCATTGACAGTGAGCGCTTAATAGTCAGTTTTAAAGGTGACCGTAGAAAAAGATGATTATTGACACCAGAGTGAAAAGAGGATATGAAATTGGTAGCGACCACTTTCTAGTGCAAACAGTAATAAAAGAATATATCACCAAAAAAGTGTGTAAGGAAAGTAAAACTACATATACAAATGCGGAAAACAAAACTACAGCTATCAAAGTACATAAATTATATGAGGAAGAAAGCAGAGCACAATTTGCCTCAGAGGTAGATGAAAAATTAAGGAATATGAATTGGGAAAACAATACTAACGTAGAATACCTATGGAACACACTAAAAGAGGTACTTATTAAAACTGCAGAAAATGTATGTGGAAAAACAAATAAAACTGCACTTAAAGGCACAGCTTGGTGGAATGAACAGATAGAACAAGCAGTAAAATTAAAGAAAAAATTGCGAAAAGAATATCTGGGTAAGAAAACAACAGGAAACTACAACAAATATAAGGAACAAAGAAAATTAGTAAAGAAAAGTATCTCGGAGGCGAAAACAAGATCTTGGGAAGAGTTTGGAAAGAAAATGGAAGAAAACAGCAAAGGAAATAGTAAGCTTTTATATAGAACCCTAAAAACGATTAGAAAGGACAAGAATGAACACTTTAACTTTATAGAAGATGAGAACGGAACACTACTGACATCAAATGATAAAATAATAAAGAGATGGTATGAGTACTTTAACAGAACACTAGCAGGAGATGATATATTGCATATAGGCAATATCCAGCAAGAACCTGGACAAGAGGAAGATACCACTATTATCATATATGAAGAAGTGACACACGCAATCAACAAAATAAGTAATGGAAAGGCACCAGGGGTGGATAATATTAAGGCTGAATTTATAAAATGTATGGGGGAAAGAGGAACACGCTATCTACACAGAATAATTAATATAGCATGGGAAACAGGAAAATTACCTAAAGATTGGACGATTGCTACAATATTACCTATAATTAAAAAAGGAGACAAGAAAAATTGTAGCAATTATCGGCCGATTTCACTATTAAGTGTTGGTATTAAAATGTACGAAATAATTCTTGAACGGAGGTTACGCGATAAAATAGAAAACGACCTAAATGAAAACCAAAGCGGATTCAGACCCAGCAGAGGAACGATGGACCATATATTTAGCCTGTGACAAATAATGGAGAAAAATAAACAAGCAGACAATACGTTATACATGTGTTTTGTAGATCTACAAACTGCTTTTGATAAAGCACCTAGAGAAAAGATATGGGAGATATTAAAACAACGACAAGTCAGAAATAAATTAGTCAATGCGATAATGAGTGTTTATGCATGTACAAGAAATATAATAAGAACGTATAATATGTGCAGCAATGAGTTTACCACTTATTGCGGCGTACGACAAGGAGGAGTACTAAGTCTCTTGCTATTTATCATCCTGATGGATGAAATTGCAAATAAAAGTCAAAACAATCTGAAAGGAATAATGGTAGGAATAAGGCATCTCCAGTATGTATATGTCTCTGAGTTAATATATGCAGACGACCTTGTAATACTAGCCAACAGTGAGGAAAATTTACAAAACAACCTTAGTGTATGGAAAAGAAACTTGAAGAATTCAGAATGAGAATTAATGTAAATAAGACAGAGGTTGTGGTGATCTTAGACATTGAAAAACAAGGGAATATTTATATGAATAACACCAAAGTAAAGCAATCCGAAAATTTTAAATACCTGGGTACAATACTGAATGCTCAAAACAGCTTTGAACCTGAGATAACTAACAGAATAAGAAGTGCTAATAAGTTGTACTACGCCTTAAATAAGGTGTTTATTAGAAAGAAGGAAGTATCCTCCGCAACAAAGGTTAAGATCTTTAACAGTGTGTATGTACCAGTACTAATTTACGGGTGCATTGAACGAGACACAAAAAAGCAAAATAGCTTACTGAAATTAAGTTCCTACGAGAAGAGATCACAAACGAAACACGGAGATTAGAAAACAGCTGAAGACGGTGTCAGTACAAGAAACTATGGAGAAGCGACAACTTACGTGGCTTGATTATGTTAGTAAAAGCAATTTGGAAGACAGGCACAGATAATGGAAGTAAACGTGGACGCCTTGCAAGAACTTGAAATTCGGAATTGGCTAAAGTTAGAGTAGAAATATGAAGTGGAGTGAAATGGAGTTAGCGGCACGCGATAGAAAACAATGGAGAAAATTCGTCTTCACACCTCTACACTAAAAATGGTAGGAGAGGAAGGATTATGTATATATGTACTCATCGAAATCTAAAAATTAGTCAGGGGTATTAGAAGTCTTTCAGTTTGTAAAGTACACCGCATCATAGATGCGCAGAACGCTAGAAACGTCTGGACGAGTCCATTACGTTCAACAAGGTAATTTCCGCTGTTGTATTCAGCTCATTGCCGTTCGTCATGTCATTTTGTTTTCTCGTGTGTTTGCTTAACTCTACTTTTTAGTTCTTTTCGCTTTTTAAAACAGTACTTGTCAGAACTAAACAGCTAGGATTGGGATTATTTTCATGTATGTAAACATTTTCGTTTACAGTATGTATTTGAGGTTACAATTACCGTACACGCCTCGAGTCAACGCATATGATACACCACTGATACCGGCTATTGGCGCATAACTGTAGCCATGCCTATGTACTTCTTGCTTTGACACCACTCTAATAATAAAACAGTGTATTATAAGCTCAATTATTTACAGAAAAAAATTCCAACCTTTTTAATGTTTTCGAAATTATATGTGTCTTTGCACATCTTTTTAAATTCTTCAATGCAGCTTATAAATATAAATCTAACGTCTCACCTATTTCCAAAACAACTGTACATATAAACCAGAAACTAAGAAACAGAAACTGTACTGTTAAAGATATATTTTCTCACCACTTTAAGACAATATTCTTTATTCCGAAAAAATACAAAAATAAGGGGGCACATCTAACACATCGATATTCAATACCTAAGTTCTTAACTTGTCCTGTGTCCTTAATTGTAACAACTTAAAAACACACAACGGTCTTCACCCGCTCAAAACCTGCTTGTTCTTCCACGTTCGGCGATAGACTGCCCGTTCCCCCTCCCGCACATCCGCTCGTCAACTCCGCGTCCCCTAGCGGCGCACTTCCGTAGCACTCACCCGCGAAACGCTGAATTTAAAATATTTATCACTCGGCCATTCCTGACTTTACGACCTCCTGGTTCGTTGCTTGGGAAACGCTCGGATGTCCTCGTTGATCTCCGCCTCCCTCCAACACGTAATCCTTGAACCGCAATGGCCTCCCCACCTCTCGCTTCGTTCGAAGGTTAACCGGTCTCGCTGCCACCGTTACAGCACCTGATGTTGTTTGACCCACTTCGGAATCTCGCGTTGCTCGCCTTGAAGCGGCGACCTTGACCTCGTTCTCGTCCTCCCCGCATGCGACGTTGTCACGTTTCTTGCCTCCACTAATCCGGATAGGTTCCTCTAGTTCGCTCGTAGATTCGTCCTCTCCGCTTTCGTTCTCCACTGGATTTTTGTACACTTTCAACCTGGACACGTGCACTTGGGTCGTGAAGTTCCTGTTCGCACCATCTGCCACTGTATTAATCCTATAAGTGTCATTCCCTAAATCTCCGGTCACTGTGTATGGGCCCTTATATTTTCTTTGTGTTTTTACCGGTTCCCCCGTGGAAACTGGCGGAGAACGCACGTAAACAATGTCCCCGACGTTAAATCCTTCGTGTTTATACCGTTTACGGTCAAACCGCTCCTTATATTTTATCTGCTCGTTTGTAACCTTTTCACGCACTTCGTCCTGTAACTTCGCTGGTAATACGTAATCGTCATTGTTTCCCGCGAATTCCCGTAAAGCACCATCGTGAAAGTTAGCTCGAAATCCATACAATGCTTCGAATGGCTTTTTCCCTGTAATTTTATTTACCACACTATTCGCGTCACGTTGTACTTCCTTTAAACAACTGTCCCACATTCGCTCCGTTTTCATTTTCGTTAAAATCGCCGGCGTAATGGTCCTATTCACTCGCTCGCAGACTCCGTTCGCTCGAGGATGTCTTGTGCTATTTAGCACGTGACGTATCCCATTACTCGCGCAATACTGTTCGAACCCGTCAGCTGTGAAGCTGGTTCCGCGATCCGTCACAATCATCGCTGGTAGACCAAAATCGTTCACAAAATCGCGCAAACACTTCAATGTACTGCTCGTTTTTGTGCTCGGCACCGCATAAAGTCTAATAAACCGTGTGAGAGCATCAATTACTACCAAAACGTGGGCGTTCCCTCGCGCACTTTTCAAAAAGGGGCCTAGATGGTCCAAATGGACTCTTCCCATCGGCCTCTTCGGAGAAGGTATCGGGTGCAACTCTCCCGCTTGCTTACCTCCAGGTATTTTCACCAACAAGCATTCTACGCAAGAACGAATGTGCTGTCTGACGTAATGCCTCAGTCCAGCGAACCAATAATTTCTTAATATTAAATCCACTGTTCGCTCCACACTAAAATGACCCGCCATATCATGGAATTTAATTACCGTACTTTTCCGCATGCTAGTGGGGATTACAAAAAGTTCTCGAATTTTCCCGTTTACAGTAACTTCGCGCACTAATCGTCCGTTACGTAACTTGTACTTTTGAACAACCTGTTTTTCGTCTTTATCACGCTCACTATTCGGCAACTTGAGCACTCTTATTATTTCTTGTAACTTATGATCGCTGCTCTGGATTAACAAAATCCACTCCTCTTCTGGCATTATATTGTAAACCTCCAGACGTTGTTCGTAGATTTCTTCCATCGTGTCCGTGGCTGCTTCCACTGGAGATCTACTCAATGCATCCACGTGCTGCATCTTCTCGCCTTTCCTAAATTTAATCTCAAAGTCAAATTCCTGAAGTAAATGGCTCCACCTAGCAATTTGTGCGTTTGTAGTTTTTTGCATATTTAAGTATACCAACGCTTGACAATCGGTTACCACTGTGAAATGCATATGCAGCAATAATGGCCGCAATCTGTCCATACACCAAACGACCGCCATCAGTTCGAGCCTGCTACTGTGATATCTCGACTCTGCATCTGTCGTTTTTTTTGACACCGCGTATACCAAATGCATTTTCCCGTCTGCCCCTCGTTGTAACATCATCCCCGCTAAACCAACTGCACTCGCGTCCGTATGCAGTTCTGTATACGAACTCGGATTATACAGCTGCAAGACCGGCGCTGACGTCAAAGCGTCCTTCAACTCGTCAAACGCCACCTGCTGTTTGTCTGTCCACATAAAAACATTGTCTTTCCGCGTTAAATCGCTTATCGGTCTCACTTTCACCGCATATCCTTTCACGAAGCGTCTAAAAAAACCTGTTAATCCCAGCCATCGTTTTACTTCGCGCACATTTCCCGGTCGCGGAAAATTCTCTATGACCTTCACTTTCGCTGCACCTGGGGAAATTCCCTCCGCAGATAATTTGAATCCTAAAAAGTCCACGCTTGAAGCACCAAAATGACATTTGCGTAGCTTCATCGTAAGATTCGCGGCACGGAAGGCCTCGAACACTTGTCGTAACCGCTCCAACATATCGTCCCAGTTTTTTTCTGGTATCAGCACGTCATCTAAAAACGCCATCGCGACCTTGTTCCTCAAAGGCCCTAGTACTCGCGTCATTAGCCTAGCAAAGTTCGATGGACTATTGCACAATCCGAAACACATTCGCGTGAATTCCCCCGTTTCATCTGGCGTAACAAAAGCTGTTTTACACCTAGACCCTTTCGCTAACGGTAACTGAAAAAACGCGTGTGCTAAATCCAAGGTAGTGAACATTGTACACCCTGCTAAATGTTCAAATTGATCATCCATGTTCGGCAATGGATAATGTTCTTTCACTGTCTGTTGGTTCAACTTTCGAAAATCTACCACTAGCCTTGGCTCCTGTGAACTTTTCGCCACTAATAACACCGGCGACGCGTATGGCGAAGTGGTATCTGTCGCAATACCATTTGCCTTCCACTCGCGCACGATTTTTGCGATGGTTTCTCGCTCGTGTGCAGTCACCCGATAAGCTCTCGTACGCACCGGCACATTATTGTCAACTATGTTCATTTCCATTAACTGGGTACAACCTAGTTCGCTTAAGTTTTGCGCGAAACACCCCCGAAATTCGTTCACCAAGCTTGTTAGGTTCCGCAAATCTCGCTGCGATATTTCTTCACTCACGTTTAATTGTTCACTTGTAATCGCTTCTCTGCATAATTCAATTTCCATCACGCTCATTTCTTGTCCACAAATATTCTTCGAATCAATGTTCACACCGAATTCCCGAATTTTGTCTATCTTTTCGCCTTTCACTACGAAGTTTGCATCGTCACTTTCGTTGGCTACTGGCACCGTGAATTTGCCTCCATTTATGTCCACACTCACGAAGTTTATGCTCCTGGGTTCCAAACTTTGATCTTCCGCAGCAGTTATCTCTACTGATTGCGTGGAAACTGGCAAATTAATTTGCGCAAACGGTTCCTCACTACGCAAACCAAAATGCAGTACTTCGTCTACCCGCACATATGCTAACTCAGGGTGTTCGGTAAAGTTCTGCCCCAGCAATACACGTAGATTCTGTACCCCACACGGAACCACGTAAAAATTCACATCTTCTACGTTAATTCCATCTAGATTCACTCTAGCTTTCGCAAAACCTTTGCTGATTACCGCACTGCTTCCGAATCCTGTCAGTCTGTTTTCCGTTTTTTCAACTTTTAATTTTAAATCTCTCGCGGCTTCCTCAGTCACTGTGCTCACCGTAGCACCAATGTCAATGAAACATTTTATCGCTTCTTGCTCGTTTATTTTAACATTCCGTATGAACTTCGTTGCCGCACTTTCTGCTAAATTCTTTGGTTCAGTCCCTATTCTCCACACTTGATTCACAGATTCACTTCTCTGCGTCACACGTTCTGGACATTCTCTGCTGATGTGGTCCGGTTTTTTACAATTGAAACATACAACTTTTCTCGGTTTAGTGCATTCTCTGGCTAAATGCGATGGTTCACCGCAGTTGAAACACTTCCACTTCTCCTTCTTCACTTCAGGATGCTTTTGTGCACCCGGTATGGCTGGTTTCGTTGCTTCCTGAGGTTCACTTTTCACCCCGACGAAGCTGCTGCTATTGTTTTGGGGTTTGTGTGGCTTTTCACTTTTTTCTGCCCGGAAACGTCCACTCCTCGCATCACCGATTTCTTCGCACTCTTGCAGGTCCTGTAACAACTCCACTTCGTTGCCTTGAGTTTTTCCCATTGCCACATTACACAAATCCTTGTTCCACAATCCTACTAAGATTTGCGCTTTGGTTTCTTTAAAATTCAGCTTAACGTCCTTACACAATTTGAATTTTTCGTGAAAGTAGGAATTTATGCTTTCATTCCGGCTCTGCACCCTCGCTGTCATTCGCTTCCACTTCTCCGTTTGCGACAACTCTCCACTGAACATTTCTTCAAATTTCTCCGCGAATTCGTCGAATGTTTTTAACTTCTCCCAGTTACTTTCATGCCAATGTTTTGCACCTCCAACCAATTGTGTACGAGCTGTTTCCAAAGTGAAAGCATCTGGCCACCGGTGCAATAGCTGCATACTTCTTATGTTAGCTATCCACCTTTTTGCTTCACTTTTACTTTCTCCATTAAATGTACTGATTGTCCTCGTTAAATCAGGCATTATGTGATATGCCATTTGATTTCCCGTAACCGCACTCCCGGCACTACTCGTTTGCCCGGCTGTCACTTGTGTGATAAGTCTTTCAAACAAAGCGTCTCTTCGTCTGTTCTCTGCTGTCATAATCTGCATCATTCTGATTACATCACTGTCAGTATTCACTCGATTATTGTCCGCGTTCGCGTTCACCTCCGGCGTGTTAAAGCTTGAACTTCCCGCCCGATCCAAATTTCCCACCTGTTCACCCAACATGATGAGGTCGTCGCTCTCGCTGTCACTACCTCTCACTCCCCCACTTTGTCCCTCGCGTTCACAGCGCAGTTGCAAACGCGCCTGGAACCTCTCGAACTCGTCGGTCATCCTCTCGAGAATCTTCGTTCGCTTCCGTAAAATGTTCCAATCACGTTCGCTTTTCCCCTTCTCGTCGACGTGTCGCTACGTCACTTCCTTTCTCGATGCACAAGATGTTCACGCCCCTAACGGTCAAATTACAGGCTGGCGCTCCATCCGTCGTCGGCCATGTTGACACGTTACCACAGCACTTGAATATTCCGTTTTTCTTGCTTTTTCGCTCGCCTTGGGCACTTGTGGACACGTCCCTCTGCTCTATTTCCCCCGGAAATCACGCAGACACGGAAGTATCCCACTTCTGAACTATGTTAAAGATATATTTTCTCACCACTTTAAGACAATATTCTTTATTCCGAAAAAATACAAAAATAAGGGGGCACATCTAACACATCGATATTCAATACCTAAGTTCTTAACTTGTCCTGTGTCCTTAATTGTAACAACTTAAAAACACACAACGGTCTTCACCCGCTCAAAACCTGCTTGTTCTTCCACGTTCGGCGATAGACTGCCCGTTCCCCCTCCCGCACATCCGCTCGTCAACTCCGCGTCCCCTAGCGGCGCACTTCCGTAGCACTCACCCGCGAAACGCTGAATTTAAAATATTTATCAGTACTAAGCTTGCCTGATTAGGTTAGTGGAACACCATGAAGCCATCACTTGTATGGTAGAAATATATGATGCTGTGTTTTATGGTCTTGAAACAGTTACTTCTTAAGACGATAGACTTATCTTCTAGCTCAAAACTTTTGATTAATTTGTTGTGCGAATTTGGAGTTGCAATATAGTTATTTAACGTGTAAAAAATATTTGCATATACTTGCCATTATCTAAAATAATGCAAAACTCTGACAGTGATCTTTTAATTGTTCTTAATTTTGTTGTGTAAAATATATGTTGGGAGCCTCTCAGTTTTCCGTTATTAGGAAAATTCCTGATTGCTAGCTCGCCTTGGAATTTAATGGACTGTATGGATTTATTTCTTCACTGAATTATACACACGTTGAAAGCAAAGGAAGTAATTTATTGCCATAAATTAACACACAAACATTTGAACATTTACAAAGAATTAGCTTTCGCGGTGCGGACCGGTTCGCGTGCTGCCACGTTGACAGAAGGAACGTAAGTGAGTTTTTAGAATCGGAAGCCCGCCCGGCAGTCTACTGCGCACAGTATGAATTCAGAATGCAAGAGAGGCGGCAAAAGTTTATAAAGTCCTTAACATACCGCCCGCCTTGGAAAGGGTAACCTTTCAAATAAAACAGTACAGAGTTGACATGTAACAGCTAGAGTAAAACATGCAACATGAACACACATATATACAAAGCATAATAGTACATGGATCTTAATCGAGTACAAGAAAACCCGAACAATGGGGAGCCAAAAGGCCTTACGAACACTGCGCTGAACGCTAACGCACTAGTTCACAACACTAGGTAGCGGGCACAATTTGGCGAAGGATCGTTTCACGATTCCTGACACAGTGTTCACTGACGCCACACGCGTAACGCCGTCAAGGCCAGGGTGCAGCTCGGTGACCCGGCCTAACCTCCACTTCAGAGGGGGTAGATTGTCATCCTTGATGAGGACCATGGAACCAGGCTGGAGGTCCGAAAGATGCGTGCGCCATTTGGTGCGCTGTTGGAGTTCCGAGATGTACTCTTTACTCCATCTCTTCCACACATTCTGGTGAAGTTGTTGTATTCTCTGGTATTTAGACAGCCGAGACTCGGCTATCTCAGTAACGTTGGGATCAGGCAGTGACACCAACGGACGACCAATCAGGAAATGAGCAGGAGTCAAAGGCTGAAGGTCGTTTGGATCAGAGGACAAAGGGGACAGGGGTCGGGAGTTTAAGGTCGCTTCCACCTGTGCCAGCAAAGTGCAAAATTCATCGTAATTTAGACTAGCGTTACTTATAACGCGCCGTATGTGATGTTTGGAGGACTTAATTCCGGCCTCCCACAATCCGCCAAAGTGGGGACTGTGCGCGGGTATAAAATGCCAAGCTACTCCGTCGCTCGCGACTGATTCGGAAAAAGAAGGGTTTTGCTCCGCGAGAAAATTGCCTAATTCGATTAACTCGGAATTAGCGCCTACAAAGTTAGTGCCATTGTCTGAATAGACATGGAGCGGTTTGCCTCGACGAGCCACAAACCGGCGAAAAGCCATTAAGAAGGTTTCAGTAGAAAGGTCAGCGACCAATTCAAGGTGCACTGCTTTTGTGACAAAACAAACGAATAGACAAAGGTAGGACTTCACTAGTTTAGAACCACGTCCTTTGCGATCCTTTATCATGAACGGTCCACCATAATCGATACCAGTCGTATGAAATGGGGGCGATGATTTAATACGAGAGGCTGGCAGATCTCCCATTATGGGTTCGGTTAACTTAGGAGAAAATCTAAAACACCGCAAGCATTGATGAACCACTTGCTTGACTATGTTTCTGCCAGAGGTAATCCAATATCGTTCTCTGAGATTAGCTAACAGCATTTGAGGTCCGGCATGCAGAAGCCGAAGGTGCTCATGTGAGACTAGGAGTTTGGCGAATGGATGTTTGCCAGAAATCACTAGAGGAAACTTCTTGTCAAAAGGTAATTGAGAGTTGTGGAGCCTACCACCAACTCTTAGCAGTCCCTTGGAATCCAGATAGGGGTTCAAGGATATCAAAGCAGAAGATTGTTTCACAGGCTTGTTCTGTGACAACAGCTTAAATTCGTCAGGAAATGACTCTCGTTGTGAAAAACTTGCAAGCCTTACAAGGGATGCTTGCAGTTCATCTGTAGAAAGGGGCCCAGAAAGACGATCAGCTTTGGGGGTCCGCGCATTGTTATAAAAACGAAAGCAATAAGCTGTAACTCGTTGTAAGCGGAAATGGTTCAACAGAGGTTACAGAAAAACTCTGAACTTCTTTTTTGAATTCTGGAAGCTCAGCACGAACATGTCTGGAAGTAGGCCAAGATGCCTCACCTTCGCTTAGCCAGGCGGGACCATGCCACCAAAGGCTTAATTCTTTTAAAACTAAAGGAGTGACTCTCCTAGTGAGAAGATCAGCAGGATTCGACGCGGTAGGAACATGCCTCCAAGTGGCATCAGAAGTGAGTTGCTGAACATCTGCAACTCTGTTGCACACAAAGGTTTTAAGAAGATTTGGACTGGTTTTCAACCATCCTAGCACTATTGTGGAATCTGTCCAGAAAACAATTCTAGATATGGGCAAATCAAGTGCCTTTATGACTTGCACGGAAAGTTTACTTAGAAGAACAGCTCCGCAGAGCTCGAGCTTCGGAATTGTCAAGGGCTTTAAAGGGGCTACCTTGGCCTTGGAGCAGAGAAGGTGAACTTGTACTTCCCCTTCCTGATTCTTGGAACGGAGGTATATCGACGAACCGTAACCATTGTTGGAAGCGTCGCAGAAACCATGGAGTTCTATCTCAATCACGCGCCGACAGACGACGTGACGAGGAATTGCTAAATCATTGAGCATGAGAAGATCACGCCGATATGTACACCATTTTTCTTGTATGGCGCTGGGAACGGGTTCATCCCAATTCAACTTTTCCATCCAAAGTTGTTGCAAAAGAACCTTGGCACCCATGGTGCATGGACTTAGCAGACCCAGCGGGTCAAATATCTGCGATATTTCAGACAAGATGCTACGCTTGGTAGCCTTACTACTTGTAGAATTTGAAATATTGAACATCAGATGATCGCTTTTGAAGGACCAAATCAAACCAAGGGTGCTTGTGTGCTCATGTGCACTGAAATCAAGAACCACCCGGATGCAAATCGGAGTCTGGGATTCCATCGAGAACTTCTGGAGAATTAGAAATCCACTTTCTAAGTTTGAAACACCCTGAATCAAGAATCTGATTCAAGTTTGAACAGAGAATACGCGCTTTCTCAGGAGTGTCGGCACCTGTCAGAAGGTCGTCGACGTAGAAGTCCTCCTTTATCACTCGAGAGACTTCGGGATTTGAAGCTGCACATTCGATGCCCAATTGGGTCAAACATCTAATGGCAAGAAAAGACGCTGAAGCAGTGCCATAAGTGACTGTATTCAGATCGTATGACAGAAGAGGCTCAGTTGGAGAGGATCGCCAAAGGATTCTCTGAAGGGGCCTATGGTCAGGATTCACCAGAACCTGACGATACATTTTCTCAATGTCGGCTGATATAGCGAACAAATGCTTGCGAAAGCGAACAAGAATGGAAAATAAGTCATGTTGCACGGTTGGGCCAACCATCTGAATACTGTTCAGAGATTGCCCGGAAGTGGTTGCTTGCGAACCATTGAATACAACTCGGAGTTTAGTTGTCAGGCTTTCCTCTTTTAAGACTCCGTGGTGGGGTAGATAATAGGATATCTCGTTTGAATTAGGGTTTGAAACGGACATATGACCTAATTCAGAATATTCATTCATGAAACTCGAATAGCGATTGGACAAGTCAGGGTTCGCTTGTAACCGCTTCTCTAATGATAAGAATCTTTTCTGAGCGATTTGCAATGAATCACCCAATACCTCTACAGGTTCCTTGAGAGGGATAGAGACAACGAATCGACCATTTGCTTCTCGTTGCGTATTTTGTACGAAATGTGCCTCACAGGCGTTCTCTTCATTCGTGCGGACCTTTTCCTCAGGGTAATGTTCGAGTTGCCAAAACCTAGCAATGGGATCAGAAGCATCCTCGATCGTGCTAAGATTGCACTGTACAGGGTACGCAGAAGGAGGGCCTGTAGGGCCAGAAACAATCCAACCAAAACGAGTCTTTTGGAGGATGGGAAGATTTGGGCCTAGACCAATTTGTCCAATACAAAGGAGCTGCCAGAAAATGGGCGAACCAATCAGAATGTCGATGGTGCCCGGTTGGTCGTAGGACAGATCTGATAACTTGATGTTATCAGGAACCTTGAAACTGTTTCGCTGGACGCGAAAACTTGGGGTTGTACCTGTAATCTCATCGAGAACAAGACAGGATAGACCAATACTGTATGAGGTGTGAGGGGCTTGCAGCTTGATATCACACTTAGCTTTGATTTGAGAAGTAGCTTTACTTAAGCCAGAAACAGTAACGTTGACTTCGCGAGTTGGAAGCTTCAACCTTTTACACAAATCTGAACGTATGAAGTTTGATTGGGAACCGGAATCCAGCAGGATTCGCACAACATGAGGCGTACCATCATCAGCGATGAGTTTAGCGGTAGCCGTAGGTAAGAGTACCTGCAAAGCATTTGAACAGAATGCCGAAATCGATTGATTTAGTTCAACAGGGGTTTCTGCTGACATCGCAGACCCTGGTTGACTAGAAGAAGCATTTTGAGGTTTATCCTCATGAAGAAGTGTGTTGTGCCTTGATTTGCACTTTCTGCACGTATATTTGGAGCTACAGCGGCTCGCAAGGTGACCCTGAGTTAGGCAATTAAAGCATACACGGAGCTCTTTTGCCTTTGAATTTCTGTCAAGAGAAGACAGCTTGACAAACTTATCGCATTTGTACAAGGAATGAGATCCTTTACAAAGTGGACACGAAGGGGTACCTGACACAAATGATTTCGAATGTACCTTGGAAGACTTTTCGGGTACAAGCTTAATATTTTTTACTTCCAGAGTTTCTAGAAGGTTTGCTGTGTTTTGCAGAAATTCCTTGAACTCATCAAGATTAGGCAGATCAGAACTTGACCGGTTTCTAAGGACCTCCCATTCACGGAATGTTGTAGGGTCCAGTTTTTTAGAAACGACATAAATGATAACAACATCAAGAAGCTCGCTTTCGGTATCTAATGATTTGATTGCTGTAAAATGTTTGAATAACATATCGCTAATCGTACGTAATTTAGTTGCAGATTCCTTACTGCACGATTCAAGTTCGAATAACGTATGGGTCATAAGTTTTGAGAAAATGCTTAATCAGCAAAATAACGACATTTTATTCAAACGAAAATTAATGGTTAATTTTAGATCTTTTAACAACATGAAAACTAATTTCAATAACAACAAAACACGATTTGTTTACCGGTTTCACGACAACTAGATCAGACATCAAAATCGAGCAGAAATTTCAAGGCCACTTTTTCTCAAAACTTATGACCCATACGTTATAGCATTGAGGTGGTTATGAATCAGAATTTTTGGGTCATTGTAACGATTACACAATGCATCCCAAGCTAGAGTATAATTACTCGCAGTAAACTCTAAACTTTTTATAATTTGGCTTGCATCACCCTGTAAACTAGCCTTTAAGTAATGCAGCTTTTGAATATTAGTTAGCGCTTGATTCTCATGAATTAAACTAATAAAAATCTCACGAAACTCCAACCACTCTGACACGTTCCCTGAATATTTGGGAATCGAAATGGTAGGAAGGCGTACAGCTCGATTATTGCAATGCGAACTGCAATTTGAATGCGTTGATCTCACGCTACCATTAGGAGATCCAGAACGATCTGGTGCAACATCAGACTGTTTGTTGTATTCATTAATCAAATATTCAGCTTGTGAAATTGCAAAATAATAAGAATCTTCAAATTCAACTTGTTGCTGCATTTCAGATTCTGTATCCTTACTGTTTTCTAAAATTTGCTCATGAACCGCATAATATTCTGATAACAAGGTGGCTGTATCATTCAATCTTTTTTGCAATTGAATAATCTGAGCGCTAGATAAGAATTGATCTTCATCATGAATTGTTTGCAAAGATTGCACGTGATTTGCGAAGCGCGTAAGCTTGCCTTTGATAGAGCCTCGTACTCTTACAAGTGGATCCATAATTGTTGAAATTAAAACAGTTTAACAGATAGAACTAACTCTCGTACGCCCCTGGTACGGAATTTTGTTTACAACGCAAGACAGCTTTGATAACGACGCGAGAATCTTGGCGCTAACGACGCAGAAAACGACCCTGGTACAACGCGAGATTATTAACTTGTGACTGATTCGACTGCAATATGACATGCAGGGGATATCGCGAACAAACGAAATAGCTTGGCATTTCACGCAATTAAAATGTTTATATGACTCATAAACCATTTGTTTACGCAATAATACGCAGCTGAAATTATGCACATGCATAACACAGATGATAGAAAACCAAATTCATGCGTAGGAATCACAAAAAAGGGAACTTAGGCTTACATTGATATTGTTGCATGTGCCGCCTTTTTCGTTTCAGTGGTTTGAACTGCAGCTGGCATGCACACCTGCACGTTGCGGCGAGACGCGGCGTTTGGCTTTCTCGCTCTCACGCTGCTAGCACCGTATGCTGTCTTCCTTCCTCTCGTTCCTCTCGTTAGGGACGAATTTGACACGATTGAAACTGCGTGTTGTACTTACTTGCCTTGTACAACTGCGAATCCGGGCCGATGATCCATGCGGCACGAAGGAACAATGTTGGGAGCCTCTCAGTTTTCCGTTATTTGGAAAATTCCTGATTGCTAGCTCGCCTTGAAATTTAATGGACTGTATGGATTTATTTCTTCACTGAATTATACACACGTTGAAAGCAAAGGAAGTAATTTATTGCCATAAATTAACACACAAACATTTGAACATTTACAAAGAATTAGCTTTCGCGGTGCGGACCGGTTCGCGTGCTGCCACGTTGACAGAAGGAACGTAAGTGAGTTTTTAGAATCGGAAGCCCGCCCGGCAGTCTACTGCGCACAGTATGAATTCAGAATGCAAGAGAGGCGGCAAAAGTTTATAAAGTCCTTAACAATATATGTGTCACAAAAACTACATTTTCTATGGGTTTCATTAATGTATAGAGAATTGTCTATTAATGACCCTTATTAATTAATGATTTTTTATTAATAAATGATTTTTAAAAATCTGACGCAAAACCTAATCGGCTAACCTCGAATTTGACACAGACTCACAGTGCCACAACATAAACAGTGCCACAACCTAAGAAAAAAATCACAATCAATTATAGTCACTCGGTACCATGAATGTCAAATTCTTTTCATGGAATAAAATTAGATTTTCTTCAAATTAATAATATACGATCAACGGAAAAATATTGTAACCAACTTGTATGTTAATCGGCGATTAATAATCTCTGCAATTAACGCGTTCTCTAAAATGTCTCGATTATTAATCGCTCTCCTTAACATACTTGTTTGTTAAACAACTATTTAATAATTACTAAAACTGCCTTCTTAAGTACTTTGTTTTCCCACTTTTAAAGAAGGGAAAATGGGTTTATGATTAGCACACTCAAGTGTGATCCTCTTAGAGCCAAAATTAAAAGTTTAATAAATCAAAAATAATTTTTGTAGCACCACCTTATATTGCATTTTAATAAATACATATTTAATGAAACAAGGTTAATTTAATTAGTTATGTTTAACTAAAATTATGAAACTAAACAAAATTTCATCTTTTTACTACCTAAATTAATCAACTATTCTGTGTTACAGGCAGAAACAGGGTCCCAAGCAAATGAAAGCACACAGTTAGTTACCAGGCTGAAGACCGACATTGAACACCTGGAACTTAAAAACACCGAATACGAGGCAACAATAAAGCAGCTAATCAGAGACATCAACTCTGTACATGCTCAAAATACAAAGAACGAGAAACAAGTCGATGAATGCGAAGAGAAATATAAAGATCTGCTTGCGAAATTCAAAGAGTTGGAGGGTGACAACAGTGCAAAGTATATCAAAATTGTCGATCTAATGGAGCAGACTGAAAAACTACAACAACAGCTAAATGGGGACGACAATGACAAACCTGCCCAGCTGAACCTGCTGAAGGCCAAAATATCAGAGCTGCAGCAGGAAAAGAGCGTCCTCCAGGAGCAGCTGCAGCAGTGGGAGAAGCAGAAGGGCGAGACTCTTATGCAGCACTTGCAGTCCATGAAGGACGAATGTGAGGTGCTACGAAGCAGATTGGACGTGTCCACCCGGGTCGAGCAGAACGTTACCAAAGAATTCGAAAAGATTTGTTGTGAAAATGGTGAGCTGAGAAAGCAACAGGAGCGGTTAGTCGAGACCATCCGCGAACTGGATGCGGAAAAGTCAAAACTCATCAGCAATATTCAAAAATTATCCGACGAATATAGCAGCGCCAAAGCTGAAATTAAAGCCAAAAATGCGATGGAATCTGAGACTAGTGGAAAGTTGACCAAGTTGTTAAATGAAAATCTGGAATTGAAGGAGAGGTTTGTGAGTGGCAATCTCACCAGAGTAGAATCTCAATCTGAGGAAGTTGAGAACCTTAAGCAAGTGCTTAAACAACACACGGCTACAATTGAGCAACTGACCCAGTCTGCGGAGGAAAAGAAGCACCAGATTTCCATGCTCAAAAGATGGTGAATTACCAGAATGAAAACTTGAAGACTCTGGAAGATTCTAAGTTGAAAAATGCAGATCAGTTGTACGAACAGAAGTCCGCCAACGATAACCTTGTTGAGGAAAACAGAGCCTTGCTGAAGAAACTTGAACATAAGGAAAAGGAGATGAAGGAGCTGCAAGGCCAGTTGATTGCTTTAGGCGATTCTAATAAAGCAATTCAAGCTGAATTGGAGAACATTCGAAGTGAGAATAACCGAATAAAAGATACACACAAGATTCTAATGGAACATCAGTCTCTACTAGAAGAGAAGCAACTACTTAACAGACAAAAGGAGGAATTATGTAAGTATATAGATAATGATTTTACAAAATAATAGGAAAATAGTAAAAGCACAATGAATATTCATTATGTTTTCAGCCGAAGACAACAGTAAATTAGAGAAATTAAACAATGATTTGCAACAGCAACGGCTTGAGCTACAACGGGCTAAGAATGATTTATCTGCCACTATAACAGAGCTAACAGCAAAACTATATTCTGCAGAAACGGAAATAGCCAAACTAGCAGAAAAATTGCGGAATACAGAAACTGCAAATAATCAGACTACCAACGATTTACTAGACGAGATCACTCAGTTGGAAGAAACTAGCAAAGCGTTGCGTTCAGAGAACGAAACTCTGCTGTGTAAGTTCAACGCACTAAAAATCAGCAATGAAACATTAAACTGCGAGAAGAAGGAATGGGTGGCTGAGCAGAGCAATTGGGAGCAAATGAAAGAAGAATTCAGAAGGAACCTGACCAGTGCCAAGGATGAAGCATTGCATTTGCAGCAGCGCCTGAACGAAACCGAAGCAGATGCCACGTTGTCTTCTGAAAGTCCAATCGATGAGTATGTTTGTGAAAATTGTGTCATGCTTAAGCTGGAAATAGAAGAATTAAATGCACACGTCGAACACCTGAACGCCGAGGTCGTCGCTCTTGAAACTGAGGACAGGAACAACAAAAGGGGGAACTTTGAGAAGATGCAGTTGAAAATCGAGAAGTTGAAAACCAAAACAGAGGAGGCAGAAGGATTGCTGGAGAGCGAGAAGCAGAGGGTCGAGACATTGAAGCAAACCAATTTGAAATTGTTGGAGCAGATAGATGACAATCTGAAACATCACAAAGAGGAAAAAGCTGTTATTTTTGCTGAGAAGGTATGATGCTTTTTTTTAAATTAAATAGGCTAATATTTGTTGGGGTATAGTAGTCCAACCAGAAATTGGAAAGCTATTTAAAATCAGGTCACTTTGTAATTTAATTCGAAAAATTACTGTTTGATTGTGTTCAGTATCATAATATACTATTTCTAATAAAAATCACATTTGTTTAAAATAGTCACTTGAATACCTTCTAGGAAGATATATCCGTTGATATTTCTTTGATTGGTCAAGGAACGTCAAAATTCTGGATTTTCATTGGTCACTTTTTGACAGATGACAGGTGAATTGAATAAAATAGTCATGTATCTTTTTTTTCTGTATTAAATTACAGTCTTTTATGGCCAGTATTATAAACGTTGAATAAATCATTAGATAACTATTTGTGGAGTTAATTTACTAATGAATAACATGTCATAAGTAAAGCTGATATTATATGGCAAATGCATATTTTCTATAACTGATATGCCGGCGAAACTTTTTGCATATGTATACTAATTATGCGAAAACAAATCGTTTAAGCCAAGTTTCATTTTGCATATTTTTCATATTTATACGTTTTTGAGCATACTTTCTGGATTTTGCATATTTGGTTATATTTAGCAATAATTTGTAATTTTTTGTAACTTTTTTGAGATTTTTTGTAAAATTTACAATTTTATTAAATTTATGAACTGAACTGAACTGCCAGCAACTCACACTTTTCCCATAGAAGCAATGTATTAGGAATCAGCCAACATAGAATCCATTTCAAGAGTCAAACTTCCGAGTGGTGGGTGAATAATAGTCTGGTGGGGTTAGGGGAAATCTCATTTTTATGTTGGCTTGCAACGTTAATTTTCGTTGACAATCCATATTTATATAGTCAAAGGTTAAAATGAATGAGGTCTTTAAATAAAAATTAGAGAAATAAATATACTCATACAAAATAATAAATTTTTTTACATTATTTAGAATACTTCTACTTATTAAAAACAAAATTAGAGCATATTTTGTGCATATATTGTGACTTTGGGTGCATATAGTCAACCAAATTTATGCATATATATGCGCATATTTTCGTACATTTGAGTGCATATATTTATCAGCTTTAGTCATAAGCATTAACGTTTTGATGTGATTTTGTTTACTTTAACAACGAATTAAAATTAAACTGTACGGATTTATTAGCTGAATAAAGTTATTTTGCATTTATAATACGCAAATCTACGGAATAAATTTATTTATTCTCAAAGTAAATTTTATTTAGGATATAAACAGTTTTATAATACCGAGCATTAATATTATTATTTTATTAATAGTTATTTGTACTAATATACAGTGACCGCCAAAAAGTCGGCATCATATGGGAAAGTTTTAATTTTTTATTAAAAAAAAAAATTACCGCAATAATTTGTGCTTGCCTAAAAACCTATTTAGCCCTTATCATATATACCGAGTGATTTTTACTTATTTAGAAAATGGCGTTTTTCTAAATTGTCAAAATCCAAAAAGTGCCATTTTTCAGAAATTAAGTAAGATTTCTTTGTGATTTTTTCGAGTATGTTATATTTAGCTAACTGAGCAATCTCAAGGCCAGAAAACACCAATTTTTCTTTAACTTTAGGTAATATTTAATTTTTCAATTTTTTTAAGTACATATTTTTCAAAATTTTACATGCAGACTTAATTTAAAAATTTTTTTTTTGGGCAAAGACTATCTATAATTGGAAAAAATAATATAAAATGTTAATTACTCCTTTAGATTTTTTATTATTTACTGAAAAGTAGTATGTTTGCATAATTTTTACGTGTTTCATGCAAGGCACTTTTTAGCAGAAATATTTTTCAATTCTAATTAATATCTATTTAAGTGGCTTCAAGAAACTCTAATCTAGCCCTGCTAATGAATTACTGTTATAAAAATCCTGTAAATATTCTTTTTCGACGACTGACATCGAAAGTAGATTTTTCTCACTGTCATTTGGCAACAGAAAGTTGACATTTGCCGCTGAGCGTGCGTTTTCATCTTTTTGCCGCTCGCCGAGCGTTTTGGGTTTCCGCGTGAACAAAATAGGTAGCCACGTCCGAATGTTTCCTTGACAACGCCCGTCATTTGTGGAAATAATCGCGTCACATGTCATATAGACTGCGCGAGTAATGTTAACTTGATTGTCAATTAATTTTTGCGATAAAACGAAATTTGATATTTTACTTTAATAATATGCTCAGTCGTCGAAAAAATAGTATGTATATTTCGAGCTAAAAGTGCGCTTGCCTCTTTTGCATGATTGCTGGTTTCGACTTCGTCTCAACCAGCAATATTCATGCGCAAGCGGCAAGAATGCACTTTCAGCTCTTAACATACAATATACTATTACAGTTGTCTAAATGAGATTTTGTAGAACATATCAACCGGATAAAGAAAAATCTTCTCATTTAGACAACTGTAAAAGAACACTTACAGAATTTTTGTAAAAACAATTTATAAACAAAAGTAGATTAGTTTTTAGAAGCCATTTAAATAGATATTCTGATTGAAAAATATTTCTCCTAAAAAACGCCCTGCATCAAAAATGTAAAAATTATGCGAACATATAGCTTTTCGGTATAATAAAAAACCTAAAGGAATAATTAGCATTTTATATTAATTTTTCCAGTTATAAATCTTAAAGTTTCCACCTAAAAAAATTTAATTTTAAAATTAAGTCTTGGTATGTAAAATTTTGAAAAATAAAAAATTAAATTTTAGCGAAAGTTAAAGAAAAATTTGTGTTTTCTGGCCTTGAGATTGTTCAGTTAGCTAAATATGACACACTCGAAAAAAAATCACATTGAAATCTTACTTAATTTTCTAAAAATAGCACTTTTTGGATTTTGGTTATTTTGAAAAACGCCATTTTCTAAATAAATAAAATCACGTATACGGATGGGGCCATAATAATATACCATGAGAAAAAAAAATGATTCTGAGCAGGCCTTGATATGTGTTATACGTTTGGCATTACTGAAGTGTATTGTCAGTCTATGTCAAATTCGAGATTAAAAGGTTAGGTTTTCTTTGTTGTTTGACACAGACTAAAACTTAACCTGCAAATCTCGAATTTGACATAGACTGACAATACACTTCAGTACTGCCAAACGTATAACACACATCAAGGCATGATCAGAATCATTTTTTTTTATCTCATGATATAACAACAATGAGATAACATGAACAACAAACTAGAATGTTTGAGTAAGAAAGAGATGGCCATACGAAAAAATTATTTTAGTAGGCATGTTTAGTTGACAAATGTCATAATTAAATTAAGCGTCAAGCCTTCTCGAATATTTGCTACTATGTTTATCTCTTCTCGAATATTTGCTACTATATCACAAATTCGTTAAAACCCCGCACCACAATTATATTTAACAACTGTTAAATACGTATTTCGACAGCCACGCTGTCATCATCGGTAGCTAAGAAAACTTACACAGCGAAAAGGCGACGTGTTCGCGACCAAGGCCAATGAACTCGGCCACGCCTCTGGGTTAGACAGTATAAATAGATGTAACATGCGCGCGCTCGTCCACTTCCATTTGCGATTTGGTCGCAAACACGTCACCTTTTCGCTGTGTAAGTTTTCTTAGCTACCGATGATGACAGCGTGGCTGTCGAAATACGTATTTAGCAGTTGTTAAATATAATTGTGGTGAGGGGTTTTAACGAATTTGTGATATTTTCGAACCACAGGCTCCAGCAGTGTTTTATTTGCTACTATGTTTATCTCTTTCTTACTCAAGCAATACGAGTTATTTTCTTGTTCATGTTATCTCATTGCTGTTATATATAATTGTAGCCCCATTGGTATATGAAAAAGGTTAAATAGGTTTTTAGACAAGCATAAATTATTGTTGTAAAAAGTTTTTTTTTTTAAATCAAAAATAAAATTCTCTTAACAAATTTTACTTTGAGTGGTATTTGGAATATCGACAATATGGGTATATGACTTGTATCGTGTTCGACAGCACACATTTTTAACGTCATCCACTATTAATTCAATACTGGAGCTTCCAACACGATTATTACACTGAGTTTTTAGAACGACGCTGATTTGAAAACTTCACTTTGACGTTTTGGAGGAATGTCAGTCAAAGGCTACTCACTAAATTGAAATCATTGAAACCAATTGGGCTCGCTTGAAAACACTGCGACATTAGATGTTTTCAAAGACAGTCAGTTTTGATTGTCCGTTTCTGACAAATTGAACAGTTTTCATTGGTTCGTTCATTATCGTGTTGAATAATCAGTAATAATACTACAAGACGACTGTGAATTATCAAAAATACTTTTGCTTTCTCACGAAACGGGTTGCTTAGAAACAACACGAGCCGAAGGCGAGTGGCGTTTCTACAAAGCAACCCGTTGAGTTTGTAAGCAGAAGTATTTGATAATTCTTAAAGTCGTCGAGTGAGTATTCGATTAAGATGAATATCAATGAGGGAATTATACTAAAAGTGTATTTAACGCGTATCCTAAAAAAACTTGTTGGAAATGGCATGACATTGACAGCTGACAGCTCAAAATTGAAAACACCAAAACGATAACACCATGGTGTTTTCATTTATTAATACGTCGTCTTAATAGGGATTTTGTGCATTATGAATGGTGTAATTAACTAAATCCCCATTAGCACGTATACACTTTTCTATTCGTTTTCTGTTGTTTCTGACAATCCTTAGTTTTTCTACAGGCTTGAGTTATTGTCACAAAGTTGTTGAATATTTATTGGTCTAGTTTTATACACTTTATTTTTAATAGTCCTCCATAAATAAAAATCTAAACGGGTAAAAAAGAGAAAATTGAAAAGGGGTTAACATTTTTGATATTTTTCGCTGTGGGTCCATTTCAGAATAAAATGAGGTAGATAGAATTTTGCAAAATTCCACCCCTAAGGGTGTGAAAAGTGGTAAACTGTGTTTTCAAGAATTCCTTAATGTCTCCTAAAAGCCAGAGTTTTTGATGTGTGGCGTTTGCTTGCAAAAGTTTTCAATACAAAACTCTAAAAACGTATTTCAGCATTTTGCCCTAATCAACCCCTAAAGGTGAATATGCATTCAAGTTATTGATTTTTTCGCTGAGAGTCTAGTTAAGAATAAAATGGGAGAATTTTTAATATTCTTCCCTTAAGTGGTAGAAAAGTATATCTTGCTATAATTTATGAATACATTTAGTTTGTACAATAATTATTTAAATTTTATACTCGCATTCTTATACTACAACTATAGTTTTATCTATCTAAACAAGGGGAACCACTATTACATACATTTCCAGGTACGTGAAGCATAAAAGAGTGATAAAAAAACTGTTTGAAAGAATATTATTTCTCTTATTTCTTCAATATTGTTTTGCAGCGTTTGTGGTTTAATATATTATGTGAGCGGGAAGAGGGAAACTTGAGAGAACAAACGCTTGCAGTCCGTACGAAGAACAGGCACCTTGCTAGTAATTTTAATTTTATTTTATTTTATTTTGTACTCAGCCAACAGCCATTAGGCCAATTATAGGCGTCGCTGTACATTTTTGGGGACTTCCAACCCCACTAACGACTGTCATGATGATTATATGATAATAATGCTTTATTGTCCAACAGCAAAGAAGCCAATTACAGGACAAAAACAAAACTATTATCTTAGTAGCATCGCAACTAAAATACGAACATATTGTTGATATAATATTTTGTACGCACACAATTTTAAATGATTTTGATTACTCAAAATGCTTTTAATCTTACCCATTTAACATCTAAAATTTTCAGGCGGTGATTGAAATAAAATTGAACGAAGTAATCGAAGATTTGAAGCAAGCGCAAAATGAAAAGCACGAACTGGAACAGGAAAAAAATTACACTTCAAGGAACAGCGTCAATTTGGAAAAGAAGCTGCGGGATGCCTCCAGGCTGATGGAGGAGCGGCTGGAGCTTATGAACAAGGCAAACTCACAGCTGCAGGAAGAAGTAGTTGACTTACGTAACCGCAAAGCTTCTCTGGAGGAGAAGGTGGCCAAGCTTCAACAGGAGACAAAGGTGAATACCGATCTAGACAGCAATGCGGAGGCGCAGAGCAAAACTAAGGGGGAACTGGAATCGGTTAATAAGGAGAATGTCCAGCTTCAGCAAGAAGTAACAGACCTGCATAGCCAGAAAGTTGTTTTGGAAAAGCAGCTGGACAAACTGCAGAATGAACTCAAAGAGAAGCTCGACCTCGAAAACAAGCTAAAAGCGGAGACGAAGATCAAGGAGGACCTCGTGGACTCCATTAACAAAGAGTGCGTGCAGCTGCAGCAGGCACTGCAGAACACTCACAATCAGAAGATTAGCTTGGAGAGGAAGCTAGAGAAGACGCAGAATGATCTACAGAAATCCGAGGCCAAGAATTTGTCCATCCGAAAGATGCTGACGGATATGCGAGCAAGCATCCATAGTGAGTGTGAGGACAGGCTGCAAAGAAATGTGGAAGCACTTTTGAAGGAACACAGCTCCGAGGTGGAAATTCTGCAAAAACAGTTGAAGGACTACCAGGAAGAGCTTGCGGATGTCAAACTTAAACTGAATGAGTCTGCTGACTCCATGAATATGCTCACTGAGCATATTAACGCTGTCAATAAGACTTTAGCTGAGAAAAGGGAAGAATTATGCAGGTAAGTATTTTGCCATCCATTTGTTTTTTAAATTTTGATTTACTGCAGTTACTATTTTTCTGTAGGTCCGTGTTAGCTTTAATAGACAACTGGCGCACACTTCTAGAAGATAGAGATAGTCGTATCAGTAATGTAATAGAAGCTTTACTCAACATGGAAGCCACTACTTCAGCTGAAAGCTGTACCAGACCTTTAGATGAAGAGATGGACAAACTGAAGTACCAAATACAATTTATAACTCAGTTTTTGGATGCTTTGGTAAGTATAACGGTTAGATTTTATTTGTCATTATTATTTTCATACAGCTCGAGCATAAAGTCTGGAAAATTGAAATGAAAATTTTATAAGATGTCTTTTCTGGCAGGATATTGCATAAAATTCTGAAAAGGTTCTCTAAAGGTCAAGTAACAGGAGTTTTAACTTTATATTTTTTAATAATATGTAAACAGATGAAGTTACGTTAATTTTTAATATATCCTGTTTTAGAACTTCATACACTTTTCATATCTATCACAAAAATAGGAATATTCATTATAAGAAAATTGTTAATAGCATCATAGGTTGAAAACAAAAGTCAATCAAAAAGTTACAAGGAAGTGTAAATAAAAAAAAAATTTTGTGAAATTATTTAAAAACATGCAATTTTGAGCTCTAAATAACTAGCGTATGCAAAAAAGCGCTACGTCAGGGTGTCTAGCGACCGGGAATTCCTGGAAAACCGGGAATTATACGGGAATTTGAAAGTGCCCTTGAAAATGTGGGAAATATGCGGGAATTTCTTAGGCAACCGGGATTTTTTTTATCAAAGGGAATTTGCAGTAATTTTTGCCATTTTACGGAAATAAAATGCGAAATTTCCGTAAAAATATTGTAGTCCCGCAGATAATTAGCCACAGTTTAGCCCAAACTAGCTTGTCAATCAAAACTTTTGAGAACGTAGAAAAGTCTTATGCAAAAACGAACATTTGGATCGACAAATATTATATTATGGTAGTACATTTCATACATTGTATGCACGATGACAAACAAAACCCGAGCAAGAATAAACATGCATAAACTCGCCCGGCATACTGGCGGCGGCCAGCGCTGCGTCTGGAGAAATTATTCATAATATTCATTTCAATTTTCAATCTGTGCGTACATGTGAACCGAACCAGTTGTAAACGAATTCACAAATTTTAAAAGGTAAGTGATAATACAGTATAGCCTCGCTAATCCGACACATATCGTTCTGAGCAATGTTGAATTAGTGAGGTGTCCGGACTACAGAGATATTTTGTATTCGCTAAAAAAACATTTATTTTGCCATAGCATGGCGAAATTTGAATTTTTCAAGCCAACCTGAACTAGTTACAGAATCGTTTTTTCCTGTAATTTGTTCGTAAAAGAATCTTCTTCTTGCACACAAAATTTCCGATGATATGGGAGCATGTCAATTTCGCTGTTGCAAAAATCAACTATATACAGCTTTTTCCATTTCTGGATTTATGGCGCTATGGATAACTCTCTTTTTTACTATAACAAAAAATTATTACATGATACTTCAACATTTTAATGTATAATAGTTGTTTCGTAGCTATTCAATACGACGTAGAAATGAACTGCCGTATTTTCGTTTTGTTGTTTTAAATATCGTATACGGTAGATCGCAGAATATTAAATGTATTTGATACATTTTTTTTTACCCTAAATCCTTTTTCAAGATAGTCTAAAATTTTGAACTTTTCTTGTAACGTTCAAGTTTTATGCAGCCCTTTATTTGGAGCCGTGATTTATGTGGACTAACACCGATCGAGCAATCTGTTAACACATTAACTGCCGGCATGAATAAAGATTACTTACCCTCGTATCCAAATTTAAAATTTGGCTATAATTGCTGTGTTATTACCAATAAAGTATCTTGGGACTATTTTTTTTGCAACTAGAAGGTCAGTAAATAAAAAAACATGCGGCTCCTATCGGAGTCGGAGGCACTGGAGATTAAAGTTCGATAGTGGGTGCCGCCGACTCCGATAGGAGTCGTGTCCAAATTCATACTTTTTAAAATATTTTTCGTTTATTACGAGTAATAATAATCTAATATATACAATGTTAAAGTGTTTCGTGATAAGGATTGAAACATTCTGCGCATAATCCAGGTTTATCGTCACACTCAACGCAGTGGTAAATCGTCTGCTTCCTACCTCTGCCTGCTTTAGTACACATCCTACACCTTTTGCGCTTCACTCTCTGACTTTCTCCTTTATCAGTGCACTTTTCTGTTATAAGGGAAAGATTATGTTTCACTCGTGAAGTCGATGGTGCTGAAATTGCACGTGGAACGTTCTCTGGCAGTAACGCATCTGTTATGCACAGTCTAAAGTCATAAAATGACATTTTCTTGTTAGTAGAATACCGTTGGTACAGTTTGTACGAGTTGGTCGTAAGTAATTGCAAAGTGTGCACAAACAATTTTTTATACCAACGAATGGTCTTCCGTTCACACGGATAGTATGCCTGCATTTGATCTTGGTGATCAATGCCGGACATATATTTGTTATACTGAACTATCGCCTGAGGCTTCAATACTTGTTGTCCTCTTTTATTTTCGATATCTAGAAAAGAATGGTCAAACTCTGTTGAGATATGAACAACATCACGCTTATCTTTCCATTTCCCAACATGTACACCATCTCTGAAAACAGAGTTGTTTTCTCCTCTTTTGAGTTTTTTCTCTGTAACCTCGAAGATTAGGTCTCAGTGTACCGGTGCAGTACGTGTCATTTTTCAACAACGCTTCGGCTAGTGAAACGCTATTGTAGTAGTTGTCCATGTACAATGCATGGCCCTGGTTCATTTTGCCTTCCATCAATTTCAGAACTACTTTTGAGGCATGTCCTGTACCAGTTAATTCCGCATTATGTGTCCCAGTATATACATGAAACCGGAGTATAGTACCATCAGGTTCAGTTAACATGTACAACTTGATACCATATCGATGCCGTTTATTCTTTATATATTACCTAAATGATAGGCGTCCACGCCACAGCATCATGCTTTCATCCAAAGACAGCTGCTTGTCAGGGTAATTAATTGCTGTCATCTTTTCATTAAAATAATTAATGACGGGTCTAATCTTTTGTAGAATGTCGTGATTTCCACTTTCTGGTTCAGAAAAGAAGTGCAGGCAGGCACCTTAGGATCAATAAAAATCAGTTCCTGCTCATTTGCTGTCTGAAAATAGGAATATTAAACAACCAGTTAGTTTTCCAGTAGTCTTGCAAGTGAGGGAGCTTTATTGTTCCCATGTGGAGTAAGAGACCTATAAAAATACGAAATTCATCCACAGATAAATCCTTCCAAGATGCTATGCGAGATTGCTCTGATTCGCTGGCAAATAAAACCGAAACGGCGTAACTGTTCGTTTCTTCTACAATGTGTTTCTGAAATTCCTCATGGAACAGTAAATAAAAGAAGTCCATAGGGCTGTCTCCCGGTGGTGGTATTAATAATTCGCGTGTTTTTTTAAAAGGCACGTTCTTCATGTCGTTGGGGGGCAATGGATTATCAGTCCAATTGTTTACAACGGAGTTGGAAACTGTATCAACACCTTGTTGAGAAGCGCCGGCTCCATCGTCCTCTGGTTGTTGTTCAGGACTTTGTTGCTGTTGAGATTCAAGATCGCCACCAACTACAGATATATCGTCAAAAGTCAACTGAGGCGAATTCAACCTTGGAAGTTTGTCATCTTCTGAATCTGAAGCAGAATCAGAGGGAACATATTCTGATTCGCTATTTTCAAAATCCAAATCATCGTCACTTAGCTCATTTTCAATTATTTCTTCTAATTCTTTGACAGATAATGCTTTTCGCGTATCTTCAGTACGTGCCCGTTTTGGCCGCGACGGTCCTGCTTCGTTATTCATTGTCTTTTTTACACAAAATAATCACAAATACTGAACTAAACTGTCTTTTGCAGCACTTATTTACACAAAAATATTGGTTTTTCAGTCACAACTTTACATCACACTGAGCGATTACTTAAAACGTTTTTTAACAAACCACCTCGCAAACACGGTCGTCCTATATCTCCGAAAGGTTCATGTGCACTCTGACTCAGTGCCGGTGCAATACTGACAAATACAAAATCCAGTAACCCTTTGGCTCCGATCGGAGTCGCCGGCATATAATCCGTCTAGCCGTCTGGCTCCGATCGGAGACGACGGCAGTCAATGTGTTAAACAACAAAGACACACGTGCATCTTCTCCCGTGACTCACTGTAGAGTAAATAAAAACATATTTTGTGCAATTGCAGCACTGCCTCGAACTATGTATGCTGACATTCTGGAGGACGGATTGATACGCAGATGGTTTTTGCGTTTGTTTTGAATTTTATCGGATTACAGAGGTAAAATATCCGGAATTTTTAGGTGTCGGATTATTGGGGTGTCCAGATATGAGCGTGTCCGAAATAGTGAGGCTGTATTGTATCTCAATTTAAGTAATGTGATTGTGATGATTCATGGAATGTGCCCCTTTTACCTAATGGGTAACTGGCATTTACCTCTGAAGCCATTATAACCGTTTTATCGTACGAATTCCGGATTCGCTCCCTTCAACTAGATTGTTTAGCCATTCAATTATTTTGTCCTCTGTACGAATATTCTCGAATATGCATATATTTTACACGAATTGCAAGTGAATCTGAGTAGTTCTTATTTCTTGATCTGATTTTATTCCAAAGCACCGTATTTACAGGTCGTGACAACCAGCTGAAGCTCTCAGTTGCGCAGATCCAGGAAAGAGTCGGAGTCGGTTAGAAAGGGAAGCAGGTACTAGCGTTACACTCAAGTAGAAAAGCAATTCTTGAAAAACACCGTCTTTCTGTTGTACCCGTTGGCGTTGTTCTTGGAATAAACAAAACGTTGCAGGTGTGCAGCTTACTTGCTAAAGAGGAATCTCGCAAATACAAAATGCAAGTAAAATCAGAAAATTCTTTAGCTGATAACATTCATTCGGTAAATCCTCTGAGAATAATAACAGAGCGGTCATTACGGTTTTCGAAGTAGATTTCTGGCGAGATAAGATAAGCTGCTTTGAATAGGGTGATTATATTTGCTGCAGTGACAGCTTTAAATTTATGAAGTTGTATATAAAAAAAAATACATTGCATAAAATAACAAAATTGGAGCTAAAATAAATTTTGCTTAAAATTTTTCATGTGGTTATTATAACTGAGTTTTAATGACGGTATTCATAAAAAACATTTCAACAAATAATTATTTATTTATTATTTTTCTTAAAACTAGTTTGAACTACAAAAATATGCTAAACAATTATTTATAACCTATACAGAATATAAGAATTAATTGACTAAAAGTCTGCCACTAAACATTATAAACGTTCTACACCAGACAGTTCAGAATCACTTTCACGGGCGTTGCTGTCATCTGATTCCGTATCCGTAGCGCTACTGTCCTCGCCTAAATTAATAATTAGGTCATCAACCACCACATCTATAATTCCTTCTGCTTCTATTAATTCATTCGCACATTTATCTGAATGCCGGCACCTAGCGGCCCATTCTTCCGAAGAATAAGTATCAAAAAAATGATTAATTAGCCTTTCCACATCCGCCAGTTTAAAATTAACATTTTCTTTAGCAACGCTGTGTTTTAAATCTGCCCATACCATTTCAATTGGATTTACATCTGGATGGTACGGAGGCAGCCTTAATACTGTATCCTTTTTCGTGTAACAGTTGGTCAATTACATAGGTTTTATGGTTTTCTTTATTTAATAATATTAGGCGATATAACTCCGGTTTAAATAATGATGTGGAAAATGGAATATTACGCCTTGTTAACCATTCTTGCATTACAGCTTTGGTTGATGCGGAGGTAGGGCATTTTTCTACTTGTTTATTATGGTATGGAGCATTATCAATCACTAACACCGATTTAGGTGGCAAATTCGGCAGCAGTCGCTCTTTTAAATATTTCTGGTAATTATCCGAATTCATTTCATCGTGGTAATCTCCAGTTTTTCGATTTGATTGGAAAATTAATCGCGCATTTGGTACAAATCCGTTCTGTCCTCCAGCATGCACAATAATTAGGCGTTGTCCCTTCGACACTGGTTTACGCAAACCACTGGTTTCGGCGTCGTTGCTCCAATTTTTTGTATGTGTGTGGGATGCATGAATATAAGTTTCATCCATATATATTATGGGGCGTCATTCTTCTTTGTACTGCTTGAATCTTCTCAAATATGATACCCTCAGCTGCCTTATATCATGACGTTCCATAAGAATTTTTCGATTCGTTCGAGTTTTTCGCCAACGGTATCCCATCTTTTTCATAATTCTGCATATACTTCGAGAACATCCGGTATAGCCTACATCGTCTTTAAATTTTTTGTGGATCTCCTTTACCGTCGGAACCCTTCTTTCTACCACATGGAAATTGTTGATTATTCTTCGGAGAACTTCCTGATCCATCGCATCTATATCCGTCTTGGGCTTGACAACGGACCTTTTCTTGTTTGGAGTGGAAAAAGTTGATGCTTCGCCTTGATCGATAATTTCTTTTTCCTTTTTAATTTTCTTTAAAGAAGTCTCACTAACACCGGTGGCTGCAGCAACACGTTCTCGAACTTTATTTAAAGGAATTGTCAGTTCGCCCAATCTTGCCTCACTTCCATAAATTTCAAGACATTCGCAATTATCTCACGCGATTGGCCGTGAAGAACACGTTTATTGAGTTTTGACTTAAACTCCATTACGCAATTATAACTTAACGTAACAGTCACACAAATAATTAACAAAAACAACAGAGACAATAACAACAATAAGGAGAACAAAGTAACAGAGACAATAACAAATATAACAAGAGCAAAATAACGGAGACAGTAACAATAACAACGAGAACAAAGCAACGGAGACAATAAGAAAAACAAATCAACAGACGTAATAACGAAAATAACAAGAACAAAGCAACAAACGATAAATATCAAAAGCGCCGACTTTTTGCAAGAGTGTAAGGATGTTCACTCGAACACAATATTGTCAGAACTGAATTCTCCCCGCCAACTCGGCTTGAGACTACTGCGCAACCAATTCTCAGAGCTTCAGCTGGTTGTCACGACCTGTACTTAATAGTTACGACCAGTGGTTGCAATGCAACTTTGTTTTTAAAAGAAATCGAATCAACAGACAATTTGAAAATATTTTAATTTCAACACTACCGTACCACAAAAATGAATGTTCAGACCAGATACCGATTGCTGCGCATGGGATTTTTTTCATAAATATAACTTTCAACGTTATGTTTGTTATAAACTTTATAATATTTCTAGTTCAAAAATACTTAACGATATTTATCCACCTCTGCCAAAACTCATTTCAATGTGCATACAAGTCAATATATTATTTTCTATTGGTTCTGGAACATTTCAGTTATGCCCAAGAGAGGGGTAACAAAGTTTCAATCAGCATGGACCAACGAATTTCCGTGGGTCCGTCCGGTGGACAAGAATCCATATCAGGCATACTGCGAACTATGCAGAAAACCAATTACGGTGGATAGTATGGGGCGCCAAGCAATAGTAAGTCATTCAGCATCCAAAAAACATCAAAACGCTCTGCGCGATACATCGTCGAAGGCTACACCTTCGGAAACTTTCTTTAAGTCGAATATCGTATCCCCTGAATGTGCAGCTTCCAGTGCTTCTTTAGCGCCGAAAAAATCCAATGAGTCTGCAGATAGGTCAGATACTGTCGCATCCTCATCGGGTAATCACACCACAGCATGCATACCAGTGCGTTCTCACCCTAGGCTTAAGGAACGAGTAATGGAACAATATCTGATGAAAAATCAAACAACCAGGAGGGAAATCATCTGGAGCATGGGTGCAGTAGTTAATCACGACTCGCTACGAACTTCGGAAGAGAAAGTGGCTCTATTCAAGTACATGTTTTCTGACATTGACGAGGTTCAATAAATGGAATTGAGTAAATCTAAAATTTCGTATGTGATTACGTATGGACTCGGACCTTACTTCAAACGCAACTTGGGTGATATCAGTAAGACGTGCGAGAATTACGTATTTGGATTCGACGAGAGCCTGAATAAGATTGCACAAAAACAACAAATGGATGTCATTATAAGATTTTGGAACAAAGAGAAAAACGAAGTGAATATAAGGTACTTGACATCTGTTTTCCTTGGACATACGACAGCAGAGGATTTGTTGAGGGTGTTCAAACAGGCGATAGATGGATACGATCTCAAAAAGGTTTTACAAGTACTATGGATTATTATTATTATTATTATTATTCTTGTTAGAAGACAGGCAGCATTAAGCTGTTGACGTCTTCTTTCAACAAAAGGTACAAAGTAGGCATGTTTTTAACAATATCACAGTAAACTAAAATTAAATACAAGATAATATCACAAATAAAATAAAAATGAGATTATTCTAATGGCCACAAAATATCTAAGAAATAACACAAAAAAAAACACATTTATATAGTGTGTTTGAAATTAGAATGGCAAAAGATTAAATTAATAAATAAAATTGATCTAAATGGCAGAAGATATATGTGACAGAAAATAAAACATTCTTATATAGTACAAAAATGGAAAAAACAAAATTATCTGGCAGCAACTGACACTTTCACTATTATTTAGCACTGGCAATTAAAACTGTAGTTAACATTAGCTATCTATTTTATTCTTGAAGTGATCAATGGTGGTAGAGTTAACGGTTTCTTGAGTCAAATTGTTCCAGTCTTCCACAACGCGATTACTAATAAAGTTCTTCCTCGGATTTAAGGAATATCGTCCCTTCCTTAACTTTAAGTGGTGCCCACGAAGATGGTTTGCTATAGTTGGCTCATACATCACTCTTAAGTTATTTCCACAAGTGTAGTGGTCCATTGCGAGAATTTTGAAGGTTTCTATTAGGTCACCCCTTTTCCTACGTGATTCAAGAGTAGTTAAGTGTAAACGTTGTAGTCTTTCTTGGTACGTCAATCTCCCAAAACCTATTGGCATTTTAGTGGCTCTTCGTTGAACACGTTCTAAGAGAGAAATATCCTTGTTGAAGTAGGGTGACCATATCTGGAACCCAAATTCTAAGATTGGTCGCACATATGTTTTATACAGCTTTAGAAATGTATCTGAATTAATAGAACCAAACGCTTTCTTAATAAGGTATAGAGTGGTGTTCGCCTTTTTGACTATGCTGGAAATATGACATTCCCATTTCAAATCGCTTGTAATTTCTATTCCCAGGTCTCTTTGAGATTCAACTGCTTTTAGCTGTGCACCATCTAATATGTATACGTTTTTCGGGTTAGCCTTTCCTATATGGATCACTGTGCATTTTGTTGAGTTTAAGTTGAGAAGCCAAGTTTTTGTCCAATCCAGAACTTGTTCCAAATCTTCCTGTAATGTATTTTCCTTGTCCAGTGGATTGCTGTAAAACTTTGTATCATCAGCAAAAAAACTTGATGATGAACGGATACAGTGCTTCAGGTCTGCAATATATAGGGTGAACAGGAGTGGTCCCAAAACAGAGCCTTGGGGTACTCCACTTAATACTTCATAAGAATCGGACAGACTAGTACCAATACGAACCCGGAATGTTCGCTTGCTGAGGAACGATGTTATCCAGTTTAAAAGTTCACCTCTAATTCCAAGGTGCTCCAGTTTGTATACCAATCGTTTTATAGGCACTCTGTCAAAGGCCTTTTCGAAGTCGAGATATATTATGTCAGTGGGGATGTTTTGGTCGAAGTCCTGTGTCCATCTGTTTAAGCATATCAGCATATTTGATACTATCGAGCGGCCTTTCACAAATCCATGTTGCTCGTCTATAAATAACTTGTTTTGAAAAAGGAATGCCAACATACTGTCAGTAATTATACGTTCCATGCACTTACATACAAGAGATGTCAGGCTGATTGGCCGGTAGTTTATAGCACACATTTTATCACCTTTTTTGTATATGGGTGTTACAATGGCCTCTTTCCAGATCTCAGGTAGCTCTCCAGTGATAAAAGAACTTGTCATTAGTTCTGAAAGCCGCGGGCTTAACACTTTGGCACATCCTTTAAGAAAAGGTGCGGCCAGACCGTCAAGTCCAGCTGCCGTGTCATTCTTAAGATTTAGAAGTATTTTTTCAATCTTTTCTGGAGTAAACTCGACATTTGTCAGCGAGTTGATAGTTCTTTGGACCTTATCCATAACTGGAATTTCACCAGGGGGTTCTCGAACGAAGCTTCTCTCAAACTGCTTTGCAAATTCATTTGCAATATCATCTGGTGCTGTAACAAGTTGGTTATCCACATTTCGTAGTACTGGAGGTAAGGCAACTCTTGAGGAGATCTGCTTACGGACGTAGCTGTAGAAAGCTTTCTGCCCACTTCCTATAATAGTTTCTTCATACTTGGCTCTACATTGTCTAATTAGTTGAGTTGTTTCATTGGCTTTGGTTCTGTAGATAGAATAGTTGGCTTCACTTCGGTTTCTTCTGTATATATCCCAAGCTTTCCTCTTTTCATTGATTCTTTTTTGCATAATTTTATTAATCCATGGTTTCTCCAATTGTCTGGCTGCTATTTGCTTCTTATGTGGTATGTGGTTGCAAATTACATCCTGTATAATGTTATTCAGTAATGCCCATTTTTTCTTAGTAACCATTTCTTCTGAAAAGACACTGTAGTTAGCACTATGTAGGTTAGCGTTGACAACTGCGTAATCGGCTCTAAAATAATCCAGCTTGATGGTGTTTTGTTCCATGGGTATCCTTGCCTGTGTTGTAAGTTGGATGGTAGCTAGTATTTGCACATGGTCACTCACTCCTATAGGAGGAAAAAATTCGATATCTGTGATTAAGTTTTCATCATTTGTTAGTACTAGGTCCAGTGTTGATGGAGTGTCTTGATTACGGTAGCGAGTTGGTCGATTTATCAATTGATGCAGGTTACTACTAAGTATCATATTAGCAAACTGACAGTCAGGGTTATTGTTGTTATTATCTGGGATATTTACAATGGGCCATTTTAAGTCAGGAAAGTTGAAATCGCCAAATATAACACATGTCTTTGTTAAAGATGCTAGTGTCAATTTATCAATTAACTCCATTTCGTTTCTTCTGTTTGGGTTTTTGTTTAAGTTTGACGTCCTATATACAACGCCTATAATCAACTCAGTTTCATGGATTCGCACATCAAGCCACATGTCTTCTATCTGATCGCTGGAAATGAATGATTCATTAACGGTTGCAACTATTTTTAAGTCACTGTCTTTGGTGATGTAAATCGCAACTCCTCCTCCTTTTTTACTGCTGCGATCCTTCCTATAAATTTCATAGCCAGGAATGTTGACAGCTGCGCTCGGTATGTGTTGTTGTAGGTGTGTTTCAGTGATAACTATAACTGCCGGTTTGACTCTGTTTACTTCCACAATAAGTTGATCAAATTTGGCCGTTAGCGATGCTAGGTTTGTGTATAGTATTGGGTAGTCTAAAATAGTGCTAGCAATTACTTTTTTGATTGCCCGCTTAGCGATACAATTTTTGGGACTCCATGAACATATTTAATTGTTATTGCTTGTTCACCTTTGCCCGTTCTAGCCTCAAGCTCTTTCCTAAGTTGGTTCAGATGTTCACGTTGCATGGGAGTTTGGTCAGATACAAATTTAATTCCTGACTTTGATGGCAGTCTTACTTTGTTTCGCAATATAGTACGTGCATCTTCGGCGCTTCTTAAAACTACCTTTAGGGGTCTTGCCTTGCTATTATTGGGGTCACTTCTTCCTAGGCGAAAGATTTGCAAGCCATCTGTATTTATATTGGTAATTGACTTAATCGAGTTTATGACTTGTTCCCTATCGTGCTCCTTTCTGGCGTCGACGCTATCTGTAGCTGCCTCTGGTACATTGAAAACAATTACATTTGTGGCTCTGCGTTGCCTGTCTGCGACTTCGCTGATAATAGATTCTGTTGCTATGCTTCCTGTACCTTGGCTGCTTTTTAGCTTATCAACCTCTGCTTGCAGGTCTGTTATCAAGTTCCTGAGGACTGGCACTTGAAGCAAGTTCTCCTCGCAGTCTGAACAGAAAAACTTGAGTACCCTGCTTTTCATTTCAACACAGCGTATTTCCGAAGTTGATAGTTTAGCACAGATGTAGCACATTGGCCGTTTGCAGCCATCACAATTGAGATGCTTTTGACCTTGCAGATCATTTTCACATTTAAAACAATTCATTTGAGATGTTTTTTTCCTCTAACCTCACTTTGCTAAGAATTGTATTCTTTAAGGTACAGGAGATGTGTTTTAGCGGAAATAGCAATACAGTTGGTTGTAATGTTAACAACTCTCCTACATACAGCAACAATATTAATAGTTTTTTCACTTATTCCACTGTGTTTTACAATTTAATTAACACACGCGTGATAACAGGCCTAACCTTGTTAACAACCATGTGGATGGCCCAAATGTCAACTTCAAATGTTTGCGGCTTTTTAAGGAAACCATCAAATCAGAAGATACTGCCCTGGAACTTTTTGACATCGGCTCATGTGGTATTCACACATTGCATTGCGCGTTCAAGGCAGGGATGCGCGGTACCGGTTGGGAAATCATCGATTTCTTAAGGGCCTTATACAACCTTTTCAAAGACGTCCCGTCCAGACGAAGTGATTATACCGAAATCACCGATAAAGCTCAATTTCCACTGAAATTCTGTTCAATAAGGTGGTTGGAGAACACAAAAGTAGCTGCACGTGCCCAAGCGATTCTTCCTCACATGAAAACATACTTAGAAGGTATAAAGGCGAAGAAGACTGTACCCAAATGCAAAAGCTTTGAAATAATTGATAGGATTATGAAAGACAAACTATTACCAGCCAAACTCGCTTTCTTCTGTTCGATTGCGGAAGAAATAGAACCATTTCTTCGCGAGTATCAAACAGATTCTCCGATGGCAGCATTTCTGTTTAATTCCTTGACTATTTTGCTCAATGATATTATGGGGAGATTAGTGAAATCTGAAATAATCAAGACCACACCTATTACCAAAATTAATCTAACAAAAAAGGAGCTCAAGATTTTAATTTAGGATACGCTACGAGAGACGCCCTTCGGCAGTGCACCATCAAAGATATCGAAATGCTACAATTTCGAAAAGAGTGCATGACGTGTTTGAAAGTCTTTGCTGAGAAGATTTTGGAACGATCGCCATTGAAGTACCGACTTACCAAGGCACTGTCATGCTCAGATCCTGCTGTTATTTTGTCTGCTGATGGAGCTATAACACCCTTAAAATCGGCTTTGGAATTTCTCGTCTAGAGTAATTGTCTGACAGGTCACGGAGCGGACAAAGTCAAAAAAGAATTCAAAACTTTATCCCAGAAAGAAGTATCGAAAGATATGCTGAAGAACTATGATCGGACAGAAGAAAGACTGGATCATTTTTGGATGAGAATTCTGAAAAATGGTAACGATGGCAATGATTACTTGAAAAGCTTCGTTCAAACTTTGCTCATTTTATCTCATGGAAATTCCAGTTTAGAAAGAGGTATTTCAGTTAATAAGGAGTGTCTAGTAGAAAATCTTCGTGAACAAGCTTTAGTAGCACAACGACAGGTCTACGATGCCATTTCTGCAGCTGGTGGGATACGCAATGTTCCAATCACTACAGCACTCATCCATGCTGCGCGAAATGCTCACACTAGGTACACTGAAGCTCTGAAGCAGAGGGCAAAAGAAGATAAGGCTGAACATAATCTAAATGAACAAAAGAAAAGGGTCATCCAAGAACGAAAAGAACTATCATCGAAAAAGGTGAAAATTCTCAAAGAAATTGACAAAAAGAAAGCTGAACTAGAAGAAATTAATAGCAAGGTGAAGTCTCTTCATTCACCACAACGGGTTTCCGAAGCAAATACTTAACATTCGTGTTCATAAGAACATCTTGTTTTCAATTTAATTTTTATAGACTGCAATAATTGAATATTTTCTTCAAACTAGTCACTAATTAGTCCTTTAAACTACATGTATAGTCACTAACCCTATTTATGTTTTGTTCATTGTTTATACTCCTGTTTATTTGCTTATGATATATTATGTATTCTGTTGGAAAATATAAGCGTAGAGTATCTTCTGAATTATTTTGATCCCTCACCAAATTTCCCAGACATGACATAGAGTATACATTAGAACCCCGCTAATTCAAACTAATTGGGACCGAGGCCTGTTCGGATTAGCCAATTTTCGGATTATCCGGAATAATTGCAAAAATGTACGGGACGTGCGAAGACAGGTCTTTTTTTTTTAATGGAAAACCGAAAAAGTCGGACCGAAATGTGTTCGAAAACTTATGAATTTCATGTTCATTCATGTTAATGACATTAGTTATAATTTTATCATGCAGTACTCAAAGGTAACAACTTGATACAACTAATATTTTGTAGAAATATAGTTAAAAATTGATTAGTAAATATCCGGGAATCATAATAAAATGACCGGGAAAATACGGGAATTATACAGGAATTTTGAATGCCATATCTGCTAGACACCCTGTACGTGTAAGAATTTACATAACTAAAAATGTTTACTCCGCCCTTCATGCTTTGAACTTAACACTGCATTACCACTTGCAGAATATACCTTTCTAGCATGCATAAATATTGTGGGGGAATGGTTCCACTTGCGTTGCTTCGTGGGCAACCACTCGTTTGATGATATAATATAAGAAAACACCGTAACTTAGTGTGGATAAACTGTAATATAATTTTTAAACACAATGCCAACTCGCCACGACTCGTCTCTTAAAGATACAGAATACGAATGGTAAAATGAATGCCCTAACGGCAATTTGTGGGGGTAGCGCGGGAACTGGCCCCTCAGGTACAGAGCCCGCTAGAATTTCCTGGAACCTAGCTCGCTGGTGAAATTTCTATGCAAAATACTGGCATAGCAACGGTCTGTACAAAACTCGAACAAATATTATGGTTCTTTTTAAAAAAAATTGAAATACAGCTGTTTTAGTATTTAAAGTTGATTGGAGAAGAATCAGTTTAATCATGTTTTTTAATATTAGTTACTAAAAATCGATTTGAAAAGTAAATTTTCCAAAAAGACAGTAGTATTGTCGATTTAACACATTAAAAAGTTTATTAAAAAAACGTTTCGCTGGAATTCTAGCTTCTTCAGACATTTAAAAGTTATATCATAAAAAGGCTTTTACAGGATAGGGTAGTTCTGATAGATTTGCAATTCAGATTTGAGTAGAATTCCCTCAAATACTTTTAATCATTACTTTTAGTTTATATTTCCAAATCTTCAACCTTCATATCTTAGTAGACAACTTATTCAGTGTTTTAAGTAGGTTGCTGATGCAAACTAATTTGTTGATGCTTTGAGATGATTCAGTAATTTCAAGGCGCCACTGATTTGTCTAAAAATGGTAATTTTATTTCTTGAAATTTTCGGTTTTCCGAAATGTAAAATGACAAATACTGACATAAATGGATACAGAATTTTTTCTCTACAAAAAACTTCCATACAAGTTTGCTCTAAAATAATTAGGGAAGCAAATATTTTCATATGAAGAAATTACCATTAAAATCCCTATGGTGCTTAAAGCATTTCTACACCCTGTTAGCCCAGATACCGCTTCATGTAGATACCTGTCTTTGGTTGGGGTTAGAGGACAATACCCACTATGATACATTTTGCATGTATATATTTTTAAGTGTATAAACTGGGCTTTTGCTGTTGTTATGGTTTTGATTGTTATATAATTTTTCAAATGTTCTGTTTTTTGGTTAACAGTAAAATTCCAGTAATACAAAAAAATAATGAATCAATCATTACAACACAACATATTACATGTTCCAATTTCTAAGATGCTGACTGTACAATGCCGTTTTTCATTGGTTGGAACCATATCTATAACATAAAATCGGTGCTCTCTTTGTATGTTTGCGTGTTTGCGTCTATGTTTGTTCGCTATCTCCTCCGAAGATACTGGCCCGATCAAGTTGTACGATGGTTTAAAAGTTTGCTAATTTTTAGATTTAGATCGTAGGCCGGTTTTTATTTTCAAAAAAAGTGCGAAAAAGTTTTTTAATTTAATTAACACCTCTAGGCAGCAGGGCGGAGCGCCTTACGCCGTGTACTATTAGCTCGGGTGCGCGCATTATTCAAACAAGAGAGGTGGTCCTGCGGTAGGGTGCTGGCCTATCACGTGGGTGGCCCCGGGTTCGATCCCGCCGATGCATCTTTTTTTTAAAATTTATATTGATGAATCTCTCTTAATTTTGCGAACCGAAACGTAGTTCGGGTGACTCACTAGTATATAATACACATATATTGCTAGTAGGGCCTGGAAACGTCAGAAAACATTACGGCGCCGACATAGTCTCACTTAGAGTATAACGCGCCTCGTGCGCATGCGTGAGAATTCGAACTCCGCCTTTAGAAGCGAATTTTAAACTTGACCAGTTCCCCATTCGCCGAACGACACCGCCGCGCTTGCACACAGCTCACCATTATACATTGAAGAGTTGGTTGTCTGTCTCACTTCCTTGGTTAGTTTCCCACTCATGGCCGCTAGCAATATAGTAAGTATTAGATATATGGTTGGAACTAATCTCATGAAGTACTATTGCGGAAAAAATATTTTGCATGATACTTAATCTAGTTACTTGGTTTTATCCACAGTGGCTTTTAGTGTGTATCTGACTGCTTGTTATTTTTCACATTTTGGGGTTATTGTCGAATCACTAGCTCTTTCAGGTTATGTTAAGAAATGGTGCTTCTTTCGCAACCAACTTCATCGGCCACATGTTGCAGTGACCATCCCTCTTTTAGTTTTGCGATAACAAAGCCTTTTTTGGCCTCGCTTAGAACGTGGTATGGCATTTTAAGTTTTAATGGCAGAATGCCAGTTGTACAATTGACAATTCAGTGACTTTAGTTCACTTGATAAAACCATACATACACAAGGCAAACAAACCGTGTGAAATACCAGGTGTCTTAAAATGAATTACATCTAACGGGTGTTCATAAACAGCCGTCATCCCAGTAGGTTTTGACTTCAGAAACGTATGTCTATTAAAATTGAGAAAAAATGCGTTATGACAGTACTCAATGACGTTTCATTGTGTTGCACGAATTAATCAAAGACATAACATTTTGTTTTTCAAAGCAACTGGGATGACGACTGTTTATGAACACCCGTTAGTATAGGATATTCAGTAAACACAAAAACATTTAAATTATTTTGAAGTTGGCATATGCATACAATCTTTGTACTAGGGATTCTGTATTTTGTTTTGCAAAGGTTTGCACGCATGCATACTGGCAGATTTGAATTTAAAAATGACATTTAATATTTCTCATTGTCAGTGTCAAAGTAGATATTTTTCTAGAAATTCTAACCTAAAGTTTCATAAAATGTAATAAAGATACCCGTTAGTAAACGCTACATCAATAGTATCCAACACAGTATTTGTATAATATCCTTAAAAGTAGTTAATTACAACATTAATGACAGATGGGAAGTAAATGTCACACTCTTAACCTATTTGTTTTAGTAACTTTTTGTAAGTACATTCCTAGACAAAGGTGAATTTTGGAAGTACACTCATAAAGTTTTGGAAATCAAAGGCCACTTTGTGTTTTTGTGTTTAGTAAACAGACTATTAATATGCTTTGAATTTCCCATAATGCAATCTAAAACTCTACTTGAAATTGGCAATACTGTAAGTATATGTCAAATTCGAGGTTATCAGGTTATGTTTTACATCAGTTTGTGTCAAAACTGACGCAGACTGAGTTGGACATTTTTTCTGAGAGCTTTTTTTCATTTAAAAACCACGTGAACAATTTGCAGAATGTTTAATATATTTTTTTCCTAATTATCACAAAACTTTTGTTATTAACACGTATTTGTTGTTGTGTATATTAAAAGTAAATTTTTCATTTTAATGTAAATGGTGTATGCCGTTAATAAATAAATAAATAAATAAATAAATAAATAAAATCTAACCTGCTTATGTCGAATTTGACATACACTTACAGTCTTGCCAATTTCAAGTAAAATTTTAGATTGCATTATGAGAAATTCAAAGCATACTAGATGTAATTCATTTTAAGACACCCGGTATTTTTTCCACAGTAGTACATGTTTTTACACAATTTGACAACTGATGAACCATCTAACCATAGAATAAGCACCTAACGGACTCAGAAGCGACAGTCTCTGTTTGGCAGGTGTCTAAAAATCAACGCGCAGCCATGTTGTCGGCGAGTAAATTTGTATTTCCATGCATTGGTTTTAACGCAATTTGAGCGATTTACGACCGTGTTTTATTGCAAATTAGTTGAAAAGTGAGATTTAATTGAACATGAGTGTATTAAAGGTTGGTGGTGTGCAATCATGTAATTTTTTGAATATCCCACTTGATCTCTCTTTCAATATAGCCGCGATAGCTAAAATCGGTACTCAGCGCCGCCGCGAATGTGGCTTCTGTGTCCATTAGGTGTTTATTCTGTGATATAACTTTATTTGCTGTAACTATACCAGGCTGCTCGGCACTTAATTGTAAAAATAGAACAAATCAGGTTTCTTTAAAAATGAAGTTTCAAATATACTAACACCCGTATTCATAGTCGTTCGCCAGCGGATCGCCGGCGACTCGCCGGAGTTTCGTTATGAACAGTATGTTGGCGGCACTGTACGTCTATGTCAAATTCGAGGTGATCAGGCTAGGTTTTCAGTCAGTTTTGACAGAAACTGGCACAAAATCTAACCTGCTAACCTCGAATTTGACATAGACGTACAGTGCCGCCAACATACTATTCATAACGAAACTATGGCGAGTCGCCGGCGATCCGCTGGCAAACGACTATGAATACGGGCGTAAACCTTTGCCGATTAGTATTTTGAACCATTGGCAAGTGAAAGAAACTACAAAAATGAAAATTTAGAAAACATTTTCAATTCTAAATTAATGTTATTCAGTGCAAAAACAACTGCTTCATTCTCTCATCTCATGAAACTCGCTTATTAAAGCTTCATTTACATATCCTTTTGTTTCAACATTAAATAGTGTTTCACATGTAGGTACCTATAATTACCCTGGACGAAATGAATTTGAAAGTGCATAGATATACTGCGTGTCTTTTGATAAATTTGTTGGACAGATTACTCTCCTGAATCATACTGTGATTGCTACTGGTGGATTTATGTTAGGTGACATTACAAGTGTTGGAAGCAATAAAAGTTCATGGATACCTAATATGTAATATGTTTTCATTAGTAAACTAGCTAACCCGGCAAATGTTGTTTAGGATTATGACATGATGGGGAAAACCCTTCAAACCATTAAGCACAGAATCATAAAAGTATGACTGCAAATAGAAAGTCGTACGGTGTATAGAAAAACACAATTTGGATATTTTCCAATTTTCAGGCTTTCCCTTTGGATTTTTCCGAATTTTCTTTTTTGCTAAACCACCTCGGGAGTAAGACGGACAAAACAAAAAAATCATCCAAATCGGTCAAGTCGTTCTCGAGTTTTTACATTACTAACACACGGCAATTGATTTTTATCTATACAGGGTGTTCGGATAATAGGAAACCATACATTGATGATGAGTTCTATGCATTAAAATAATAAAAAACTTCATATGCAGTATTGTCCGAAAATCGTTATTGGCGTAGATACCGACCCTTAAAGTTTAACTTTTGTATTTATTTTTTATAACTGAATAGATAAATACTTTAAACTTGGTGTACGTGCTTTTTATTGCAATGTTCACAAACAAAAAGAAAAATAATTGATAACATGTATTTTGAACTGGCAGTTAACCTAAAACCATATTTTCTTTTTAGTCATAACTTTTATATCTGAAGACATACCTCCAATCTAGATGCGGCATCTTGTAGGGAATTAAAAAATTCAAAATTAATTTACTCTTGTTTGGTATGCGTAATATAAACCGTTTGGTTAGAAATTCTATCTAAAGTTTTAAGGCTTTTCTTTTCAGGGTCATTATCTGATTAGCCTTGATAACAAAAATGCAATTTTTGTTTGTTTGCGAGTTGTTTTAATGCGTAGAACTCACCATCAATGTATGGTTTCCTATTATCCGAACACCCTGTATAGATAATAAATGTTAAAAATAATGACAATGTCAAATCGAAGAATTTATTGACATGCCGCTTGTCATCCAAGCATTATGTGTCAAATCAAACAAAACTGAAGATTAAAAAGCGAAAAAACTGATGGAAAATCAAGTGGTTTTTGACATTGGAACCACATGTCCCAACCATATATGTATTACTTACTATATTGCTAGCAGGGCCTGGGAACGGCCGAAAACATTACGGCGCCGACATAGTCTCACTCTGAGTATTACGCGTCTTGTGCGCATGCGTGAGAATTCGAACTCCGCCTTTAGAAGCGAATTTTAACTTGACAACTTCCCCACCGCGCGGACGTCGCCGACGTGCTTGCGCACAGCTTACCATATGCATTGAAGAGTTGGTTGTCTCTCTCACTTTCTTTGTGACCCCCAACTCATAGCCGCTAGCAATATAGTAAGTAATATATATACGGTCCCAAGTCTTATATATGTATAATGCAACTATGCTAAATTTCAAATAAGCAGGCAGTACTTGGAACTAAGTAGAGTGATCATAACTATTGCCGTGATTGGTCAAAACAAAGTCATCATTACAATCATGGTGTAAAGAATACAAGGTGTAACGTTCCGCAGAATGTGGGCGGACCTCAAATTCAACCAATAGGACATGGTCCGACAAATGGCACGATTGGTAGTACTGAAGTGTATTATTGAAGACGCTGTCGATGTCAAATTCGAGGTTAGGTTTTGTGTCAAATGACGCAAAATGTAACCTGCTAACCCCGAATTTGACATCGACTGACAGTGCAGCAACATATACGATCGCAACCATGGTTACACCATGATCGCGGCCGTGATGGATTTCCTGAGCAGGACCATCGGGGATTGGTTGACATCTCCCCTCTATTTTCTGAACGACTGCCCATCCTGGGGGCGTTTCACCTTGTATTCTTTACACCATGATTACAACCATCTGAAAATCAAATATTTTTCAAAATTGTCAATTTGACATTCGGCAAGAATCCTAAAAATACTAAAGGAAACCAATAAACAGTGGATAAAAAAAGCTGATCTACAACAAGTTAGATCAAGAAAATTTATAGATTTATTTATATTTTCATTTTCAATTGTGAATTTTAATCTTGGGTGGTAGTTATTATTACCCAAGATTAAAATTCACAATTGAAAATGAAAATATAAATAAATCTATAAATTTTCTTGATCTAACTTTAATAAGAACAGAAAATAATAATATTGAAACGAATTGGTATAGAAAAGAAGCTAAAACTGATAGATACTTAAACTATAATTCTCAAACATCTATAAAATGTAAAAGAAGTGTAATTAATAGCTTAATTGACCGTGCAATTTTATTATCTTCAAATAAATTTCATATTGATAATATAAAAATTAAGAAAATATTATTAAAAAATAATTATCCTATTGACTTCATTAACACCAACATTAAGAAAAGAATAAATAAAATTAAAAATAATAACACAAATAATAATGCAACTATCAATTTATACCCTAACTGATTAGGACAAGAATTTAATAACAATCAAAACATTAAAAATCTATTTTACATTTCCATCCCATACATACCAAAACTATCACAACGTTTAAGTAAAATATTAACAAACAAAAATAATTTTAATATTTGTTTTAAAAATTACAATACAATAGGAAATCAATTTTTTAACAATCTAAAAGATAAAACAAAAATTCAATCTGAATCAAATATTGCTTACCAAATTAATTGTAATAATTGCAATGCTAAATACATAGGACAAACAAAACAAAATCTAAAAAAAAGATTAACTCAACATAAAAATTCTATAAAAACAAAAATTAAAACCCAAATAAACCAAATACTGCCCTCTCTGATCATGCAGTTGATAATTATCATAATTTTAATTTTAACTCACCTAAAATATTGCAAAAAGAAAATATTTTACAAAAACGCCTTATATATGAAATGATTGAAATAAAAAAATACAAATTCTATTATTGTAAAACCGACAGAAAATCTTCATTCCATTAACTATAATCTTCTCTAAATTTTTTTTCTATAATTGACACAGATAAAAAAAAACTATAAAACCGTTCAATAGTTATTTGCCAAGTAGGTAGACATGGAATTTTGTTTTTATGTTTTAATAAAACTAAAACTCCCTAGAAACTCATTCTGACACTTTGTCAGAAGCAGCTGTTATGTACAGGAGGCTCACGAAAGTGTCTAATTTGACATTTTGAGGTTAAACATGCAATGTTGCCAGTCCTTTCATACTTTGTTTGCCACTAGGCATAATATTTATGGACATCGGCGTCATGGATATCTATCTGTCAACAAATTGTAGTACTAAAGTAAATATGCCAAAAGTCATTAAAGGTGACACAAAACTAGGTACAAATTACAAAGGCTTACAGGCATTATAAAGCCGACAGGCCCCGACCTCAGTGAAACTGAAATTTTTGCCCGGCTTAGTGACTTTTGGGATGCAAGTATTTATGCATAAAACTTAATTGTTGCTTTAATTTTCGGCTTTGTACTGTTTTAGATATCTGAAAGAACTAGTATTAGAAATATTATGGGGGCGGAACAATTTTGAATTTAAACCTTTTGGCCCACGACCTAAAAATGATACATACTATTTGCAACATACACACTGAAGAAGTAGTTAACAATGCGAGACAAATTGTGCAAGAACAACCACACGTATCTGTTCGCCATTTAGGACAGCAATTAAATGTTTCATATTCAACATCTCATAGGATATTAAGAAGCAATTTGCATTATTTTCCTTACCGGTTGCAAGTGTATCAGGAACTGCTGCCAAACGATCCTCCGGTTAGATTGGAATTTTGTAACTGGTTTATCAATAATTTAGGAAATAACGATAATGCGTTTGAGAAAACTTTCTTTACTGATGAGGCATACTTCTATTTATCTGGCTATATTAATTCACAAAGTATGAGGATGTGGAGCGCTGAGAATCCCAATTTTTATGTTAAAGAACCGCTTCACCCACAAAAAATCGGGTTTGGGCTGCAATTAGTAAAAGAAGAGTTATAGGTCCTATATTTTTTTAAGGTAATTGAGTGCAGCAAAACGATTAAATTTTATTTTAATAGTTCAAATTTTAGGTTTTCTAAATGCACAACCATATCATACTGAAATTTTGTCGCCATTTTTTGAAGAGTTACGTGACAATGAAGTACAAAAGGGTTACATACTTTCAATAAGATGGGGCATAAATTTACTTGGAGATTTTACAAAAACAGAGTTATTAGTCAAAACATGTCTACAGTGTGGCCCCCGAGGTCTTGTAACTTAACTCCCTGTGATTTTCTTCTGTGGCCATATTTAAAAAAAAACCATTCTTCAACTTCCACTGGACAATATTCAGCAGCTTTAACAAAGAAGTAATGGAAAAAATTAAGAAATCAATAATAATGGCGTAATATTAAGATTTGAGAATAGAACGAGTTAAGGAGTTTACTTTCTTAGGCACATTAATCTCTGAAAACTTAAATTACACACAAGGAATGAAATCAAGGTTAATAAAAGCATCGAGATGTCCGGGCGCGTTAAGTAGTATAATGTCCTTAAGACAAATGTCGCGAAATGCAAAACTACGACTTATAAGACTGTAATTCGACCCACAGCTACGTACGCATGTGAAACATGGACGATGAATGTGGCAGACCAAGATACAATAAGTAGGTGGGAGAGAAAAATGCTGAGAAAAATATTTGGAGGGACTCGAACGGATGATGGTTGGAGAAGACTTACAAACGAAGAGGTACAAAAGAAGTATGGAGAGCCAAGTATAGTAGACTTCACTAAAGCTCAAACGTTAAAATGGTTTGGGCATATATGGAGAATGCCAGATAGAAGAGCTACTAAGATAGTATTGGAAGGCAGAGCGCAAGAAACTAGAAGAAGAGGGCGACCAACGAATAGGTGGAAGGAGGCAGTAATGGAAGACATAGCAAGGAAAGGAATAGAAGACTGGAGAAATAAAATCATGAATAAGGGACAATGGAGACAGATTGTTATGCAATGGGCCTAAAGTGGCTTGTAAAAGCTTTATTTATACTGAAAAAATACATAAATTGTAATATTTAAATATTTTTGTATACAATTTATAATTACAATAAAAAAACGACTTTCATTATACCATTATGCCTACTCAACAAAGTATGAAACGTATTCAGAATCAGCAGTTTGTCTTTCATGAAATTTATCTTAACCAATAATAAAAGTGGCACAAAATCCAAAACCAAATCTGGCAACCACGTTTTGTACATTAACATAAAATTATCATTTTGTATAAAATGAACATAACCTAACTTTTGTTAATGACTGACAGCATATTTACAGGGTGAAATTCATCACCCTAACATGGCCTCCTATCTGGCAAATAACTATTGAACGGTTTATATATCATTTAAATTACACTTAATATCAAGATTTCTTTTACAATAAAATTTTTGTATCAAGTTATACCTTTAAAATAAGAAAATTTAAATTTCAAATTTTGACATCTGACATCTACGAAATCGTTTTAAATATTCTTTACAAGTTATATTGTAAGAATTATTAACCTTAGAACATTGTACAAACTCACTATCTCAAAATTTCAATCAACATTACATAAGGTAAGAGTAAATATACATTGTTTAAGTGATCTAACCTTAATCTCATTTTTTTTAGTCTATTGTATTTCAACGTGTTGTGTATTTTCTGAGGAAGTCAGCTGAGCTGACGAAACGCCAAAGATATTATTATAAGAAGATAATTAGCTGACTAATTTTCCTAAACTATAATTATATTAGATCATTTATTTTTGCCACAAACGTGGAAAATACAACTATTATAATAATTATTATTGACAGGATTGTTATTTAGAGTGCTGACTTCTGTGGTACTTGTTGAGGGTAAGTTTTTAGTTGTAGAACATCTACAACTAAACTGCTACAAGCAGATTTGAAAGTCTGTTGTCGAAGTCAAATGTTTGATCATCAAAGCCAATTGTAGTTTCAAGTATATTTGCAGATTCTGACGTATTTTCAATAGATTGGAATATTTTCTGTCCTCGTTTTATTTTATTATTTATTGAGTCTTCAATATATTGTTCTGCCACTGCGCTCGACTTCCAACCTCCATGTTGTTTTACTTCTGTCAGATTGGTTCCAGTATCCGCAAGAACGGTGGCAGAAGACCGTCGTAATGAATGGCCTGTATACAATTGGGGATCCCGCAAATTAAAAAATGTGGCAATTTGCTTTGTAACATTTTCAAATTTATTGATTCCTATTACTTGTCTTGTGCATCTGCCATTTTGATAATTGAGAAAGAATCGGAGTGTTGTACTGTTTACTCCTGACGGGCGTAGATGAATATACTTCTTACAAATATTGTAGTAAGTACCAACAATTATGAAGGAACGTGGGGTGTGGGTTTTCGTGTTAGGGATAGTCACAAGTAAGGTTTTTTCTAGAGTGCTTTATTAACCAGGCAAGCTTATCCCACTAGATTTTGTGTCACAGGGATTTTAGCGCTAAGCCGTTGGCTGCGCTGATCGATAACCGTGCATTCTGTCGTCTGTCAACCAAGCAAGACTAGAAACCGTTGGAGTACGTACTGCTCGATCCAGACTAACAATGCATGCTGATTTAAATCTTGGTGCATTCCATTACGATGCTAATTATAATTACAGTCTTCATCCAAGTGTGGTTATTTAAATCTATATACAGTGTGTAGGTGTTGTTCTGTGCTGTCAACTGTATCTGTCAGTTCTATCGAGTTCTGTCACTCGTCACTGTTGTTTGAACTAAGGTACTATTAAAGTTCTTTAGTTTGAACCACGTTCGTGTTAGTTAACAGTGTTTTCGTTTCGATTTTTTCTGCTTTCTTTTTATTTGTTTAATAACCAATCTTTTTTAAGACGGATAAAATTAAATGACTGATCGTTGTTTTTCCTACTTATTTTATGCTATTTGGAAAGTAACTAGAATTTGAATTTGCCGCCACTTTCAGTGACTCAAAATGGCGGACGAGCTTGCTCGTATAAATATAGTACCTTAGTTTTTTCCAAATCCTGAACATTATTAACTTCTAAATCTCGTAATTCATGGGAACGACAAGCGCCAGCAATGCCAAAAATTAATGCTACCTATAATGAAGAAAATGTATTTCCACATCGGGAACATTAAATGAAATACCAAATTACCTTCGTAAACAAGAATTTATCGTCAGGTGCATCATGGATAAATGCTTGAATTTGTTGTGATGTTAACACGTTAGCTTTTTTGCTTTTGAACCTCGTCGAGTTTTGCTTTAAATATGCTTTGAGTTTAGCATATTTCGAAATATCCACATTATGCTTGATGTTGATGGTATTGCGTAGCATGGAATACATACTCCAAACGGTAGATGGCTTTACATCGTTAGATATTTTTCCAATATAAGCCAGAAGAACGTTTTCCGAAAATGAGTTTATCTGGTTGATTGAAACCTTTAAAATATTAAACAATTATTACGACTGCCCAGAGCTAAAATCCATGTTCAAACTCTAATCAAGAACCAATTTACGAGGACACAAGATGCACCTGTTAAGAACCAGAGCAGAACTTAATCCTCGACATAATTTTCTGTGTAATCGCGTAGTGAGTGACTGGAATAAATTACCTGAAGAAGTAACTAATGCCACATCCATAAATCAATTTAAAAATAGACTGGATAAACATTTTGCAAATAACACTACAAACACAACTACAATACAATAAAACAACTAACTATTAACAAACATGATACAACATAATGCAATATCATGTATTATATGTGGATATATCAGCTTAAAGCTGCCTTTCTACCTCCAATAATAATAATAATAATAATTTCTCCAATCCATGAACTTTTTATATACAAATTCATACCTTGCTCTGGATTTTTCGGGTAAGATATTATTAGAAGCGGACTTTGCCGCTTCAATAATGCTCGGCGGTGTGCCTGGTACACTTATGTCAGTTTCAGAATCCATATCATTCGATTTGCATCGACTTTAAATTCAATTTGAAGCGAAGTGTCAAGACAAGTTTAGTTGTTTCCATAGTAACGTATTGTTGCCTTTTCATAGAAGATGATACTTTTCCGCCAATCGTACTAGAACTGACACATTATTGACACAATTTTGTGGAGCAAAGTCAAACATTCCATTACACCAGCCGTTGCTAGGTAATTTACAATAAAACTGTTCAGGAATAATATTCCCGGCCTAGGCAGGGAATATTTTTCGAATGTAATTATTGATGACTAGTGAGTCACCCGAACTACGCTTCGGTTCGCTAATTGAATTAAAAAAATCCGGAGTGTGCTCCCCTAGACTTTCTCGCATTCGCCTTGTTTTCTAGCAAATTTGAAAAGTTTATTGCAATGTATATACATACAGCGATAAAATTACATTTTCAGGTAACCACTACCTGTTTAGGTAAAGTGCCGCTTTAGGTTAACCTATCATACTGAAATTTTATATCTGGGAGTTTTTCTCAATAATAAATGTATGTGCAAAATTTCGTGCAAATACCTTAAAGCAAACTGGTACTTTACTTGAATGGATACCGCTACCTGTTTAGGTAAAATGCCACTTCCGGTTACCCGATCATGCTGAAATGTAATATCTGGTAGTTTTTCTACATAAGAAATGTATGTACAAAATTTTGTTCAAATATCTCGAAGCAAACTGGTACTTTACTTGAAAAGGTACCGCTACCTGTTTAGGTAAAGTGCCACTTCCGGTTAACCGATTTCACTCAAAATTGGTCTGGAATCTACAAATTTTGAATAATGACTATGTACATAATTTCAAGGGTCTAGCTTATTTCGTTTTTAAGTTATCGTGTTCACACACACACACACACACACGCACATACACACATACGTGCCTATAATACTCTGCGAGATCCACTTGTAGAGTACGTCGTTACGAGATCCATTACTAACGACATCTAATTTCAAGTGGAACTACTACAAATCACTGTGGAAATAATTTCTACTGTAAATTTTCGATTAAATACACCAACACACTGCGGTTTCAAGAAAAACCTTGAGTAATCTTTGTGAGCTCCGGAGTGTGTTCACTTTAGCTCACTTCCTATGTACTCTCAGAGATCCAGATGTTTATAGCAGTGTAAAGAATCGTCCTTATGAGATCTGTCCAACGTTGCCATTTTATTCACTTTATATTAAGCGATTCTGGCGTTTTTTATACAATTACAGCGTATTGATGACAGATATTGGCGTCTAATTCGCACAGCTGCATTGCGGATGGCACTGAAGATCGACCGTTGCCGATGTAGAGTAACTCAAATTTAACGAACTGAATGGGAATTTCAATCAATAATATACTATTTTATGAAATATAAACTTGAAGATATTTTCCAGGCATATAAGAAAATACATTTTCAAAATTTCATTAAAAAAAGCAACCTTTTTGTTTCTTTAAAACAACAGCAGGCCTACACATACTGTTCTTTTTATGTGACAGTTGTAATCGCATTTTCATAATTACAATTGATTAGTTGATTTAGTGAACATTTATTATAATTCCTCATTTTTTATCGTTATTTGTAAAATAAACTTGTGTTTCTACCATTTCTTATTCTTTTCAATTCTTAAGAGTAAACGGTGGCATAATAATAAGTTAGTCTAGTAATTGTTTGTTTTTACGATTCCATGGCACCACTGAATTTTTTTATAAAGTAGAAGTTTTCGTTACTTCGTTTTTCCTGTTTCGGAAAACAAAAGAATATTAAAAAAATATGAGTGAATCCAGTATTTTTTATCTCTACCAAAAATCTAAATACGATTTTGCCTCAAAGTAATTAGGGGAGCCGATATTACAACATCTAATATTTAGTATTGAAATCTCTATGGTGCGTTTCCCAACTCACCACTATATATACACTCTGACGAAAAACTGAAGATAATTTAACCTTTATGAAAACAATTTAAGTAGAAAAGCTGTATTTTATAATTTAATTTATTTCTTAATAAGTGTTTGACAGAGAATATTCATACATTTTTATCAACAAACATAGCTCTAATTGATTATTTATTGTTACCTCTATAAATGTTGTAGACAAACGTTTTTATTTTCTTCCAATTTTTACCTGACATAAAAAATAAATGTTTATAGTCCATCATATATAACTAAATTATATACCTTTCATGATGTTTCTATTTTTACATATAAGGTCTTCGCACTCTGTCTTTTTTGGAGGTTGTTTAAGCAGAATGTGCTTTTGAAAGTAGCTTGTAGTGATTGCCTTTTGCTCATCTGTCCACGGAGTTCTAACAAAATGTGTTTTCTTTTTCCCTTTATCAAATGAACCCCTTTCGTTGGAGACTTCTTTTTGCGATAATTTTACTGACGGATGTTCAATCATCGATTTTGTCTTTTTGGAATTCCGTAGGATTTTTCCTCTTGGTTTTTGTACTTTGTTAGTTATCGGGTGCAATAACTGAACCTTTTCTAATTTATCTTTTGATCGGCTCTCAGATTCTCCATCATCTGAAAAACTAAGATCTGTATCACCATTTTCCTCTTCTTCCGATACTAGACCATCGACGTTTACATCTATTTCGTCTAAATTTTTTCCTCTATATCGATCTGCGGTGCCTTTTTCCATCATCATTAAAAATTTGCTCACTTTGGCCACTTGGAAAACGTTTTCTGGTAACCGATAAAATGTTTTATGGGCATCTTTGGAATGACCCATAAAATTTACCAGTTGCTCAACATCCCCTTCAGTGAAATTTAAAAGTCGGGCAACAGTAGCAACTTGCTTCCGCAGTTTGGTAGATGTTAGAGCTGCTGGTTTCTTTGCCCCACTAGCAATTGCCAATTGTCGAATTACTGCAGATCCTCGAAGACAGCTCTGCTCTGTATTCGGTATAGCAAAGAGATATTCATTTCTTTTATCGCAGAACGATTCTCTGAGCGATATTAGTACAGACAATGCTTTCTGTATTTTTGGAGTAAAAAGTATTGGTACGCCACGCCCCCTTTTGCCACGAATTACAATTCTTTTGAAAATCCTTGTTAATTCTCTCTCTACTGGCGACAAGGATAGCTCAATTTCTTCTTGGGGTGTTTCACACGACGAATTTAAGTAAGTGCTTAAAAAAATTCTTTGTACTTCGCCAGCTCTCTTTCGATTGAGAAGAATCAACTGAGCATTTATATCTTCCGGATATTTTTTTAACGTATCAAAGGATTTCTTTTGAACAAAAATTAAATGGTCTCTAAAGATTTTTATGTCTGAAGTGAGCGGTAAAAATGCTGGCTTGTTCCATTTGTTTTGGTAGATTTCCTTGCATGCGTTTGTAGATAGTTCATAAGACCACTGCTTTTCAATAAAATTTTCCACTGTCTTGATTTCTTGAATTGTGTTTTCTAAGTTATCAGTTCTGCGTAGTAATGGTGATTCTTTAAGTAATAAATATTCTGCAATATCGCAGCACTGTTTCAGCGACGTACCAATCTTCAATACTAACGATGGAGTCTTAAATTTGTCAGTTTTTGAGTCATAACCAGCAATCATTTTGACAGATGTAATGATCGAATCAAAATTTGTGGGCTTTAGACAGTCTTGTAATGTTTGACAATTACTTTCTATTTTTCGCATTTCCATTAAAAAACGGGCAAGTTCCCTCATTTTATTTGAGGCCACCGTAATCAGATGTCGTTCTTTATGACTCTTTAAGTACCTTGTTCCAAATGCTCGGATGAGAGGGTCGCCCTTCACAACTACAGAAGTATCATCTGGTGCCATTCTTGGAAAAACCTCCTCGACTAGTTTAGTATCCTCGCTCGCAAAGGTCAGTAATAGAGATTGAGCTTCAGCTTGAATGTTTCTGCGCTTGTCACGTAATTCGTCCTTTTTTAATTTACAAATTTTGACATGTTGCCTAAGATACCTTCTCTTAAAATGACCATAACAGTATTTGCAAGGTAAATAGTCTTTAGCCAAAGAAGTTGAAGCGTGTTGATCTGGTCTTCTAACAGGTTTAATTGAAGGCGCACCGCTAACATTATAAAAAAAGTTGCCCCTCTTTCTTAGTTGATCAGCCAGATTTTTTCTTTCAACCGAACCTTTCTTCAGTGACAAATATTTAGCGACTTCTATTTCTTCACTATGCTTCCTGGATATATGCCTAGTGAAATTTGTAACAAACTCTTCACAGAAAATGCACGTGGTCTTTTTGTCCCAAACTCGTTTGTTCGTAATGCCTAACTTTTTTGACTTATCCACAGTTCCGGAGAAATTAAAATTTTTCTTTTCGCTGGACTTCTGAATATCAGATTTCAATTTATTCTGAGTGGAGCTGTCTTTATTAATACACATACTTTCTACCGATCCTATTTCACCTAGCTGTTTCACTACTTTTATAACACTGCTCCTAGATTCATCTGAAAGCAAACTATTATTTGTGTTTTCATAGTTATCAGGTCGATACGAAGAACCAGAATCTTCTATAGGACTTTCACTTATAATAGTAGTTTTGCTCGGACTAAACTCAACATGTGGCAAAGGTTCATCAGTATTGTTTTCAATAATGACGGTAGACGCTTCATCGGCCCTTGTTTGGGTTTCTGTAGACACCGGCATTAAATTGGTGTACGTAAGCGAATCTGGTAAGAAAATTGCCTATTGATATTTTTGTATGTTTAATGTACCTACACACAGGGGGCGTGTCAATAGCTTGAACAAATAGTAGTTTGTATACCAAGGCACTGAAGTATAACTTTTTATCACGAATGTGGATTTAGTTGCCGAGGCCCGTATGGCCAAGGCAAGTAAACCACATGAGGGATAAAAAGGAACTTCAGTGCCGAGGTGTACACTATGTTTTATTTGAAATCGAGAAATCGTGAAATTGCAACATTTTAACCAACTTTTGTAGGTTATGTTCGGTCGATTGACGTTTATCTGTCGCCTCGCCACCTACAAAAAAGTCGTAAAACAATGGATTACTCCACTATGACGATTTCGGCGTACTTCACTGCCGATTTCAAATAAATGTAGTTTTTCTAATCCCACATGCACTATCTTCTGTTTTCTTTAAAATGTACAGAATACATAAGTAGTCAATTCAAGTTAACTGAACGAACATAATTTCATATCCAAACACGTACGGATATGAAATCCGCCAATCACAAAGAATGTTAGTCATGTTACGTAGGTTATATTAATTATTAAAATGTTAATTTTCATAATCTGTGAAAGTACTTAATTAAAACATTATTGGCGTTTTCAATTTATAATACTGAATTTAAGTCAAAGTAGTTAAAAATGAGTGACTGATGAACGGTACTCCGCCAGATATTCGTTCAGTAGCTAATTTAACGTACGAGACGTTATTATCACAGAAATTCAAAAGTAAATACGAATTTGATTACAAGATTATGGACTGGACAGTGGTAAATAAATTTAAAATTATCTGCGAAAATGTTGTAACTACCTACATGAAGAAGTTATCCAAGGAAATAAAACCGTCAACTCTCATTCAATAACATTTAAAAGTCTATACTTCAAATTTTTCTTTCTTTCGCTGTTAGGCCGTATGAGAATTATGCTGTACAACTCGAGTGAAATATCCATATAGTGTTACGATACTTTTGGAGTGCCCCCCGTAGCATTGAACTTTCGCTAGCTGAATTTCTGAACTTGAATATTTATGGTTGGCTTTTGTCAATGTTTGCATGCTTTAACCTGGGTATAATTAGCTATATCTTATTTTTAATTACTCTCCTATAATTATCATGCAGTTTCGTAAGCAACCCCTCGTTTAATTACTTATATTTTGCAAATTAGGTTTATTCGTGCTATATTTTTACAAATATTTGGGTATGGCCGCTAGGCAACCGGTGATACAAATTGTTTTTAACTATTCCATTTGTTGCTAGAGCAATGTTATCTTTTCCTGCAGTCAAACTTGCCTGACTGGTTTTTTGGCTTCTTCTGGCCCAAATTTTTGTTATCAGATGACCTGTGGGCTGGGTTTTTGAATTTTTTCGGCTTTCTTTTCAAGCTAAACTGTCGTGCTAGTAGGTGTTCCTCTGCAGCTAAGTGCTTCATAGCCCTTTGGTAGGGCTCGCCTCTTCGAATAGATTGTTTGAGGGATCTGGAAGCATTTCTGCGTTATCGTGGATGTTCGTAATGATTAGTTAGCTACTTACTTGCATCCCTTCGCTTTGGCGGATCTCCTGGAAACGACTTTAGCACGCTTCTTTCGGCTCGACCCCCAGCTTGAGCCAAAAATTCCCGGCGGGAGTTAAGACACTCCCCATCTGCTTGAAATCCTTCCTGTCTGGAGTAGACCTACCCCGTTCGACTGCACCCTGCTCGAATCCAGTTCGATGTACTGGGCCCCTAAGATAGTCGCATCGCCTGTGAATTTTTCAACTCTCGTGGGCCACGCTGAAGATTGAGCAACTGCTTTACACTCACCTGCAAGTCATCTTGCAACCTCCATAGCTGGCACTGCACCCCGCAGCTGCAGCCGTCATCGTTGCTTCTCTCTAGCTACGTCCAACCCCAGGGGAACGAACGGAGAGATTAGGTTCTGGTGAACTTTCCTGCAGGCAAGACGTTATTGTAGATAATATGCATTGCGCCTGTTGTAACTTATAATTGAATCATACTGTTTCATGCCGTTAGCACTCCGGACATGTGTGATTTTATTCAGCATCGGATTGTACGATAGTAGGCTTCGTGCATCGTTAGTGTAGTAATATTTGAAATTGTTATTTTTGTTCGGGCCGCCGCGCAATGACATGCGGTTACCCTCTGCTACTTGCTAAATTGAGGTCGTAAGGTTTACCTGTGTATTGCTCCGTTTGTGCCTTCGGGTCTCCTAACCTTATTGACCTCTGCGTTATCTGAAAGATTTATAGAGTAGAACTTTGAGCTTCACTTGTGTCCTATCTGGACGTCGCTTTTACTCACCCGCTTGCATAACACAGTTCGGACGCCTTAAAGCTTCGCTATTTTCGTCACAAAACAATAATTAATATTTTCATGTCAAACCTTCGGCGTGAAGTTAGGCACACTTCAGTAGCAGTGTCTCGTGAGCACCCTTCGGGAGCGTTGTGATTATTGTAGATCTCCGTTAACCGAGTAAGGGGCAAATCCAAGCCTTTGCTTTCTTTAGCATATAAATATACATACGTACACTTAATGCATTTTTAATATGGACACCGTCGTTCATGTGTGGCCACGCAAACGCACGCTGATTCCGCCCTTTAGAAAATTTTGAATATAGATATAGCGTCATTTAGCTAACCTTCGGGGTTGAAACGTTAGCCAAGGTGGTCTTGTATTGCTCCGAGCCGGTATACGCGAAATTTTAAACTCGCTCCGCGACGCGCGCTTGATAAATTAAATTTTTTTTTAAATTTAATAATCGCTACGCTCCGTTGTAACCGCACAATGTTTTAATGTGTTAGCCCATTCTCAGGTCATAGTCATTGCTGCTCGTGGGCTACTATTTGCCCAATACTTATATTTAAATTTGTATTTATATTTACTATTGCATGTCGCATACTGTGTGTTCTTTGATGTTGCTAAAAATATTGCCTGCTGTGATATTTGTATTTAGTTTATGTTAGCATTGCACTATAGTACGCACCAAACTCTTTGAAATAAAGCTGTGATATTTTCTTTGGTGGTTGATTTGATTGTTTTCTTTGTGCTGCTGGAAATTGTCTTGACCTTGTGCACGGTCCGGCATAAGGATTAGAACTGAGTCGAGGACCTGGCGCCCACTCCTTTTTTTTTGTATTCTCTCTTAGCATAGCTGGAACCCTGCGACCCTCGCGGCGAGCTAGCCCAATTAGGCCGATAGTTACCAGCCGGCAAAACACCAAATATAACTTTCGCCAAAAGGTAAGGCCGACCGTCTATCTTCCCTGACAATAGCCCTCGGATAATATAGCATTAACCTACGGTGTCGTGCTCAAACTTTATCTTCAACCGGTATGGACATCAAATCCACTCTCGTTGCACAAGCTAATATTCTATACACGTAACAATATCGAAATAAGTTTTGCCACTACTTTACCTGGTGTCATACAAAAATATTCTTTGCTTTTAAGTTCACTTCCAAATATATTATATTTTTAAAATTCCATCGTTTTCAAGTTGAATTGTTCAATTTTTTAAATAAAAATTATATATTTTCAAATCTTACAAATATAAATTAAATAAATTAAAATTTATTCTGTATGTCTACTCCGACGGATTAAGGAAGTGTATAACGACAGGATACGTGAGATCATGAAGGTAGAGCAAAGCATTTTGGATACTATTGAATGCAAACGACTAATGTGGTATGGGCATCTCCAACGCATGGACGACAGCAGGTGGCCAAAAAGGGTATTAAAATGGACGCCACCAGAACGGAGGAAGAGAGGACGGCCACCGAGAAGCTGGAAAGCCGACGTAGAACATAATATGGAAGCCAGAGGACTCCATGAAGGAGACTGGCAGAATAGGAGACAGTGGAAGTTGAGATGCGAGAAGCGGCAGAGGCCGTAGAAACCTCGCTTATATATATATAATTAATGTATCATAACTCGAATTTTTGAATAGAAAACCTTTTACACCTTAATATAGTTGAAATAAGTTATGTTTGCTTAAAAAAGCTAAAATAGCTAAAATTAAGAGTACCGCAAACACAAAAAAGAACGAGAAAACATTCTAGCAGCTGTTCAAAATGACCAACATTTTTACGTATACAAAGGCCTTTGGATGTTGTACACGTAAAAATTATGTTTTCTGCCTAAACTAAGGTAGATAGACAAATCGAATAAGAGACAATAAATGCCAAGAATGAGAGCCCCTCTCTGTAGAAGAAGTTTAGAGGTTGCTGATGTAATCGTTAAAAAACTATGAAATTCTTCAGGTGTGGATGGACAGCTTTTGACCACCCTACGAATTACAAGACCGAAAATATGATGTCAAAAAGTCACTTTTCCAGTAAAAATTCATATCCTAAATGTAACACCATTCACTAAAACTCAATCTCTTGTGATTTAAAACAATTAAATTTTTTTTAAGGTTTTTGATGGCCAGTACCCCCTCAATGAAGCACTTTTGGATCAAGATAAGTGTGGTTAAATCCACTTATTTTTTTCTTAGGTAGCTTTCTGTAGAGATCCTTTACGAACACCCATTATAGATCACTCAGATAGCCAAAAATAAACTTATTAGAGTGATCCTCGAATTTACAATTAGGTTCGCACATAACAGTTGATATTCTCAAATTTTGTTGCTTAGGTATGTCGTTTACAATGAATCATTGGTCATTATGTTATTTTTTCTCTCTATACATATCACCGTTATAGAGAAACTACAATTCATTCACAACTATTAGCGCACCCTGTAATTATAATGTTATATTTTAATATTACCGGTTTGTCTGTGCTCATCTTCTATGCTTGCAAAGAATTTTTCCACTTTAAATGCAACTAAAAAAATATTCCTAATGCAATATGCGTACTCTAATTAATTAATTTCACCTGTGGAGTCCAAATATTCATTTGCTATCGGTTCCTGACATTGCTGATGATCATCAACACCGGCCGCATTGATAACTAAAATATAAATACAGATGTATAAAAAAAACGTTTCTGTCACTTTAATATCGTTTTCTACGTATTCATGATGGTACAGTACGAGCGAAAAAACTGTATCAAATTTCAATTCTCTTCCTTAAATTAAAAGGAAACTCAGGTTCTGCGTATAATTAAAGTGTAACAAAGTACCTAGTTATTAGCGCAGGTCACCTATTTACTATGCAAGCTATATAAATTTTAGCATTACTTGCATTTATACAATAATAATGTCTTTATATTTTCACCAATAATTATATATAAAGTAATAAAATAAGAAGAAAACGAAATACAAATTCAAACTATAGCGAAAGAGGTATGAAGTGCAGATATGAGAGAATTACTCATATCGCACTCTATTGCAATAATTACTGATAAAAATCATACAAGTACAGAACGAAACCTAACTTGTTTTTCTAATTTGAAATTATAGTTGTTTATTTGAGTCAAACACGGTTTTGTCTTCAAAATATCGAAAAACATCTTTTTGGAAGCAAATGCGATTTGGTAAACATCAAAGTGCGTACACAGGGCACCTAAGTAAAGCCTAAATACTATTAAATTTTCGCCTGCATTTTCTAAATTTTTTTCTAAAATTTCTCTATACTCATAGGCTGTACTCCAACGAAATTTTACATTTATACTGCTGATATTTGACTTAATACAATGGAAGCAAGAATAGTCTGATTTGTTTACCTTGTCATAATAACGCCAAAAGACAACAAAGTTCGTGAGTTAATTTGAAAAAATTAATTGAAAATTCGGGCAGTACAACTTTAAAGCTTTCTAGAATATATAAAATATATTAATGGACAACACAGCGATACTTTAATTTCAATTTCGAGAGTAGGATTTAATAAAACAAAAAATTGCAACTTACTAGAATTCTCATAAATCTATGGAAGAAAAAGTGTACCGCATATAACATTTTCCGCAATTTTGGCAATATGGCGACTAACGCTAATCTGGTACTATGGGCAAAACGTATGTATATTAAGCAAGAATTAAAAATACAGCGAATAAAAAAAATTCCCAATTTCCTGGGAATTATTTCCGTATTGGGTCTACTTCTCGGCCCTGGTGTCTGGCTTATCTAGGCAATTAAATAATTTCAGACTACTTACCTTTGTCTTTAGAGTGATTGGAACCCTGTAGGGCCATGTTCAATATTTTATTACTTCTTGAACAAAGCATTTCGAAGACTGTAAGCTTCACAAATTTCCTGCGTTTTTTCTTTGCTTCAAAATACGGAGTTACTGTACTAACTATGGTCTCGTCGCCGACTAAATAATGGTTATCGGATCTATTAAGGATATGTTTTAACTAAGGGCACGTAAATGCGACGTTGCAATGGATTTTGTTCAATGCTGGACGATAGGATCTCGTAAGATGCAAAGTAGCAGTGTGCAATACACTCCCAGGAAAATTGTGACCGCGTGCGGACACACAAATGAATACACATCTTACTTATAAATAGGTCGAAACGAGATCCGTTTAAAATCAACTCCTAAACAACAGAGAAGTCCATCTGAAGGACAAAAACAGTGAAAACGTTGTGAGATCCACTCCTTCGGATCTCACAACGAAAACGGAGCTCACAACGCCGCTCGTTTTCTATATGTCGGATCTCGTAAAGTACTATAAGTACGGCCACACACACAGACATAATTCGAAAAATGGATTTTTCGGACTCTAGGAGGTCTAAAACGTCAAGATTCGTCAAAATCTCGAAGTCGATTTTTTTGACGATTACAATACTTTCTCTATGCGAGAAAGTAAAAAGGATGAAAGAGATTCCCTCTCCAAGGGGGCCCTTAGGGCTCCGACCCTCTAAAAGGAAACTCTCGGGGCTCCGCCCCTCTCCAAGGAAGCCCCCGGGGCTCCGCCCCTCTCCAAGGGGGCCTTCGGGGCTCCGCCCCTCTCCAAGGAAACTCTCGGGGTTCTGACCCTCCCCAAGGGGGCCCTCGGGGCTTCGACCCTCTCCAAGGGGGCCCGCGGGGCTCCGCCCTTTTCCAAGGGGGGCCTCGGGGCTCCGCCCCTCTCCAAGGAAGCCCTCGGGGTTTCGCCCCTCTCCAAGGGGGCCCTCAGGGCTCTGCCCCTCTTTAAGGGTGCCCTCGGGGCTCCGCCCCTTTCCAAGGAAGCCCTCGGGGCTCCGACCCTCTCCAAGGGGGTCCTTGGGGCACCGCCCCTTTCCAAGGGGGCCCTCGGGATCGTTCTCCTTTATTATATAGAGGATTTAGAAAGACACGTTTTCTTAATTTTTACTTCCTTTTACCGTAAAGGAAGTATTGGATTCACCCCAAAAATTCGAAATTGAGTTTTCAACAGATCTTTACGTTTTCGAGTCCCCTGATCCCAAAAAACATATTTTTACTTCCTTTTACCACTATAAAGGAAGTATTGGATTTACCCCAAAAATTTGAAATTGAGTTTTCAACAGATCTTCACGTTTTAGAGTCTTTGGTCTGTCTGTCTGTGTGTCTGTCTGTCTGTCTGTGTGTGTGTCTGTGAACAGAATATCTCAAAAACGAAAAGAGGTATGGCATTGAAACTTCATATATAAGTTTTGTGTACTATGTAGATGAGACAGCAAGCTTTTGAAGAAAATCGCATAACCGGAAGTAGGTGTTTACTCTTGTGATTTTTCAGTTTTTTTCGATTTTTTCAAAAACGGCTAACGATTTTTTTTAAATTTTACATTTTTCTTACATTTTTAATGTGTATTGATGTGAGATAGGTGATTTCCCAGTTGAATACTTCTAAAGTGGGTTTCTTTTGTTTTTTTTCTATTTTTTTTATTAACTCCTATTTTAAATAAAACACCCGGTATATTATTACATTTTTGAATTTACCTTAAAATTCTAGAGAAAATTTGTCTCTTCAACTAACACTCGATTTTGTACTGTCTTTGTAGAATTTGTAATTTTTGAAAATTTTTAACAAATGGTTAAAAATTAAAAATGAAATTTTTGACTAATTATAAGATCACTGTAAAAGGAAGTTGTGTGAGTGTATCACACCAGATTTTTTTTCATTGGTCTGTGTGTCTGTCTGTGTGTCTGTGTGTCTGTCTGTCTGTCTGTCTGTGAACAGAATATCTCAAAAAGGAAAAGAGGTATGGCGTTGAAACTTCATATATAAGTTTTGTGTACTATGTAGATGAGACAGCAAGCTTTTTAAAAAAATCGCATAACCGGAAGTAGGTGTTTACTCTTGTGATTTTTTAGTTTTTTTCGATTTTTTCAATAACGGCTCTAACGATTTTTTTCAAACTTTACATTTTTATTACATTTTTAATGTGCATTAACGTGAGATAGGTGATTTTCCAGTTGAATACTTCTAAAGTGGGTTTCTTTTGTTTTTTTTTCTATTTTTTTTATTAACTCCTATTTTAAATAGAACACCCGGTATATTATTACATTTTTGAATTCTGCTTAAGATTTTAGAGAAAATTTGTCTCTTCAACTAACGCTCTATTTTGTACCGTTTTTGTAGAATTCGTAATTTTTGAAAATTTTTGACAAATGCTTAAAAATTAAAAATTAAATATTTAACTAATTAAAAGATCACTGTAAAAGGAAGTTGTGTGAGTGTATCACACCAGATTTTTTAATTACTCGTATCGATTGGCGGAAAAATAGTATGTGTATCTTGGACGAAAAGCAACATTCCCAGACTCCTGTGTTGTTGGGCTCGGCATTTGCCTTGCCCAACAATATTCACAGTCGTCTGGGAATGTTACGCTTTTCGTCTTAGATACACAATATACTATTTCAAGTGAAATGGGTCAATATATCATAATTTTATTTTAGTTTTTTAAACAGTTTCAGGCTCACTTTAGGTTTGTACATAAAATATTTGGCGGCCCTTCACTTTAGATAAAGTGGCGTAGGGGGCAAAAAGGGGTGACAATCGACAGCATTTGCCAAGCTGAGTCGAATGATACCGGTTTCAACTTTAGGAAATGCCCGGGGGCAAAGTTACGCCACTTTCAATTTTTCATGTTAAGTCTATGGGAGATGGATTTTAAGCACCGAATTTGCACCTAACCAAACCTAACCTAACCTAACCTAACCTAACCTAGCCTGACTTTGTACACTGGAAACGACCACCACCATGTACTCCAGTCGTGTACAGCTTTGTTGCCTGGCGGTGGACAGGGCAATCTGGGGGCACAGATGGCAGCAATCCTTGGCTGACAGCCCAACTAACACCGTCTGCCGTCATGGGCAATCTTCTGGTATTCCAGGCACTCACAAAATTACTCATATTGGAAACAAAAGAAAATTGTCAAACGCTTTCAATGAAAACTAACCAACAACTGTGTGTTTGCTTGGTGATCACTTTGCTTTTATACAATGGCCCCTAATTTCGTCGCGGTATAAACTTACTGCGCATGGCCGGGAGTTTTGTCGCGGTATAGACTTACTGCGCATGAGCATGAATGAGGGGTGTTTTCTTCATATTTCCTTGTAAATTCCTTCTCCCATAAACTTAATATGAAAAATTGAAAGTGGCGTAACTTTGCCCCCCGACGTTTCCTAAAGTTGAAATTGTTGTCATTCGACTCAGCTCCGCAAATGCTGTCGATTGACACCCCTTTTTGCCCCCTACGCCACTTTATCTAAAGTGAAGGGTAGCAAAATATTTCATTGAAATGTAATTAAATGATAAGAAAGTTCACGCAAATTTAGTCGGTTTAGTGTTTTAATCAAGAAAATCATAAATTTGAAATTCTCATTTTCATCTAGAATTAAAAAAAGTCACTTTCATGTAAGATAAACCGTGGAAAATTAACAATTTTCACATATATCAGTAGAAAATAGTAATTTTTATATTAAGTGTGCGAAATGAGTGTTTTTTTATGGCGCGTGAGAATGTAAATTTTCGCCGAGACCGTTAGGTCGAGGCAGAAGTCATTCAAACGCGCCATAAAAACACGAATTTTGCCACAAAATACAAACAACGTTTTTTCTACAGCCGTCAAAAAAAGAATAAAATATTCTCTGCAACAAAATCATACGTATATAGCAAATAAGTAGAGTAGTATTATTATGTACGTAACGTTTTATATGTGTTGTAACTAAGGAAATGGTGTTCCAAAACCGTTTTTTCACTGCTAGCCGTGAAGAATAGTACATTGTGTATCTAGGACGAAAAGCGTAACATTCCCAGGCGACTGTGAATATTGTTGGGCGAGGCGAATGCCGAGCCCAACAACACAGGAGTCTGGGAATGATGCTTTTTGTCCAAGATACACATACTATTTTTCTGCCAATCGATACTAGTAATTAAAAAAATTAGGAAATAGTACTCGAATATTCCCTGCCTAGGCCGGGAATATTATTCCTGTACAGTTGTATTGTAAATTACCTAGCAACGGCTGATGTAATGGAATGTTTGAAATATTCCTGTACAGTTTTATTGTAAATTACCTAGCAACGGCTGATGTAATGGAATGTTTGCTCAACAAAATTTTGTCAATAATGTGACAGTTCTAGTACGATTGGCGGAAAATATTATTTTTTCACGTGTTAAAAAAAGTTAAACTTCGCGTATCTATAGCGATGCATAAATGTCACGTTTTTTTGACGGCTGTAGGAAAACAAGTTTTATTCTTTAACAAAGTCTCCACCTACATTAATACACTTATCCCATCGCTTTATCAGTGCCCCAATACTTGCTGCATAGAAGTCTTTGGGCTGATGTCTCAGCCACATGCACTCCTCACGTTCGGCATCATTATCACCTGCAAAACGTTTGCCGCCACGTTGTTTTTTAGGTGACCAAACAGATGGTAGTCACTGGGGGCTAGGAAACATTTCCTTATGGATATCATCTGCAGGAAGTCCTTTTCCCAGAAAAAACAGACTGCTCTTTCACAGTACACTTTTCCAGTACAGTCGCCATTTTAACACTAAAGTACGTTTTTTTTCTATAAAAATTTTGAAGGTCAAAGAATTTAGGGTTTATGTTGGCATTACTTGGATTCCTTTAAAAAAATATGTTGGTAGAATTTGTTTTAGTAACTTTTTAGAACTAAAAATTGGTGGGAAATTTAAAATCTAGCATTAAAGGAGTTTTGTTTTAGGTAATCTTTCGTAAACTTCTTCTTCTGGCATGTTAGGCTGCAGATCCAACAGTTCCTCTGCACACTTCAGAATTGCTTTTTTTAATTTTAATAGATTCCGTTTTTTACGCGTATTCATTTTCAAAAGAGAAAAGCTGACAATTTAATTTTAACTGTCAAAATGACACAAGTCGTTTACAGAAAAACCTGACGAAAATAAATTTTCAAAAAATTTAAAAAGCAGTTTTGCCAATTTTATCTATATCTTGAAAATTTTTATAGGAAAAAAACGTACTTTACCTGCGCATGTTATTGGAACACGGCAACTGTTATTTGACTATCATCAATCTGAATTGTGCTGCCAGCTAATGACAGATTTGAAAATAGCTCACTGTTATATTCAAATATCCCAAATCACTTTGTGACCTAATTACTGACTTTCCCTCTTATAATAATAGTAGGTAGAAACCCAATTACAGAATAAAGAGAAAGACAACAAAACCAAAGGAAATTTTCCTTATTATAATTGTAATGCAATGGCATAAAGATGCTTATTAAGGTTAGTTTTAAACTGATAAAATATATCCAATTCGTTACAAAACTGGTTGTACGTGTAACACATGGTAATCAGCGGACTACAAAAATGATAACTCTTGGATTGCTATACAAGAAAGATTCATTGTTACGTGTGGTACACGTATATTTAATTTGGCTAACAATTCCGGTGTAGAAATTAGATTATTACTATTTTAAACAAAGACAAAATGATTAATTGAACTCACAAATAGTAGCCTTTATAAGACTGGCTGTTAGTTGTCTATTTTTAAAATGTTTGAATAAAAAATGTTGGGATTTATTTTTAAATAACTACCCGTTTGTTTGAATACATTACATCATATATCGGGAGATGAATATAGAAGTCTTATAGTGTCATTAGTATTGTTTGTCACATACATCGTTTTTTGTACTGAACGTCGCAAAAATTTTGGCTTGCCTACAATAAAAGTTTGCTTAGTTACGGTCCTGCCAAGAAGATATGACATCTACGGCACAAACCATTCAATATTGGAAGATGGGTTGGAATGGAAGAGACTTTTGGTTTTGATTTTTAATTGATTTGTAAAGATATTTGGATTAATTATGGATGGTACGAATGATACGACATACACCGTTCAATAGTTATTTTCTTGATATGAGTCACTGTTAGGGTGATGAATTTCACCCTGTAAATATGCTGTCAGTCATTAACAAAAGTTAGGTTATGCCCATTTTATACAAAAATTAACAAAACGTGGTTGCCAGATTTGGTTTTGGATTTTGTGCCACTTTTATTATTGCTTAAGATAAATTTCATGAAAGAGAACTTGCTGATTCTGAATACCTGTCATACTTTGTTGAGTAGGCATAATGGTGTAATGAAAGTTTTTTTTTATTGTAATTATAAATTGTATACAAAAATATTTAAATATTACAATTTATATATTTTTTTCAGTATGCAGTTATATAATAACTTATTTATAATTATATAATAAATGCATAGTAATACTAGGTTGTTGACGATGGTGTAAATCTTTATAAATTAACACTTCCACATTTAAATGCCAGTATGCTGGTCTAAACTTCGAGCGGCTTTAAATTTTCATACGAGAAACGTCTTGAGCTTGGTTTTCCCTGGGGCCGGATCAGCTTTGGGAGTTCCGTGGTGTAGATTCTCAGAAGATAGCCACTCATTTTCCATGTCATAAACAAGAATTTGGTGCTAAAAACTCCCTATTCCACTTCCATTGTTTCATTGGTACCATCTGAATCATTATCAACACCTGATTCTGATTCAGATTCCTCCAATGAAATATTGAAAGGTAAAATGTTTTTAAATGAAACATTTCCCGTATGTTTCGCCCAGTCTTCCGAAATAATTTTTTCACAATGATCACAATAATTTTGCCACATATTGGAGGTACACTTTGGAAGAGCTTCAAGCCATAAATGTTTAACTTTATCCTTGGATGAAATCTGAGAATTATATGCTTGTTGTAGTAAGTTTTAAAGAACCCCCATGTCATTTCAATAGGATTGTATTGGCAATAGTACGGAGGTAATCTAAACACCTCATGACCATTCTCTTTCAAAAATTCGTCAGTCACATGACGTTTGTTATTGTCTTTCCTAAAAGGTTGAATTAAACTCCGATGTTTTTTTGTAATTTTGCCCTCAATTTTGACATTGTGTTTAATCAACCAATCCTGCATCTGATCCTTCTTCCAATTAAGTGAGGGTAACTTTTCCAACTGCACCGAATGGTACGGTGCATTGTCCAAGATTACCACACATTTACCAGGAATTTTATTCAGAGCAGGAAGTAATTGATTAACCATCCAATTTTGAAAAATCTCCCCGTTCATGGTTTTGTGATAATCCCTATCGTTATTATTTGAAGTTAATTATAGATCACACCCTTCCAAAAACCCAAATTTAATTTCCGCATGCAACACAGTGAAACGCTTCCCCTCATATTTAATTTTAGACGGATTACTTTTAATTTCAGCATCAAGTACCTATTGTCGAACGCTGGATCCATTTTGGATAAATCCAGGTTTCGTTCAGGTACACGAATGTTATATTTTCACTAGAATTTTGGTATTGTTTGAAGGCTGTAGCATAATTTTTATCAACTCTATTTAAAAAAATCTTGTACCAATCTGTAAATTCTCTGCTGATAAAGTTCTTGCGGCTGTTAAAGAAACCATTCTTCAACATCAATCTGCACCTTTGCTTCCAAAGTGAGTCGCTGTCTCTTTAGCTATCGTTTTAATGCACCAAAGACATGACCTTTGTGATAATAAGAGTATTAATAATAAATAAAAATTGCCCATACTGATAATCATCATTTCAGAAAATTTACTGACTGTAATGTGTCCATTTGCACATAAAGCAGTTTCTGAACGCATCACATTTTCATCTGAAGTTGCAATACAAACATGTCCTAGACGACCCACAAAAATTGGCCTGCCCAATAATACTTCTAATAGTTTTTTCAGATACCCAAAAAAAGTACAAATGTCACTAAGCGGGCAAAGATTTTTGTTTCGCTGAGGTCTGGCTTGTCGGCTTTATAATGCCTGTAGGCCTTTTGGCATATTTGCTTTAATATAAATTACAATTTGTTGACAGATAGGTATCCATGACGGCGATCTCCATAAATATTATGCCTAGTAGCAAACAAAGTACCTATGAAAGCACTGGCAACATTGCACATTTAACGTCAAAATGTTAAATTAGACACTTTCGTGAGCCCCCTGTACATAACAGCTGATTCTGACAAAGTGTCAGAAAGAGATTCTAGGGAATTTTAATTTTATTAAACATAAAAACAAAATTCCATGTCTACCTACCGGGAAAATAACTACTGAACCGTGTATGTATATTTTTACTTAAAAAAAAATAAATTAAACCAGCGTTTAGGTACTGGTTAGCCTCCAAGCAATTGCCGGGTAACTCCAGCTAGTTCTTTAATAAAATCAAATTGGATCTTGTTCTTGTTCAGTATACAAAAAAAACAAAAAAACTATATAACCGACGACTGGTATTCGCATTTATGGCCTCACTGGCGGGCTCGATCGTGATGTACAGGCAGACCTCACCGTTCACGTGGGTTACGTTCCAAAAAAATGCCGTGAAGTGCAAAACCACGATGCGCAAGTAAACACATAAATGATAAAAATGGGGTTATGTTCCATTAACTAGATTTATTTATACTATGCAACCTCAAAAAACCAAAACTTTTCTGCGTTTTTTGTCAGGCAAATCTAAAGCAGAAACTTTACGCTTTGACGACATGGTTTTCCGTGTTTTAAAAATTAAACTCAATTGAATTTTCGGTAGAGACGCTCGAGAAGACAGTAAAGCTTGAACTAAAATTCCATACGTGACATAAGTCTTCCACTTGAATCTAGAGCTCGAATGTCCCATTTGTTTATTCAAGTTATAATTTTACAATTTATTTCAAGTCCAATTTGGTTATAAGAGATTCAAAGGAATAGGCTCGATAAGTGTGTTTACAAGATTCGTGATAATGGTATTTAGGTGTTCATGACATAAACCGCATACGTCTGACGTTAACTTGAAATCGCTTTTAAAATAAACAAAAGCTCATCAAAACGTTGGCGTTTAATGACGTATTATTCATTAGTAAACAAATCAATAAAAAAACCAATTAGGGCAGGCTGTGATATGTGTTATACGTTTGGCAGTACCGAAGTGTATTGTCAGTCTATGTCAAATTCGAGATTTGCAGGTTAAGTTTTGCGACAACCTGTGTCAAAGAACAAACAAAACCTAATCCACTAATCTCGAATTTGACATAGACTTCAATACACTTCAGTACTGCCAAACGTATAACACATATCACAGCCTGCTCTAATTGGTTTTTTTATTGATCTCTCTGTATGTACATCGCTTTAATAATCAATAATAAATCAATAATTACTTCAATTCTTTGGGTGAGAGCGGGTGACCAAGCAAGCAACATAATTGAGTTTCGGGCGGCTGGATTCGATTTCCTTTGACTACTTCGGTATTTTTAAATATTGTACTCTCTCTGGCTACCACACTAACACCTGTGGTAGTCGTTAACCCCTGATACGGGAACTCTTTCTGAGTTTTCACGAGCATAGCTAGTCACTTACTTTGCTTATGTGTAAAGAAGGCTCACAGAACCACAACTTTGTGGAATTAAACAGGCCGGTGGCCTATAATAAGGGTAGAAGAAGATTTACTGAAAGTAGCACTTATTTTAGCCAAGTACTGTATTTTGCCAGTACAGGTTCAGTACAGGCATGAAATCATTTAAAGTTTGCCTTAACACAAAGTTTAATCGATAATACCACACAAAGCTATTCAAAATGAAATACATTGCCACGTGTTGCAACACTGATATACAGTGTGGTCCATTAAGTGTGCAACAAATGGGACATTTTTTTATTAGTTGTAAAACCGAAATTTAAATACCGCCAAAAGTTAGTGCATGTTTGATAACCATATCAGATGCCCTTAAAATGGCTTCAAGTCAAACAATATACAGGGCAGGACAAAAAATATGTAATTCGTTCAAGAATAAAGTTACCTTATTTCAAAAAATATAGCAAAATTTTATTGAGAAAAGTTGTTTAGAATCAAAAGTTATACTCAAATACAAATTCACGGCCTCCTATTCGAATTTTGATTCTTTTTTTGTAAAATTTTGTATTATCCCCGTATGATACATATTTTTATTATTCTGATTTTATTAAGAGTTTTTCATATGTAAATTATTATTAGTAAAGCATTTGCCTTGTTAAAAAGAATATTTGCAAAGTTCTAAAGTTCTGTTAAATATCGTTGCAACAAACATGAAGTGGACGCTTAGCTAAAAAAATATAAATCCAAGTAAATTTTACAAATACGCTTCAAGTTGCTAAAAGTTATTTAAAAGATATGTGGTTGTGGCTACTTTAAATACATATAAAATCAAAATAATAAAAATATGTATCATACGGGGGTAATACAAAATTTTCCAAAAAAGAATCACAATTCGAATAGGAGGCCGTGACTTTGTATTTGAGAATAACTTTTAATTCTAAACAACTTTTTTCAATAAAATTTTGCTATATTTTTTGAAATAAGGTAACTTTGTTCTTGAACGAATTTCATATTTTTTGTCCTGCCCTGTATATTGTTTGACTTGAAGCCATTCTAAGGGCATCTGATATGGTTATCGCACATGCACTAACTTTTGGCAATATTTAAATTTCGATTGTACAACTAATAAAAAAATTTCCCATTTGTTGCACACTTAATGGACCACACTGTATGTATTGGTAACGTGGCCGTGAAGGGGTTAATTTCATTGTGGTATAACTAATCATTTGCTTAAAAATCCATTGCGTGGTAATCGTGTTGATGTAACATTAATTTATGCATTTCTTTTTACTTTTTAATTGTGTTTTAGTCCATATTGTAGCTATTATCCAGGCCCTTAATGTTTTCAAATTCTTAATTTTCTCGTGGCCTTTTACAGGCTGCTATAAAAATTCCAGCTGCCACAACAACTACAGAATCAGGGAAGGTTGCCTCTGAAACAATCCCACCTCCGTTACTAGGTTCAAGGTAAGTTGGTAGACTAAATATTTTGAGTATTAATGTAACAAGTGCTATGATTATTATCGATGATATCTATATAAGTGAAACCGAGCTGCAGATTTAACGAGTCCGATGTGTCGCTACTGAATAATATCGTCGTTTATTAATCGTAACAGGTGTTATGTTTCCAACAGAATATAATGAATTATAAACAATGCGTGCCACAGACTACAATAAAGTTATAATTGCTGTGATAGCTTTGTAACTAAGTGAGCTTTCAATTTCAATTTGAGCAAAAGGTGTCACGTGACGTATGAATTATATTTTCTACTTTATAGCACTTGCAACTGTTATTTATTTGAATCATAATTTCATTCTATTGCCGTGTAGGTTTGTAAAAAAAGTTACTCTGAAAACTACAACTACAGAGATTCGCCCGATTCGCTCAGACACTTGGATAACAAAAGCTACACAAACCGATTATATTTGTGCAAACATTGAAGGTCCTGCAAAAATTAACGACTTACACATCAGCAGCACTCAAAGATCTATTCCTCAAAGGTGTGCCAGTGAAGGTTCCCTGGTGGTACGTTCAGTTAAGGTTTATATTCCTCTTTTCGATATATTTCCTTGTGTCAGTGTCTGATGTGTTAATTTGACCTTTCAGAGAGTTAAACATGAAGGCTTTGGCAGCACTGCACTGGAAATAGCCTCACCAGGCCTATCAGATTCCGTGATGAACAGTTTGGGCCTGCTAGAGGATGATGACAGGTAATATGTGTTAAGTTGGAGTAAAGTAGCTCTGTAAGTAGAAAAAAATGCTTGCCTTAATAGCTTTCTTGTTGTTTTTTTAAATTATATTGTATTATTCTTTCTGGTGAGCTTGTACTGGGTAGAAATACCTGTACTCTCTTCGTTTGTTTCTTTCCATTCTTGTTTTCATAGTTGCAGTGGTTTATGAGAAATCTTGGATTCATCTAATAAAATTTGTAGATTCTGCAATATTTAAACTAGGCATTAAAAAACAAGTGTTTTCAAGGTAAAAACAGCTATATCGTCATCACTACTGTTATAAAAATTAAAGGTAACTAATTTTGAATTTCGTACTACAACTAATCATTGTATGATGTGCTAGAGGGAAGAGAAATGGGGAATTGTAACATTATGATCATATAGCTTTGAAGTTGCTTTTAGCTTTTATGAATTTTCTTTTTTATAATGATATAAAGGACACAAGAAATTTAAAATTAAAGAAGACAGCTATCAGCACTATTGAAAAAGTTCTAAATTAAGATATAGGTATGTTGAAAAATTTACTAATAATCGACTATGGATAAAGTTTACTTTTAAAAGATTGTGATGATTTTGACATGCAATCATATAAATGAAGATAAACAAGTCTAGTTGGAAGGAGCAATATGAAGTGAAGAAAGCTTAATATAATTATGAATCTTAAAATTGTCTATTTTCTTAAATTGCATGAGAAATATCTTTCAATATCTTGATCTATTTGTAATGGTTAAGGAATTATATAGGGAAAAAAAAACAAAAATGAGCTACCATTTTTTTAATATGGCGGCTCTCACACAGCTTCGATTTTAGGGGATTTTTAGTATATTCAATGTAACATCTCTACTAAATTCAATGCTAGTGCTAATTTTTTCAAAGTTTGTGTAATCTTTAATTTTTCTTGTTTATTTATGTGTATCCAGATGTTCATATAATATGTGTTAGCTGTTATTAAATTATTCAACGTACAGTTGTCATATGCGCTAATCATCTCTATAGTTATACCACATTTTTTTATAATCCATTCAGGAAACTCCCGTGACGTAAAAGTCACTATCAGTTGGTTAATATGAAAATCGCTATACTTGGCGCAGCGAACAAATAGAGTGACTTATGCAACCCAAATAACATTTCAAAGCTGACTGGATCAGTATTTGAATAATAATTACTAAAGAATCAGAGATGGCGGTTCTCATAATTAGACTTAATTTCATCTGACATTAAATAATTGTTTGAGGTTATGATGCAAATAGAAACTTCGACCAATTTAAAAAAGCATAACATTTGTGCACGTGTAATATGTAGGCATGTGGCCTGGCGCTTGTTAAATCTCATTATTATCTACATATTACAAGTGCACAAATGTCATGCTTTTTAAGTTTCTATTTGTATCATAACCTCAAAAAATTATTTAATGTCAGAAGAAATGAAGTCTAATTATGAGAACCGCCATCTCTGATTCTTTAGTAATTATTGTTCAAATACTGATCCAGTCAGTTTTGAAATATGTTATTTGGGTTGCATAAGCCACTCTATTTGTTCGCTGCGCCAAGTATAGTAGGGTGTTAGTAATTTTTGCATTTTATGTTGGCGCCATTTTCAATTTAAATTTCAAGTTTTTGTTTTTTTACTTTCACTTTGACATTTGAATTATTGAAATACATTTTGATTAATTATCTTCTTATAATTAATTTTTTTTTAAATAGAGTGGATGAAGTGAATTAAAAACAAAATCTACTTTCAGCTAGAGAAAAAGAAGTCCTATGTAAATATTGCTTAGAACGACAAGAAATTATTATTATTATTATTATTATTGGTAGTACAAAGGCAATTTTAAGCTGATATCTCCACATATAATGTATGTATTATCGTTAACCTCGTTTTACCTTTCGGTGTACCATGATATAAAAAAAAAATATTCTGCGCAGGCCTTGATGTGTGTCATACGTTTGGTAGTACTGAAGTGTATTGTCAGTCTATGTCAAATTCGAGATTTACAGGTTAAGTTTTACGTCAGTCTGTGTCAAACAACAAACAAAACCTAACCTGCTAATCTCAAATTTGACATAGACTGACAATACACTTCAGTATAATATGAAGACCTAATTTATGATTATAAAAATTGCAGGTATAATGATGTAATACAACATCTACTTAGCATTGCCGATTATTTTTTTTAAGGTATATGATAGCAGCTCTTCTAGTGGTAGAAATGATTCGGGATCATCATGTGTGGAATATTATACTAATGTTGGCGTCAGTTCTCTTCATATTCGAATTACAGATGTGTAGAACAAATTATCGACGATTAAAATAAATAAGGGCCTTGGCCCTGATGGAAATTTCTCCTCAATTTATTAAAAACTGCGCATTTGCGTTATCCAGGCCACTTTGGTTAATATTTAATAAGTCCATATCCTCTGGCACATTCCCCTCTGTATGGTAGTCCTCTTACATAACACCAACATTCAAAAATACAGGCAATAGAAGTGATGCAAGGAACTATCGTCCAATTTCCCTTGCTTCTCATTTCTCTAAAATATTTGAAGCTATAATAACGGATTTTCTAACAGCTGTGTTTAAAAATGTTATTACTACTAAGCAGCATGGATTTACACAGAGGCGATCCACAGTCACTAATTTGTTGCTGTTTCATCACACTTTGTCGGAAGCCTTGGAAAATGGCACGTCAGTGGATGTCATATACACGGACTTCTCCAAGGCGTTCGATAGAGTTAATCACAAGCTTCTTATAAGAAAATTAGCTGGTTATGGCATTTCAGGACATGTTCTTTCTTGGATTCATTCGCTTAATCATCGCACTCAAATAATAAAAATTAAAACCTATCATTCAAACCCTATTCGTGTTACATCCGGGGTTCCACAAGGAGGACACCTGGCTCCTTTACTTTTTAATGTCTTCATTAACGATGTCATTAAGTGCTTTCATTATAGCGACGTGCTACTGTACGCAGATGATTTAAAAATTATTATGACTGATGATTCCAACTTATCGTGTCAAAAATTGCAAGAAGATCTGCATAGATTTGCAGATTGGTGCTCAGCTAACAAAATGCATTTAAACGTTTCTAAATGTAAATATATTCAATTTAGCCGCTCTAGCATTGAGAATGTCACAATAATAAAAGATTTAGGGGTCCTATTTGACAGAAAATTGACATTTGTGAAGCACATCTACACCCAATGTAATAAGGCGCTTAAACTGCTTGGATTTTTATTAAGAAGTACCAAAGATTTTAATAATGTAAATACCTTAAAAAATTTATATTTTTCTCTAGTTAGATCTTACCTGGAATATGGATCATGTGTCTGGTCTCCCTATTATGCAGTTCACGTGGAAAAGTTTGAACGAGTGCAACGCAAATTTCTGAGGTATATTGCATATAAGTTGGTCATACCACTTGAATCAATTGATTATAACGAGTTATTCAATATGCTAAACATGAAAGCACTACATCTGAGACGAAAATTTTTTGATATAATTCTTGTCTATAAATTAGGAGTACGTCGAGTAACCGTACGCACGGCCTCGTCTACGCCGTGGGTGAAAATTGTGATTTTCTAGTGTTATTTACGTGATATAAAGGTGAAGTGTGTGAAACGGAAGTAACTAGTGTACAAAATACGAGGAAAGAAATCAAAGCGTGATATCTTTTTAAGTACGGCACCAAGATTGAAATATAACGAGTGAATTTTAGGTTATTAAAGCATTTAAGTGCCAAATTCGCATAACGCGTAACCTTGCGTGCCAGGTGTTATGAACGGCTGACCGTGACCACGCGCGATAAACACCCCAGGTAAATAAAGAAACTGCACCTTATTTAAATAGTGTATTAAGTGTAAATGGACGATCATAACAAAGACAAAACCAATGCCAATAGTTCGCAAAAAAGGTTGTGGGACGAAGTAGTATCACCTGAAACGCAACAAAAAATATTTAGTAAAAGCAGATGAACGGAAGGATCGCCGGTTGAAACAATAAAGAAGCCAACCTGCGATCTATCACTAATAATAATCAATGGTAGTATAATCGCAGATCAACCCCCTTATCATTTATACACCACGGTAGCTCTGAAATGTTCTTACTCACCGCAATGACCTAGCTAGCTTCAAATTCGGTGGCCTTGGGTCGCAGATTTCTATCATCAGCTGAACTGCTGCAAGCTCTTTCAATAATAAGAAAAACACAGGGCGCCAGAAATCACAGATTTCGAGTAATAAATAAAATTACAGCAACAATTAGGTTTATTTGGTTAATAAATAATAGTTGCTTGCAACATCGTAATTAGGTCTGTAAATTGTTTATCGCAAAGTTTAAATACAGTATATAACTAATGCTGAAAATGCAGCACGCACAAAAAATATGTGAACCTCTTTTGGGCTCTTGGATTGAATATGATTGCAATTCAATGAAGGAGTAAGCTTACCACTGTCATATGTTTTAACCGTTATCTCGGTAATGATAGTAAAATGGCGTGAGGGCACTTCTTACAAAATTCTTAATACGTATTTATTAAGCAAAACATTAAATTTGTGAATTGTAAATTTAGGAACAATTAATACATTACGTTTTAAATTTGTACAGCGCAGTTTAAATTTGTAAATTGTAAATCTGAAGCGTCGTTACAATCGATTCAGCCAACAATTCATAGGCGGACATGGTTGTCAACAAACGTTGAAACAAAACTAACCTGGGTGGTGATAAAAAACGTTGCCGGTAGGCACTGAATTAGTCCAGGTTTATTTTAGAGATCCAGCCATCAGCAGCAGCGACCTCGTGGCCAAAGTTGATAAGGGGACAGACGCTCAGTGTTACAAACGGCAAGCCCAAAATGGCATTCCAGAAAGGAGTTGCGGGTCCAAATTATTAATTATGATGCCAATTAGGACATCTAACGTGGCGTCAATCCAAATAAGAAGTCGCTTAAAAACGGCGTTTAAAAGAGGTAAAAGTGGTAACTAAAAGCTGATAAAAAAGGGAAATTACTAAACTTGAATATCAAACCAAGAAGCGTAAACATACCTGATTTCAGTCATCAGCCCACAAACAAAATTAATTATCGAGGTGCAATATAGCACACGAGATGCTTTCTTGGAACGAGTTGCTCCAACCAAAGCGAAAGTTAAAAATGAGGTCTCGGACGGAAAATGATCGCGGCGGCTGGCGCAAAGAGATAACAACTGAATTTTGGAAAAACCAAAACCAACACTTTTGCACAAACAAGATTTGATATCGATTGAAATACAGCGAATTATAACTCAAGTGAAAATATACAGGCTTGCCCGGAAGTGACTAAATGGCGAAACAAATAGCAGGAGCTAAAGATTTGTTTCACGGTAAAGGCTAAAAGTGTAATGAATAAAGACGCTGAAATGAATGAAGTTAAGAATATGCTAGCTAGCTTCATGAAAGAACTTAGAAGCGATATAACAGAAATAAAAAGTGAACTTAAACAAAACAACGAGGAGATCCGATCCCTACGCGAAGAATTACGCCAGTGAAGGAGGAACGGATAAAAGAGAGGGACGAACTAATGGAAAAAATTTCAATAATAGAAAGCAGGTTAGAAATTTTGGAAAATGATATAATATCAGGCTTACAACTAGACAATGACACAGTAATTGGCAAAGTAATGAGTTTCCTTAAGGACGAGCTTCAAGTAAACGTGAACATAAAAGCAGCTCGCAAAACCGGACCAAATCGGTGCGTAGTAGAAATGAAGTCGTGGGTGTCTAAAAATAAAGTGATGCGGAATAAATCAAACTTGAAAGGACAAGAAATCTTTATCGAAGGAGACATGACATTCAAGGAAAGAGGAATACAAAAACAAGTCCGAGAAATGGCCAAAGTAGAAAGACAAAAAGGCAAGAAAGTAAAAATAGGCTTCCAAAAATTAATAATTGAAGGCGAAATGTTAAAATGGGATGAAAAAGTGGGCAAAATGGTGGAACTGAAAAATCTCAGCACTACAGCAAAAAACGACTAGGCACGAATGGTAATAAGGAATGTTTGATGACGGACTGGCGAGTAAATGGAAATGAGAATATGGAAATAAGAAAATGAGATAATAATGGTTGGAAAGTGGGAACATGGAACGTAAGAAGCCTAACAGATAAAATACAGGATATATTGGCTCTGACGGAGACCAAGAAAAAAGGCCAAGGCATGCTATATACAAACAAAGGAGATACACTGATATACAGCGGAATTCAAATAAATGAACGGGCCAAAGCGGGAGTCAGATGTCTAATAAAGAAGGATATAGCAAGAAATATAACAGGCTGGAAATATGTGTCGGAAAGAATTATGACGATAAATGTAAGAATTATCCTAGAGAATTGGTGCTTAATTATAACATACGCCCCTAATGAGGACGACCCCGCAGAGTCAAAAAATGCCTATTACGATCAGCTTCAAGAAACGCTACATGCAGTAGCAGGGAATATAATGATACTGGGAGATTTGAATGCTAGAATCGGCAGAGAACCTCAAAGGTTTGGAGAAGTTATTGGAGTACACGGCGAGGATAAGTTAAATAATAATGGGAAAAGGCTACTGCATTTCTGCATAGAAAACAATTTAGCCGTTAGCAACACTTTCTTTCAACACAAAGATGTACACAAATTCACCACGGTAGAAATAAGCAAGAATGAAAAATCCATAATAGATTATGTGATAGTTGAAACACCGCTAATGAAATATATAAAGGATGTAAGAGTAAGAAGGAGTGTGGAACTGAATTCTGATCATTATCTATTAGTAGCAAAAATCAGGATAAGTAAGGCGAAGGAAGAAAGTGTGGGTAGAACAAATAACTTAAAAGTGACCAAAAAGATTAGATATCACAAGCTAAGAGACAAGGAAGTACAGAAAGTTTTCGATAAAGAAGTGGAGTGGAACATAAAAGAAACATTTACTGCGAATCCGGACCTGAACCTAGAGAATGCCTGGGATTCATTTAAAAATAGCCTGGTTAGCACAGCTGTGACAGTGTGTGGAAAGAGTAGAATGTCAAAGAGTAAAAGGCAAACGGCATGGTGGAATGCGGATGTTGAGCAGGCTATTGCTACCAAAAAACAATGTTGGAAAAAATATCTAGATACAAAATCAACAGCAGACTATGAGGCGTATAAAGTTCAAAGGAGGATGGCAAAAGAAGCAGTTGTAAAAGCAAAACAAAAATCCTGGCAAGAATTTGGGGAAAAAATAGAAGAAAACAGTAAACATAACCAGAAATTGTTCTTTAAAGTACTTCGAAACCTAAGAAAAGAAAAAGATCTCACAAGACATAAAGAATTCCAATAATATTCTGCTTACCAATGAAGAGCAAATCACGGAAAGGTGGAGAGAATATTTTATGGAACTTTTAGAGGGTGTAGATGAAGCGAACAAAGACCCAGAAGTAACAGTAAATGCATCAACTAACACTGGAGGAGGCGTACAAGAAATAACCCAAGAGGAAGTAACAGCAGCGATAAACAAAATGAAAATAGGTAGGGCAGCAGGACATGACGGAATAACAGCGGAAATGCTGAAGTACATGGGGAGAGAAGGAATAAAAGCTCTCGTGAAAATTCTGAACATAGCATGGAGGGAAAAGCAGATACCAGAAGACTGGAAGATAGCTGTAATACTCCCACTTTTTAAGAAGGGCGACAATAAAGCGTGTGAAAACTACAGAGGAATCTCCTTGTTGAGCATACCTGGCAAAACTTATGAAAGGGCGTTAGAAGCTAGATTACGGTGCTTATTAGAAACCAGTTTCGAAGAAGAACAGAGTGGATTTTGGCCTCGTCGAGGTGCACAGGATAACATCTTTATACTACGACAGATTGTTGAAAAAGCGCTGAAAACGAATAAACCCGTCTTTGTCTGCTTCATAGATCTAGAGAAGGCATTTGACAGGATCTTAAGAGAGATAATATGGGATACGCTGCAGAAAAGGAAAGTACCTGTCGAATTACTTACCGCTATAGAATGCCTCTATGAGAATACCAGAAATTATGTAAGAACAGCAAACACACAATCCTCACGGTTTATAACTCAAAACGGGGTGAGACAAGGTGGAATATTAAGTCCCATACGATGCAAATCTCAGATACGGCAATATCAAGTGGGTTATAAAAATATGCAACCTCAATGTATACGACACTTAGCGTATGCTGACGATCTTCTATTGTTTGGCAACTCTAAAAAAGCACTCCAAGAAAACCTGACTGTATAGAAAAAAGCGGCTCTGCTAGAAATGGGTATGCATATGAATATTACTAAAACCAAGGTAATGGTGTTTTCAAGAGAAAAAATTTCATGCAACGTCAGCGTTAACGCAGAGTTAATCCAGCAAGTAAATACATTCAAATATCTAGGTGCAACCTTCGAGGAAAATGGAAATATGGAGGTAGAGGTGAATGCTAGAATTAGCACGACCGAAAAATTATATTTTGCACTGAGTAAAAATTTTCTGGCTATGAAAGAGGTTTCTAGGGGTACTAAAACTAAAGTGTTCAATGCCATATATACCCCTACTTTAACGTATAGCTGTGAATCGTGGACATTAACACCGAAACTGCGATCCAGAGTTCAAGCAACTGAAATGAGATACATAAGAAAAATATCAGGACTGACAAAATTGGATAGACAGAGAAATGAAGTGCTTCGAGAACAACTCAAAGTAAAACCATTACAAACAAAAATAGAAGAAAGCCAGCTGCGTTGGTATGGCCACCTAGCAAGGATGCAAGAAGGTATACTTCCAAAGAAAATATGAGAAACGAAGGAAGGAAGAAATAGAGCTCGAGGAAGACCAAGACAGACGTGGCAAGAAGACGTAAGAAAAGCAATATCGAAGAGGGGAGTAGTCTGGCAACAGGCGAAGGTACTAACCCAAGATAGGACCCAATGGAGAAAATTTTACAAATCAAGCCCGACACCGCATCGTACAAGGGTTCCGGATTAAGTAAGTAAGTAAGTCTATAAATTAGTCAATAACAAAATAGACTGCCCCAAGCTGTTACGCCTGATAAATATTCATGTACCTAGTAGGCCCTTGAGACAATCGAGTACCTTCGCTCTTGAACACCACCGGACTCTATATGGACAACACTCTGCCATCAATAGAATGATGTTACATGCCAACTCTATTGAAATAGACTCATTTTTTTTTTATCTCATGGTACATGATATTGCATTGTGTCGTATCATGTTTGTTAATAGTTAGTTGTTTTATTGTATTGTATTTGTGTTAGTAGTATTGTTTGCAAAATGATTGTCCAGTCTATTTTTATAGTAGACTAGCAAGATGCCCGTTCTTCGTACGGGCAACAAATGTTTTTTCTTCTAAATCTCAAATGAATTCTAGGGCGCCCCCCTCCCGCTCACTTAATACGCAACACAATATTGTAGGAAAATAGGAAACAAAATTCTTCCAAAAAAATTCCTCTACAACTCTTTTATGCTTCACGTACACCCTGGAAATGTGTACGTAATTGTCGTTCTCCTTGTATATATTGATAAAACTATAGTTTTAGTATAACAATGAGATAAAGTTAAAATATATCGAGAGATCCAAAAAAAACTGTTCCTCAGCGGGCTGTGGAAATTCAACGTATGAATAATATGTTGGTGACACTGTACGTCAATGTCAAATTCGAGGTTAGCAGGTTAGGATTTGCGTCATTTTGTGTCATAACTGACGGAAAACCTAACCTGATAACCTCGAATTTGACATTGACGTACAGTGTCACCAACATATTATTCATACATTGAATTTTCACAGCCCGCTGAGGAACAGTTTTTTTTGGATCTCTCGATATATATATATATATATGTACAGACTAAATGTTGTATTCATAAATTATAGCAAGATACCCATTTCCACCACTTGGGGGTGGAATTTTGAAAAATTCTTTCAGCCCATATTCTGAAATAAACCCATATTGAAAAAAAATTAACAAATTTAACACCCTATCCCTTTTCAGTTTTCCCTTTTTACCGCTTTAGGGACAACATTAAAATCCCTTAAACCCCTTTCTAAATATTTTAAGAATACATCTCTATGCCAAAAAAACATGTCCTAACTCAATAAACATAGGAGATACGAAGGGTTCTTTAATTCACCCCGAATCCAGATTTACACCTTTAGGGGTTGATTTAGGATAATCCTGAAACGTGTTTTTAGACATTTGTATTGGATACCTATGCATGCAAAAAGCCAAGTCGATATCTTTTCGGGTCTAAGAGATTGAAAACGATCCACCCTGTATATCTCGTGAACCACACCAAATATTGAAAAAAATGTATAAGTGCTTTTCTATACAGGATGGGGGACACACGAAAGCGTAATCTGCGTCGTGCTAATACTCATCCCGCCCCCCCCCTCCATCCAACCTTGAAAATCTTAAATGGCCCTTTGTGACACCTCAAATTAAAGGTCTTTTAAAATGCTATCTTTTTATGCAAAGAAAATTAAAATCGATAGATTTGTTATAGAGAAAGTTAATATAACAATTAGACAAAATAGCACAGGCCGTGCAGAAACAATTAAATTTTAACGTAACTGTTCAAACTGTCCTCCATTTTCGGCTAAACACTGATAAAGTCTCTGTTCAAATCCTAATCTAACATTCTGAAATACCTCTTGTGGAATAGACCTACATTCGTGATTTATTCTTTGCCGTAGATCTTGAATATTTTCTGTCTCAGTTTTGTAAATGGTTGACTTTAAATGTCTCAAAAAAAAAATCTAGGGGCGTTAAGTCAGGGGATCGTGGTGGCCACTGTATCGGTCCTCTTCTACCGATCCATTTATTGGGATTATTGTCGTTCAACCACTGCCTGACCGGTAAAATCTAATGCGGAGGAGCGCCATCTTGTTGAAAACGAAGCTTCTGTTAGAAGTAAGTTCCTTTCTTCATCACGTTGATTTTCTAGAGCCTCTATTATTAAAGGGTCAATTATATTTTCTAGCATATTCAAATAAATGTTGCCATTTAAGTTCTCTGCTATAAATACAGGACCAATTATAGCATCTCCCAATATACCAGCCCACACATTTATTTTTTGCGGCCATTGAGAATGGCCCTCTCTAAATATGTGCGGATTTTCATCACTCCGATAGCGACAGTTATGTTTGTTTACAAATCTACTAAGATAAAAGGTACATTCATCACTAAAGCAAATGTTTTTTAATACATTTGGATTGATGTTTATCATAGCCTTCATTGTTTCGCAAAATTCAATTCGTCTATCAAAGTCTTCTTCGGCTAATTCATGATAAATCTGCATTTTATACGGATGAAATTTGTTAAGTTTCATAACTTTCTGAACTGCACCATATGAAATTCCAGTTATGGCAGAAACCCGGCGAAAGGAATTATTTGGATTTATTGCAAAATGTCCTAAAACTTCGATTTGCGCTGCTTCATGTAGAACTCTAGGCCGATCTCTTTTTTATTCGCAACAGATCCACTTTCTCTAAATTTTCCAACCAACTCCAAAACATACTTGTGTGAAACATGCTTGTCCCGATGATTTTCGTTGAAAGTGGCAGCCGTTTTTCGGGCACACTGATTTTCGGCACCGTAAATAAAAATAATTTCAATTCTTTCAGCTAACGTGTAAACCATTTTTTAAATTTCACAAAAATCTCCAACCGCAAAGTAAAACACACACAAACACTGTAATCACTGTAATATTAAATTTGCACAAAAGTCAAAACATTTAATTGTTTCTGCACAGCCTGCTATTTTGTCTAATTTTTATATTTCTTTAAATTTCTCAAAAACAAATCTATCGATTTTAATTTAAACGAACATCAACAATTATTATTGCCAAACACTTTGACAAGTACTAACAATAAAAACATCCAGTAATGCATTATGACAACAGCCTGCTATGCATTTTAAAAGCTCCCTTTTGTTTTAGTAAACTTAAACACTTTTCCCTTAATATCTCAAAAACGAATCAACCGACTTTAAAAAGCAAAACGTCAAAATGTAGATAATACAAAGGCCTTTAAAATGAAGTATCACATAACCCCCCTTGCCATTTAAAATTTTTGAGGAGGAGGCTCTGGAGGGTGGGGGGATAAAACGTGTTATGTAACTTTTATGTAAAAATATGTCCCCCTCATTAATATTGTTGACGTGTCTCGGCGATTTCTTTAGAAACCCTTGTGCACTGAGATATTGGGGGTGGATCGTTTTCAAATGATCACCTTGTATATATATATAGATAGATTATGCAATGAGGGAGAGAAATGCGTTATTTTGCTGAGGTGCAATTTCTGATCAAGGGCGAAGCATTCTCTTCCGAGTTGCATATACTAATTTTTTCATGTTGCAAGAAGATGTAAAACGAAAAATCTGTTTTTTTTACTTCCTTTTACAATAAAGGAAGTATTGGATTCACCCCAAAAATTCGAAATTGAGTTTTCAACGGATCTTCACGTTTTAGAGTAGGTACCCTGATTCTAAAAAGCATGTTTTTGTTCATTGATCTGTCTGTGAACAGAATATCTCAAAAACGAAAAGAGCGATGGAGTTGAAACTTCATATATAAGTTTTATGTACTATGTAGATGCGACGGCAGGCTTTTGAAGAAAATCGCATAACCGGGAGTAGATGTTTACTCTTGTGATTTTTCAGTTTTTTTCGATTTTTTCAAAAACAGCTCTAACGATTTTTTTCAAACTTGACAATTTTATTACATTTTTAAAGTGTATTGAAGTGAGATAGGTGATTTTTCAGTTCAATACTTCTAAAATGGATTTCTTTAGTTTTTTTTTCTATTTTCTTTATTAACTCCTATATTAAACAGAACACCTGGTATATTATTACATTTTTGAATTCTGCTTAAAATAATAGATAAAATTTGTCTGTTCACCTAATGCTCTATTTTGTACTGTTTTTGTAGAAATTGTAATTTTTTAAAATTTTTTACAAATGCTTAAAAATTTTAAATCAAATTTTTGGCCAATTATAAGATCACTGTAAAAGGAAGTTGTGGGCGAGTATCACACCAGATCTTTTAAACGTCATTTATTGACATTTTAGTTACAATTATTTAAAAATTAGTACCCTATGGTAAATTTTAAAGTTGGTGGCACTGTAAGTCATTATGACAAGAGCTCACAATTCTGTTATCAGGTTAGGTTTTGCGTCAGTTTATGTCAAAACTAACGCAAAACTTAACCTTTTGACATAATTGTTCTGTGAGTCATAATGAAAACTCCCTAGGGAAATTTTTATCTTATTTAGCCTTCTTCTTCAAGTGCCTATCCGTTCCGGATGTTGATGATCATTTTGGCTATAGTAACTTTGTTGACTACAGCTCATCTGTATCGCCGTAATATCACGTCGTGCTAAAACTCCTAGGTTTTTAATAGTTTTCGGTGGCAAAACAACAGAAAATCAAAGTGAGAACAGGTGCAAAGAATCATAGGAAATATTAAGGACATGCACAATTGAGGGGAAGCCCGACAATAGATAAGTACTAATAATAAACACGTAAATTAGAAACAATTACGGAATTCCAAAGTGACATCTATCTTACAATAGCGAAGCGAAGCCAGCGCCCGCCTGGGCTCTTGGACGAAATAAGTAAGCTAAGAGCAGATAACTAGACGGGCGACGCCAAGCCCGCTAGTAGATAGACAACACACAATACACGTGCAAACACAACGGGTTGCAGCATATAGGGAAGAATTACAGCAAACGGAAAAGCATAACCAAATACACTACCGTTTAGTGTATTTGGAATAACGAACAATCAGACACAATTCACTGATTGAACACTACTAGAAGCACAGAAGAGAGAGGTAAAAACATGGAGGAAATATTAGGTAAAATTAACAATAAGCTAGAAGAAATGGATGAAAGGAATAAGCGCATTGAAACAAAAATAGATGCCCTACAAACAGAAATTCAAAACGTGAAAACTGAGAACCAAAAACTCAAAGAAATGAATGGAAAACTCAACATGCAAATCGAGGAACAAAACATAAGAATGGAAACACTGGAGAAGGAATTGCGTAAAAACAAAATAATTATACAAGGAATAAAGGAACATGACAACGAACAGGAACCCACACTGATGGAGGAAATAAGAAATGTGATAAGCAAAATGGAATTAACACTAAACATGGAAACGGAACTCCGCGAGGTAAAAAGAATAGGCAGGAAACCGCAAGGACCAGGGAAAAATAGACCGGTGATGATAGAATTTAACTCTTGGAACAAGAAAATAGAAGTCCTTAAGGCAGCTAATAAATTAAGAGGGACAGAGATATGGATTTCCGAAGATTACACAAAACAGGTACGAGAACAAAGAAAAATATTACTAGCATATATGAAAGAAGCGAGAGCAAAGAACTACAGAGCAAATCTTAGCGGTAATAAGCTAATAGTAAATGGAAAATACTACACACTCGAACAATTACAACAAGAAAATGAAGCTTCAGGAAATGAGAATGAAGAGGCAAAGAACAAGAAACGCTCAGCAGCAGACAGATCACCGGACGAACAAACCAACCCAAAGGAAAACAGTAACAAAAGAAAGGCACAAGAGACAGAAAAAATGAACCAATCCGGAAGCAAGACTGTATGGACACAAAGCCTGCTGGCGGGGTTTCCAACGAGAGTGCAAACGACGAAGAACGAAACCAAACCAAAAAGTTAACAACCCAAATAGAATCCGGTGAAAATAAAAACATGTTGACAACGGCGAGGAAATGGAAAAAGAACAAAAGGACAAGAAAGAATCGAAATAAGGCAAGATTAGGGACATGGAACATCAAAACATTGTTAGAAACAGGAAAGATGGAAGAAGTAAACAGGGAAAGGCAAAGATACAAAATAGGCATACTAGCATTGCAAGAATTGAGATGGAAAGACGAAGGACGAATAGACAAAGACGATTATTCAATACTATATGCAGGAGAGGAAAAGCAAGGAAGTAAGGGAACTGCATTCATGATAGACCAAAAGATCAGAAATCAAATACTGGAATTCAAGAGAATAAATGGTAGAATCTCATATCTTAGAGTTAAAAACCAGATAGCAAATATATCCATAATAAATGCATACGCACCAACCGAAGTAGCAACAGCTGAAGAAAAGGACATATTCTATGAAGCACTAGAAGAAACATGCGAGAAAACCCCAGGACATGACACGTTAATTGTGCTAGGAGATCTAAATGCTATGATAGGAAAAGAAGAATACATAAAAAATGTAGCCGGCAAAGAAACAATGCATGAAATAACTAACGACAATGGGACAAGGTTATGCAACCTAGCAGAAGGAACAAATATGTTCATAGTAAGCACAAAATACAGACATAAGAAAGAACACAAAATCACATGGATGAAACCTGGACAAACCGGAGGAAACCAAATAGACCACATCCTTATTAAAAAGAAAAGAGAAAAAATAATAAAAGACGTTAGATCATACAGAGGAACCAGTGTAAACACGGACCACCACCTAGTAATAGCAGAAGCAAATCTAAGAATGGTAGGGGAGAATAAAACTAGAAGAAGAAATAAAAAATGGAACGTAGAAAGCCTAAGTAACGAAGAAAAGAAAAGAAAGTTCCAAGAAGAAGTCAGTACACACCTAGGAAGGAGAAACAAAGAAGAAAAAATAGAAGAAGAATGGAAAAACATAAAAGACGCAATAATCGAGGCATCAGAAAAAACCATAAAGAGAAAGCAAATAGAGAAGAAAAACAATTGGTTCGACGATGAATGCGATGAAATGATAAAGAAAAAGCGAGAAGCAAGATTAAAATGGATAGGATCAAGCAAAGAAGAAGATTATGAAAGGTTCAGACAAATACGAAAAGAGGGACTCAAATTGATAAGAAATAAAAAACTGAAATGGATAGAAGCAAGAATGGATGAACTAGAAAAAGACAATAAAAATAATACAAAATTATATAGACAAATAAGACAACAAACAAGAAAGAACCCGATAGTAAAAATAAACAAAAAGGAATGGCAAGAGTACCTAGAGCAAAGGGAAACGACAGAAGAAGACAATAGTGAAGATGAAGAACCAAATAACACACAAGAGCAAGTAGTGGAAAAACCAACACATGAAGAAGTAAACAATATCATAAAAAACCTAAAAAACAGAAAGTCACCAGGGTCAGATACCATCCACAATGAAATGTTAAGAGAAGGGGGAAACGAACTAAAAACAAGAATATATGAGCTAATATCAACAATATGGGAAAAAGAAATAATGCCTGAAGAATGGCGATTAGGAATGATAGTGCCTATACCAAAAAAAGGGGATTTAACAAAGTGCGAAAACTACAGAAGAATAACGTTACTAAATATAATGTACAAAGTATTATCGACAATAATATTAAAAAGACTGAATAAGTACACAAAAAGAGAAATAGGAGAATACCAGAATGGATTCACACAAGGAAAATCGACGGTTGACGCAATACATACACTAAACCAAGTGATAGAAAAATGTTACGAAAGAAAGATTGAGCTACACATAGTATATATAGATTATAAACAAGCATTTGACAGTCTAGAAAGGAAAACCATAATGGAAGACATATCAAAATTACGAATACCAACAAAAATTAAAAGACTAATCAAAATGACACTAGCTAAATCGCAAGCGGCCGTAATAACGCAAGAAGGACTAACCAACCCAGTGAGTCAAACAAAAGGAGTTAGGCAAGGAGATGGGCTTTCTGCAGCCCTCTTTAATATTTCTTTAGAAGGGGTAATAAGAAACTGCAACATATCTGGATCCATAATACAGACACCACTACAAATAATAGCATACGCTGACGACATCGCTGTAGTAACAAGAGACAAGAAAAGCTTGGAGAAGATAATAAAGAAAATGGACGAGGAGGCACAAAAAAGAGGACTAGAAATAAACCAAAATAAAACCAAATACATGAAAATTAATAAAGACCAGAAATCAGATAACAAAACAGAAATAGTAATAGGAAAATATAGATTCGAGCAAGTTCAAACTTTTAAATACCTTGGAACAGTGATAAGTAATAAAAACGAGAGAAGCATAGAAATATCACAAAGAATAAGAGCAGGACATGGCACATACTACAAATTCAAGGAAATCATGAGAAGCAAACAGATAAGTAAAGAAACAAAAATGAGAGTGTACAAAGTAGCAATAAGACCAGCAGTACTATATGCAAGCGAAACCATGTGTATTACAAATAAAGACGCAGAGAAATTAAAGATATTCGAAAGGAAGATAATTCGAAAAATATATGGACCAAAGAAGATAAATGAAGAAATATATATAAGACTGACAAATCAGGAGATAGAAGAAAGACTAAAAGGAGAAAACATAGTAAAAGAAATTAAAGCCAGAAGATTACGTTGGTACGGCCATATACACAGACAAGACGAAAATGCAATTACGAAGAAGATAATGAAATGGAAGCCACAAGAAACGAGAGCACAAGGAAGGCCAAAGATAAGATGGGAAGACCAAGTAATAAGCGACATAAAAACCATGAAAATCGATAAATGGAGAGAAAAAATAAAAGATAGGAAAATATGGAGAAAAGTAGCAGAAGAAGCAAAGAAACACAACGACCTGTAAAGTAGGACAGTGGAGAGGAGTGACGAACCACCCCACTAAAAAAGTCAGAAGGGCTCCAAGGAGCGGCATCAATTCTAGGAAGAATGTATTGCCAAATATAAATAAATAAACTTTGTTGACTGCTGCACGAAAGAGTCCAGTAGCAGTTGTTGAAAACCAAGTTCTTAAATTTTTCAACCACGATATTCTTCTCCTTCCTGGGCCTCTTCTTCCAATTACTTTGCCCTGCAATATGAGCTGTAATAGGTCATACCTATGCCTGTTTCGCATTATGTGCCCCAAATATTGTAGTTTCCTTTTTTTCACTTCAACGACAATTTCCATGCTTTTGTTCATTCTTTGTAGCACGTCTTCATTTCTCACATGATCTACTACGAAATTCGTAGTATTCTTCGGTATAGCCACATTTCAAAAGCATCCAGTTTTTTAGTTGTTGCTTCCGTAAGTGTCCAGGATTCAGGTCCATAAAATAAAACAGAAAAGGTGTAGCAGCGCAACAGTCTCATTTTTGTGTCTAATTTCAGTTCCCGGCTTTTAAAAACGTTACTCATTTTAATAAATACTACTCTAGCTTTTTCAATGCGGCTTAAGATTTCCTTTGAGTGATCCCATTGATCGTTGAGGTTTGTTCCTAAATAGTTGTATTTTTCGACTTTTTCAATGCTTTTGTTGTCAATGGTAATCTGTGTATTTGGGGCTGGATTTTTACTGATGACCATATACTTGGTTTTGCTAACATTCAGTTCCAAGCCGTATTTTTTACTGGTAGCTACGACGCTGTCTATTATTCTCTGCAAGGCTTCAGGACTATCAGCAAATGCCACTGTATCGTCGGCATATCTTAAATTGTTCAACTTGTCTCCATTTACAAGAATCCCCATCATTCACCTTTTCAAGTGCTTCTTTAAAGATTTGTTCGGAGTATAAATTGAACAATAGAGGAGACAGAACGCATCCCTAACTGACACCAGGTTGAATTTCAATTATCTTTGATTGTTCTCCTTCCACTCTTATGAATGCTGTCTGATTCCAGTACAAGTTTGTTATAATTCTGATATCTTTATCATCCAGACCTGTGTTCTTGAGAATATCTAATAGTTTGTGTTCTTGAGAATATCTAATAGTTTGTTATGCTGTACACTGTCAAAAGCTTTTTGATAGTCTATAAAACAGGCATAGATATCACAATTTACATCTCTGCATCTCTGAAACAAAACTTGTATGGAGAACAGAGCTTCTCTGGTTCCAACGGCATCTCGAAATCCAAATTGAGTTTTTGCCATTTGTTCCTCACACAGTTTATAGATTCTTTTATGTATAATTTTGAGGAATACTTTAAGCAGTTGACTCATAAGACTTATGGTTCTATATTCGTCACATTTCTTTGCACTTGCTTTTTTGGGTATAGGGATGAATTCGGATACGAGCCATTCTGGTGGAATGTTTCCGGTGTCATACATATTATTAAATATTTCAGTAAGCCACTTGATTCCGGTTTCACCCAGTAGTTTTAAGAATTCTACATGAAACTTGTCTGGACCCGGTGCTTTACCACATTTTGTTTGTCTTATAGCAGCTTCAACTTCTGATGCGGTTATGTGTGGTCCTATGCTAGAATTTACGCTTGAAGGGGTTGCTCTTAGGTATTTAGTCTCTAGGGAGTAAATGTTTTACTTCTGTCACAATTTTGATGCTATAGAAACCGACTTCTACTCCCGGTCGTGGAATAAATTGATTTATGGATGTGGCATTAGTTACTTCTTCAGGTAATTTGTTCCAGTCGCTCACTACGCGATTACACAGGAAGTTATGTCGAGAATTAAGTTCTGCTCTGGTTCTTAACAGGTGCATCTTGTGTAAATTGGTTCTTGATTGGAGTTTGAACATGGATTTTAGCTCTGGGCAGTCGTAATAATTGTTTAATATTCTGAAAGTTTCAATCAAATCGCCACATTGTCAACGTTGTTGCAGTGTTGGAAGTTTGAGCAGCTCAAGACGATGTGGGTACTCGAGTCTTCTGAATCCTGAATTAAATAAATATACGGTTGCATACAAGATAGGATTTGTCTTGGTTGCATATACAGTTAATTAAGTACGTAGACAAACTTTAAGGGGCGATTCCTTGATCAATGCTAAGATAAAAAATAAATTTTTTTTCAAAAATCTGGAAAACGCCTAGAGGTATTGTAATGAAACTTGGTGTAGGTAAATATTTCATAAAGTGGCATTGTTTGGTCAAAATAAATTTAATTTATTTCCACCAGCGTGCATTGGGGTCACCTCAGTTACCTTATTTCAAAAAAATCTGGTACGCCACTGTTTTTTAGTCAATAAGACAAGTTTTTTGGCTTCATCCATTGAAACTATACAAAAGCTGTATCTTTTATTTTTTTGATAGAATAAACATTTTGCGAGAAAAATGGAAAAATCTGTAACAGCAATTTCGTACATTGGACGTTAGTGGGACCTAAACGGCTTCGTTTTCAAAATACAGTGTAAAGAAGCTTTTAAATAATGTTATTTAATAAAAACCAATCTTACAATAGCTACACCTCTATCCGTTTTCCAAATTTTTGAAAAAAAACTGTTTTTGCTTAAACTTCAACACCTTGTATCTTGAAAACGAAGACGTTTAGGTCCCATGTTGGTATGAACTTTTTATCTTAGAATTGATCAAGGAATCATCCCTTAAAGTTTGTCTACGTACTTAATTAACACCCTGTATAATACAAGATTACCTACTAAAGTTATTAATAAATTATGTTTTTACTTTGTTTCACTAAAACTACGATTCATATTTAAGTTTAGCGAAATAATAAATACTTTGTCATAACGTTAGTTACAAGTTTGATACTACTGATCGTTAAGTACAGTTAGCTGAAATAGTAGGTAGGTATAGGCAGATCTCGCCCTTTGCGGCTTTGCGGTTCGCTGATTTGATTTTACGGGGGGCACCTTCATGCTCCCTTTTCTTTGCAGTTCGCGGATGTAATTGCTAACTGTTTCAACTTGCCCACACTTACGGCCGGTCTTATAAAGGTCACTAATCTGTCGTTAACTTCAATTCGCTGTTAAAATAAACAAAAGCGCTTAAAAATTTGTTTACTAAAGAATAATATGTCATAAGCGCCAATGTTTTGATGAGCTTTTGTTTATTTTAACAGCGATTTAAAGTTAACGTCAGGTTAGTGACCTTCATAAGACCGGCCGTAAGTAAATAAAGCAGACGTATGCGGTTTATGTCATGAACACCTAAATAACATTATTTATCACGAACTTGTAAACACACTTATCGAGCCTACTTCTTTGAATCTCTTATTACCAAATTGGACCTGAAATAAATTGTAAAATTATAACTTGAATAAACAAATGGACGTTCGAGCTTTAGATTCAAGTGGCAGACTTATGTTACGTATGGAATTTTAGTTCAAGCTTTACTGTCTTCTCGAGTGTTTCTGTGGAAAATTCAATTGAGTTTAATTTTTAAAACACGGAAAACCATGTTGTCAAAGCGTAAAGTTTCTGCTTCAGATTTGCCAGACAAAAAACGCAGAAAAGTTTTGGTTTTTTGAGGTTGCATAGCATAAATAAATCTGGTTAATGGAACCTAATCCCGTTTTTACCATTTATGTGCTTACTTGCGCATTGCGGTTTTGCGCTTCGTGGCATTCTTCTGGAACGTAACCCCCGCAAACGGCGAGGTTTGCCTGTACCTACTTAGTACTTATCAAGTACACTCAAAATTTTGCATTACACTGTAAATGTTACGGGAGTTTCCTAAATGGATTATACCTACTTTGCTATTAAAGTCTTCCATTATGAAAATTTTACCCAAATATGATTTTGTATCCAATGTTAGTTCCTCCCAAAATTGTTCTTTATGTATTGCAGTGTTGTTTTTGCTTAGTTTATAAACCATTATACATCTTTTTATTAGTCTTCCACCGATAATGCACTCTATTTCTGCAGCTGCATGCTTATGTTGATACTGCTATAAATAATGTGTGTCTGTCCACTGTTCAATTCGAATTCTCCTTCCCCTTTTTTAATTGTTATTGCTAAATTTCCAGTCCTACTTTTTCAACTCTTCTATCAATTCATATTCCTTCTCTTTTAATCCTCTAATACTCCAAGTATCCATTTTTCTTATTTACTTTGACATTATATTTGCCATGTTCTTGCCTAGTTGTTGACAAGTTTCCTTCCTTAACATTATGAACTGCTAGTTTTGTAATATACAGTTTTTCTTATTTTTTCCTTTTGGTTACTTACATCTTTGGTTCCAAGCTCATTTTTTCCCCATCCCTGCGTTGGCAACATGGATTTTGTTGTGCTGAAAATTGCATCTTGATATTTAGAATACATAGTTATTTTACATTCTTCAACTCGACGACACAAATAAAACATGACATTACAGATCTTTCTTACTGCATACGTACAATTGACTCTTTTACTAGAACTGTCACATCGCTAACTTCACTTTTACTAGCTCATTTGGTAATACGCAATTACATTTTACATTCTTTGGTTTATGGCCTCTTCTGCACGAAAGATGTTTTCAGGCCGTTTATGGCAGCTGCGCTAGAAAAGGTTGCTTGAATTCTGTAATACTTCATATTTCAGAATAGGTTAATTTTTAGTAACGTTGTAGAGTAAATTTAGTGCTTTGCCATAAAACAGCAAATCAATGCTTTAAAGAATCTGCTTTCGCTACTGTATCAGCATCCACAGCATCAGATGGAAGGTATTACTAAGACTGATCAGTCTTTCACCGAGGTGCCTCCAAAACGAAAAGATAACAAAATAAAAGGGTCCATTTTTAGTTCAGAAGTAATGGCAATGGAGGTGGAAGAAAAGTATGGTGTGCTTGCAGCTGCATTCATGATCAACATCAGCACCATCACGGATCGGTACCAGCAGCAGCAGGGCCAGCAGATCGACATCGAAAACCAGTTTTCCACAGAGAGCGAGAAATTGGTGACTACGCTCAACATCATACGAGAGCTGGACAGAGAGCGCCAGTTGGACAAGCACATATCGACATGCCTGCAGCAGGTGAACTCGATCGTGGACATGTTCGCCCGCACCTCCGTGCTGGCCATGCAGTACGGTGCCCTTCTGCACGAGCAGCGCCTGCTCAAGTGCATCGGTTTGATGATAAACTACACTGCTCATCTGAAGGAGGTTATAGAAAAGGCCGCTCTCCAGTTAAAGTTCATAAGGTAGTCGATCTGTCTCAAATTGCTGTTGCAATAAGGTATTCTAAGGTGTCGATAAGGAAATCGCACATGTGTGATAATTGAACGCGGATGTCGTGATATGTTATGATCAGTGAAAGATGATGATTAATTTATCAGTACTCTGCATGCCAAGGCCTTGTCTGTAACAAACGGACCTATTAGATGCTATGATTTGATTTATTCTTTACTACATTAAACAACCACAAATAAACTTCAGGTAGTATGCTAAATTTGATATGTTTTCTTAATAAACCTGTAGATTGCTATGCAAGTTTAATGTTTAGAACTATTGAAATAAAACTTTTATCAAATTTTTTAGAAAGAACTCGTTGAAAATGTCAGCTTTAATTTGTAAAAGATATCACTTGCTTTAATTGTCGCTTTCAGATTGTCCTTGGTGAGATGTCTGTATTTTTTTAAACAAATTACTGTTATTGGAAGTAGCAAATGATGTGTTGTTAAAAGTGTCATTGAATGATATGAAAATTGAATATAACCTGAAAATATGACTAAAATAGTGAATAATCAATAGCGTAAAGTAGTGGTGCGAATGTTCTAATTTTCAGAAAATAAATATTTCAAACGCTCACACGAGTGAAAATGCATTAAAACATGTATGAAATAACAGAGGTTAGTAGTAGTAGTATTATTTTTGGGGAGACTCATGTCTACCAAGTAGGCCTTTAAAGCCTTTAAAGCCCACAAAAACAAGTGGCAGAGAAGTCAGCAAGGAAAAACTGTACAGAAGAAGAGGAATCAGAAGAGATGGAAACTATTATTAGAAGCTGGATGAAGTAAAGGAGAAGTTAAAAAGAGAATTCAACAGAAAACTGTCATATACAAAATCAGAATGTAGAGGTGAAAGAAGAATGGGAGGAAACAGCAAAGGTATGGCGGAAACGTCGTGTGATATACACCCTAGACAGTGGAAAAGGTCTGATAAAACATATCATAATAGACCATTGCCAAAAAATGACATTTAGAGAACAACATGGGTATGACTGTTAAAATAGAAGACGCTTACAAAGTAGAAAAGACGAAAGTGAAAATGACAGTAGTGAAGTATGAAAATTTCAAACATTAGATAGAAATACTAACACAAAAGCAGAAACTACCAAGTAACCTCACTAAAGAACAGCACAAAATACAGCTGGCATTAAGAAAGGTGGCCCATGAAGAAAATCTTTGAGGAAAAACACACGAGTAGGTTTTGCAAATTAAATGCACATAAAAAAGAAAAAGAAAAAGATGAACATTTAGGGTAAGGCCATGCTTGCGTTTTATTCGCTGCGACATGATCGCCGCAACTAGGTCGCAGACATTTAAATTTTCTGTCCAGGCCATATTATAATACTGCATAAGAAACAATCTGTCGTGACGCTGGCAAAACGCTCTTCACAGCGTTTTCAACATTGGTCGCTGTCGCGGGTTGCAAACGTGGCCACCTACATTAGAATCCATAGAACACACCATTGCGACCTGGTCGCGGCGATCGTGTCGCAGCGACTAAAACGCAAGCATGGCCTTACCCTAAGGGAAGCACAATAAGAATAGGAGCATGGAATGTTAAAACTGTTGAAACCAGGGAAAATGGAAGAAGCGGCAAAAGAATTAGAGAGATATCAAGTAGATGGAATGAAACTATAGGAAGTAAAATGGCTTGGAGGAGGAAAATTAGACAAAGGAATATATGCGATTTGGTATGCTAGAGGAAAAAACAATGGATGGAGGGAACAGTATTTATAGCTTGAGAGAAAATAACAAATGAAGTTATACAACTTAAGGCTGGCGGAGGGAGAATATCATACATAAGAATAGAAAACAAACCGAGAAACTAACCAATATTATATGTGTATGCACCAACAGAAAAGGATAAAGAAGACGGAAAGCAAGTTTTCTATGAGGAACTAGAAAGAAGTAATGAAATGATGCCAAAAGAGGATATGACGATTATAATAGGTGATTTTAACGTGTTTAAGTAGGAAAGGAAGAATGTTACAGACTATCAAGTATACACACAATACCTCCTCCTCAATCCTTATCCCTTGACAGAGATGTGATGACTGCCATTGTAATAGTTGCCTGTCATTCTTCTCGATTAGCCGCCATGTGAATTGCCTCATGGACAGGGGTCCCAGTCATCTCCCGAATCTGGCCTGTTTATTGGCGCTGAAAGCAGTCTTGCTTCTTCTGCCGTTGACTTTCCTTTCATTAATAATTCCATATCATTATTACGCCTTGATATGTGCTTAAGATACGTTCGTAAATAACTGTATGAAGTAGAAAAGGAGTGCAGAAACAACAATACTAAAGCATTATACAGGCATATGAGAAAAGGAAAAAGACAAACGTAAATGGTTAGTATCAAAGAACAGTGCTGGAAGAAGCATTTTGAAGAATTATATCAGAACAAGGAAGCTGAAAGTAATATAGAAACAGAAGAAGAAGGTGAGGAAGAGGTAATCACAGTGAAACCAACATATGAAGAAGGTAAGAATGCAATTAAGCAATGAAATAAAAAAAGTGCTGGAATTGACAATATAAAAGCGGAGTTAATAAAAGAAGGTGGGGAAGAACTACATAAGAAAACATTGAAAATGATTAGAGAAGAGATGATTCCAGAAAAATGGAATACCAAAGAAAGAAGATTATGTCAGATTGTAAGATTTACAGGGGCATTGTATCATATAAAATTTTAATGATTATAATAAATGAAAGACTACAAAAATACACCGAAAACTTTCTAGGGGACTACCAGAAAGGTTTTAAAAAAGAAAGATCAACGGTCGATGCAATCCACGTATTAAAACAAATAATGGAAAACATATCGGAATATAATATAGGCATACACATATAGTGATGCAACAAAAAAAAATCGTTTTTTTTGTAAAAAAAACCAAGCGGTTGGTTTTTTTAAAATGCGTTTTTTTTCAGAATTAAAGTGTAGTGAATAACAAGTAATTTGTTTGGAAAAACAAAAAATAGATATTTTTAAATAAAAATAATACATTTCGTAGGTAAAGTGAATTATAGAATTTATAATAATAAAAAAAGCAAATATTTCTAAAGAAAGATAGAAATATAGCCAAATTAGATATACAGGGTGTTTGGGTAGTCGACGGAAAATTTTATAGGGGGAATCCTTGGCCCAAAATATGATGATTTAACTCAACTTACCTATACCGGGTGCTGACTTGCGCGACGCACCATAGGAATTTGCATAGTAAATTCTTTATGTTCAATTATTTGCTCCCCTAATTATTTTAGAGCTAAAGTGTAAATACATTTTTTGTAGAGAAAAAAATACTGCATCCATTCATACTGTTGCTAACAATTTTTCATTTTCCAGAACTGAAGGAATACAAAAAATCAAACTAGCATTTTTACAAAAATCAGTGATGCCATGGAATTATTGAAACAAGCCAATGCCAACGCAAGTGCGTGCGGGGCGATCATCCAGTCACTGCTGTTTTATCTTTTTCTCGTTTCGTTGTAAGTTCTGAACCTCATTATTGCACCTACAATTTATTATTTAATAACGTGCCTGTAGTCTTAAACTTAAAATGAATCAGTCTATTAATGGTTGTACTGTTTGGAATTTGCCGATACGGATATTTTACAATGAACAAGGAGCTTACTTAACGAACGTCCACCATACTCGTAAAACAATTTTTGTTATGGACAAGGTCTAGGTACCTTAGAGACATTAAGCAGAACATAATTAATAATGAATTATTATAAACGTCAAACATCAACGACAAACAAACAAACAACACATATTGTCCATATATCTAATACTTACTATATTGCTAGCGGCTATGAGTGGGAAACTCACCGATGAAGTGAGACACACAACCAACTCCTTCATGTATACGGTGAGCTGTGCGCAAGCGCGGCGGCGTCGTCCGCCCAATGGGGAAGTGGTCTAGTTTAAAATTCGCTTCTAAAGGCGGAGTTCGAATTCCTACGCATGCGCACGAGACGCGTTATACTCTAAGTGATACTATGTCGGCGCCGTAATGTTTTCTGAAGTTTCCAGGCCCTACCAGCAATATATGTGTATTATATATATGATAGTGTCGCTCCGCACGCACTTGCGTTGGCATTGGCTTGTTTCAATAATTCCATGGCATCACTGATTTTTGTAAAAATGCTAGTTTGATTTTTTGTATTCCTTCGGTTCTGGAAAATGAAAAATTGTTAGCAACAGTATGAATGGATGCAGTATTTTTTTCTCTACAAAAAATGTATTTACACTTTAGCTCTAAAATAATTAGGGGAGCAAATAATTGAACATAAAGAATTTACTATGCAAATTCCTATGGTGCGTCGCGCAAGTCAGCACCCGGTATACAAAGTTGCTTAGTTTTGCCGCTAGAGGGGTATAAAAACGAATAGCTTTTTAAAATTTTTTCAAATAAGTCAAAAAATCTTTGATAGATTTTATTCATTTTTTGGCCATGCGTTTTTACCAGTAAACTTAAGCTTCTTGTGGAATAAACTTTAATTTCGAAAATTACAGGTTGTTTAAAAACTTTGTCACAATAAATTATCCATCCATATTTTTTTAACCCCCTGTGTAATCACTACCATTTTTTTTCTACATAGTTACTTTAATTTAGAAGCTATTTTCTCTCTTACAAAATTTTAGTTGGGTAAACGGTTTAGCCACAAAAAAATATTTTCTCAGCCTGAATCAATAATTATAACTCAACACTAGGCTTGTAGGGATTTATAAAATATTTTTTTGTGGTTAAACCGTTTACCCGACAAAAATTTTGTAAGAGAGGAAATTGCTTATAAATTAAAGTAACTATCTAGAAAAAAAAATAGTAATGATTATACAGGGGGTTAAAACATTTAAAAAAGCTAATCATTTTTAAAGCCCTTTAGCGGCTAAACTAGCAACTTTGTATATAGGCAAGTTGAGTTAAATCATCATATTTTGGGCCAAGGATTCACCCCTAGAAATTTTTGCATCGACTTCTCTTAACACCCTGTATAAATAAGAAGATAATAAAAAGGATATAGGGCATTCTATTCTAATTAACGTATGTTGAAAAATACGAAGTTTAAAAAGACCAAAATAGATATTTATAAGACCAATAATTACATACTATGTATCCAGCCAAAGATGAGCCCTGCGTCATCGTTACACGAAGTTAGAACAAAAATCATTTTCTCTGTGCGTCACTCTCGTTATTTACAAGTGCGACAAGGATAGCATTACATTAGTCTCTGGGTGTTTGGAAATGGATTTGACTAGCGCGGTATGTGTCTGTAAAATACAGTGTTGCCGACCTTAATTATACATAATTTAGGTAAATTTTCAGGATTATTTATAATCTTTCATCGATTTTTGTAATTAAAACCGGAATTATAAGCAACATTGTATATGTCCATAAACATATGATGAACATCTGATCTGTCCTTCACATTTTTTTAGGTTATTTGACATACATGTTCTGTTGTTTTATGTTCGATGTCGTCCTTTGTTGTAATTGTTTTTCTTGTTTTAGCTCTAAAGACAGCTTTTTGTCATTGATGTTATCAAATGTAAATTAATTTTCATTATCCTGTCATTCTAGATCCACACATCTCAACGTCAACCCTGAAAGGTTACCCGTTTTAGTCTCCAGTAATTGTAGCGTTGTTTCGAGCGAAGTTGCTGATCAAAGTGGGCTGGATTGCAGTTCACCCAGTGATACCAGCGAAGTGGAAGTCAATGATGATACAGACAGGTACACTTTGTGCGTCTAGTACATTTTTTGTTATTGTAGTTTAATTGCACATTAATTATTTTGCGACACTTCATAGTTATGTTACTACGTGTTTGTCAAACAGAGGCAGCTATATTATTATCGTTGGAATATCCACGAAGAATTACTAATCTAGATCACTTTGATTTTTTAGCAGACGCTTGCTGTACAGACTGTGGAAGTATATGCAGTTTTTCAGCCGCAGGGTCACTGCAAGGAACGAATGGTGTTGGCTGCCAATCGTCTTTATAGTTGGAGCAGTGATTGCAGTCATTCTTATGAGTGTTGCGGATTTTAATACTGCTCCTTGCTCAGTAACTTATCCGTGGGAATGGGTGTCGTGGAGTGATATCATTGCACCCTACATCAAGAGAACACACCCTAATGGCCCACCACCTATTTAATTAAGATTTTTCTGATTTAAGTGTAACATTTAAAATTTTATTTGTTTAAATATATTTTCATGTACATATCGCTTTGTGATTTGTAATGTAAACGTAATGTACTATTTGATAAATAACGTGTCGAAAATATTTAAAATGGTAAGCTTTTTTTATGTATTTGTTTATTATAAAGTTTATGGGAAACCCCATTTTAACAATTAACAAATAAAACAAATATAGATACAGCAGTTAACATTATTATACAAAATTCATATATAAACAAATCTCAATAGGTAGATACATCTTATGATACACATAGCAGTAGTATACCAATATAAAAATGTGAAATATTGCATAAACAGACAAACAATACATTAAAATCAAAAGCAACATGTAGCGCATGATTGGCTTAGTAAAAGGATAAATATTATAGAATGTTGTTGATATTAGCTTTTTGAAGCTAGCAAGTGTGCTATTAAAAATATCCACTAAATTTGCAGAAGCATTGAGAATTTTGAGAGTTCTATTGATAGGCGAATGAGTGCCATAATTCGTGGTATAAAACTCAATGTGAAAATTCAAAATTACAGAGATTCCGGTTAGGTACATTGAATTTAATTAAACATAGTAACCCTGGACAGTTAACCAAGCCATTAACAACCTTATACAGTGCTTTAGTAAAGTATTGGATAAATTCGTTAAAAACTTCAGGAGTAACTATTGGAAAAAAATGCTCGGACTCGTCGATTTTTATTTTTATTTGCGCATTTTGTCAAATAACATCTATACATACAGGGTGACCCGCGTAGGATGTATGACGTCATCGATGTTTTTTTAAATAGCAACCCCCTTTTTTTATTACGGAATTTGATAGAAAGCATATTTTTATTTACATTAAACTGATTTTTGAGTAGAGGTCAGATGATCAAAAATTAAGAAAAAAATTAAAAAATTGCAAAATATTGTGGCTTCCATGTTACTACAATGTGTTGCATGTAAAAGATCCGTTGCTAGGGTTTGAATTCCGTAGTCTCGGCACAATTCTAAGTAGGACTTTTATCATATGATCACAGCAGTCGGTTGTCAGGCCATTTTAAATTCATGTACATGACCATTTGGAGCAGTTTTGGGAACAAAGTTGACGAGTTTGCCTGTATATAGATTCCTTTTCAGTCATATTTTATCGTAAAACACTTCAGCTACTTGCATCTAACAATTTTAAAGGTAACACGCACGTAGCTTTTGATTTTCTAAAAAGGTTCAGCGGAACCGCTCTAATATCTATGCCGTCGTATTTGCAGCTGTTTTTGCCTCGTCGCGTTTAAGAGCGCTTGGTTACTGTATTTTCAAAACATAGTCAATGGGAGCAAGCAGGATATCTTCCTAAATAATTTAAACGTCTGTCGCACTTTATCGATAGCGAGCCGTACAGCTTGCTGCGAGTTGCGATGTGATTGGCTGCATCTGGCAAGCGCAAAAAGGTGGCTTGTTGTATTTTCAAGCAGAGGGTTCTCGGCGAGCTGTGAAATGGCAGGGTGTGCTTCTGGGTGCATTTGTGATGTATTTATTGATGGCCGATCTCGCTCGTTAATTAATTCCGAAGGCCTGTTTGGCTAATTGTTCGAGATCTCATCTTACGAACAGGCTACTCAACGGCCTCGCAGGTTTTTGTGGTGGCCAAGGGGGCACAAGTCTTCCCGAATAAATTGGTCGATCCATTGGACATCACAGGTTCTCATCCACGCTTTGTCGACTGACAGCTGTAGCGATTGGTGCTGATCGCCTACTGCAATCAGCGCTTACGCACCAGGGCCAAGCCGCCAAATTGAAGGTATTGTGCGCTCCTATAGTTTTGCAATAATCGTTCATGTTTTGCCGCCAGCCAGCCATTAGAATATATATTCAGGGTGTCGAGCGACCGGGAATTCCTGGAAAACCGGAAATTATACGGGAATTTGAAAGTGCCTTTGAAAATGCGGGAATTGCTTAGGCAACCGGGAATTTTTTTATCAAAGGGAATTTGCAGCAATTTTTGCCATTTTACGGAAATAATAAGCCAAATTTCCGTAAAAACTTTCAGATTATCCGGAATAATTGCAAAAATGTACGGGACGCTCGAAGAAAGGTCGTTGTTTTTTTTTAAATGACCGGGAAAATACGGGAATTATACGGGAATTTTGAATGCCATAGCTGCTAGACACCCTGTATATTGAATTAAGCGTACTTGCTATTAGCGCCTAATCAAGGTATTGTGCGCTCATTCCTAAATTTAACCTTTGTGTTATTAAATTAAGCATACTTGCTATCAGCGCTTAATCTAGGCATTGTGCGCTCATTTCTAAATTTACCCGTACATGATTAAGTACTATTTTTAGATAAGGCGTCCTCAGCTGGGCTTTATTTCTTTTTAGGCTTAGCCCTTGTATAACTGCGAGTTTGTTGTGTACGCTGACCACGTTGGCACTGCTGTAACTTTCGGCCATGCATCTGGTCTAATAGATCTGTTTACTGTATTTGACTTATGATTATCCCTTGTATTTGTGCATGCTTGTTTACAGGGTAACTTAGTCGCTGTGTCAAGATTGATGTAAGGTGAAGCCCGAAAGTGGTTTATAAGCGTTGCAGGTAGGTCGACGCGCTTGTCGTTACACTGTTGGTAGTCCAGAGTTTGTACTCAAGTATCCCGTCCCGTTTGGCCTTCAAGGTTTGGTTAAGCGTGGGTTTCCTCGATTGCAGCTTGTGGCGCCCATTTATTGTGTATCACCCTATACATACCGTCACGCTTGCCCTGTGGTAACTTTTCTAGAACCACGCCCATCTCCCTGAGCTTATCAAGCCGTGGCCTTTAGCCTGTTTTGGGCGATTTCCAGGGTAAGTGCAGACGTTTCTCGGACATGTGTAAGTATTTGGCACTCCCTCACACGTGAGTGTCGCTAAAACAGTTTGATACTGTAACACGGTGTCTAAGGTACCTGGTACTCTGCATGCCTAGACCTTGTCCATTAACAAAAAATAACAAACAACAAGCTAAGGCCGCTTTCAGTGAGTTTGAGATTTGGCTGTGCTGTTAGCCCTAAATTAATGTCTGTGACGTAACAATAAGGAACTGGACGAAACAAAAAATCTGCAGTTTTTGGTCAGGTTTCCTGTAAGTATGGCTTGTTACTTCCTTTTACGATAAAGGAAATATTGGATTCACCCCAAAAATTAGAAATTGAGTTTTCAACAGATATTCACGTTTTAGAGTCCCCTGATCCCAAAAAAACATCTTTTTTCATTGGTCTGTCTGTGTGTCTGCCTGTCTGTGTCTGTGTGTCTGTCTGTCTGTGAACGGAATATCTCAAAAATGAAAAGAGGTGTGACGTTGAAACTTCATATATAAGTTTTGTGTAGTATGTAGATGAGACAGCAAGCTTTTGAAGAAAATCGCATAACCGGAAGTAGGTGTTTACTCTTGTGATTTTTGAGTTTTTTCGATTTTTCAAAAACTGCTTTAACGATTTTTTTCAAACTTTACATTTTTATTACATTTTTAATGTGTATTGATGTGAGCTAGGTGATTTTCCAGTTGAATACTGACAAAGTGGGCTTTTCTTGTTTTTTTTCAATTTTTTTATTAACTCCTATTTTAAATAGAACACCCGGTATATTATTACATTTTTGAATTCAGCTTAAAATTTTAGAGAGAATATCCCTTATGCAAATTTAGTTGGAAATTTTCCATGGTAACGGCAAAAATTGATAATCGGAAATTTACCGGAAAATTTCCATGTCACTGTCATCACAAAAAACCGCAAACTATCAGTACTTATATATTAGTTTCGTAATTTTTTTAGTAAAAATGTTTTCTTTACTGTGTTTTTTCATTCGTGATATTCTTTATCAAAATATAACGCGTGCTTAAAAAAATTCCCTATGGAAATATTTGGAAATATGTTATGCAGCTATTTTTTTTTCAACAAAAGCATTCGTGCATGCCTACAAGAAAAAATCCCTCCTCCTTCGCAGATCAGTTGGCATGCACTCATGCACTTATTGGAAAAATAGCTGCAGAACATATTTCCAAATATTTCCGGAAAATTTTCAAGCACTTGTTATATTTCTACTGAAAATTTGTCTCTTCAACTAACGCTCTATTTTGTACCGCTTTTATAGAATTTGTAATATTTGAAAATTTTTGACAAATTGTTAGGTCATTTTGGCAGTCTACAGCAATTCAGTTAGTCATTTAAGCTTTTGAGCAGCCTGCCTGTATTTTAGACCCTTTTTAGTTATTTGGTTTCATAGCGTAATTTAATAGAAATGATGTTGGACGCCCCTGGCCTCCAAGCGCAATATCTCGTATCATTTTGGATACCCCTTTAGTTTTGTTGTGGCAGCTGTATGTAAACGCCTCCAACATTTCGAACTTTCAAGAATTTAGCCTGTAGGTGCGACAAGGACGGTTAGTGCCCGGTTCGCGCCAAAAAGTCACATGTCTGGAGGATTCCGCGTTGGGATTGGTTGAAGCGTTTTATCGAGTCCAGGTGCACTTGATGCACGCTTAGTACAGTAAAATTGTCGGAAAATACCCCGTCACCTTAAAAAAATTGGCCGCGGCGATTCCTCTTGCCCAGTGGTTTAGGGTCATTAGATAAGTGTAAAACCAAAAAGGCGTCACCCCACCCCTTGCCAAACAGCCGCCATCTTGATAACAATTGAATTGGTTTTTTCTCGCGATCCATTGGTCTCACAGAAAAAGTTATTGAACAAAAAATATTGGAAATAAAATTCTACACATTTTTTATCTTTGCCGTGATACCGAGAAGTTGGTATTTAAAACGGTAGAGGGCAACAAAGTTACCAAAAATCTGTTTCCGCCATTCTAGCTCTGTGGGGGTGTTTTTTTCCGAAAATTGCGAATGTGAAAGTTGTAGTGCTTGAAAAAATATGCACGAATCTCTTTTAATAATGGGATTGATTTAAATAGTCTCCGAGTGACAGCCCTTCAAAGTCCGCGCAGCGTGGGAAATGTACGATATATTACGGCGCCGGCGCAGCGAAGTAACCATTTCTCTTTTGCGAGAAAAATCGTCACATCACTCAAGTAGTTTCAATGTGAATAGGTTTTCACAACCTACAGAAATTCTACACATTTTTGGTCGTTGCCGCGATACCGAGAAATTGGTATAGGTAAAAGAAATGAAAATGATGGGAAAGGAGTACATGAGCCCAGAATGATATATATCATTTGGTTCAGATCCGTACAGCTCTTAGATTTGCTGGTGTAATATTTATTATATAATATGATAATTGCAATTGTTTGTAAATTTTGCCACAGGAATGACCAAAATTCAACAAATTGACAATTGCTTTATCACGTGCCATTTCTGCAAAAATAATATAGACACCTGTCTATATGTTATTAAACAACAAACAGCTTGTTTCACTTCAACTAAAACATGCTATGGTGAACGAAATTATATTTTGATCGTTTGGGCTAAATGAAATGAATCGGTAATTTATTTTATCTACTCCTACTGTACAATAGCCATTAATTATGATTCATAATTCACAGTTTGCAGCCAACCATAAAATTCTATTTTCATTATTCAATAGTTTGCAAGTTGCAACCAATCAGAAAATTATATTTTCATTACTCAATAGGTTGTAGCCAATCACAAAATTCATTCTTATTATTAAATGACTTTTGAAGTTAACAGCTGTCACAAATGTCATAATTGGGAAATATGAACACACAACTCCTATTGCACAGGAGTAGATAAAATATCGTATTATATTCGCGATTATGACCATTATTCACTCAGATGACTTGTGCCACGCGCCTTCGGCTTGTGGCGCAAATGTCATCTTCGTGAATAATCGCTGTCATAATCGCTCATATAATAATATACTATTATTCAATTTTGACAGTTTAAAGTGACTTTATTAACTCCATAACCTTCATAAACAGTCTATGATACACAAGTGAAATATAAGTGTTTTAATTTACAAGAGAATTAAAAAAGTTTAATTCACTAGAGAATTAAAAAAGTTTCAATGAAGAACAACATATTTTTATTATCTACAAATATTTACATTCAATTATTCATTCTCTTTGTAGTGTGTAATATATAATTACTAAAATTTAGATCAAATCGACGATGAATTGGCAAATTTATATCTTAGTTTGAATATTTTTTAAATTTTTTATTCAAAATTTCGTCAAAATTGAATAAAAACATATATACGCCACGTGAATTAAACATTTATTCACTCAAAGATATGATCTCACTCGCACTACGTGCCCGTGAGCTCAACATCTTTTCGTGAATAAACGTATGTTTAATTCAATTGGTGTATAATATTTATTAAAGTTAGTGTTTCCCGACTACTTTTTGTAATTTGTTATTGTTAAAGCTGTTATAATACTGCTAAAAACTTCTACAATTACGATGTAAGAATATTGACCAAGAAGATTTTAGTTTGTGGGTACAAAATAAAGATACAGGAAAAATCTTAACTGTGCCAAATGATTTGATTCTGGGCTCGTATATTGAAAGTAATTTCTTTTTGCATAAACCCTAAGATATATTGTAGTCTACTCAGACACGTTTTCTTTTTTTGGAGCTGTTTCTTCGTCTTGGTTCGGAGCCTCGGACACAACCGAGTTATTATCGACCATGATAGAAGTGTTGCTTGAACTCTTATTGAAAAAAGAGCTCACTACTTGTTATAAACGCAATGTGAAAAATTGTTGGAAAAAAATCGTAAATACGATTGCGAGTGCTGTTTCGTGATTGTATTCTAATTAAAAATGGATAATAGTACGAGCGATAATGGTTTTCTTTATGTTAACCAAATGGCAGACATGGCATCTCGTTAGTTATAATAAGTGCGGGATATAAATAATTTACATCTCTCCACTTCTCCGCGCTGCGCGGACTTTGAATGGCTGTCACTCGGAGACTATTTAAATCAATCACATTATTAAAAGAGATTCGTGTATATTTTTTCAAGCACTACAACTTGCACATTCGCAATTTTCGGAAAAAATCACCCCCGCAGCGCTAGAATGGCGGAAACAGATTTTTGGTAACTTTGTCGCCCTCTACCGTTTTAAATACCAACTTCTTGGTATCACGGCAAAGATAAAAAATGTGTAGAATTTTATTTCCAATATTTTTTGTTCAATAATTTTTTCTGTGAGACCAATGGATCGCGAGAAAAAACAAATTCAATTGTTATCAAGATGGCGGCTGTTTGGCAAGGGGTGGGGTGACGCCTTTTTGGTTTTACACTTGTCTAATGACCTTAAACCACTGGGCAAGAGGAATCGTCGCGGCCAATTTTTTTAAGGTAAAACGACGATTTTACTGTACTAGCTGGCCTCACGGCAGTTGGCAGAGGGTCGAGCTTGAGTAAACTCGTATGGTGGCAGTCCGTGTTCTTTTTACGTGTCGTTGCATGAATGCAGCATTATGTCGGCTTGTTAGCCCTTTAAACCGCGGTTCTTTTGCTAAGTACGCGGGATCACGATCGCTGTGTTTATACGTGTAACGGTTGCGTTGTCAACATTTGCATAACCCTGGGAGGTCAACGCAAAAACATCATTCCGAACGAAGCCGGACAACTCGGCGCCGCCATCTCGGCGCGGGGCCAGCTCGGCGCCGGGACAACTCGGCGAAGAGCCATCTCGGCGCCAGCCAACTCGGCGCGAGGCCATCTCGGCGCCGAATTCAAATTTGTAAAAGTACATTGTGCACTACGTAAAAAATTTATTATAAAAAAATCATAAATAAAGTGATCGCCAAAAAGCTGTGATCAAATGAAAAAAAAATATTGAGAATTTCTTGGAAAATCAAACACTGGCGACCAGAGGTGGTTGCAAAGTGATTACAAATGAGCCAAACAAAAGTTGTCACATGACTTCCGTTATCAGTAAAATTTTACGTTTTTTTTTAAAATAATTACGAAGCATGCATTTACTATTCAAGATAGAGACACATTTTACGAAAACAAGTTTTTTGACCTTGTGATTGTTCAGTCAGCTAAAACTACCACACAATAAAAAATCTCATTGAAATATTGCTTAAATTCCGAAAAATAGCACTTTTTGGATTTACACAATTTTGAAAAACGCCATTTTCTAAGTAAAGTGTTTTTTATATGACAAATATTTCTTTAATGTTTATTTCCCAAATCAAAGAATTTTATTTTTAACAATTTTTTTTATTATGAATTAAAAAACTTTTTGCAAAATGTTTGTTTTTTCATAGCCCTCTTTGTTAAAAGTATAATTCTTTGATATGGGACCTAAACATAAAAGATAATGTGAGAGATCAAAGTAGGCAGAAGATTTTGAAATTTGGTATAGAAACCTAGATGTTGATTCTAAACAACTTCTCTTAATAACTATTTGTCGTATTTGCTACATAAAAGACACGATAGTCTACAGTAATAGTTATTTACCTAACAAGTTCGTAATTTTCCCAAATGAACACTGCATGTAGTGCGAATTCTTCCCGAAGGAGTTACGTACAATGTTTTTTGTAATGAATAACTAAAAATATTTTAAAAAATTAAAAAATTATTATTTAGTGTTTTACTAATTTACTGAGTTGACAGCACAAATCACTAAACTTTTATACCTATCCTACGCACCAACGCACCTGTTAGTTTTTGTCGACGTTTACAGCGCCTCTGGCGTTTGCAGGAGCATTTAAACCAACGAGGGACAATCCTCTATATAATAAAGGAGAACGATCCAGACGTGTGTGTCCCGAGGGCCTCCTTGGAGAGGGACAGAACCCCGAGGGTCACCTTAGAGATGGGCGGAGCCCCGAGGGCCTCCTTGGCGAGGAGCGGGGCCCTGAAGGACCTCTTGGAGAAGGGCGAAGCCCCAACGGCACGTTTGGAAATGGGCGGAGCCCCGAGGGCCCCCTTGGAGTGGGACGGAGCTCCGAAGGTCCCTTTAGAGATGGGCGGAGCCCCGAGGGCCGTTTTGGGAAAGGGCGAAGCCCCTAGGGCCCCCTTGAAGAGGCGCGGATTCCCGAGGGCTCCCTTGGAGAAGAGCGGAACCCTGAAAAACCCCTTGGAGAGGGGCGGAACCCCGAGGGCCCGCTTGGAAATGAGTGGAGCCCCGAAGGCCCCCTTGGAGAGAGGCGGAGGCTCGAGGGCCGCTTGGAGAGGGGCGAAGCCCTAAGGGCCCCTTTGGAGATGGGCGGAGCCCCGAGGTCCCCCTTGAAGAGGGGTGGAGCCCCAGAGGCCCCTTTGGAGATGGGCGGAACCACAAGGGCTCCCTTGGAGATGGGCCAACGTAATAGCCCTAAAAATGGTGGTAAATTGAATAGAATAAACCGCGCAATAGCGCGCGCAGCCCCGTTTATTATAAAAATTTACAAAAAACACAATTCTCCTAGTTTTTGTTGAAAAGTAAAAAACACCGCAGTGCGGGAAAAGTAACTTGCGGCGTATCGGGAATGACCGGGAAATATGAATTTTGAAGTCATGAGTACAAAAAATAGTTTTTTTGAAAACTTTCAAGGCATACTTGATTTTTCAAAACTGAAATGCTGTTAGAAATTCGCCTTTAACCAAGCAGGGCTGAACCCAAAAAAATAAAAATTTAAATCGAGAATTTGTTACCTTTTACAAGAGTCGTTTCACCTATCCGGGGACACACTGTATATACAGGGTAATTTTTAAGTTGATTCTTTCCTTTTGCCAGGATATAAAGCTAAAAAAAGTAAGTCATTTACCACTTTTGCGAAATATCAAAACTAACGGAGGTACAAGGTGTTAAAGTTTCAAAGTCTGAACGAAAATTACTTAACGAAAATTAAACTAAACTTAATCTAACTTAAATGATCAAAATTATCAGCATTCGCTTCTACACACACATTCCGCGTATAAGAGCGATGCGGCAGCGGCATTTTGACGACACCCCCAGTAAATAATAAGCATATTCACTCATTCATTATTTTCATAAACATGAGCCATTATTGCAGCAATAACATTAAGAAAATTACAATGGAAAACTACTTGACAGATCATTGCTTGACAACAGAGATAAACAAAAATAAAATTGTCCAGCCGCCTTTGCGCCAAAGTTTAGTTTTGAATTTGAAACTTTAACACCCTGTACCTCTGTTAGTTTTGATATTTCTCAAAAGTGGCAAATGAAAAAAAAGCTTACTTTATTTAGTTTTATCCTGGTAAAAGGAAAGAATCAACTTAAAAATTACCCTGTATACAGGGTCTCCAGAAAATACGTGTACAACGGAAGACCACAAGTTCCTTTGCCCGAAATATGATAATTTAACTCAACTTGCATATATACAAAGTTGCTTAGTTTAGTCGCTAGAGGGCTTTAAAAATGATTAACTTTTTTAAATGCTTCAACCCACTGAATAATCACTTATAATACCATGAGTAGTCAAAGTTATGTTGAATATTTTTGCCGTGGTATCACGAATGTCCATTGCGCTTAGTATCGATTAAGACGAGTGCTCTAGCACGAGTACTAATCCTAAGCGCAATGGACATGAGTAGTGATACCATCGCAAAAATATTCTACTTAGCTTTGCCTAAGAATGGTATTCGAGAGACTATTCAATGAACCAAACTACTTTTTCAAATTAGTTTTCAGTAAATCTAGCACGAAACTACGCAATTTCTATAGTAACAGAACACTAATATTGACTTTTTCTAATAAAAATCAAATTTGTTTAAAATATTCACTATACCACTAGTGAAAATTGTCGATTATTTTCACTAGTGAAAATTGTCAATATAGTTCTTTTTTATTGGCTCAAAAACGTCAAATCTTCTATTTTTATTCAGTTTTTGGTAGATGACAAGTGAGTTGAATAGTCACTACAATTTTTTTTAAATAGTTACTTTAATTTAGAAGCTATTTCTTTTCTTACAATATTTTAGTTAGGTGAACGGTTTAGCCACAAAAAATATTTTCTAAATTCCTAAAAGCCTAGTGTTAAGTAACAGTTACTGATTCAGGCTTGTAGAAAATTAGGAACTATTTTTTGTGGCTAAACCGTTTACCCAACTAAAATTTTGTAAGAGCGGAAATAGCTTCTAAATTAAAGTAGCTATTCACAAAAAAACATTGGTAGTGATTATACAGGTGGTTAAAAAAATATGGATGGATAATTTATTGTGACGTTTTTAAACACCCTGTAATTTTTGAAATTAAGGTTTATTCCACAAAATGCTGTAGTTTACTGGTACAAACGCATGGCCAAAACATGAATAAAATCTATCAAAGATTTTTCGACTTACTTGAAAAAAATTAAAAAAGGTAATCATTTTTGAAGAACTCTAGCGGCTAAACTAAGTAACTTTGTATACAGGGTGTCAGGAAAGTCAACCGTGGCACTTCTGGAGATACTAGGGGACGCTTTATGGAGTCGAAAAGTTCTAATCCATTTTTGGCTTAGAAGCATAATTTCTTCAGAATTCACTGTTGAAATTGGCACCGCAAATTTTGTGAACCGCTGTATGGTACCTACTGCATTTTTGTGTTTTTGATGCTTTTTTGTCAATCAATGTCAATGTAATAAATAATTGCGTGTTTGACTTTTGTAGTAAAAATATACACCGTGCAGGAGTATGCTGATATGTTTTTTGTGTATGGTGTTCTGGTGCTGTTGGGCCTGTGAGTACGTCGATATTTTGTCTTCATTGTTGGATTTAAAATTATCAAACTCCCTTTTAAAAGTGTTCTAAAAGCTAATAAATTATGTATGTAGACGGTATATGTGACAATTGTTTTCCCAGCCTATCTCAAGGCACTGCGTCAAGCCTCCAATTTAAGGCAAAGTACAACAGTTCTCAACTTTTTGTTTTAATTTTCAACATTTGTTTTTACGAAAACTATGCTTCTAAGTCAAAAATGGATTAGAACTTTTCGACTCCATATAGCACCCCCTAGTATCTCCAGAAGTGACACGGTTGACTTTCCTGACACGCTGTATAGGTAAGTTGAGTTTAATCATCATACTTTGTGCCAAGAAACTTGTGGTCTTTTGTTGTACACGTACTGTTCGGACACCCTGTATACAGTCTGTCCCCGGATAAGTGAAACGACTCTTGTAAAAGGTAAAAAATTGTCGATTTAAATTTTCAATTTTTGGAGTTTAGCCCTGCTTGGTTAAAGGCGAATTTCGAACAGCATTTCAGTTTTGAAAAATCAAGTACTCGTATGTCTTTGAAGTTGTCAGAAAATCTATTTTACTGTAGAGTAGTGTGAGTTTTATGTAGAAAATACGACAAAAAGTTATTAAGAAAAATTGTTTAGAATCAACATCTAGGCTCCTATACCAAAATTTCAAAATCCTCTGCCAACTTTGAACTCTCATATTTTCTTTTATGTTTAGGTCCCATATCAAAGAATTTTACTTTTAACAAAAACTGCTTTGGAAAAACAAATATTTTTAACAAAGTTTTTTTATTTCATAATAAATTGCAATGCATGTTTCGTAATTATTTTAAAAAACTGTAAAATTTTACTGATAACGGAAGTCATGTGACAACTTTTGTTTAGCCCATTTGTAATCAGTTTGCAATTACCTCTGGTCGTTAGTGTTTGATTTTCCAAGAAATTCTATATAATTTTTTTTCATTTGATGCCAGCTTTTTGGCGATCACTTTATTTATTATTTGTTTATAATAATTTTCATACGTAGTGCACACTGTAGTTTGCGAATTTAAATTCGGCGCCGAGATGGCCTCGCGCAGAGTTGGCTGGCGCTGAGATGGCTCCGCGCCGAGTTGTCCCGGCGCCGAGCTGGCCCCCGCGCCGAGATGGCGGCGCCGAAGTGGCGGCGCCGAGATGGCGGTGCCGAGTTGTCCTAGACCCCATTCCGAATGGGGACTCGTGAGGACATCCAACCATTTTTCTCCTGTATCGCATGAGCCACGTTAGGTGCCAGATGCCCGTTCGACTGCTGTGAGGAATGCTTTTCCACCTGTCACTAGCTGAGCCAACGAGGTAACCGGTAACGATTTGTAATAACCTTTGTGTCGCCGCAAATTTTAATTGTACCGCTTCTCGCATTCAACTTTTGCTGTAAACATGATGCCAGAGTGACGTACAATCCTTGTAAAAATCACTGATGCTAATTAACGCTTACTATATCGACTAATTTTAATTGTACCGCTTCTCGCATTCAAATCTTGCTACAAACATGATGACAGAGTGACGTACAGTCCTTGTAAAATGTACTGTGGCGTGTCAACGCCGACTTGACTACTATCGTATGTTTTATGTGGAATCGTTTGTGAAATAGTACAGTGCAAGTACACTCTAACTAAAAATTCATTGGTGTGCGTCAACTTGTGCGCCGTCAGCCCACTTTAATGATAGCGCAGTCAGCGCTTAAATTTAATATTGCGTACCGCCAGTTAGTGCAGCCTTGTACGTCATAGTACAGGGCGCTCGATTGACTCGGGCCCGAATTCAGGCCTTGTCGTTACGGCGACCAGCCGTTGGGCTTAAGCCTACGTTCAGCCATTACATCTGGCCTCGGTCTGGTATCCGACTCGGCTGTGCGCCGGCCCTATAGACAGTAAGCGCTTCCCCCAGCAGGGCTTAACGATTAAGTCAATCTTTTGAATTACTATACTTGTATTTTGTAGCATGTTTATTAGATCACCAACGGAGATCCAATAGATGTATTAACCTTATCGTCTTTTTCTTGATACTGTTGCGCCTTGTGCATGTATGTTGCAGGGTGACTGTGTCACTGTGCCACAACAGCTGTGAGGTGAGGCCCAGACGCGGAGGAAAAACATTCCAGGTAGGTGGTCGCGTCTGGTACTGTACCGTGGCTCCCGAAATAGTTATTCGCGTATTTTCCCGAAATAGTTATTCGCGTATTTTTTCCGAAATAGTTATTCGCGTATTTTTCCCGAAATAGTTATTCGCGTATTTTCCCGAAATAGTTATTCCCGCATTTTCCCGAAATAGGTATCTGGGTATTTGCTCGAAATAGTGATATGAGCATTTTCTTGAAGTAGTACCTTGAGTGCTTCTCGCCCCGCTTAGCCGTCCAGTTCCGGCTGAGCGTGGAGATCCCGAGTCAGAGCTGGTGGCGCCCTCTCTCTAACAACCTACTCATATCGCGTAACTCTTGCCCTATGGCGTGCCGGTGTTAACCCCGCCCATCTCCATGAGCGCATTTCAGCCGAGGCTTTTAGCCTGTTTTATCGATCTCCCAGGGTGAGCGTGCCCCATTTTCCGGATTTGTTTAGTACTCGATACTCGTCTATCAGCGGGTGTCGTAAGGACAATTTAATACCGTAACAGGCATATTTTTGGCGCCCGCATGTGGGGCATTTGTTGGCCTTTTTCTCGTTAAGCCTACCCGTTGTGCGCTTAGTTTGGCGCTCTAACGTCTGAGGCCATTGTTTGTTTGTTTTTCTCGTTAGACCACCCGTGGTCCGCCTAATTTTTGCACCCTAACGAGTGGGGGTTTCGTTCTTGCTTGACAACGCCCGGCCTCATTTTGGGTTTTTTTCTTTTGTTTAGTCTCTTTAAGGAGCCTTATTGACGTAGATCGTGTCTGTTGGTAGTCTCGTTAAGCCATCCGTCACCCTTTTGCGACCTTCTCCCGATTTTTCCCGTTTTGGCCGTCTAAGATTTGTTTCGGATATATGACTTAATTATCTGATCGAGCGCGCACGCTAACGTCTATTGTCGCACAATTGTACTTGAAGAAACTTCTGTAGTTTAATTTAAGCTTCTGCAGTTTAAATAAAAAGTTTTTAAAAATTGCTTCGGCCTTTTGCTACACGAAATTGGCGCAGTCGGTAGGATACACAAAAGGCACTAAGCATGTTTCGAAAATTAAAAATTAAAGTGCACCTTGGCTTTTAGTCTTTATTGTGTATTCTGAAGATCTGCCACCCTATTGTTGGCATCGAGGTCCAGGGCTCTACGGAACAAGCATCGTCTACGGGATTTCTGTGAAGCAGAAGCCACAACCCCAGGATCAACCGTTGGTGATCTTTGCGTGGGACAGCCATCGCCCCGGAGAAGCATCACTGGTTCCAGTTTCAGCCTATTGGAGGCACCTGATCATCGTGATCAATAGACTATCGAAGTCACCAACCAACCCAGCATGCTAATGTAAGCAATTTAAATCGTTTTAGAGAGTAATTTAAACCAACTAATTAAAAGTAATACTAAGCTAATATCAAGTTATTGCTTGTAAGTGCATTTGATTATCGAATTAAATCAACTATCTCAATATCGATAGACGATATGAGCCATTGGTTTATCAAACAAAGCGTGGTAAGCGAGCCTACTCAGTGTAAACGCTAAGTCTACTTAATTTCTGAGTATACTCACGCTTTGTGTGTAGGAACCTTGATTTAGGCCTCTACTAATACTTAAAAAACATTTACATAAATTAAACTGCCAATAACTTTTGAATATAGTGTTTTTACTTACCTTTAGGTCGGCGTTCTATATTTTTAACACAACAATTGATTACCTTAAAAGTGTATTTGAGGCCCGTCTCTAGCAACAGTGAAGACGTCGCGAATTCTTTAATTAAGATGTTAAAAGGGAGCGCCAACAAGTTTGACTCAAGTACACTAATATAGGTCAAGAAACTTATAACTTCAATTTATATCTGACAATACGATTATTGAACTCAATGTCTAAGAAGAAAATGAAAGAGAGCAATACCTTTAGCTGGCTTTATTATTTCTCGCACGTTGTATTCCTTGATTTGACAGTTATTCAACTACGCACTACTATTTGCACGGGATACCCCAATTAACTTAAACCAATACGTTTAATGTGTACACACTGTTCTTATATGCGAAAGACTATCAGATTCTAGTTAAATCACTTATCTGTTTGTTGTTATACTTGTAGACATTTAATAAATCCAATGACTTTTAACAAATGTCAGCTTGTCAGCCCCAATCGTTGGTTGTCAACTGCTGTACGTAGATCCCAAAACTGCGTAATGATTTTCAGCAGACTAACTTCCCGTAGGTTTTACGCCTAATACTTGTTGCTATAATATCGAATTTCAAGATAGAATGAGGTAGCTGCCAGAATAATTATACGTACCCTGATAACAGGAAATAAACGATGCAAACGTTTTCCGTGGTTCCTATATCGCTTCTATGCTCGAATCTACATTCGTCGGAAAGTGATACTCGCTCCCATAATTCCCTACCAGGACGGTCGGTCAGTATTATTCACCTACTATAACCCAAACCACGAGAAATTGCAAGAATATCACAACATTTTCTACGAAACCTTTTGCACGTTAAAATGCTTTCACTCGTTTTTCAAAACAAAATCCGTTATTTATTTTCTACACTCTAGTAGCAACCATTGCCACTCTGATATTATTTTTTATGAGATTTCACCGCGTTATTCCCACTTGATCTTTTATTCCCTACTTATATACCGTAAACTACTAGTATTAGTGCCATATGCTTTTAGCACGTAACAATAGAAAACATCAATCAACAACTTTTAGACGATTTAAATTTTATTGAACAAGAAATTTAAAACCCAAACATGGCACTATTTCTTGCAGGATTTAGTGTTCGTATGATTTCGGACACAACGACATACAATGACAACCCCGCCACCCTTTCGGAGTTTATTAGATCAGCAGAACTCATAACAAGTCAATTTTTGGTGCCACAACAGCCCGAAGCTTATGTAAATAAATTTATAATTTTATCTATTAGGAACAAACTTACGGGAAAGGCACAGGAGCGAGTTAAATCTAACAACCGTTATGTCCAAAATGCGATAAAACTTTTAAGAATCTCCCATAGATTTTTATAAGAGGGTGCGAACCCTACTAGCGACTTTTAATTCAAAAATTTATTTAGAACCGAAAGCGCAAGTAGTAAAAGATTACAAATTAACAACAACTAAAGCATTAGCTTTAAGAGCTTTCTTTTCCGGTATTCGTGAACCTTTTGGAACCTTGCTAAGAGTTAGGAGCCCTCGCAGTTTAGAAGGCGCTATTAAAATAGTTTGCGAAGAAATTGACATCAGCTACTCTAACAGTGCAGCACTCAATTCCACTCAAAATTTAAACCAAAAAACCAAATAACAAGCCTTACACACCTAACACTTATTTCGCGCAAAATTCAATCCCTTATTTTAACTTTCAAGATCAACATAATCCGAATTCCCACAATTACACATATAAAGATAAAGTAAATTTGTTTTTATTCTAAATAAACTACAAGTTGCATTGTATTCAAATTTTTATCCTACGGCTGGTCCCCTGAGTCGGTAGGCTACCTCTCGTACATCGAAATATGCCAGCGAACTTCACAGCGTTCGTTTGGTAAAGTTGGCGAAACTGTAACACCAAAACAAAACTTAAAAATGTCAACTAGTGTCGGTGTAAACAAACTGGAGATTCTAATTTATTTTAATTATAAAGTGACTGGATTGAAGCTATGAGTTGTTTAATTTAAGTGAACACCTATACACGTGCACGTCCTTGTGATAGCATGCATGTGCACTTGGCCCTGAGCCACGGGTCAAATTCCATCTAACGTTATCGACACCTCGGTGCTTGCGAAGGTCGTCTGCACGTCGTGACCAAATATTCTACTATAGGGTGAGTATCAATTTTTGCAATGCTTCCACATAAAATATGAGATTGATTTTGTAAAGTGCAAATCTATAACTCAAACGAAGTTTACTGTAACGTACTCGGATGTACTTGCAAATTTTACTGCACGCTGACAGGTGCTTTAATAATTCTTTACGGGATTTGAATTATTGCTAGTTTTGTTGCTGTGAAATAACCTCAAATGACAAACTCCGACATTCCAGCTGTGTGTCTATCCGTTTCGTAGGACTGCTAGAAACGTGTACGCTGCGAATCAAAATTATTTCGATAGTCCCAAATATAAGATTAATTCGCAGGCAAACGGCAAACGATTATTCCAGAAATACGATTAGAATGTAGTCTGGTACCTGAGGGAGTCGAGGTATTAGCTCGAATTCTTCCGGTCGGTCTCTGGTGTCGGAGACGCGGAATCTTCCGCTGCGAAAGCCGCAGAAAGCAGCTGAAGGCCGGGCTAAGTTCTGGTAACGATCTCCTCGAGTACCCTGCTCGAATTCGGTGTTAAACGCGGCGATCGGCTCTCGCGACTGCTCGCGTATTAAGGAAGGAGTGCGCCGTGACCGATCCTTCGTATCGACCGCGTCGATCAAGTGGCTCGCGTCGATTCTGCCAGTTCGAGCGCATTGGAAATTTTAATTGGAACGTCCATTGTTGCGAATATTAAGCGCTGTTAATTTTAAATTACGTTTGGTAGCGCTTAATTACGAGCGAAAAGTTACAACCTCAGAACCAAGGTCCTAATCTGAACAAACGTCCTAACAACCAATCTTCTGTACCCTACATCCGACATTCGAATCAGCCTCGTAATTTTCATTTAAACGACGAATATTGCAACGACCACTATAGCCCCGAATTTGACTATTAGGAAAACTACCAGAACATGACGCAGAAGAAGACAGACTTGAGGAAGCTGCAAATTTTCGATAAAAGTCTCGGAAAACCTAATAGACACATCTAATTTGAATTTCCTTAAATCAAACTTGCCTATGGCATAATTTCCGGTACTCAAGATAAACTTTTATTAGACACAGGTAGCAACAAAACTATCTTATCACCAAAATTTGTAGAAGAACATTTTCCAAATTCAGTAATTAATTATAATTTCCAAATTTTTACCGCCTATGGTACAAGTATAATGATAAAGTAGCTGACGTCCCAATTAACTCCCTTATCAAGGAACCCCGAACACATTTGTGTTATTTGTTCGACTTCAACCTGAACTACGTAGGAATTATAGGTGCAGATCTTTTGGCCGATCTTAACGGAGCAATATACTTCAAATGGATGCACGTCCAAACAGATAGTACTATTATACCATTCTACTACAAATCTTCTATGCTACGCCAAGAACAGCAACGTAGAAACGAATGTATTTTACTAGAATAAAGCCACACCTGGCATCTATTAAACGACAAACCCTGGGGCCCAGATCAAAAACTCAAATCATTTTACCTACTGTTAATAATAACTGCACATATTTATGTGACAAAGCAAAATTCAATCAATTTTGTCAAACGCCTCGGGCCATCGCAAAAGTGCACAATAATTATTTTCATACCACTGCTATAAATACTTCTGCTGAGATTTTTACATTTGAAATCTATCAACCTTAATTTTTAGACGAGCTTTCAAAACCCGATAATACCCAATGTCCAAATTAATAATGTCGAATTAACGTCACAATCCCGCAACCAAATATTAAATAAAAATCTGGGTAACATCATTATGCCACATTTAAATCACGAAGAGGCCCAAGCACTTAAAACCCTCTGCTACCAATTTAAAGATATTTTTGATTCCCCTAAATTGCCCCTCACATTCACGAATCTAACAAAACACCATATTAGAACCTAAACTAACATACCAAATTATTCAAAAAATTACCGTTACCTTCAAGTACAGTTACGGACACCTCAAAGTGCACGGTTTTTTGTTACTATGGTTATTTTTGCGATTTTTTGGCTTATTAAATGGGGGTTTCTCCAGTGGCGTTGCTTGTGGTTATAAGAATAGGCATTACTTTTTTAATGTTTGTATTTTAGCAAAGTTTCAGAAGTAAGCGAACTATATAATAATATGTATTTAATAAATATGTATCAGTATTCAATTGCTACTACGCTTTGCAGTTTGTTTCGCATAGAGTTGACCAATGTTTCCATATTGTATCCTTCTCTCAGTTCCTTCCAAGCATTTCTTATTCTTTCCCATAATTCATCGGTTTTGTTTGGTGCAAAATCCCTGGTATACATTTTTTTAATTAAATAGCCCCAACCATTTTCGATGGGATTCAAGTCCGGACTTCTTGCAGGCCATGGTAATAAATTGATATTATTCTCATCAAACCATCAATGAACAACCCCTGCTGTATGCACAGAACAGTTATCCTGTGAAAATAATGTTATCAATTACGTTAACCTGTTAAAAAGTAAATTGATTAGAAAAGACCTCTCTTACAGATGGCATCATCACATTTTGCAAAATGTTGCGATAATTTTCAGTATTCAGTCGACCATTAATTCTGTAGCATGCCCCAGATCCGTGAGCATTGATCCATCCCCATACGTTTACAGAGAATCGTCGACTACTCCTTAAGGGTTGAACATAATATTGACCCTCAAATCTTGAATTTTGTGGTCTACACACCCTTAATCGTCAATTGGTAAATGATTGAAATACCTTTTCACCTGAAAAAACAGTTGTGTTCCAAAAGTCGTTGATCTCATTCAAATAGTCGGTTGCAAATTCTTTGTTCTCTGGTGTTAAAAAAAACTTTTCTTGCAGAAGTCTCTGCTGCCAACGATTTTTAATTTTGAAAGTGCAGCTTTTGCTCACATGCAAATCTGTTGCGACTCGACTCAGCGACCAGTTCTCTTCCAGTTTTGCGATAGCTCGCATTTTCTCTGCTTCTGACAAATGTCTGGGAATTTTCCGAGTTTTCAGTTCTATGACAGTTGATGACAAACGTAAACGTCAAAGCTCGCCGTCTATGATTAGAATATCGTATTACAAGCTAAAAATCTGCCGTGCACTTTGAGTTGGCCGCAACGGTACATGGAGAGGAAGTCAAAACTCAAATTAATCAAATGTTAAAGAACAACATAATCGAACACTCTGACACGCGTATGCATAGTCGTTCGCCAGGGGCTCGCCGGCGACTCGCCGGAGTTTCGTTATGAATAGTATGTTGGTAGCACTGTACGCCTATGTCAAATTCGAGGTTAGCAAATTAGATTTTGTGTCAGTTTCTGTCAAAACTGACGGAAAACCTAACCTGATAACCTGGAATTTGACATAGACGTACAGTGCCGCCAACATACTATTCACTACGAAACTCCGGCGAGTCGCTGGCGAACGACTATGCATACGGGTGTGAGAGTCCTTACAACGCTCCTATTTGGATTGTTCCAAAAAAAATGGATAATTTCGGAAAACAAAAATACAGGATTGTCATAGACTATCGAAAACTCAATGAAACGACTATCGAAGACAAATATCCACTGCCGCGTATAGAAACGGTTCTGGATAATCTTGGTAGAGCGGAATACTTTTCCACCCTCGACTTGGCTTCTGGCTTTCACCAGATAGAAATCGTGAAAGAGGACGGAGACAAGACTGCTTTCTCAACAGAGGAGGGTCATTTTCAATTCAAACGAATGCCGTTTGGTCTGAAAAACAGGCATTAATTGGTTTAACACCCACTTAGTGTATGGTTTACTTAGACGATATACTTATTTATTCTGTCTCCTTACAAGGACATTATGTAAAGTTGAAACATGTCTTTGAGAGATGCCGAAAAGCAAACCTAAAAATACAACTAGATAAATCCGAATTTCTGAGACCCTCAATAGCATACTTAGGACACATTCTCCCAAAGATGGTATCAAACCAAATTCTGACAAAATTAAAGCCATTACTAAATTTCCTTTACCAAAAGCGAGGACAGAGATAACATTCTTCCTTGTCCTTTTAGGTTACTACTGAAAATTTATAAAAAAATATGCCAAAATAACCAAATTCTTAACCGCCTGTTTGAAAAAAGATGCTAAAATTATCCACCATCAAAATTTCATTAAGCAGTTTGAACATTTAAAAGTTTTATTAACAAATCAACCGATATTGGTATTTCCAGACTTTAACAAACAATTTGAATTAACTACAGATGCTAGTAAGTTTGCAATAGGTACAGTACTATCGCAACAGGGCAAGCCTATAAGCTATGCATCTCGTACCTTAAATGCAGCCGAAATTAATTATCCAACTCCAGAAAGCGAACTTCTTGCCATCGTCTCGGCATGCAAACACTTTAGACCCTACCTATACTTTACTATCTATACAGACCATCGACCTATGATATTGTTACCTAATATAAAGGAACCCAACTCCAAATCGACTCGCTGGAGCATCAAGCTCGAAGAATACACCGTAAAATATTTGCCTGGAAAGACGAATAAAGTACTCTTTCCAGAGTAACTATAAACCCCTTATCGGTCGATAGACTTAATACACCCGAACCCACTTTTGACGATAATGCTAGTATCATAGCAAATAGGCCAGATCTACTTGACCTATCCGATTTTACGATACCAATAATTAATCCACCTTCGAAACCAAAAGTTAAAATTCTGGCGGACATAATTAACAAAAAGAAAGACGAGGAACCAACACCTGCACCTGGTGCAGTCAATAATGACAAGGATAACAATTCTCTAACGGATACAATACATTCACAACAATCGTCCACACCCTGATCGACATCGCAGAATTATCTTTACAAAGGTATAAAAACCAAATATTACAGATAACGAAGTTAGAACAAAAAAGGTTTAGAAAGATAGGTCCCCCTTACAGTCAAGTCTAGTTTATGAAATTTTTCGTATTAGTGCAGTACGTAATAGTAAGTATGTATTCCAAAATTCAAATTGATATCTCTACATTTGTGGAAATTAACAAAAAAAATGAACTTCAAGGTCGTATAACTCCTTACTGAAGGGACTTTGTACTAAGGTATATTAGGTTTAATCGGTTTATTATGACGTAAGAAATCTATGACTATGGGCGTCTCATTTTTTTTGGGACACCCTGTATAAAGAAAACCAGAATAGAGTGAGTAAAACAAGTAAACCTTTCTACATAATAAACAATACGATCATTGGGAAGTAAGAAATAAACAAAAAGGTGAAAATGCACTTACGAGTGTATAAATCAAACTACTATATACCAACATGGGTCTGAAAGTTGGACAATGATGAATAAACACAAATCAAAAGTAACAGCCGCGGAAATGAAGTACCGACGTGAAGTACAATAAAAAACGAAAAGAGAATTTCGCTGTAAGGTGTACGTTTTTCTTGGTTACAAATGTGGCTGTTTTCCTTTTAGTAAAATCTCCATCATTCCTCTCCACCAATTTTCTGACATGATAAACGAAGCAACAGTTAAATGACTCAGTAATTTTGTAGAGTAGACTTTCAAAAACTTGATGGTAAAATTGGTATTCAAACTCACTGGAATTCCAGTGATATTTTATTCCAAATATAGCAATAATCTCTGAAACTTCTTTGTGGCGTGAATCTATAATTCATATATCAATTATTATTCCCATATTCAAGAAAGGCAATAAGCTTTCAGCTAGCAATTATCGCCCAGTAAGTCTCACCTCAATTATCTGCAAGTGTATGGAAAAAATTATAGCTAAAGAACTCACGACATTTCTAACCTCGAACTCTGTTATTCCCAATTGTCAACACGGTTTTATCCCAGGTAGATCAGTTCTTTCAAATTTGCTGTTAAATGTTGATTCGTGGACTAAATCTATCGATGCTCGAACGCCAGTAGATGTTGTTTATTTAGATTTTGAAAAGGCATTCGACAGAGTTCCACATCAGAGATTATTGTTAAAACTTGAACATTATGGGATAAGAGGAGGTCTCCTAAAATGGATTGAAGCCTTTTTATCGGATCGAACATACCAAGTACGAGTTAGCGACTCTCTTTCCGGATCTTATCCAGTAAAAAGTGGAGTGCCGCAAGGATCAGTTCTTGGTCCCATTTTATTCCTTGTTTATATAGCAGATTTAACCGCAAATATCGAATCGAACTCTAGTGTTTTCGCTGATGACACTAAGATTTACAATAACGCTTGGCATAACTCGGGCATTATACAGTCAGATCTTGATAAAATAAGCTCTTGGACAAAAGAATGGATGCTAACACTCAACGTTGACAAATGTTCAATCCTGCATATTGGTACGAACAATCCCAGAAAGGACTACACCCTTGATGGAAAATCTCTAAAGAAAGTTTCCGAACACACCGACCTCGGCGTAACTATCAGCAGTGATTTAAAATGGTCATCACACATCACACATCTCGTTAAAAAAGCAAACTCATTGTTGTATATGATTAAAATAAACTTCAAGTGTCTAAAATTAAAAGTGTTTCTAAAGTTGTATAAAACCTACGTGCGCCCTATATTAGAGTTCAGTGCTAGTGTTTGGAATCCTTATTTAGCTAAGGACATAGAAATTCTCGAAAGGGTTCAACGCAGAGCCACTAAACTAGTGTTCGAACTAAGAAACCTCCCGTATGATCAGCGACTTTTGCGTTTGAAGTTACCAACCCTGAAGGACAGGCGTGTTCGTGGCGACTTAATTGAGACTTATAAGATTATACATAATCACTATAACTGCCCACTCTCTGAGATGTTTGTGTTTAGTGAAAATGTACACTTACGCGGTAACTGCCATAAGCTGGTTCACCTGCGTTTTCATTGTCAGTGCCGTCAACACTTTTTTGCTCTTCGGGTGTGTAATACTTGGAATGCCCTGACAAATGAAATAGTAAACGCCAGCTCGTTAAATGACTTTAAAAACCGATTAGATGTGTTTTTAGGTTCAAGCTAATTTAAATGGGGTACTAGTTTATTCTAGTTCATAAATTTATCATGTGTTCTTAGTTTATTTCTTTTCTTTATATCACTTACTGTATGGCTTTCTTATGTAATCATTATGTTCTGCACTTGTATATGCATTTGCGCGAGATAATCGGCTGTGCCGCCTCTCGCTTGAAATATAATAATAATAATAATATTCTTTTTTGGGTATTTCGCCACTCTGCAAATTAAAATTATTAAATAACGTATTAAATAACGAACGTTTCGAGGGACAATCTGCCCTCGTTATCAACGAAACAATTAAAAAGGAACAAGAAAACTTAGCTTTTTCACGGAGATTGAAAACCACCAACCTCCAATGATTTGCTTGACATTTGGTGGTTTTCAATCTCCGTGAAAAAGCTAAGTTTTCTTGTTCCTTTTTAATTGATTCGTTGATAACGAGGGCAAGTTGTCCCTCGAAACGTTCGTTATTTAATACGTTATTTAATAATTAATAAATAAACCACATGAGGGATAAAAAGAAACTTCAGTGCCGAGGTGTACACTATGTTTTATTTGAAATCATGAAATCGTGAAATTACAACATTTTAACCAACTTTTGTAGGTTATGTTCGGTCGATTGACGTTTATCTGTCGCCTCGCCACCTACAAAAAAGTCGTAAAACAATGGATTACTTCACTGCCGATTTATCGTATTTTAATGACGATTTCGGCGTACTTCACTGCCGATTTCAAATAAAAATTGTTTTTTCCACGACCGGGAGTAGAAGTCGGCTTCTATAGCATGAAAATTGTGACAGAAGTAAAACATTTACTCCCTAGAGACTAAATAAGACAAAAATTTCCCTAGGGAGTTTTCATTATGACTGACAGAACAATTATGTCAAATTCCAGGTTATCAGGTTAGGTTTTGCGTCAGTTTTGACACAAACTGACGCAAAACTTAACCTGCTTACCTCGAATTTGAGATAATTGTGAGCTCTTGTCATAATGGCTTACAGTGCCACCACCTTTGAAATTTACCATAAACTACTAATTTTAAAATAATTGCAACTAAAATGTCAATAAATGACGTTTAAAAAACGGGTTTTCGTTTTAAATCTTGCTGCAACGTGTAAAAAAAAATAGTATATGCAACTCGGAGAGAATGCTATTTTGCTTCATTGCAATTTTTGACCCTTGGGCTTCACCCTGGAGTCAGATATTGTACCTCAGCAAAATAACGCATTTCTCTCCCTCACGGCCTGCTGAATTGTGTGACAAATGTCTGAAGTTTGTCAAACAATTCATCAAGTCGTGCTCTCCCTCATTGCATAATCTACTATTGTAAAATTACGAGTTTCAACTTTATTTTGGAGGTTGAAATTTAATACCGGTGTATCCCGTTCAAGTTTTTTTTAAATTTCCAAAAAGCAAATTTTTATCAACTACCTACTTGAATCTTAGGGATACAAATTGGAACAGCTTAAATTCATATAAAGATGTAAATGCGATGGTGAAAGAATATTATCGATTATTTTATATTGCATTAGATAATACGGTTCCTAAGTCTAAGCCTGTAAAAAAGAAATATCCACCATGGTTTAATAAAGATATTGTCAAAAAGATACAAATCAAATCTCGGTATCACAAGTTATGGAAAAGGTTTCGCCAGCAAAGTTATCATTTAAACTTTAAAAAATTTAGGAGTCAAATTAAACGAGATATTGATATTGCCTATCGTAACTATCTAAATAAAATTGAACAAAATATAAATAGTGATCCATCTGCTTTTTGGTCTTTTCTAAAAAACAAAAAAAAAGGTAACGCATTAAATGTTCCTTTGCTAAAATACAATGGAAATTTGCTAAAAACATCGACAGAATCGGCTAAAGCATTTGCAGAAAATTTTAGATCGGTATATGCAAAGACGCAACCTAATCTAGATTTTCCATTATCGGAAGAGTCAGTGGGTTCGTTGGATACATTGAGCATTGATACAATCTCTTTAGGAGAAATTTATACAGCTATTAAGAGGCTAAAACCTAAGAGGTCGGTTGGCGTAGATCAAATACTTTCATTTATAATAAAGGCATGTTCAGATAGTTTAGCTTATCCGTTACTAATAATGTTTAATTTAATAATAAAAACATGCCATTATCCTAAGTTATGGAAAACAACTAAAGTGTGCCCTATATTTAAAACAGATGACAAATCAGATATTAAGAACTACAGGCCAGTTTCTTTGATTTGTTCATGTTCCAAAGTATTTGAGATTATATTACATAACAGAATTTTTGAACATATAAAATCAGAGATAACACCGCAACAACATGGATTTACGCCAAACAGATCTACGGAAACTAATTTATTACTATGCACTCAAAACGTATCAGAAGCTATGAACGAGAATATTCAAACTGATGTCATATACACCGATTTCGCCAAAGCGTTTGACAAAGTATCTCATGCTTTGTTATTAAAAAAAATGCAAACATTTGGTTTCTCCTTAAAACTTATTCAACTGTTCAGGTCTTAGTTAAGTAATAGGAATCAATATGTGGTATTTGGTAATTCTAAATCAGAAGAGTATGTTGTAAACTCTGGTGTGCCGCAAGGTGCAAATTTAGGCCCCTTGCTATTTTTAATTTTCATAAACGATTTGCCAAAATGTATTATTCATTCTGAATGCTTAATGTTCGCAGACGACTTTAAACTGTGGAAGTCAATTAAATCAACAGATGATTGTGAGGAATTAAATGATGATTTGAGCAGATTAGTACAATGGACATTTGAAAACGAATTGCCTCTAAATATCAGCAAATGCTTTATTTTAACGTATACTAGGAGACTCCAACCAATTACTTTCAACTATATAATGACCGGTGTAAACCTAAATAGAAAGCATGAGACAGTGGATTTAGGGATACTGTTCGACAATAAAATGAGTTTTCAAAAACATATCTCCACAATGAAAAATAAAGCTAACAGAATGTTAGGCTTTATAATGCGAAACTCGAAGGGATTGCGTAACATTAACACTTTAGTAACACTTTATAATTGCTACATTCGTTCTATCATGGAATATGCTTCTTTAGTGTGGACACCGTCATATGCTTGCTATCGTACATAGACGAAATCGAGAGTATCCAAAAACGGTTTTTAAAAATACTAACTTTTAGAAGAACTGGATTTTATCCTTTATTGACATCGTACACCACATTATTAAGTCGGTATAATATATTGTCTCTAGAAAAAAGATTTGTTAAATCGGTAACGTTTATCAAAAAGATCATTGAAATGAAAATAGATGGCAATTTAGATTTTATTGAAATGTTTAGCTTTGTTGTGCCTAGAGCTGGCAGCAGAAATAATACATTAGTTTATCTGCCATTTTCCAGAACCAATATTTTGATGCATTCGCCATTGCATAAATTAGCGCGACATTCCAACGCAGTATATGAACATATTGATTTGTTTTCGTCTAGTTTAAAAAGCTATTACAAAAAATGTTTAAAAATTATCAAAGATGGCCATTTAAAACAACTATTTAGAAGTTAGTTTCTATGACTGACTGGTTTTATTCCTTTGTTTTTTAATTATTTGTTCATTACATTAATGTTTAGTTTAACAATAATTTTGTTTTATAATTTTTCTGTTTTGTAATCTAGTTATGCTTTTGTTTATGCATTATTTGTTATTAGTTTTGCTTTATAACATTAGGTTTTTTAGTTTTAATTTCTTCTCTGTAATTGGGTGTATACCTGTTGAGAAGGAGAATTAAATAAATAAATAAATAAATTGTATCCTTTTCAACTAATAGTAGGCTTTTAAAATTGATGTTGAGAATACTTAGTTATGCTATTCTCTGATGTTTTTTGTATAAAACTGCATGAAGCAACGGAAATTACTTAATATAAATATACAGGCTCCAACTGCAATCGATATTGTGTCCAAACAACACGGTCCATAAGAATGCAATAACATCCTGCCACTTGCAATAATTTTCAATGTCAAAGATTCATATTTGTTATCGGCGTGTTGGTTGCGTTTACCCTCGGATCGCATTATATTTCGGGAACACAGTATTCGTAAATACGACAATAAGCTCGCAACATTAACGGCTGTCTCGGCTGTAACATCGTTAGCCTTCGCTTCACCTACCTACCTACATATTCTGCGATACTTCGATTATACAGCGTTAGCGTTTTCACCCATAATTGTCATATAAGTTTGGGCGATATTTCAGATCGCCCTCGGCAGCTGCCAACTGTCTGGTGCGTATGATATGTGTTGCCAAATAACTCATGCTATGTTGACATACCTACTTCTTGGATATTGTGTTACACGTTTTAAGCGGTATCGAATAGCAATCTCTGGGTCTCGCTACTTAAACCTTGTTATATTATAACGGTAGCATAGATGATAAAATATATTTTCAATTATAGAATAGTTACTTTGTTCTATAGTCTGTTTTTAAACCAGGAGGAGCGTGTGAGTGGCTAAAACTGGGCCGGTTTTACTCAAGGGAAATTGGTGTGACATCAGCTCACATTCCAACAAGTTAGACGGGGATACTTGACACAATTTAGAGGTTTTTTTGTTTCCAAGCACTTAAAATATTTCTCTTAATTTCGTACATTTTTATCTAAGTAGCATACCTTATAAGGTAGGTTATCCATTGATCAAAATAGACAAATAACCTCGGTACATATTTCTTTAAATTTTTTAAAAACTGTCCCAATTTACACCGAAAATGGGGTAATATGAGACAGTGTCGGAAAATTGCTTAAAACACAAGTTGGACCATTCCTGGGTAAAATGTGACAGTAGAAATATTAGATAGAACAAAGGATTTTTTTTAAATAAAATAAACATTCTATTTAACAATGTAAAATATCGTTAACAAGGAACTAAAGGTTATGTTTAAGTATTACATAAAACTTAGTCTAGATTAACATCATCGCAAAAAATGTGTAGACTCCTTTTAATCAGCGGGGGAGCAAGCACAGACATTATCTGACTGAAATGAATAGTATTGTTATCTTCTACATTAGGATATACAAATATATTTTTACATTCTCTATAACGCCTTAAACATTTAACAGAATAAGTCTTTTTATTAAGGCAATTTATTTTCGCGACAAACTTTTTTAGGCATTCTTTTTTCGTCCGCTTGTAACAAAATTGCACTTTGATGAAAACACCTGCTCCCAGATTTGACTTTTCAACTGGTAGGTCGACTGTTCCTTTTCTGCTGTCGCTTAGTTCCTCATTGTCACTAGATTGATCCTGGTCGATGTCTGAATCTCCACCGTCTTCATGTTTATTTTCTGATGTATTGAGATACCCTTTATCATTTCGTCAGATGGGTATGCAAATTTAAACTGGCAGCCGAAACTGACTGTCCTGGCTCAATGCTTAATTTCTTTTTTTTCTTCACTGGGACGCCTGAATTAACTAAAGCATGTTTCTTCAGCAATGTGTCAAATACCCCTTGCAACTTATCTAGATTTTGGCCAATATTATCATCTTGTTCATAGTCAGGGAGTCTTTTTAATACTTCCATCTTGTTAATTGGACATAAACCGGAGGCTCGGAATCCAGATTTTATATTACGCTCACTTCTATATTCAAGCTCATTTAGGGTTTTCTTCAGCAATCTGGGAAACTCCGTTTTTAGCAAACAACCACGATGTTTTTGTTTCTAATCGTTTACATTTTTTCTCCAAGTAGCCTTCAAGGGTTTAAAGTAAGCAGCATCTAAAGGTAGGCACATATGCGTGCTATTTGGAGGTAGAAAGAGAAACATAATTCCGTTTTTTTCACATTCTTTTATGATTGTCGCATTAAGATGAGCCGCTAAATTATCACCTATCATTGTTTTTTTACCGTCACGATGTTTGAAGTATGGAATAACGACTTTGAAGAACCAATCCTCGAAGATGGGGCCGTCAAACCATCCCGATTTCGACCTATTATACAAACAGTTATCGGGTCCCTTTAACAACCACTCAGGGTAGAAGTTTTTGGATTTATAGACAACATACGGTGGTAAGGTACGACCGGATGCACTAACACAAAACATGACCGGAGTTGAGCTCTTAGAGTGATCCATCACCCTGAAGACCCTTTTAACACCTCTGCGGACTACAACCTTCACCTGACCAGGGTCGTCGGTCAGGTTGGTTTCGTCATATTTTAAGATGTTGTCAGCTTCGATATCATCCAAAGAAATTTCAACTAGTTGTTAAATTAGAATGTCTTTTTAAAAATGATTCCATCCATTCTTAACCGGGGAGATTATCAGTAAATCGCTGTCCTTGGATACCCTTTCTATCCAAATAATTTTTTACTAATTCCCGTATGTCCATATTTGCCATGGGATAGCCCCATTTTCCAGCACTAGTAATGGCATTTACTACTGCCTCTTCCTCTTGTTGGCTTAATACAGGTTGTCTGCCTGGATTTAGGGAGTTCCGGCCATGATACTTTCGATTGAGAGTTGCTCGGGGAATCCCAAACTTTTCTTCGGCCTCGCGCAATATTGTACGACCATTTACAATCTCTGTTAAAGCCTTATTCAAATTTTCCTGTGTGTAATCCGCGTATTTACGCGTCCCGAGCTGTCTGCGATGTATTCGCGGGTTGTCTCAATTTGGCCTAAAAATTGCAATATTTACTAACTAGCGCCACAACTTTTTCACCCCAATTATTTTAGGTTAGATTTATGCATCAGATTTGTCTACGATGTACAGCAGATAATGGGGTTTTTCAATTTTTTAACATGTTTAATACATTTTGCTCACCAACTGAGACTACTTGCATGTTTTAAAAACCATTAATATATTTACGTAGACCTGATAAAACAGTAAACATCTGACGCCGTAAATTGCGATACTACCACTGGAAATCATGTGTGTACGACTATTCAACATTATAACATATAAGCCAATGACATTGCAGACATTTGCTTTTTTCAACCAATAACAGCAGTATATCACTGAATATTGGGAACCATGCAAAATACTCACAAAACAATGTACGTACTCAACAAATAAATAGCCTTGTTGCGAAGTATCGCTTAGCAACGATGTTCTGTCCTTAGTGATATCGCTAGGTTACGTAACACTAAACCCCAACAAACTGTGTGGCTTGTTTTAAAAATTTTAAAATGCTGTGTTTTGGAAGTATTCCGCTGAATTTAATTGAGAATGAATAATTATATTAATTGTTGGTTTATTTTTCAATAAAGTTAATCGTTATGTATTAATATTGTTAAATAGTCGTTCCAAATACCACTCGAAGTGGATATATTTTTTTAAAATATTTTGCCATTTCCATAGAAATTATTGCAAATTTCACTCAACAAAATCACATTTAAATGTCACTCGCCTTCGGCTCGTGACATTTTTGATGTGATTTTGTATCGTGAAATTTAAACGCAATAATTTACATGGAAACGACAAAATATTTGTCAAACGTATATCCACTGCTTGTGGTATTACCCTTGAGGATGCAACACTGAATACACCATGCCGGATTCGAAGATATGATCATAGATGGCACTACTACATAGATTTGTAAAATAATTGCCATCTGTCTCAAGTATCCCCGTTTGACGGTACGCGTTCGCTGTTTGTGAGGTTAAACGTGCTTGATTTGGAGTCTATTTTTCAATTTACTCCTCCTGGTTTAAAGCAGACTATATGACATATAGGCTGTTGACGGTTGGGAAAGTTATCCCTTTTGCGTTCCTAAGGAGCAGCCGCCATTGCTGTCATTTACTAAACATAGTACAATATCTAAGCCCTCAGAAAAAGCACTTGTAGATTGTTATGTGTTTTGGATTTAGAATCGAGTGGTTTTTCTATTAGCAAGCAATTCTTCATAGTAGAAGTCAATTTCATATAATCTAAAAGTAGGTTCGCTTCATGCGCTAGAGTTTGATAACACTATGAGGTTCCAAGAGCTTGAATTATTTACTGATTTTATGATAGCACTAGTGAATCACGCGCACTACGCTTCGGTTCGCTAATTTAAGAGAGATTCATTAATATAAATTAAAAAAAGGATGCATCGATCAGGAATCGAACCCGGGCCGCCCGCGTGGCAGGCGAGCATTCTATCACTGAACCAGCGATGCTTCGTTGAATAAGGCGCTGCTATAAAGGTATATGAACATTAAGGGTTTTATAATTTAATTGTACTGTACTTTTTCGTACTTTTTTTTTGAAAATAAAAACCGGCCTACGATCAAGTCTAAAAATTAGCAAAATTTTAAGATATCACGCAATTTAATCGTCCAGTATCTTCGGAGCAGATAGCGAACAAACATACAAAGAAAGAGACCACCGATTTTATGGTTCTAAAATTTCCAGTAACTTTCTCCTGAAAACAAAGGCAGATATAAAGTAAAATTCCAACATAACAGATTTTATTCCGAAACCTTTTGGGACCTCTTGCCCACTAAATAAGTGCCCTTTTTTATTTGATCTAAGGTTTTCAATATTTCATAGTAAATCGAAAGTATTGCCTTAATAATCGCCAAAGGCGGGTTTTTACCAGAGCTCATCTCTGACCAACCCCTCTCAAGCTACGGCCCTGTATCACACTTGCCCACAAACATATAACGAGCTGAAGGAACGTATTTGAGCAATGGAGAACATACGTTCGCTTTTAGAAGGGTGTGTTTTATAAATAAATGACATACCTACTATAATCGTTAGTAACTCAATATATTTGTAAAAAAAATTATTAAACTAAAGAGCTTTAAAATTCGTATTAGTGAATCATGCCAGCGGGAATGTCTCAATCGCAATGAAAAGCCAGGTGCTACATAGTACCTATTCTTCATTGCATGTACTAACCAAAAGCTACTATGTTTAAATAGTGTTCACAAGTAAAAAACCAGACCCATTACATAACTATTTGTTTATATTTAAATTAATGTGAATTTAAAGCAGTATAGCGTTTTTTTTTAAATTAAGCTATCGTGCCTGCATAAGTTATTGTTTATATGATTCTTCTCGGAGTTGCTAACATTACCATGAAAATATCAAGTTTGTTAACTTCAAGATTCGCTCTTTTGATATTTCTATCTGCGTGCCGCAGACCGAGCAAACGCACCGAAACCATTAACCCCCTTTTTCCAAAACAAATGCAAGGCTTCGACTCGATCCGATTAGCATATGGTTTGCTTCAGAACCCGTTCCAGGACCCGAAATGCAAGAGGCTAGGCTGAGCCGAAGCGCCCGGGGAATTTCGAACGCCCAAGTGCAGTGTAACATTTTCATCCCAGAAGGTCACTTGGGCATGGGAGTTCCGAAGAACAATGACAGTTGCAAGAATAAATATAAATACCATTCCGGCAGACCACCGTGTTAGAGCTGTTGCTATTCGCCCGATCCGAATCGCTGCCATGCCGAACCAGTGAGATAATTTCTGTGATCCATTTATTTGAATATTCAAAATCGGACTTTTTGCTTTGCTCTTTTTTGGTGGTATAAAAGCCTGTCGGTAGGAGTGTTCGGCCAGTTGGCAGTATTGTACCTAGTTAAAGTGTGGCGATGTCTCGAGTTCTGGTGAGATATTTTTGTTATTAGATGAGGTCGAAGTTTGATTGTCGAGTTCGATGTCCTGCTGGCATAATTAGGAATTACACTTGGAATAAGGCCAAACTGGAGTAAGACTACGGCAAAGTTTCCTTGGCCTAGTAGATTATTAACACCATATGGTGGTACGAATGGAAAGTTTTTAAAAACGGTTATTTGATCGCAGGTCACAACACATCATCTTTTAGTAATAAACGATTGACAAAGTTATGAATAAACTTCTTTTCTATTGGTTTTAAACAACCAATATGCCGATTACAGCTTGGATGTATTTTCCGAAATTTTTGCTACTCCGTTTTAAAGCACATTGAAGGGGAACAATGGGTTTCGAAACTACACCTATGCAAAAATTCGAAAGCCCCAAAGGATTTTAAATTAAGATAAAGACATTTCTTAAATAATTTAGAAATTGTGTATTGCTTTTGTTTGACTGATTCAGTTGTTTTTTTTTCTGTTAATTATATATGCCCTTGTCATCGCTCTGTTATGTGTACTTAATTTAAATAAATAAATAAATAAATACATATCCGAAAAGCAACCGGCTTTTATAAAAATACGCGGGTGTTCATTATGCAATTGTGTTGCTGATTATTGGCAGCACTGGTCTTATTAAATTCTATTCATTGACTGCAATTTCTTTACATTTCAGATTGGATTCTTTTTGCTAGCCCTGGTGGCCTCCATGGTCGTGGGCACCCGTTACGGCGAAGGCGAAGGCCTAAATCCTGAAGGCGATAAGAAAGAAACCGTCACTGATGCCAACTTCAGCGGCGTCAACAGTGGACATGGTGGTGTCAACGGGGGGAAAGATCAAGACGGGGCAAAGTACGCTGGCCAATAAGCGTTTTTCAGTTTGATCTTGTGAATTTGTGATGAACTTGATCTGTCAGTTTTTGTGTACATTAACCTGATCCTTTCGTTCAACATTAACATGTATTAGTTTTGTGTAGATTTTAGAATTTTTAAATAGACGTGTCTGTTTCTGAGTTATGAATTTTATTATTATCATGTTTGTTTTTTTAAACAAAGATTTGCTACCAAAATAGGTATAATTAAATGTTATTGAAATTATGAGTATTATTCGTAGACTGTGTCTATTACACCCCAGCGCCGATGATAACAAATAGTGTTTCTTAATATATTACGTGTGGCGGACAACCAGCATTCAGGTTGTTTTACAAAAAAAAATGCAATTAACTTGACTAGATTTTTCGATTTGCAGTTGTTTCCCAAAATTAACCTTGAACTTGGAAGTTATACGTTTATACCTCGATGCCGTTTGATAACGAATACTTGTGACGGGGAAACAAAATTGCAACGCCGTATTTTATACTGAAAATAACACAATTTACCCAGGGCGCCCAATTTATCTATTCCTACCTGAAAATTGAGAAATAGGCAACGCATCTTACTTACGGAAGACAACTTTGATTTTTAAGTATACATTTTTGAAACTGTTTAAAGTTGACTTTGGATTGGTTTTATAATTGACTTAAGTTAAATTCTGTTGAACATCTCAAAGCAGTGAAGAATGTAGTCTAATTTGGAAAAAACTGAAATATTATTCATATTAGGAGAGTATCTTAAAAATTATGAAGCAGCAGTTATACTTTACACAGGTTGGTTTGCGTTGAGAGGCAACGGTAGTAAGCCCCAGATCGTCCACAGCTAGCTCGCGGGGGTGGTGTGGTTCACGTTACTTGTGAAGTCCGATTCTGTCGTAGGACAGTCAATATTTTGATAAAATGCCAAGGCGTCACCGTGAATTTCAACCCTTAGCTGGGTAGATCCACTTCGTTCATGGCCAAAGCAGCGGGTCTGGTATAAAATACTAAAGTGGAGATTAACTTCTTGTCAACTAAAGAGCTAATTGCTTTAGCTACTAAAATTCAAATTTCCCTTATATTTTCTTTACAGTTTTAAACCATTTTTCGCTCCACTTAATTGTTTTCTCAATTTACCTAATTATTTTAGGCTTAACCTGTATATTTTAATTTAAATCGTAATCAGTTCCGTTTATTTTTATACCTGCATGAGTCCCCGCTCGCTATCTTAAGAGCGCAGGGGTTTTGTTATATCTTCTCCGGCGACTTGCGACTTGGCTTGAGCTCATTTTTCCTTTGGCTACTCGGCTTAGCAGCTCGCTGAACGAGAGATCTACCTTGTGCTTAATTAAGCAGTCTATTTCGAGAGCTGAAAATAAATCAGGTATAATGGACTTTCAAACCTTGTTATTCCCATATTAATTAGTCGCTTTTAGCTCTTTTATTGTAGCCTTTGGAACAGGCGTTTTCTCCCAACAATTACCCTACGAGGGAATATTTCGCCACGATTTTTCTGTGCTCCGGCTGTGGGCAAATGGACGCAAGCACCTTTCCACGTCCCGATTCCGGCAGTTCAATCGAAAGCACCACGTACAGATAGCCCGTTGATTTCGGAAATCCCGTTTATGGCAACTCACGACCAACCCCAACTTTCAAGTATTTGTCGAGCACCAGAGGTGAGTGTGGTGAATTTTATATATTTGCGACGCCAGTACGTGAATAGTTACGCGCGTTATTAATGTGTTTATATTTCAATAATTGCTTAATTATTATCACAATATTTCAAGTTCAAATTTATTGTAAAAGGCTCACGCTTAGGTTATCGGTGACCTGGGATTAAGGTTTTTACTGACAGCGATCTCTCGATTAATTCGGAAAGTTTAAATGCTTTAAAAAAATCCACAAATGGATACCTTAGAATTATGCGTGTGGAAGCCTTCCCTGAAACTTTACGATATTATTTTGTAATTTAAACAATTTGACAAACCATTTACCTACACTGTTTTGATGTTGAACCAATTTTTTACATTTAATAAACCCTAGTTAACCGTTGTTGGGTTATTCTTGTCGGAATTACTTTGATTCCTAGCGCCCTATTGTGGATTGTAGCTACTTGCAGGATGCACCGCTGAGCTCCAAATCCACGATCTAAAAAGCGCTGAATAGAGCTAGTTCGGCCCACACGGTAAGTGAGGTTATTTCAAAAATCAGTCAATCTGAGTTTTGGCGGTTACCGATTGATTACCCTAGCTAAGACGCAGGTTGGCTTTTTTTGTGACAAGTTATCCAATCAATAGTTAATCACAACTTTTAAATCTAGTGCGCTGCCACGTTACTTTAACGAATAATTTTTTACTCAAAGAAATAAGGCTGTTAGTTCAAAACGTTCAAAAGTTAATAGGACGATTATACAACATAGCAAACATATATCTAACAGCGAGGGACTCATGTAAATAGAGAGAGCTCGACCTAAAATAATCAACCTCGGCTGTACAGACCAAAACAGCAAAGTTCGACTGTACAAATCAAAGCAACTAGCCTCGAGTGTACAACGTTAAGTTTTCTTTGCATACAAAACAAATCTGATAAAATAGGGACAGAGTAATACGCAGGCCATACATATACTGGTATTACAAGTTTACATTGAATTATCTGACGGCGCAAGGAGCACTACAAAGTTAAAAAGGAAACAACATACAATGACGTTAAACTAAGTTAGTTGTTATTTAAGTGAGCACCTCTTAACTTACGCACGTTACTGGAGAAACCAAATTTCGGTAAACACTTTAGTAGATGATATAGGCGAGCACCTTTAAGCTGAGAAAAGCTAATTCCGAGGAGGATATTGCAAAGTGTTTAATGTCACCTAAATTCAGCTTTGACGGTCGTAGTAGATTTACTTTAGAGCTCGTTCTGGAGGTTGATACAAATCAAATTTATTCATAAGCCGATTGTTGGTAATTTTAGTACGTACTTTATATGGGTGGGGTAATTAGACGACTTACAGGACGATAATTTTCTATTTTCAGTTTGTCGCGTTTCTTATATAATATTAATAATGTTACGTGTAAAAAGATTATTTAGCGTTAGAATTTATTTTGTTGCATAATATTTGGTTATCTGTAATACCTGCAAGCTTCACTAAGTTGTTTTCAGGACGTTCGTATTTGTTTTACGTTATAATTCTTATCTCGTCGTGCAGGCGTCTCTTGTTTCGGCTTTTCGAGATACGAAACGATATGTTGCAGCTTGTATAGCGTTCTCTTCCTCAAGTGGCTTCAACCAGGCTATATACATGTAATTTTGTGCTCCAAGTTTACCCGCTAACATATATTATATTTGGAGAGGTTCTTCGTGGAAGCTTCTCTTCTCGCGGATTCTGGGCTTGAAACACGTATTTTGGGACACATAAAGTTTACGTCTATTAGACGGATCATTGCTTACAAGTTGTTAGTCGGCTTGGCCATAATGAAAAGCTTGTAATTCAGGGTGAGTGGTTAATCCATTTTTGGTATTGGTAGCGTAATACAATTATCTGATTCCGTCCTGCATTTTTAGATTTACCTGGGAGGTTTGAAACTTCATCGATTCCACCTACTTTGGGAGGCGTGCATTCCCTCCGTCTGGGAGCATCATTTGATCTGCTTGGCAGCCACCTTTCGCTGACGACCTGATAATCTCTGCAAGCACACGCAACCAGCTGTAGTATAGCTGTAAAAGCCCTTTTGGAAGCATTTAATCAAACACTGCAGAAGCCCGATCTTCCAGATATGTAAATTACGACCTAGTGAACAGCGTCGCCTCAGCCTTATAGAAGCTGTGGAATTATACCTTTTTGGCGTAGCATTCTGACCTTCGTGTCGCGCCATTCAACAGACGCACCGGGCTGGATCGCTTCAGGACTCCGGTGATGCTAAATAGGACTAATTCATACTGCAAGCTTCAGCTGCATCAATGAAGAGATATTAAAGATGTACTCAGTCTGTAATTTACATTTAACTTGATTGACCTTTAATTACTTATTTAATTGTATGAGTTACTAGCATAAAATGCTAATTGGGGGTGCATTTTTCGCTCAAGTAACGCCTTTAGTACCTATTTTGTATTTGAGATTTTGCCTGCTGCGATTATGTGAGGTTATAAGTTATCGACCGATTCGAGTATATTTGTTGTAAGTAAAAACTTGTTGGCGCTCATAATATTTGGTAGTAACATCTTGTAATGGACCGCACACCGTCTTCACTGAGTCTAGCTGGCGGGATTTCAAGTATAATCTAGTAGTGTGGTATTTGAAGTTTTAGGGAAATGATGGCTATCAACTACTTGTGGATTTAGTCAGGTCTCGGTAATTTTTTCCTCATCAAGGTATTTGTTGAAAGATGCCCTCGCGGATTTCAATGTAACCGCTCCGCCATATTTCATCATTTCTATTGTGATTCTATAGTTTCCCGGTGCCTTGCCATTCCTCATCTGAAATAGCCCTAGTTCTATCTCATCCACAGCGATAAGGGGTAGTTCTTTGGAGCCAACATTTATAATGCCTTCTGAAAATACAGTTGGAGGTTCGAGATTCATTTGAGAATAAAGTGAACCGTAAAAATGTTCGACAATCTTTGCAATTTTTGTCCTATTTCCTTTAATGTCTCAATTTTCGTCCCTTAGTTGATGTATTCTTGTAAGACCCTAGAAGTTAGCTGCTCTTATAACATTCACATTCTTGTTGTTTTCTATGACTGATTTTAGTAATTGTGTGTTATAGTCCCTTACGTCTTCTCTTATTTTCTTTCATATCGTTTTGTTTAGCTGTACATAGTCCGACATTTCTTTAGTCGCGTTTCCTCTTTGTGTCACAACCGCTGTAATGTCACTGTTTACTTCCTTTTACGATAAAGGAAGTATTGGATTCACCCCAAAAATTCAAAATTGAGTTTTTAATAGATCTTCACGTTTTAGAGTCCCCTGAACCCAAAAACATGTTTTTGTTCATTGGTCTATCTGTCTGTCTGCCTGTCTGTGTGTCTGTGAACAGAATATCTCAAAAACGGAATGAGGTATGGCGTTCAAACTTTATATATAAGTTTTATGTACTAGATGCGACAGCAAGCTTTTGAAGAAAATCGCATAAGGCGGAAGTATGGTGTTTACTCTTGTGATTTTTCAGTTTTATTAGATTTTTTTTCAAAAACGGCTCTAACGATTTTTTTCAAACTTTACAATTTTAATGTGTATTGATGTGAGATAGCTTATTTTCCAATTGAATACTTCTAAAATTGGTTTCTTCTGTTTTTTCCTATTTTTTTATGAACTATTATTTTAAATAGAACACCCAGAGTATTATTCCATTTTTGAATTCATCTTAAAATTTTAGAAAAAAATTTCTCTTCAACTAATGCTCTATTTTGTACCGTTTTTGTAGAATTTGTAATTTTTGACAAGTGCTTAAAAATTAAAAATAAAATTTTTGGCTAATTATAAGATCACTGTAAAAGGAAGTTGTGTGAGTGTATCACACCAGATTTTTTTTTTAATGTCCGGTGGAGTGTTCGGAATATCTGAATCACTCCCACTACCTTCGAGCATTTTTCTTCACTTCAGACATCACATCACATTTATAATTTGCAAATTTTATTGACACAGGGTCATAATTTTTTCACGTTTTCATGGCTTGTTTATTTATTTCCATAGCAACATTTCAACTCAAAAGCACAGCCTTGATTTATCAAAGACGAAAAATGTTTTAGTAATAAAGTGCGTTCAGAAAAACCGTTATCAAGTGTTAAACAGTAATTTTTTAAAGATATGTCTTAACTAATTTTATGGATTGCGTATGCACACAACCTCACTTTGACAACTGACAACTCAAGTGACCGCGCGTTGAATTCTGGGTAGAACGATGTAATAACCACCGACATGCAGTCGTAAGAGAAAATCTAGTTCAAAGTCTTCTCGATAACGTTTTTTTTAATGCACAATAACAATGTCATTTAAGAAGAAATGCAACGTTGGAAAAAATAGTATACACAACTTGTTATTCAAGTGCCATTGTTCAACTCGAAGACACTTTCAACATTCTCTAAAGCTCGTGTTTAAAATATCTAGTTCGTTGAACAATGCAGCACTTTCATAACTTGTAGTGTAACATATTATTTTTCTCTTCTGGTTTTTGGAATAATGAATTCTTACACTTTTGGAGATAATTTATCAGGATTTCACTTCATTCGTTGGCAGAAACCAGTCCAAACTGACTTCGGTGCTGAGTATTAGTAATACGTTCGTTCCCTATTTTAGCATAAAAATTGTCCATTGTGAACTTGCAATGTGCGTTTTCTACCTTTTGAGCCTGTGTTGTATCTTCGCATAGTTGTTCTATATCTTCGTCGTCCGAAGAACATATAGGGACATAAACCTGAATTAATTGGACGCTGCATCTTTTCGATATTTGAATGACGATACTATTGATGATATCGATTTAGGGGTGTGAGAGGGGGTAAATAGCCATACTCTTTCACGCTGGCGAAACGGGTTGCAAGATGTTTAATTCAGCCGTCCCTAACATGGGAAAACAACCGCTGTGTGCAGCCGTCCAATTTGGGTACAGACGTTGCTGATGTTTATCATATCATATCTGACTGCTTTCAATTGATTTGCCTGCACGTTAATACAGTTTTCCAGGGTGCGGCATTAGGCGCCTTAAGCGAGAGCTCCGCACTCCCTACGAGGATCAGTAGCCTGAAACCATCCAGACTACAGGTACTACCTCTGTAGCGTGATACTGCACCTCAATCTAAAATTACGTAGCTTATTTACTGCGTGAACGGATAATGCTGTGTTTGGTTTATTGGGTGTTAACATTTTTGTTGTAATTGATTAATGGTGGTGGAATGTTCTTGTTTTAAATGCTGTTTTGTTTGGCCGATATAATTTGTATTACAGCAATTACAATTAATTTTATAAACTACATTAGATGTTTTTCAGTTTCATCTTTAAGGTAATGATATAGTATTCTTTAGGCATTTTGGTATATTCATTTGTTTTTTCGATTTTTTTCAATTGATTTAAAGCTAGTTTTATTAGTATGTTGGTATTTATCCATGGTATTTTCGATATTTTTGATAAATTATTTTATAGTTTGAACAATTGGCTTATTAAAATACTAAAACATAACCTTTTCTCGTTTCAATTGGTTTGTAAACCGTGCTGTCAGTTAAGACTGCGCATAAGGCGTTTATAATTATTGCCTAAAAATAATGTAGGATTATTCTGTAACATACAGTGAATTTATGTTAATAGTTAACATAAGCAGGGTACATAAATCAAACAAGTAGAGACACTCATTTTTAATGTTGAAGCCTGTCTAGAATGCTTGGGACAGTGATTTAGGGGGTATTTCTAAGCTTGACTACCAGATGGCAGAACAAAGCTGCTATCAATCATGATGTAGCAAAGTAGTGGCGCTGTATGTTGGTAATATCGGAAAGTACCTCTCAGGAATTGTTCAAGGTCATTCAAATCGGTATTTTGACATCAAAGGAACCGACAGTGAGTGTATCTACTTGTTTGATTTATGTACGCTGACATCAGCGTTTTGTTTCTGTGCATCATTTAATCATACAGGTCATGTCCATAGATACAAATGAGACCAATAGATTAGAGCGTGTATTTTACGAGTTAACATAGGAATTATTACTTGTCAAACAGACAATTAAAAGTTATCCTAATGTGTACCACTGAAGAAAAGATACAACATACAAGTTGTTCCTACATATCTGCTTTTTAGTTGCATACCTACATTCCGGTAACAAAATTAAAGTTTCTTATTAACCAGTATCTAATTCAAATTCATATGTTAACTCGTAAAATAAACGCTCTAATCTATTTATTTCATTGGTAACTATGGAAGTGGCCTGTATGATTAAATACTGGCAAAGAAACGAAATGGCTGTGTAAACCATTAAAATAAATTCACTGTATAATGAAATACTAAAAGGAGTGTTAAGAAATATTTCTGTTTTCTTGAAAGAAATATGCAGTCACGATTTCACAGCTTAATGCCGCTAAAGATTGCTCATGCATTTCTATAACGGTTGGGGTAAATTTTTCATTTGCACATTGAAATAAAAATATTTGGGCAACTATAGATACATCATTTCGCTTTGTATAGAATGTCGAAAGCAGGTTATTTCGGTAAGTACCTTATCTGTTAATAATAATACTCTTTATTTGTCATTACCAAATTGTCAAGGACGCATGAAATATAAAGGTGACAATAGTGTTTGTCTACGCATTTGAATTTATAAAATCTTTATAACTGTAATAACAATTCTCCACCAGGAGAATTTTCAATTTTTGTTTGTACTTATGAATTATATTTTCATGTTAATCTATTACCTGAGACGAAGTTTCTATTTATAAGCAAGTTAGCCCAATATGTCCTTACGTTTATTACCCAAACCAAATGTATATCTACAATTTTATCTGGATGAGTAATTATTGTATTTAGAGGCAGTTTAATAGATTTAACGACGTTTATCTCACAATTAGATAGCTTGTCTGGTTCGCGTCTGGTTCGCCAATCCTAAATATTTTGCTTGAAATGGGTAACCAATGATCCACTGGAATGAAACTTTCTAAATTCCATATGTCTAAAATTACTAATTACATTGCCATTGTCGAATTAGGTTCACACTAAATATCTACTATATTAAGTAAAGACACCAGGATTTTCTTTGATTTTCGTTGTACCTTGTTACGGTCTTAAACTGATTTTATGACACCGCACCGGCTCATATAACACCGAAACGACCGGCGCTTGCCATAATGGACAAAAACCGGACGAAAGTTCTTCTAGGCCGCTACCCATGCCGCAGCAAGATAGCCGGCTAAGGCATCAGTGGAGCTGGGCGGGTTCTTAACGAGATTACCTAAGGGCAACGGCCAGAAGGGCGGTACATAACGGTAAAAAATAAAAAGGGGCGCCAGGAAGCCTGTCTTAACCCGAATAACCGGGCCTGGGCGGTTAGACGGGACAAAGAGTACACTGGGTACTACTTCATGAAGGTACTCGAGGGGTATCGAGCTCAGGTTACAAATTCGAGAAATAGTTACTGGGGTTCCTCATTCGAACCTGTAAAGTCACTGTGGGGGGGGGGGGGGGGAGGGACGCTGTCAAACCTACCTGCACACTCCAACGCTCAAATTCCGTCGTACAACGATCTTGACACTAGCTGTTCAATCTGGAAAGAGCATGCAGAAGTCATATTCAATAATAAACCTCGTAATCACATAGGCATCTATTGACTGAGGATACAACACAAACCCCTAAGGGCAACGATTACGTCGCCTTGATTACACGCAGGGCTTAGCCTAATGCCCCAGCTGGAGATTGGCAGAAAAGTATATCGCTTAACTGGTCGACCCAAAGCAAAGGTTCAAATATTACAAACACAAACGGTCGGGGCGCATAGATTTTCCACACATAGATAGTTCATTGCCGGTCAGGTGCAAGCAAAATTTGATGGCAAGTAAACAACTATCAAAGTTCACAAACGCAACTTCGCGTAATTACGTCACACACTGAACAGCTGACTGATTTCGCATACGAATGATCGATACGCCGTTATTCACAAAAGCAATCGCCCTTAATAAATTGCTGCGCCCAGAGTACTATTTGATTTACTTCTATAAGGATGGTAGAAATACATGGATTTACAGCCAGTTCTAATGCAAATTTAGGTCAACCACCGAGCAAGCGTTAGCGGTGATTCAAGACGGGCACAACGCTGTGGTTTACAACAATGGCGGCCCAATTATCAGCAACATTCCTAGCGGTTGATTAATCGTGCCACTGGCGATCCGAAATGCGTTCATGTAGTTAGCCTTCTCGTGGGCTGCGTGCAAGCTAATTCAGTACTCTGCGGCGACAGGTTATGACACATCGGCAATTACACACACATGCTAATAAATTCTGTCTGAGCGCAAACTGGTTACTATTTTACATAACATTTACAAATGGTACCTGTGTTTGGACGTCGTCTGAGCGGCAAAGTGCGGCACATTAGCAACGCCCTGAGTTGACTGTGGGGGTGGGATACGAGAGCATTTCCTTGGCACAACGAATCCGCCGAATGATGGCGTTTTTCTCTACAACTCGGTCACCCACATGTAACCGGGTATAACGATGAGATTAAGGGCGGGCTGCACGTCCTGCTGGCAAATCCCCAAAGGTAATGGAAATCAAACATCGCCTATGTACGACGTTGCGGGACATAACCCTTCAGAAGCACCAAGAAAGGGACACCTCAAACACGTGCGACACACACAAGAGCTCACTGCCGAAGCCATAAAGGCGAAACAGTTTATATCACATTCGCTGAAACAGCACGAGACGGGAAACACACATAGCCTTCACGGCAACGGTACTAACACAAAAAGACAGGCGTCCCCAAGCGTCGAGACGCAAGAGGACGCCTCCCACGGCAACACGATAACTAACTGCCCTGTTTAACGGCCTGAGATCAACTGCCTAGCAAGAAGCGTTAGGACGCCGGAAATCGCGGGAGCCGGCGTAACCACGTGACTCTCGATAGCCAATGCTCGCAGTCACACGAGTTCAAAAGGGTATTCCAAAAGATCCAAGCGCGTCTACATACAGGGTGAACGGAACCAAATGCGCGGGAAATGAGATTGCGCTTGTGACTAAAAGTTGAAAATTGGTTTTGAATAGAAACAATCTGCCCTAAAGGCGTGAAATGTAATTAAATGGCTACAGAGGGCAAAATGGCTTAATAACCTTTAGTGCAGTGTGGTCTCTTGACTTGTATTGTGTAAATTTCTATAAATATCAATTTACCATGGCCAAAGCCAAGGTATGTTTGTCTAAACCTAGAAAAAGTAAAAAACTGATTATGAAAAGGCTCCGACTAAAGTAAGTTGACTTTTCTATAGTTTCCTTTTTTTACTATTTTATCGTATGGTTTTTAATAATTTATTTAAATACTGTTATGTGAAAAAAATAATACTGATTGAAAAAATGAAATCATGTACAATTTTCCCAAAAAGTGTGCAACAAGAGCAAACTTTTATTATTGATTTCTAAAACAATTTACTCTAGAATGACTGCAATTATTATACAGGGTGTTAATTAAGTACGTAGAAAAACTTTAAGGGGTGATTTCTTGATAAATTCTAAGATCAAAAGTTCACACAAACATGGAACCTAAACTGCTTCGTTTTTAAGGTACAGAATGTTGAAGTTAAAACAAAAATTATTTGTTTTTCAGAGATCTGGAAAACGCCTAGAGGTATTTTAATGAAACTTGGCGTAGGTTAGTATTTCATAAAGTGGCATTGTTTGGTCAAATTAAATTTAATTTATTTCCACCAGTGGCGTGCATTGGGGCTACCTCAGTTAAATTATTTTAGAAAAATCTGGTACGCCACTGTTTTTTAGACAATGCAAGTTTTTTAGCTTCATCCATTGGAACTACATAAAAGAAGTATCTTTTATCTTTTTGATAGAATAAACCTTTTTCGAGAAAAATGAAAATATCTGTAACAGTAATTTCGTTCATTGGACGTTAATGGGACTTAACAGATTCGTTTTCAAAATACAGTTTTTAAAAAAATTTAATAGCAAACAATCTTACAATAGCTACAAAACTTTTGGCTAAAAAACAGTGGCGTACCGGATTTTTCTAAAATAGGGTAACTGAGGTGGCCCGATGCACGCCACTGGTGGAAATAAATTAAATTTATTTTGACCGAACAATGCCACTTTATGAAATACTAACCTACACTAAGTTTGATTAGAATACCTCTAGCCCTTTTCCAAATTTTTCGAAAAAAAAAATCTTGTTTTGAAAACTAAGCCGTTTAGGTCCCATGTTTGTATAAACTTTTTATCTTAAGGTCCGTATACATTACCCGAGCCGTGCCTGTAATGTAACATGTAATGTACCAAATTCGTGCAGTTGAGACGGGGTCTCGAGCACCAAACGAACTTGTTACAGCAGGTTTGTGAGTCGCTCGCTGCGATCCGTCGAGAGTCGGTTTTCGGAACGAACACAATAGTATATTAAAGTATAAGTGGATATTAAGGTCTTTAAAACACGCGCGATTTTTCGAGCACGACGGCGCAGCCGGAGTGCTCGAAATAGAGCAAGTGTTTTAAAGACCAGTTATCCACGAATACTTTACGCTATTTTTTTTTATTGGTACACTTTGAAATCATAAATACTGGTATTATTACTACAAAAAATGAAAATAAGAACTAATCATGTAAAATGGTTGAATTCGTGATGTTACATCAGTATACCTTTCGTTGTCATGGAAATGAGAAAAATAAAAATTAATTTGCAATCTGTCACATAAGATTAATTGTTGTCACTACAGTTGTTACTGGTTGTATATTGCTTAAAAATGAGTTCTAATATTGATTACTTAAATAGTAAAGCAGAATCGCGGTTAATACCGCAAAAATCGGAAAACGCTTAACAAGGCTACGTCTATGCTCAGCGGTAGGCTTACTTCAATGGCGTCGGTTTCGGAAGAGGAGGTTGGGCGTTACCCTCAGCTAGACACTGGATTTGATTGGAACAAAGTTTATTATATTTACACTAACTAACATACAAATAAGCTTAGAACTAGGTAACATATATGTACAGAAAAAGAAAAGAAAATGGCGGATGGGTATCCGCAATTGGAAGCGGGTGTGGTCCTTCGGAGGCGGTGCCGGCGGCTTCCTCCAGTGGTTGCAGCGGCGGCGGTGGCGACTGGCGACGGGGCGGCGAGCTGAGAGCAGCGGCGGCGGCAACGTCGGCGGCAGTGCTGATCTCCTTGGCGGAGGCGGCGGTTGGCGGCTTCCTTCGGCGGTTGCAGCGGCGGCGGGGGCGGCGGGCTGTGAGCAGCGGCGGCGGCAACGTCGGCGGCAGTGCGGATCTCCTGGGCGGAGGCGGCGGCTGGCGGCTTCCTTCTGCGGTTGCAGCGGCGGCGGTGGCGACTGGCGACGGGGCGGCGGGCTTTGAGCAGCGGCGGCGGCAACGTCGGCGGCAGTGCGGATCTCCTGGGCGGAGGCGGCGGCTGGCGGCTTGCGAAAGTGGCTTTCCAAAGACGGCAGGCAGCAGAGTCCAATGCGTAGGATTGGCTCTAAGTCCACGAGGGTGATAGGCTCTGGAGAGGCTGGAGCTGCTAGCTGGTCCTGGAAGCTGAAGTGGCTCGAACTCCAAGTCCCACGAAGACGGCAGACAGCAGAGTCCAATGAAGTGGATCGGCTCTAAGTCCACGAAGATGCGGCAGACAGCTAAGTCCAGTAGATGAAACGGCTGGTGGTCCTGGAGCTGAAGTGGCTGCTGGTGGTCCTGGAAGCTGAAGTGGCTGCTGGTGGACTCTCCTTGGCTGAGTTGCTGCTGGATTGACCCGCCGAGGCAGAGTGATTTCTTACTGCTAGCGTCTGACTATTTAAAGGAGCCAGTCCTTTATCCAACGCGATCTCGACGCTCATTGGTCGAAGTAGAAGGGATGTTTTGCCCGATTTCGATATATTTCGGAATTATAGCGTTTAATTGAGCGGCGTGATCAATTATCGACTTGATTTGAGTCGCAATCAATAGTTGTCGAAATGCCGATTCTAACGACACCCAATTTGCTATGTTTTGAGTAAAAATTAGCTCAACTTGGAATTTTTAATTCAGTGTTCCGCGTAAAGCTTAATTAAGTATTACTCTTATGGCGTATGTTACAAAGTTTATTATGCTTCGATCGGTTGCGCGCTATTTTTATAAGACTTTTGAGACCAATTACGCTTTTCTGGGATGCTTCCTTCGTTAATTATACTTTAATTTGTAATCTTGTATCCTTGCCCGCTGTATTTTGTCGTGGCCCTGATTTCTCCGTTACAAAGATGCGTTTCTGCTGGGCCGCTGAATTTTTCGGCCGTTCACTCGGGCGCGCTCCAGCCGCATGTATTTGCTGTCTGATGGAAAAATTGCTTTTACTCCACCTGTATATGTGCTAGCGCCCTGCGGTTTGTTTTATTAGGTGGCGGTTGATTTTTCCTATCTTCAGGTACCCTTATGTGGGGTTTTGGATTTGGCGCACTCTGATTTAAGCGCGTTTTAGTGATCGAACTGGGTTTATTAATTTTCGCTGCGGCGCCGTTTGGTCGGCTTTCGTTGTTGAGGTTCGGCCATCCGTTGGCCCTTTTATTGCCGCGGTTTATACTTGCGAATTGGGGGCTTCTTTGAGTTCGCGTGCCGCGATTTATTGTTTTATGGGGGTAACGGTTTTCTTACAATTTTTGTAGGATCGAGGCGATTTGCTGGTGAACAGATGTTTGAGCTCTTTGTTTCGTTCGCCGTGTACTTGGCGACGCAAAATTCCTTTGTTGCCTTGTTCTGTTCACCGATTCATATTAATTCCCCCCTCCTTTGGCGTCCTCGATCCGTGCATGAAGTTCTAAGGAGCTGGGAAGAAGGGGTGGAGTTAATCTGCGTGTGTTTTTCCCTTCGACAACGTCTAACTGGCTTAGCGGCGGATTCCTTGGTGGTACTGCGAGATATGAGTGGCCGGTTGGTGATGATTGGTTGCGAGTCGCATGATCCCTTGTAGCAGGTTCTTGAAACCGGAGGGGATCTTTCCTTTGCTGGTTCGCTGGCCGTCATGCATCTTTGGGCTAAGTGGTCGCTGAATCCCTATGGAATGATACGCTGCTTGGTGGAGGTATCTCGATGAGCGAGATGTTGGGCCGTTGAAGGTCGTTGTTGGGGCCTTGGCGGCGGTGAGAAGCGTTCCGATGGAAGGTGTCGTCAGCCGGGACTCGTGGGGGGCGGATGTCGACCTGGGGTGTTGGAAACTTCGGCCAGGACTCCTGGTACCTGGGGCTCGTTTCCAAGCGAAGTCCCTTGGGGCGTGGGCTTTTTCACGTTCTGGAGCAGATCTGTGGCTGGGCGTACTTCGCCAGTACACGGCTGGTGCGGGCGGAAGCTTGGGGGTCCAGGCGCGGCCAGATCGGTCCTCGGTGACATAAGCGCGATGCTAGGAGTTCGGGGTCTTGAAGTGCGTGCTTAGGCGGAGTCCTCTCCTTGACGCGGAGTTCCTATCCTTCTAGGTGACCCGACTTGCTGACGTGGAGACGGCTGAGGGGGGGACACCTTGTTCGGGGGCTGCTAGGGCTAATCAGACGTGTTGACGTTTGGGTGAGAAGCCAGGTGGATCCTCGTCGTAGAAGGTGCCGTGCTTGATCTTCCGGAAGTGGGAGCGCGTGACCAGGCGAAGTATGGCGGCGTTGCGGCAGTCCTCACGTGCTGAGCCAATCTGCGGAAGGATACACCTCGGCGGCACGCGGTGGGTGCGGGCGGAGGCTTGGGGCATCCTTGGCGCGGACAGATTGACCTTCGGTGGTGGAGGTGGCAAGTCATAGCTTCGGGGACCTGGGGCGCCTGTTCCGACGGAGGCGTGAGCTTCGGCCTTCTAGTGAGCGTGCTTCTCTGTTGCGCTTCTCGGCGAATTTGCGCTGAGTGCAGGTGCTGGAGTGCCTGCAGAGAGTTGGTGGCGAGCTTCTGGCAGCAGATTGGCACTGCCGGCCAGAGAGCTGGTGATGAGCTTTTGGTAGCATATTTGAAGTGCTGGCCAGAGAGCTGGTGTTGGGGCCTTGGTGGCGATGGAAGCGTTCCGATGAAAGGTGTCGTCAGCCGGGACTCGTGGGAGCGGATGTCGACCTGGGGTGTTGGAAACTTCGGTCAGGACTCCTGGAACCTGGGCTCGTGTCCAAGCGAAGTCCCTTGGCGGCGTGAGCTTATTCACGTGCTGGGGTGGATCTGTGGCCGGGCTTCGGCGGCACGCGGTTGGTGCGGGCGAAGTTTGAGGGTCCAGTCTTGACCAGATCGCTCCGCGGAGAAGTAAGCGTGATGCCAGGACTTCGGTATCTTGAAGTGCGTGCTTAGGCGAAGTCCTCTACTTGACGCAAAGTTTCTGTTTCCCTAGGCGACCCGGGTTGCTAACGTGGAGGCGGCTGAGGGGAGACACTTTGGTCGGGGCTGCTTGGGCTAGTTGGACGCGTTGACGTCTGGAGAAGAAGCTAGGTGGATCCTTGTCGTAAAAGGGGCTGTGCCTGATGTTCCGGAAGCGGGTGCACGTGACCAGGCGAAGTATGGTGGTGTTGCGGCATTCCTCACGTGCTGGGTGGATCTGCGGAAGGATACACCTCGGCGGCACGCGGTGGGTGCGGGTGGAGGCTTGGGGTATCCTTGGCGCGGACAGATTGACCCTCGGTGGCGGAGGCGGCAAGTCATAGCTTCGGGGACCTGTTGTGCGTGTTCCGGTGGAGTTGTGGGCTTGGGCCTTTCAGCAAGCGCTGTTCCCCTGTTGCTCTTCTCGGTGAGTTTGTGCTGCGTGCAGGTGCTGGAGCTTCTGCAGAAAGTTGGCGGCGAGCTTCTGGCAGCATATTTGAAGTGTTGGCCAGAGAGCTGGTGCTGAGCTTCTGGTAGCACATTGGCGGTGCAGGCCAGAAAGCTGGTGATGAGGGATCCTTGAGATTGCTGTGAATCGTTGTGGATCATGGTTGTTGGTGGTGATGTTGTTGATGTTTGTTTTGGGCGCCACTGGGTGTTTTCTACCACTCCCAGAAGTGGTGTTGGTCGTCTTCATTCATCTCGGTTTGCACTGGGTTGAGACACTGTGGTGGTGTCCTCTGTCCACATGGAAACGGAGATGCGCTGTCTTCTGTGACTTCCGAGTGATGCGGGCTGACACTTGGTTGCGGTGTCTGCTGAGGTTCCTTGTTGGTCCTCGGCGGAGTTGTGTCCATCCTTCTTCGTTGACTTCACCATTGTAGTGGGCGTGGCTTCCCTCTGGTGTCCACCAAAGGCAGGCCCCACGTTCCGGGCGACAATTAACAAGCCTACGTCTAAGCTCAGCGGTAGGGTTACTTCAATGGCGTCGGTTTCGGAAGAGGAGGTTGGGCGTTACCCTCAGCTAGACACTGGATTTGATTGGAACAAAGTTTATTATATTTACACTAACTAACATACAAATAAGCTTAGAACTAGGTAACATATATGTACAGAAAAAGAAAAGAAAATGGCGGATGGCTATCCGCAATTGGAAGCGGGTGTGGTCCTTCGGAGGCGGTGCCGGCGGCTTCCTCCAGTGGTTGCAGCGGCGGCGGTGGCGACTGGCGACGGGGCGGCGAGCTGAGAGCAGCGGCGGCGGCAACGTCGGCGGCAGTGCTGATCTCCTTGGCGGAGGCGGCGGTTGGCGGCTTCCTTCGGCGGTTGCAGCGGCGGCGGTGGCGACTGGCGACGGGGCGGCGGGCTGTGAGCAGCGGCGGCGGCAACGTCGGCGGCAGTGCGGATCTCCTGGGTGGAGGCGGCGGCTGGCGGCTTCCTTCTGCGGTTGCAGCGGCGGCGGTGGCGACTGGCGACGGGGCGGCGGGCTTTGAGCAGCGGCGGCGGCAACGTCGGCGGCAGTGCGGATCTCCTGGGCGGAGGCGGCGGCTGGCGGCTTGCGAAAGTGGCTTTCCAAAGACGGCAGGCAGCAGAGTCCAATGCGTAGGATTGGCTCTAAGTCCACGAGGGTGATAGGCTCTGGAGAGGCTGGAGCTGCTAGCTGGTCCTGGAAGCTGAAGTGGCTCGAACTCCAAGTCCCACGAAGACGGCAGACAGCAGAGTCCAATGAAGTGGATCGGCTCTAAGTCCACGAAGATGCGGCAGACAGCTAAGTCCAGTAGATGAAACGGCTGGTGGTCCTGGAGCTGAAGTGGCTGCTGGTGGTCCTGGAAGCTGAAGTGGCTGCTGGTGGACTCTCCTTGGCTGAGTTGCTGCTGGATTGACCCGCCGAGGCAGAGTGATTTCTTACTGCTAGCGTCTGACTATTTAAAGGAGCCAGTCCTTTGTCCAACGCGATCTCGACGCTCATTGGTCGAAGTAGAAGGGATGTTTTGCCCGATTTCGATATATTTCGGAATTATAGCGTTTAATTGAGCGGCGTGATCAATTATCGACTTGATTTGAGTCGCAATCAATAGTTGTCGAAATGCCGATTCTAACGACACCCAATTTGCTGTTTTGAGTAAAAATTAGCTCAACTTGGAATTTTTAATTCAGTGTTCCGCGTAAAGCTTAATTAAGTATTACTCTTATGGCGTATGTTACAAAGTTTATTATGCTTCGATCGGTTGCGCGCTATTTTTATAAGACTTTTGAGACCAATTACGCTTTTCTGGGATGCTTCCTTCGTTAATTATACTTTAATTTGTAATCTTGTATCCTTGCCCGCTGTATTTTGTCGTGGCCCTGATTTCTCCGTTACAAAGATGCGTTTCTGCTGGGCCGCTGAATTTTTCGGCCGTTCACTCGGGCGCGCTCCAGCCGCATGTATTTGCTGTCTGATGGAAAAATTGCTTTTACTCCACCTGTATATGTGCTAGCGCCCTGCGGTTTGTTTTATTAGGTGGCGGTTGATTTTTCCTATCTTCAGGTACCCTTATGTGGTGTTTTGGATTTGGCGCACTCTGATTTAAGCGCGTTTTAGTGATCGAACTGGGTTTATTAATTTTCGCTGCGGCGCCGTTTGGTCGGCTTTCGTTGTTGAGGTTCGGCCATCCGTTGGCCCTTTTATTGCCGCGGTTTATACTTGCGAATTGGGGGCTTCTTTGAGTTCGCGTGCCGCGATTTATTGTTTTATGGGGGTAACGGTTTTCTTACAATTTTTGTAGGATCGAGGCGATTTGCTGGTGAACAGATGTTTGAGCTCTTTGTTTCGTTCGCCGTGTACTTGGCGACGCAAAATTCCTTTGTTGCCTTGTTCTGTTCACCGATTCATATTACGCTTATAAAAAAGAATACGACAAGTTCATCAAATGGATGGAAGAGCAAAAGGTAACAGATATAGATGAACGAGTTGTGCTTGCTTACCTTCAGGCAATGTCGGAGCAGTACAAGGTGTCGACTATGTGGGCTATCCATTCGAAATTGCAAAGTATGTTGAGGATAAACAAAGGGGTCGATATAAAATCATTTGTGAAAGTGCATGCATTCATGAAGGCAATTAGCAAGAATGACGTAGCCAAGAAGGCATATGTATTCAAGGAAGACGATTTGCGGAAGTTTTTCACAGATGCACCGGACATTACGTATTTATTTTTGAAGGTGGTAGCCATTTGCGGTATCTTTGGCTCTTGTAGAAGATGTGAATTGTGCGATTTACGCTTACATGACATCAAGGAAGAAGGAAGCGTATTGCTTATAACTATCCGACCATCTAAGACAGTGAAGGCTCGACGTTTTACTGTTGCTGACAGTGATGCAATTAGTTATGTGCGTTTGGTGAAGCAGTATTTATCATTGCGCCCCCAAAATGTAAGTACAGACCGAGTTTTCTTACGGTATGATAAGGGGAAGTGCACCAATCAAGTGGTTGGTATTAATACATTTGGATCATGTCCCTTGCAAATTGCACGTTATCTTAAATTGGACGATCCTGAGAAATACACGGGACATGCGTTTCGACGTACGTCCGCTACCATTATGGCGAATAGTGGCATGACGATAGATCAAATCCAACGACAAGTAGGATGGAAATCGACAGCTGTGGCGACTGGTTACGTTGAAGAGAGTATTAGCAATAAGAAGAATGTCTCAAACATTATTGGAAGTGCTATTAATGGAAGTGCAACCTCATTTACTTCCGAGAATGTTAGCAGTATTAATTTGAACAGCATTTCCTCTGATTAAAAAAAAACCGAAGTATTAATATTTCAAACAATACCAACTGTACTTTTCACATTCATTTAAACAATTAAGATTGTTAAATATTTGAATAAAGCTTTTAAAACATTTGTTAGTAATATTTTATTTGACGTTACAAGGTACTCCTGTCACATCAATAATTAAAAAGTTGACATTTAGACTTTACGTTTGTCGGGTTGTTGATGTTCCCATGGTAACTTTAAAACACGCGCGTTTTTAAAAGTTGGATTTAAACACGCTGAGGCGTACTTTAAATAAGCAAAATATGGTACCAATAAAAAAAAGGGATTTTCAGTTCTAGTTGGGACGTCGTTTTGTCCGTTTAGCTAAGTTGTACGCAGCAACGAGCCATTTCTTGCGAGCACGATGAACTGGACGGAGAAAATTACGTTGCAGTTGATTGAAATTTACAAAAATCAGACTGTTTTGTGGAATCCTAAAGACCACAACTATTATAAAAAGACCCTAAAAGAAGATGCGTGGAAAGAAATTCGCTTCTTTAATAGGAGAAATAGAAGAAGCCTGCAAGAGTAAAATAATTAGTTTGTTGGCATCTTTTAGAAGAGAGAAAAGCAAAGTGACGAAAACACCCTGGCCAATACTCGACTAAACTGGAGATACTTTTATTTTTATACTGCCGAATGCTCGCGACATAGGTTGGCTCGCCGGATGTTTAGAAGAATGCTCTCGGTGTATTCACTCAATTCACTGCACGTCCCAACTGACGAACATTACATTACATGTTACGTTACAGGCTCGGTTCGGCTAATGTATACCGACCTTTTGAATTGATCAAGGAATACCTCCTTAAAGTTTGTCTACGTACTTAATTAACACCATATAGATAAAAATATCACCCAAGTTTAGTTTTCATTATCTATCTAAACTTAACATAACCGAACAAGTAAATTAAATCACATAAGTTTAGTTACTTTTAATGCACAATTTACAAAGTCGCACTCATGAAATGCAGAATATAGAAAGCAGTAGAAAAATGCGGTCTTATAATCGACGAAGAATTTCCATTTCTTGGATGCTCTCCTGATAGATTAGTGAAGGACAACGCTATCTATAGTCGAGATTAAAGAGTCCCGAAAAAAGTGGAAATCTTTCGCCCCTAGATGCAGTTAATCAGCGGAAAATAGATTACTGTACTCTAGAGAATAACTGAATTCTTTTGAAACGGAATCACAATTATTATTACCATACGCATATACCCAAGCGAGAACTCTTTGTAATATATACCAAGGGAGGATAACACGTCGAAGAGATTAAAAGGTAAATTTTAAATCACACGTACTTGAATTTTCATATCATATCTTTATTAATAAAAACGTTGCGTTTCGGTAATTCAAATGTTTCAATCAAAACTTTCTGTTTCATCGGTATTATTGTAAATAAACGAAGAGACAATTTTATCCTGGTATGTTTCCAGAACTATAATATGAACTGGATTTAAAAAAATATAGTTAAAAGTGTATTTATTTTATAGCTAACGTTTGTTCTATATGTTATAGAGATGACACTTTCTGGAAAGAAAAAATGGCAAAGAAGCTTAGCGAATTTTATATGCAATCGTTCTTACCCGAATTAATTGACTGCAGAAAGTGTCGTCAGCAATGTATACGAGATGTTTACATGAGCTCAATTAGTCGCCCGATACTGTTCAAGAGCTTATCGCATTTTTATTCATAAGAATACTTACGTGCCAAATCTTAATTTATATTATATTACATAGATTATACGTATATGATTTTAATTTTTACTTTATGCATTGGTTTCGATATGAAACGTTTCTTTTGTCTGCGATATCGGTATATACCTATGTTTATTATAATTCAAAGATGTCTTTACTTCCATGCATTGGGTTATGTTAAAACGTTTTTACTATCAATCAAAATTCTGTTGTTATTTCTTACCTCAATGATCTGATAATAAGGTAACAGTAAGTACATCACTATTTCAGAAAAAGATGGGCTTAGTGGATAGACGTTTTCTAGGAACCAGAAAGAGAGAGCGACTTATAAGTTTCTGCCATGATGTGGTATGCCTCTGTATTAATGACTTACATTATATCATCCTGAACATGCACAGAGAAATTGTGGGTGATAACAAAAGTTTAAAATGTCTATCGATATTTATTGTCAGTCTAAATATGTGCAGAACTCACCTTTCTTGTCAACTAGTTTTTGGAAAGTATTGATTTTTGAAATGCCAATTAAAAATTAATAATACCAACTACCGTTCTGCTATTAGCTGGGGCTTTTAGAGCAAATGATGACTTACAAAACCAATGGGCCATTTAGCCCACTAATCTATTTTTGTATTTCAAACAAAATGAAGCATTTCCTTTTAAAAACACTACAAGTTAAGTATCACTTTAACAGAATATGTCAATTAGCCCATAATCCCTCTGTAAGTAGAAAGTTTTACGGCCGCTTGTTATATGAGTTGCCTAACCGACAACGACGTAGGCCGTAGAATAGTTAAATAAAATAATCTAAAATAATTTTTTCAACAAGATTGTGGAGCCTAACAAAGAGATACAGTATTTCTCGATGAACTTTTTGTTTAATAATAGATTTAGAATTTGGCTGGCATGTAATAGCTATTTAAGTAACAAGGAATGGCCCTATTAACATTTGAGGTTGGCAAGTACAAGCCAAGGCGCAACCGCAGCTTGTTGCCTGTCGAAAATGTTAATAGGCGATACATTCCGAGTTATCTTATTATATTTTTCCCGCTGCTTATCGAAATTTTCCTAGATTTGTGAAAAAATCGTTTGGTTTGTCACCTGCCACCAGGATTAATTTACGTGAGTCGTGTTACCTGTGAGTGTCACATATCACATAAACACTTGCAATTATAAACAGAACATCTAAGTCTGCAACTTGCGTTGATAATTTTATTATCCTAGGAACTTAATAATAATATTAAGTTCCGTTGTCAAGGGAAAGCAGCAAACAAATATAATCAGAAGTAATACTATAAGTACTTCGATATTATCGGGTTATATGTCGATAACTTGCTGCACAATAATAAAAGAGTGTCAGTTTGACAGGTTAAATAGTCCGACCGCGTCAGCGATTTGTTATTGTGCAGGAAGTTTGAGACGTATAACTTGTTCGAATTACTCATTGTATTCGATTTGATTATTTTTTGAGTAAATTTTAATATTTAGAACAAATAAATATTTTATTGGCAGCTCGATTTGTTTGTATTAACCTAGCTGAAAGTCATCTCCATGAAAACAACATCAAGTTGACAAAAGTTATGTACTGCGTTGCCTAGTGAAGTTACTATAGTATAATCGATTTTGTATAATCGAAATTATACAAGATAACTTAACTAAATCTAGCCTTCTGATTGGTCGAAATCTCTACGAAAAAAATAATCACTTATAATACCATGAGTAGTCAAAGTTATGTCGACTATTTTTGCGGTGGTGTCACGAATGTCCATTGCGCTTTGGTACGATTAGGACGAGTGCGCTAGCACGAGTCCTAATCCCAAGCGCAATGGAAATGAGTAGTGATACCACCGCAAAAATAATCTACTTAACTTTGACTAAGAATGGTATTCGAGGGACTATTTAATGAACCAAACTACTTTTTCAAATTAGTTTTCAGTAAATCTAGCAACAAACTACGCAATTTCTATAGTAACAGAACACTAATATTGACTTTTTCTAATAAAAATCACATTTGTTTAAAATAGTCACTTGAATACCTTCTAGGAAGATATATCCACTGATATTTTTTTGATTGATCAAGAAACGTCAGAATTCTGGATTTTCATTGGTCACTTTTTGACAGATGACAGGTGAATTGAATAGTCACAAATGTATCACTGACTTACATGATCAGCAGCGGGAAAATTTCTTTAACCCGGCGTTGCTCGCTACATTAAGAATTACGCCGTTACTCGCGCGTGAGAGTTTCTCTCACGTTTCAGAAATCTCTGATTTTTAGTGTAACCTATCTACTTATTGGACTGTCATTGCGCACAGACGTCTATCTGACTTTTATTAATAATTTTCAAGTACACACTGAAATAAAAAAACATTCTTTATTCCACAAAAAAATTATAATAAAGTATAGCGTAAACATAAAAGACTAACTTTGGTTGTATAGGAAGTGGTATTTTAAAATGAACAGGCGTTTTAGATAACTTAAGCCACGAGATTCATAACATAACATAAAAAGAAGAAACTGAAGAAAATACAAGAAATAAAATGCAGAATACAAAAGCATAATATATCAGCAGCATAGCTAGCGCACGAAAATATGGTGTGTTTGGTGCAGATTGCCCGGGAGCACTTTTGGCTTCTTTTCTTGGTTGCCCTGTGGCTGTGGCATGCTGGGCAGTTTTCAGTAAAGCCATTTCAACAATCTTCCTACCGTTACTCATGTTGAAGAATATATGTAACACGGATACTCGCGCGATGAAAGAAACTCTCACACTTGCTGCGCGTATCTAAATAAATGCATTGAAATCAGATACTACGTGTACAAGCATCGAACCCTTGTGGTAGACAGTTGTTGAAAGTCAGTTAGAAGCATACCTGAGAGGACAAAGACCCCCACCACTTCTTATGAAAGATACGCCAGATTTACTAAAAATGTGAGAGAAACTTTCATATAGCGAGCAACGGCGGGTTAAAGAAGACTTTAGGTTTTAATATATTTGACATGAAATAATAAAACGAAAATCGTAATAATTAATTATCTGTGTCCTTTAGATCGAATAACTACATGAAGGTTAAATTTTATTGATTTTAAGAGTTCTTTACTGCAGGGAGGCCTACTTTGAATTTATTGCTGAAGTCAAGAAAGTGAAAACAAGTTTCGTCTCTTTTGGAATAATTTAGCGCTGTATAATTGGTTGCGAACGTTACTCCTTAGAAGCCTTAAATATTTTGAATTGCCTGCAATACTGTTCATGCAACCAAAGTTGCGCTTTAGTTGTGCAAGTAGAGCTAAGAGAATTTTTATTAAAAAAATCGACAATAATAGAAATTGTAATCATGTGTACCTTTTCTTCTTTAAAGTTTTTGAAATTTAGAGTAGCTTGTTAAAAAAATGCATGCACGTGTAATAAGCTATGTAATACAGCCGATATTGTACTCGTACAATCCAAATGGTTCCTGAGCTGTATAAGTAGTTTGGTTCCTGAAATCTTTACTGTTGTTTTAATTTCTGTTTACATTTTGTAGTGGATATTGTACTTCTTTCGTTGTTAGGATTAGGATTGGGATATAAAATAAGCATCGACTAATAGTATTTACTTAATAGAAATACAGTGACCTCTTATTGTTCTAATTCAAACTTAAAAATTGTAGGAGCCAATTTTATTGATTAACGATCATACATATTTGTACAGAATTAACGATAAAAAAATTACCAGTCGGAAAAAGATTGCCTCATATTAGCAATTATAACTTTTTTTTGCAGTTTTTTGTCAACCGCCGTATGCTTGGCCTCGTAAATTGTTTCCGTTAAAGCCTGCGTCAAATCCACCACCGCCGGGCCTGAAGTTGTTGCCGTTGAAGCCTGCGTCAAATCCACCACCACCAGGTCTGAAGCGATTTCCATTGAATCCTGGGTCTATTTGGCCATACTGGGCGTTTACAAAGCCGATGACCAGAATGGCTAGGAGAACGGAAGCAATCTAAAATTCAAGATTTTCATGTTAGGTGTACACAATGGCGGATTTAACAACTGCCGCCTGGGTGTCCATCAAATAAACACATGCAGGATTATTTTAAGTAATTCTGGTATGTCACTGAGCACCCTACCACTGCTTGTTCTGTCACCCTTGTCGTATACTATAGTGCGATCATAAAATTCGGACAAAGATTATGGATTTTTAAACTGCACGTCTTGCTGAAAAATGTGATCAACTGTGGCCCTTTTGCATTAGTAATAAACACGCTTCTAATTTTATGAATACAAGCTTGAATGCTGCATTTCCATTCTTCATTTTCTTTAGGTCACTTTTAAAAATAAGTATGATTTATTAAACTTAATCTTGTTTTGTAAGAAGACCATATGAATCAAATAACGTTGATTTGAAAACTGTCAAAGTAAGGGATGAATTAATTGTAGATACGAGTTAATCTAAGACAGAGCTTTTGGTTTTCATAGTCGCCCTTATGCAAAATGTATTATGGTGGCACTACACTAATCTGACTTTAAACTACAATGGAAATCGCACTGTGTATTGTGTGGAGATTTGTTTTTAGACCTTTCTGGGTTTATGTGTCCGACCTTCTTTTCTTCCTTATCCAACAACTCCTGCGTTGGTGCCACTCTAATTTGATGGAATTGAACCCTTAACCCATAAGGTGCAAAAAACAATGCTAGCGGTGGGAAAGGGAGTAGTTTGTCATGAGTAAACGTTTTTTTAAAGATTATTTTTAATGGTTATTATATATACATATAAAACATATTTGTCATAAATATGAGGAATAAAACACACAGAAGAAGATAGTTGAAGTATAGATTCAGAACACGATAAAAGAGGAAAGTCAGAAAGTTGAATCTAAATGGTTTTACATTCATACCGACTAAAGTTTTCAGACCCATCTTTTGTGCGTTAAGGGTTAGCAAATACTTTATTGCTTTCATCATTAAAAAAGAAAAGATTACCTAGAAACTTGTATTCATTTTATGTTTACTCGTTTATTATGTTGTTATGCGCTGTCAAGAATAAGAAATAAAAAGATGAGAAGCAAGGGAGTGGATGTACAAAAAAGGAGACTTAAAGGAAGTTAGAGGAAGCGGTTATGAATCCGAAACACGCAAAACTCAATAAATTGTTTCAAAGTAGTCATACTTCATCTCTATTTTAGTCAAAGTGAACCTAACCTGTTTTGCTAAACTCTCTATGCAGGGTGACTCACGAAGTTCTGACTGAGTGGCTTAAAATAAAGAAAAAGATCCTATAAGCATGTGTCCGGTCTTGCTTCAATATGGAGTTACAGACTGATGAATGGGAAAGAGGGTGCTAAATTAATTATTGTATTTATAAACTGCAAAAGCAAAAAAATATCTCAAATTCTATTTCTTTTGATGTATCTAAGATTTACAACAGCTTGACCTCAATATTAAAACAACTTGCTATGTGAACGGACATGTTTTGAACTGGCTATGTGTTAAGTGATAATAAAACGTCCTACATAAATATTATCAAGTGAAAATAAACCGTGCGCTAAAGCAAAATCAGTTTAAGAGTGCCATATCAACATAACCACAATGGTAACACGTGAAGATAAGTTGGAAATTCAACAACTAATGACAAATACTATTAATGTGCTCAACAACGATTTGGAAAAAACTATTGAAAATGCAGTGACCGCAGTCTTGCAAAAATGTTGAAAAAAAAATGTTTAACTTTTAATTTGTAGTTTTTCGTCTTGTTGCACAAAGAGTGGTAATCAAGTTTCTTTTAATGGCATCTGGCTACTTTTGCCCAATAAATGAATTCGTCGAGTTGTGAGAAATCTATTTTAGAACTCTTTCCATATTTTAACAGTATGGTTCCTGAATTTGTTAAGTGTCGAGTATAGATTAATAATTCGTATTAGAGTACTGAATAAAGGTAAACTACAAAGAGTTTTAAAAACTGGCGTCCAAGTAATTTATGTTAAGTATGTAGTTTTCTAATAGTTTGAAATGTTAAAAATTGAAATTATAGATAGTTACGTCGAATTTGTACATAAATTTACAATAGTCAATCTATACCACCCAGAAATTTCGATACTGACGTCAGCATTTAAATAAATTACCCCCAATAACCAGACTTATTGTTTGGCCTTTACCATATATTTAATAGACACTGCCGTTTATTTGAAGTGCATCATTTAAAGAAACTAGTTTTGACGACATTTTTCTAACTTTTTCATAGTATCAAAATGCAGTTTTCATTATTTCTAACCAGCAAGTTAAGTATTGTTTTAAAAATATCAAGTAGCCACATATCATTTTCACTTTCCTCGTCTAAACGACATAGAAACTATTGTAATCGTGAAAGAATCACCTTCCGAAATGTTTGCAGATCTTCACGATTCAGGGTGTCTAGATCTAGATGACGTCTGTCTGTATGTCTGCCCCTCTGTGTGTCTGTTTGTTGGCGGTATAATGTCAAAACCATTTTTTGAAGAGAGACAATATTTTCCATACGGATTATATATTTATTCGCTCGACACCGAATATACTTTCGGTTAAATAAATGCAGGGAGAGCAGTTACAAAATAAAATATTGGTTATTTTTGCTTTAATTCAGGTATAGATAAATATAATATTTTGCATATAGGTCACGTTTTTACCTTTGGCTAAAATATTACTCAACAGATACAGGGTAAATGTCGTAAAAGGACACAAATGTGCAACGATCAGTGAGTCCTATATAAATCAGCGGCAAGCGAAAATAGAAGACTCGCTATCCGGGCCGAACTGGACAGGCGATCGAGTAGCTCGGGGTGTTCCCACACTCCGAATTTGCTCTGAGTTCGAATCCTATATGCTGCATCTTTTTTTAATTGCAGTTTGATGTAATTCGCATTATCAAGTGTTTCCTGTTATTGTTTCAGTATTAGTAGTAAAGTTGATATTATATGGCAAATGCATATTTTCTATAATTGATGTGCCGACGAAACTTTTTGCATATATATACTAATTATGTGAAAACAAATCGTTTAAGCCAAGTTTAATTTTGCATATTTTCGATATTTCTACTTTTTCGAGCACTTTTTTCGATTTTGCATATTTGGTTATATTTAGCAATAATTTGTAATGTATGAACTTTTTGATATTTTTTTAAAATCTACTATTTTATTAAATTTATTAATAAAATTTTTGTGTGCGACTGAGATATATACTTTCACTTTTTGCCGCTGGAGTGCACTGCACGTATCGAAATAAGCAGAGGAAAGGGGAAGTCCCTGTTGAAACCTTTGACTATATAAACATGGACTGCCAGCAACCCCCACTTTTCCCATAGAACCAATGAAGAGTGAGCGTCAAAAAGCATTGGTCAGTTTCCATATAGACTTCATTTTTGGTCAAAGGTTATCGACCCTTATTTTTTCTCGAGGAAAATTGTGAAACGGCAACGGTTACATTTCAAAGATATACCGACATGCTTCAAATATTTTTTTGTCGCAAATAGTGGAGGAGTAAATGAGTATTGGTTTCAACAAAACGGTGCTACCAGTTACACCGCAAGAATTAGTAGATATGAGTGTCCAACGATAATCTTAGTATTTAAGAAATACATTTCATTAAGTATGTAATTTAAGCGAATAAATTGTTATTACAATTTGAAACTGACTAATGGATTTTGACGTTCACTGTATAAGGAATCAGCCAACATAGATCATTTCAAGAGTCGAACTTCGAGTGTTGGGTCAATAATAGTCTGGCGTTGGCAGTCCATGTTTATACAGTCAAAGGTTAAATGAATGACGTCTTTGTATAAAAATTAGAGAAATAAATATACTCCTACAAAATAAGTACAATTTTTACATTGTTTAAAATACTTCTACTTATTTTCAAAAAAAATCAGAGCATATTTTGTGCATATGTTGTGACTTTGGGTGCATATAGTCACCAAAATTTATCCGTATAGATGCGCATGTTTTCGTACATTTGAGTGCATATAATTATCAGCTTTAATTATTAGCAATGTTAACATATTTTTACCCCTACGCTCTTGCGAGGTAAGTTTCGTTATAACCCATTTACAAATAATGCTTTAGTCATATAATTTTTAATAACTAAGCCATAAGTCAACAATGCATAACTTGTAGTAAAAAAACCTTGAAGATTTTGATTTTTGTGCGCTGTCTGATAAAAATTGAGCAATTATGGCAATGGCAACATCTTGAAACTTCTTTACTACAAGTTATTCATTGTTGAATTATCGCTTACCTATGAAAAATGATATGACTTAAACGTTTAATCTGGCATTTACTATTTTTTAAACTATAGCTAATTTGCTTATTAGCAATACTACAAACTACATTTTGCCAAGAAAAAGTTAGTAACATGTCATCAAAACTAGTTTCCTTAAGTGATCCAATTCAAACGAAAGGCGGTGTATTATATTCTATAGGGTGGCTGTAGACGGTTTTTGAAAATTTAACTAATCAACATGTAAAAATCTAACACCAAAAAATTATAAATGCTAATGTAGCAACTTAAAATCATATTTAAAGATAGATATTTTTAACGAAAAAAATGGTTCCATTTAAGACGTCTAGATATAGTTTTCTTGTTCCTGAACAAACTGCAACCACACAAATTGCATTAGTATCTCTCTCGAAAAACGCATTTTTTTAGATTCTGTTTCCAAGTATAGATTTTTATTAGAAAAGACAATTGCCGTAAGCACGTATGCAACCATTCACGAGCTTAACTACAAAAATTTATAAAAATGACAGTACGTGTGGACACTAAAAAGTTGTTAAATTAAGGTAAACTAAAACTCACACTATGCTATTTTTAGAGAGAAAAAATACCTTTTTCGACTACCATTTCCTAAATGCGGCTATTATTTGACACTTTACATACGTGAAAAGCATGTTGTTATTGCATACTATGCAATAAAAAAATCTATAATTTTGACCTAATATAATAACATTTTGTTCAACGTTAAAATGAGGTATATGTATATTCACACTAGTTGCAATGTGAAATTTCATTGACACTAATGCTAATATGAAAATTTAGAACAACTTTGTAGATTTAAGTAAATTTGTTTATTATAAAAATTAATTAGTTTCAAAATTACAGAAAATCTTGTATGCAACGCGTTGCAAAGTTAGTGTTTTTCACACACAACGTGTTGCTCAACTCGTAGGGCAAACTTCACGTCTAGTGTGAAAAACACTTTCATTTTGCAACTTGATACATAAATAGCTATATTGCACACTTCTGTCACTTTATTACATACATCTATCAAAACCAACTATTCAAAACAATGCAACATGATTTTTAATGAGTTTCCAGTTTCAATTGACGTTGACGTCTTCTAATTTTTTTAGCATAAATATGTGGTAGTCGAAAAATTATGCACTTTTTTTGCACTTGTGAGATTTGAAGAATTCGCCTTCGGCTCATTCTTTAAACTTTCTCACGCGTGCAAATAGTGACACTTTTTAGCTATTCGTTGTATAAATAATTATTATATACTAAACGATGTCCTGTATAAAGAATATGAAACTGTCATGTGACATTTGTTACAAAGTGTGGTTGCGATCTTCTTCTTCTTTTTTTTTTTTGATGCAGGATTTGGAAATATTTTTGTTGTGTTTATTAGGGGAAGTTTTGATCACGGTTATGATCACGTTGCGATGTTAGCCACTGTTAACCATTGTCTACAAAATGCCAGTGGATTATGTATAATTTTCTGCTGTTATAATACACATGACTTAAAAATTCGAAAGACATCTTTCATGAACTTTTTTTTGCGGATACTACACACGGAATAAACAATTGTTTAATTGTGCCCATATAATCAATAAATTTAGTTTCACACCAACACTTTAAAATAAGGTTAACTAGAATAACAACAACGAATGTAAATGAATCTAATTTTCCAGGTCAAAAATTAGCGTGACTGCATGGAGTGCACGGGGAACCACGTTAATTATATTTTAATTAAGTGAGTCAGCTTTTTAGATGAACATAATGTATACATTTTGTTTTAAATTGTAATATGGAATAAATAAAATTAAAAATTTGATGAGTTTTGGGTGGGAAAACAGAAAATTGTTTAGTGAGACAAGCAGCTCTTATACCAATAATACTGTTTAAAAAATTGAACTCACCAAAACACGCATCGTGCCAAAACTACCGGAGCTGTGATTTACTGATAGTTCGGGTTAAGATGTGGCTTATATATTATTAAAAAAGCCTAGCAAAAAACCTGCACAATCTCAAGGGGATTACCTCACCTGTCAGCATAGCAACGTGGTGGCTTAAAGCTTAAAGTTCGCCGCTAAATGACAGCCGTCATTGCGCGAGTTAATGAGCGATGAGAAGACAGAACTTTTCTTAGAATCGACACACAACCTTCCCAGCACAAAGCGCACTTTCGATAGTTTGTTATGAGACGTGACATTGAAATTTCAAATTTACCTTGGGGCCAGCTTCGGTGTTTGTTGTTCGCTGTGCTGGTTTCGATTCAAATGCAAATAATACCGATATCAAGGTGCCAGCTGCAGACGCCAGCAATCAGCTGGTGTCATATAAGTTAAATAATTGTGCATCGAATATGGATAGTACCTAGACAATAGATATAGCAAATAGGCCACTTCAAAAAATTTCCACAGTGTATAACCGAAAAAGCATTTCATTTCTACTTCTTGCAAAAAATATCAAAGTTTGTTCTCTCTTAGTAATCAGAATCAGAAATTAACAACCATAATAATTATTCAAACAATATTAATATAATTATTGTAGAGTTCTCAAACGTGGTCAAGGTCATAAAATCCCAGATTAGATTGAAGTAATTATAATTGTGTTGCTTCCTTTTGTATAATGTAATTGACTCCAACCAATTGTGTCCTGATTAACTTAATTGCGGATGCGCTATTAAATTTTCCAAGTAAAAACAAATACGTTGGATTGTCGTAATATATTGTAATGGTTCACTGTCCATATAAATTCTGATTGCCTAATTAACTAAATGAATAATGTCAACAAGAGCACAGAATCAAATATTTTATCTATTGCAAAATAATCAATACTTTACATTAATAAGTGCAGTTGATGTGAGCAGCAGTAACTAATAATTTGAGGGATAGAAGTTAGCATGAAACAAAGCATGTTTTAGAAGGATTACATTCAGAGTTTCAGATATGATAAATGTTCGGAAGGGCTAATGCAATTTAATTTGTAACTGACGGAATTGAGCTTATTAATGTCAGACATAATGTCAATAGAATAATACAAAATGATTGGTTAAATACAGAAAGAATATGAGCGTTATGTAGTAAAAGTGTATACGTCAGTAAAAGGCAAATTTGCTGAAAGGTAAACGAAACCATGCTAGCAAAATAATAATTGCAAAGAGCAATGAAAATGGAAGGTAGCCGATCGAAAGACAATTAGTGAGATGTTAAATGAACTCCAAGTGTATCAATGCGTTATAAACAAAAGTGAATTAAAAGCAGAGCAAGTGCAGTAACATTCCAAGAAAAAGACAATATTAGTACTTAGACAAATACAAGACATCAAAACTGTAGTCCATAAGGTTAAACATGTTCTTTCTTTTTTCTTTCCCTTTTTCAGCCCTCATTTGCCTATTGTTGGACAAATGCCTCCCCATATCTCTTCCAGACGTCTCTATCCTGCATTCTTTTTCTTCAATTTAACCCTGCTGTTTTCTTTATGTCATCGGCGCATCGAAGCTGTAGTCTTCTTCTTGAACGCTTTGCTGTCCATGGCTTCCAGGTCTGGATTTTTTATTCCAGCGGTTGTCGCTTTGCCTCATTGTGTGTCCACAGAATCTCCATTTAAGTGAGGCGACATGCTCAATGGCATCTATGATGAACATGTTATCAATCCTAATTTCCTTTATACACATCACAGAACATATACACATTTGAAAATATAGTTGCTAAGAGACCTGACTGTATTTTTTATGAAAAATTAAACAATCTTTGTAAAATATATGTTGGGGCTACATTGAGCTCCTCAATTATTATGTAAAATTGTAAATAAAAAAGTTCTTAGTTATACCAATTGTGGTTAAAGTTATTCACGAGTGGCCTGTGCATCTGTGGGTGTAGTTTTCCAGGCGTTAAAGAGTCCAGGTGAAGTAGATAAGCCAGCTGAACAAATCGTCCAAGTGCGAGTGACTTCGAGGGGCCTTATGCAAGCAGCTTCGCACAGCGAGAATAGCGCCTGTTACAAATAGGGAGGACATGTCTTGTATCTCCGTATCCCACCAGTATGGTTTTCTGTTTAGCCGATGTTTATCTCCCAAAGTGTCACGAATTTTAATTTCATCATTTATTTCACTGGTTGCATTCATTTTTGCACTTAATCGTAACATGTACAAAATTCGCATTGAATCATCTTGTCAACTCTCCAGATTTTATTATGGATCTCGTTGTCTGGCACTTCTTTGGTAACTTTTCTTGCTGGTAGTATTTGAGATAGCATTATGTTTGTTATAACCAAATATTACTTTCTCTCTTTGTAAATAATGATCACATTCACTTTCGCCTTCCTGCATACACTTGTATTCGTAGGTTTTTTTTTGCAATTTTGTAGTCAATAACTGATCTTAGATTTCTTATCTTTTATTTGTTGGTTTGGAATGTCTTACTATTTTTGCGACCCTACGGTCTACCATTCTACTTGTATATTCATTCTACTCATTACGTCTTAGATCTTAGATATCTCTTGGGTTGAGACCATGTAAATTTATGTGGAAAGTGTTTATTTAACATCTATCAGTCCTTCTCCGCTTTCTTTGATTCCATCTTTTCCATATTTACCTACTGTCGGGTCTCCAGGATTTCTCCCTACTCTTCTATTAAGTTCACCTAGTACTTCAATTTTTTCTCTTCTATTTATTTTGCTCCAAACTGTGTGTCTTTTTCATACGCGTGAAGCAACTATATTCTCATTGTTTGACCTGTAATTGATTCTACCTCTTTGATGTAGTTCTCTAATCGCCTATGAACAGTTATCAGCACATTTGGCTTTTTTTTCTTTCGCAACTCCTTTATAGAAGTGCACATGATTTCCTATCAACTCATTTCCATTTCCATTCTTTGTTAACTTCTGTTAAAATTCATATATCCATTCCCAGATTTTCAAAAACTTCTGGATATTTGGTATTGATATCTTGAATATTGCAATGCCCAAATTCATGTTTCTTAGCTAGTCTTTTATTAGTGATTTTGATTTTTTTCGAATCGAGTTTTTGAAACAAACTTAACCACTTTTTTACCAATACCATACCATACCATACCGTATAATACCATACCGACGTTCTAGTAAAACAAATTAGAAAGGGAAGTTCCTTATATACATCCTTGCGTATGATCCAAAGCAATTTTTTACGAAATAATGTTGTGGCTAGCTGATTACAAAGTGACCTATTTGCTGCACTACACTTTCAGGGACCGCCTTAACCTCCTTGCGCTTTCCGGCAAAACTGCCAATGCACTGTATGCGAACTTATTGTACTAAATTAAAAAAATAATAATAAAGGGGGTGTGGGTTGTTAAAAGTATTTTAAAGGCTTCTTTAATGAAAATACAACCAAGTGGAAACTTGATGGAAGTTTCAGTGTCATATTTGAAAAATGATAGAAAAAACACTTTTTAAAACTGAAGCACAAACGTCACTCATTACAGCGATTAAAACGAACAAAAAATAGAAACCGTCTTCAATCTTGGACTATCTATAGCAGAGTACAGGATTTGATAACTCTACGTTCTTTTTTTCTTATGCCCTATTAGATGTTAAAGTTCGCTTTCAAATCAAAGGCCAAGCACAGATCTAACGACAGTCATACGTCAAAGGTCAGAAAATGGCCCCGCCTAATGCTGAGCAATGAGTAAAGGCAAAAGCAAATGAGTACCTTCAACTCAAACTGTCCATCAGAGAACAGGAACTCAAAGAAGAGTTTTAAATATGTGAAGATGACAAGGACGGAAGTAGAAGATCTAACCACTTTTTGTCAAAGGTTAGTGATGGTCTACATAGAGCGACTCCGTGGCTACAAAGTAGTGGTCGATCGGATCAAGGTCGAACACCACTGTCTCCCGCTCTTCAGTTCGATCCTGTTGTCAGTTAATTGTCACAAGTTCGTCTTGTAGCAGTTCAGACTGTTGCAGCAGCTCTAATCTAGACAAGAACGAAGGAACCGACGACGAGAATGATGGCAAAGCAGTCAATGGGCAACAACTTACCTAACTTCGCTGTTAATCTAGAAGAATGACGGCTTTATCCGTCGGTTTCGACGTTCAAAGAGAGTATTTGGTTTTTCTGAGGACGAGAATCTTTGTCGTCTTCAAAAGTGCCTAAAAGGGGCAGCTAAAGAATATGTCAAATCGATGCTTGTTTTTCTTGACAGGGTTGAGGTGGTAATGAACATCTTGAAAGAGAAATATGGCAGACTTGAGCTCATAATTGAAGCAATAATAAAGCGAACCCGTAAGGTGGTATCTCCTTCTATGGACAGGAGTGAGTCTGTTGTTGACTTCTCAATTGTGATTTTAAATCTGGTCTCAATCATAGAAACACTTCAACGTCTAGGGTACCTTATCAACCGTCAACTTTTGACAGAATTTATCCAAAAGCTTTCTGCCGTTTTGAGGATGAGTTAGGGAAATGAGGTAGCCAAGAACTATACAGCCGTGGCTTTTTCCAACTCAGTTGAACAAAAAGCTTAAACTGCTTCGTTTGTGACAATCAGCTTTCAAAGTAATAATGTAGAAGGAAGGCCAGAAGTAAAACTAAATGACGAGACTATAAGAAAACAGACACTGTTTGTAGCTACAATTTTAACTACCGATCCAGTTTCAATAAAGGCAAAGGAAGCCAAGTGTGCTTGTTGTGATGGAAAGTCTCATTCCATAAAAGTCTGTGGCAAGTTTCAGTCCAAGTCGACAAATGGACATTGGTGTGGGAGAAGAAATTGTGCTTTGGTTGTTTAAAAAATTGCATTACTCATCTCAAAATAAGAAGACAGAATGTGGTGTCGATGGCTGTAAAAGAAACCACAATCGTCTTCTATACTCAGGAATGATCACAGCAGAGCGTTCTTAAGTCTTTCACTAAAGATTTATATGAGATAGTGACATTGACTGAAAGTATGGATTTGGTCTCTCAAGAGTCAACTTAAATAATTCTCAAGGTGCTTCCTGTTGTGTTGGGAGGACCCAAATGAGAAGTCAAAATATTTGCTGTGCTCGACCAAGGCCCAACTGCAACATTGATGAATGGCGATATCGCATCAGAGCTTGGATTTTCTGGTCCTATTGATCCTCTAAGAATCAAATCGTAGGACGACTCAACTAAGGTGGTTATGAATCACGCAACATAAATATTTTTCGAAGAATGAAAGACTCGTTTGTTATTTCAAGTGTAAGGACAGTCTCAAATTTTGATTTGCCTGCTTGTGTATTGGATATTCTCCTCTTAAGTGACATCGATCATTCCCAAGTTTTGGATCTCTACGCTTTGAAGAGAGCCAATTTGAAGTTCTGGATACGGGAAGACCAATCTCACCTCATTTAGTCAAGAGGAGGCTCCAGTGGCTGCACTCACCAAGCTGGGATGGATTATTAAGGGGAGGCATGCAGTTTCTCGTCTAGGGGAATTCCACTTCGTTTACCGTGTCTACAGTAACCAGGAGGGTGGTGAACAACTCTATCGGCTCTATCTTTTAAAACTGAGTCATTTAGAGTTAAAGTAAAAGATACGAAGTCGAGATCCAAGAACGACAACAGATCCAAAAGCATCATGGAGAAAACTACCAGCAGAAAGGGAGACCGATTAGAAACAAACCTGCTACGGAGAAACGGAATGCTGTCTTACGTGAGAGCACGTCAAATGCTCTTCGGTGACTTAAGAGCATAGAGCAGAAGATGAATCATAGCCCAGCCTTTGCGCAAGCCTACGAGTTAAATATTCAAGAATACATCAACAACGGTAAGGCCACTCATGTGGGACTGCAAGTGGTTAGGCCCAAGGAGTGGTACTTTCCTCACTTCACCGTGACGAACTCAAAAAAATCTCAGATAGGTTTGTGATGCAACAGCCAAGCCTCATAGCTCCAGCCCCAATGGCATGCTACTCGAGGGACTAGCCTATCTAAATTATCTACATGGCATTCTTTGGAAGTTCAGATGACAGAGCGTGCCCATTTGTGGTGACATTACCGACACGTTTCACCCTATTTTTATTCGAGATAGAGACCTTCCTACTAAAAGACTTATATCATGAAGGTGATGATTTTTGTGCCACTTTGTCTCCCTCTTCAGCTCACTTTGCGAAAAACATTAATGTTGCAGTGTAAGGATTATTACCCAAAAGCAGTGGCGGCAATTATAGACCTCCGCTACATGGATGACGGTCTCGATTTTGATGATACTGTTACTGAGCCCATCAAGGTAGTTGAAGAGGTGAGTACGATGTTATGGGCCAAAAGTCACTTTTCGTATTAATTTAACGATTTGCCTTATCCCTGCCTAATTCAAGGCACTTTGCACATTTCGCTCTAACTATTTACCCTATAATAGCCTAGTTTCAGCTACCTATTTCTCAAGTAAAGTCACTGCAGCTTAGGCCTCACGTTGTACGCGTGCTATGTTGGTTGCAGATGCGATTTTTCTGCAAATTTGGAATTTTCTGGGCCTAGCTGTCAAATTATCATTAGCCATCTTGAGTTGTCAGAAGATGGATGTGGTGAAAAGCATCTTTGGTTAATCGATGCACGAATATTTGTAATTCGGTTTTGTCACGCTCATCCTAGCATGAAAATGTATATCTTGGTGTGATTTTTGTCTGGGAGACGTCCCCGACGTTTTTGTTGTGATACATTTCAAGCACGGATTTTTGTCCGGAATTTATCTGACAAGCACATGTAATACTTGGGCGATTTGGAGCAGAACATCTCACGGTATGCTATTTTGACAATTACTGGTTATATTTCTAAGGCAGAATGTTGTCCCTTTTAGCTCCCTTTTGGTACGGGCGGTGAACGCACTCAGCTCCCCTTTGGTACGGGCAGTGAAAGCACTCAATTCCCCTTTGGTACGGGCGGTGAACGCACTCAGATTAGGAAGCAGTCCTTTGGTATGAACTAACGCATCTCTGTTGGTGAGCGGCGAGTTTGTTCGTGTGGCGCAGAAACTCTTCGAAGCGTTTGGTCGATGGATTTGGCCCCTCTTGGAGAGCACTCTCTCCAGGCAGTTGCTGCAGTCGGCTGGCTGTGAGTTTGGGAGATTTCCAGTCCCTAAAACAGGCTAGCAGATTTACTGGCCCGAGATCTCTGCGTTACCTGCGATGAAGCCCATTGGAACACCTGGCTTCCTCGACATCGTGCAGTAGGCCTCCGATTTAGCACGTTCGTCACCTGGTGCAGCCAAGGTCTGTCTTTGCAATTTCCTTAAGCGTTCTTGTGCAGTTTTGAGCTCGACCAACTTAACCTGTGTTATAGGCATGATTTTAATGTGTGTTTAATTATTCATTGTAGCGCTTTGTGCTACGGCCAGATTTTGATAAGCGAATTAACTTACTTTAATGTTGTGATAACTCACCTGTCTAAAAGTAAACCTATTTTGTTGTTTACATCTTTATATTTGCAACTTGACATTTTAAGCCTCCATTAGCCTTCAGGCTGTGTCTAATGTAGATGCTTAGGGACGATAAGGTTTCCCTTATGTAAATTTTGTAATAGCAATTCTTGCATACGCCCATTTGAACGATTTTAGACTCGATCTCAGTGGAGAGATCCGTCAGTCGGTTGAATTTGGCTTAGTGCGGCCCCATTTTGCAAGAAATTAGCGAAATCAGTCCGATCGTTGTTTAAGCAATTACGCTCCTTTAGGGCGAGATTTAATTAGCGTGTTTCGGGTAATTTTGCGCCCCTATAAACCAAGATCTTGGGTAATAATGGGTTTTGTGTACATTTGATTACTAGTACAGTTATGTATTTTTGCAACTGAGGGTTTAGCGTTGATTTCAACTTGACAAACAAAACAAAACCTTAATTACCGCTTAAATTTGAGACGCGTTTGGTCATACATGCGAATTGCTACGATCTACGACTTTATTTATTTAATCTGGTGAGTTTAATCTGTGATAAATTTTACGATATTATATTATATGAAATCTGGTTTGTGATATTTGTTGTTGTTGTGATATACTACCGAGCACTGTTAATATTTTATTAATGTTAATATTCTATTAAATTGTATATACTCGTTACTTATGCCTGCGAATTTGATTTGTGTGTCCTTGTCGCTACCTCTAATTTTCAGGATCGCTTAGTAGCACCTTCCGTAGTGTCTGGTTTGATGATTAGCAAAGTGCTGGGTTACTGCTACTTGGCGCCCATAAATTATTCATCGTTTCAGCTTACGCTTTAAGTCTTCTGTTCGACCCACGACCAGCTCCGGCTGAGAATCCGGTAGCCTTTGCTACTCCTTATTTTATAGTCAGAGTTTGGTAACAACGATTCACCGGAGAGGAGGATTTCTTATTTGCAAATTTGTTTCAAACTTCCAAGATACATTCGATTCAATTTCTGATGAGCTTAGAGCCCCATTTGACAAAATAACTGAACTTGACACAGGGTGAAAAGCTCTTGGGTTGACTTGGAAACTTAAATTTGATGAGTTCATCCTCAGACTTTAGTTTTCAAAGGTTGATGACAAGTTTCTTGTTGGACAGAGATCCTCCCTCTTGTGATGTTACTTTTAGAACATTTGGATTTTCTTTTGCAGTTTATCATAAAAGGATTTTATGATGAACTTCAAGAAGATGAGTGGCTTAAGTGCAACAACTGGCTTCAAAATTTGAAGGTCATCACTGAGGGGAAAGTTCCAAGATACTAGTCCTTATGGATTCCAATATCTGACGTCATTCAACTCTACGTCTTCTCTGATTCAGATCGGTAGGAATTTTGTTCAGTTGCCTACCTGAGAGTCATCGCACGAGGATAAGTAAATGTGGCGTTTATCACCGCTAAGTCAAGAGTACCTCCAACAAAAACTTTATGCATTTCTCGACTAGAACTTCAAGCTAAGGTTCTTGGGTCAAGGATTGTTCGAAGTCTTCGTGGAGAGTTGGAGTTAGACATTGCACATGCAATCTTTTGGATCAACTCAATGACAGTTATGCATTAGTTGAGAAATTCACGAGTTCACTGATGGCGATAGCTGGAGATGCTACCAACAGAACTCAACGAGGCAAACCCTAAAATTACAGTTGAACAGGAGATTGAGTTGGTCGGCTTTATGGATCAAGTCATATGTTTAGTCATGACATGCGATAGACGTAGCTTATTGAATCCAAATTAATTCTCTTCGTGGAATCGATTTATTAGTACAATGGCCAGAGTTCTTCGATTTATTACTCAGGCAGAAGGAAAGTCCAATCACAAATCGAGAGCCCTAACAGCACAAGCAGAGTTACTGTGCCTTAAGAAAGCTCAAAGTGACAGCTTTCTTGAAGAGATTCAACGAATTGTACGGGGGAAGCCAATTCCAAAAAGTCAACTTGCTCCCGTTATTGATGATGATAGCTTACTTAAACTAAAAAGTAGTATTCAACTATCACCTGACTTTATTAAAAAGCCAGTCATTTTGGACCCAAAGCACCATTTGACTATGCTTTTCATTCAAGAATACCACAACAGAGCTGGACATCGTGGATGTGCATTTTATCTCAATCCCCATATGGGGGGGGGGGCAGTTATAAGCAACTAGTGTAGTCTGCATTGTTTACGACTTTGAGATTTCGTTCACTCAAGGAGGAAGTTCTACATAATTTATTCTGTGAAGCAAAACACGAGGTAAACAGTACACTGTTGACATTTTTTTCAACGGACCCTGACAATAAAGAAGCGCTGACTCTTAGTCTCTTCCTTATTGGGCCTACTGATTTATATTTGGGGAACCAGTGGAAGTTGGGTCAAGCCTTGGTATACATGTTTTGAAACCGTTAGGTTAAGCAATATTTCTCTTCTTTGAGAAGGAGAAACAACTGGCAACACATAATTCTAGAAATCAAGATCTGAGACATCGTAGTCATTTGTGACAGCACCCTCCCGAGAAATAATTGGCCGATAGGGGAAGTAATAGCTACATTTTCTGAAAAATATGGACAAACCATAGTAGCCGATGTTCGTACTAATAGTGGAGTTCTAAGACGACCTATGGTTATACTCGGCGTTCTTGACGTTAATGCTAAAGAAACCGAAAGTTTTTCAGCAGGTTGTGAGAATGTGCCCGCGGAGCGAAAGAATTTGTAAATTTGTATTTAAATTTGTAAACAGTGCTTTTTTGTATGTAGCTACGGTAGCGTTGTTATTAAATAGGGTTGTCTTGGTTTATGATATACAAAGATTGTAAACTAAAATTATAAAAGTTGCACCTTGATGGTGCTGGCTTTTATTAATCATAGGTAAGAATGGCGAGACCACGATAGCATGGTATTTATATAGCTTTACTTGCTAATACTATTATAACAGAACTAATCGAGTATTTGATCAATCTAATGGAATGATTCAACTGATATAGTAATTCGACTAATTAATAAGACAGATTTAGTAGAATAATACATGAAGTAAAAAATTAAGTCCGAGGGCACCTCTGGCTTAATTTTTTCCCCGGCGTCTCTAAAATCTCGCGCAACTTTGCGTGAGCCCTAAGGCCGCCACTTTATTCTCTCAAATAAAGAAATGAGACACATCGATTTTAATGATTATTATTTGATGATCATTATAATTAATTTGCTTGTACTATAGCATTTCGCTTGCCTCTCACGGCCCTACCCACCACATTCAATGTATTCTTCTTTAAGAAGGTAAATTATCCCCCAATTTTGCTTTATGTTGTTGTTTCATAACTGCTTTTTTGCACTACTAGTCTCAGAACGCATCGTTATTGGCCTATTCTTAGGTCGTGAAGTTAATTTTCTCCACCAAGGGAGAGAAAGTAAAATAAACAATTTTCACCGTGGTAACTAATAAATTGCTAAGTTACCAAATATGACTATTTTAATTTTGACGTTTTAAAGAGCTGTATTGTCAGGTTGACAGTTAAAATATTTTCGAAATTTGTTGGGAATTTAGGTATTAAGCCGTTTGGTAGTGTAAAAAATAGTATATACACCACGGTAGCGAATCGTCTTATAACCTTCGCGCTTTAGATACTTCGCGCTGCGCGCTCAGTATCTAATATGCGCTCAGGTTATAATGCTGCGCTTCGCTACCTTGATGTATAATATACTATTACAGGAAAGTATGATCGGTTTCATTTAAATTGAAGATTAAGTAAACGAGTTTCATTAAAAATAAACTTTCGTAAAGTTACTATATTATTTTGTAACATTAGCTAATTAAGAAAGTAGAAATTTTATGTTTCAGTTTTCACATACAGGTTTTATAACACTACATTTGATGAGAGTCCTCAAAATTCTAACTCGTTTTGAAAGGTTTTCAGTCGCGCGACATAAATTATTTGTTGTCATTTATAACTAGATAAGGTATCATTCAATTGTCTCCGCGCACCTGCAGCGATGTTTTTGTTCATTTTTTTTCCGCAAGCGTCTCCGACTTGATCGCACGGTTTACTTCGTATTAACATTTTTCTTAGTTTAGGGCTAGTTTATAGTGACTTACGAGAGCAGGAATAGTGTCCTAGCTAAGTCGCGCCGTATATTTGTACTTTGTACTTCTGATGCATTTTGTGATCGAAAAAGGTATTATTAATTCGAAGACTATTTTGCGCCCGGAAGTCAACCAGAAATGCTCCTTTATCTTGATCTTGATCGTCTAAATTCCAAAATCTTATCAGGTACCCCTAGTCTTATGACGTTATTCTTTTTGAATCGTTTGTTTCATTTCCGAGGATTTGTATGGTTCTATGAGCATTATGTTGATTTTATGCCCGGGCAGGGTGCTAGCCTTACTCCAGGGAACCTTCGTCCCTTATCCGGGCAGAGTGCTAGCCTTACTCCAGGGAACCTTCGTCCTTTATCCGGGCTCGGGACCCGCAATGGGGGCCAATGGGTTGCTTGATCAACCCTTGAGCCCCCGCAGGCGGAGTTTTTTCCATTTCCGCTTTGTATTCTTCTTGAGTAATTCCAATAGAGATATCGATAAATCTTAGTATTTCTCTATCAACCTATAATAGTTAAACATTACTAGAAAACTTTCTTAATCCTTTTATATTCTTGTGCATAGGAAAATGTTTTATCGGCAGTCTCCTTTTTTGACTAACACTGCAATGCTTTCAGGTATATTTATTCAATAATAGCATTAATTAATCTTGCTGAAATAAGTGGGTAGCTCTTACTGGGTCCAGGTTCTATGTAAATTCACTTTGACTGATTCAAAGAATTCCAAGTAACAGAAATTACATTTATTTACCACTATTTACAGTTCATGGATTGATAAACTAAATTAGCATGTAAATTATCTACAATCATATATACAAAATAAATGTTAATTTGTATTCCCCTTGGGGTTAGGTGACCCAAATGGCAGGCGCGGGCTCGGTTCTCCATTGTTTGACAGTCACTGGCATTCCCAGAGAATTTGACTGATGTTGGCAGTAGTGCGAATTTAAACAAATGTTAACACATGTGCAGTGCATACATGGTATTATCAGTTACTTTATTTAATGAAAGGAAATAAATATTCATATATACCACCTTGGAGTATTTTCCCTTGAAGGCGAAATGTCCCCCAAATGTGTGTGGCTTGTGGAATTTGGCTCGGTGATAACAGCGGGCGGTGAAAGGTTATCTGTGTTTGATAGTGGGTGTGAACAGCACGTGTCAAGGACGTGTAAACACAAAGTTTAGGGTATGTTAATTTTAGACCTGGGGAATCACATACAATGCCGGGAAGGTCAAGCGCCGTTTCGGCCAAAAAGGTTTTGGTGTCGCCGGACTGTGAAAATACAGCCAGGCCTGTACGTCCGGGGAAATTATTCGACGTCGTCCGGTCTTGGAAAAAAATGTAGAGTTGTTCACATGCGGCGCTTATCTCCAGGCGCCTGCTAGTAACAGCTAAAAAACTAGGGGATCATCTGGAGCTCTGGAATTAGCTAGAGCAAAGTAACTCGATTCTCAGATCCGCGTTGCTGTTGAAATTAAGAAGTTATGGAGTTTTGAGACTCTGAATTATTTAAAACCTCGTAGCCCGGTCCTCAGGTCTGCGTTTTTTTAAATTAAGAAGTTATGGGAGTTTAGGAATTATTTAAAACAGCATAACTTGATTCTCAGGTTTGCGTTGCTTTTAAATTACGAAATTATTGAGAAGCTGTGGGCTATTTACCTAAAGTTAATTTAACTACAGGACGGATAACAACTTTAGACAGTGGGACGGGTTAACTAATGGTTTATTCTATGGGAATCTGAATCGAGATTTTCTCGAATAATTCTGGTGACCCGACTGGGCCGGGGCCGAGAACGAAGCTCTCGGAATTAAGAGCCGCGGGTCAGGTCGGAGCACGGGGATAATTTCTCGGAACAATCCTCCTCGAATGCGACGGAATAATTTGATTTTATATTCGTGGTTGTTCTTCCTCTCTGAAGAAAGTTCACAGTGGTAATGCACGTGGGACTATCTGTCGTGTCGTTCGTGCACCGCGGCGAATTTACAGTTCCGAGCGGGCTGGAGCCTTTTCCGGGTGAAATGCGAAAATTTAAATTTTAAACTTCATTATTATTAATTATGTATCCCAAATAAATTACTTAATTTCATTTCTCTCTGTTAAGTTTGAAATTATTCTTATTCAATTCGCACAATATGGTTGCTGTGGTCTTGCACGTTTTCGCTGTAAATTAAGATATCGCAGATAAAGTGAATACAAGATTCTTCAAAACTATACAAAACTCTTTGCACAGCCTTCACGAACGGTAAGTTCGCTACTTGTTACTTTAGTATGAGAAATAACAAACGTTTAATCAAACTTACTTTATTTATAACAGAAAAACGTAAAAATGAAAAATAAAAGACGGGCGAGGTAAAGCCGTAATCAAACCGAAGCGTTTTGTCGAAAAGCGTCGAGCGTCCTTTTAAAACTTCCTGCATTTGAATGTTGATGAAAATTGAATTGCATTACCGGAAATTCAAAAGGAGGCGCCAGTTCATACTTAATTCAAATGGAACTACTATAAAATGAAATACTTCTTCTATTTTAAAACCCTTGTAAATGCTGCAATCTTCATGTAAATTACTTAATTAAGAGTTTTTTAAATATTACTTTGACAATTGAAAATATCTGTTTGTTATAGATCTTCGATAACAAACCCTCAATAGTTGCGGTGCTTCAAATTGTGGCTTCGTTATTTGATTAATTTGTCTTTCTTGGAGACATAATCGGAGGGTTTTACCGTTTTTATTGATTTATTTATTTAATTCTCAAACAGGGATTGCCTAGTTACTCTACATAAATTAAAATTAAAACTAAAGTTAAAACTAATTACAATAAAAAAAAACTGAATTTAAGAAACAAATAAAATACATAAAGGCAAAATTTGTGAAAGTCTTTAAATCATATGCAAAATCCAAATCAGTTGTTACCACAACTTCATTAGCAAGACTTCGAAAATTAATTATAGGGGTAATTTTTTCTTTGTAAGTGTTTGTCGATTTAAACTCATCTATATATTTAAAACGTGAAGCGTTTTCTTTCGACATCTATTTTGAGACTTCCACCGGGCCGATTTCGATAATTCTTTTTTTAAATGAAAGCCGTTACCGTGTAGATGTGCACAAAAGTCCTAAATTGAAAATACATTGATAATTTTTAGAGAAAAACTATCATATTGTAGCTCTCAAGTGGTTTCAGCCGGCCATGCAGTAGCAGTAAACCAAGTATATTCTCGAAGTCAGCCTGCAGCGTTCTGGGATTATTGCAATGGGCTACTGCAGCTACTAAATGTTTATTTGAAATCAACGGTCTGCTGATTCGTGAGACAAACGTCAAAATACATGTAAAATGACAGTTAAAGAAAATCGGTATTGCTCAGATGCTGTAAGGTGTTTTTTCTGCTTATTATAATTATGTGGATGTGCTTATTTACTCACTGGTTCATTGCTTTCCCTGTTGGTACAAGCATACGTACATATATTGTTAAAACGTCTTTCGACGTTATCCAACACCTGTTTTTCATACTCTTTCATCCTCACAGTTTCTTTCTTTTAAGTTGCATTCAGTCATCGCTTTCGTAATGTATTATTTCAAAATTCTATTCGGCCTTCTCCTAGCTCTTCTTTGTGGTACCCTTCCCATTTTCGCTGTGCGCCTAGCATGTGCGATGACAATTAATAAACCACAAAGACAAACTCTGGATAAAGTAGGAATATATGTATAATATGCGTCACAACCAGTATTTAGCTATGGTCAAGTGTTGCAGCAATGTCACGTGCAAGCAGTTTTGAAAACTTAAAAATTAAAATTTTACCTGATGGATAGTGCCATACGTTAAACATTGTCTATAAAGAAGTTTTGTAAATTGCAAAATATTTTTCAACGGGTTCCATTAGTGGTTTTTTATTTACTGTGGTTTTATCAGCTCGACGCTGATATTTAAATGGCAGTTGCTCTCAAGACAAATACGTTATAATAGTGATATTTAAAAATGCAGCATTAGTACGATAAGGACATATTGTCTTGAATTTACATAAGGGTTTACCTGAGAGGATATTCCAATGCCGAATAGTTTTCCAAACTTCTCTTGAAACTCGGCAACGAAAACCTATTATTATTCTTTCAGACTATTCTTTTCAATTTAAGAGACTGTAATTTCCCGTAAAAACCTGCTTTGCCATGACGATCAATAAGGTGCAAAGACAGTCGCTGAATCAGGCTGCGGTCGACTTGAGGGAAGACTGTTTTTTCTCGATCAACTTTATCTAGACTGTTTAGGGGTCAGTTCTCCAAACAACTTAGTGGTGCTCAAACCAGAAGGGAAAACATCCAATATTGTTTACAAAGAAGTGCTTTTACCCTCTATTCGACGGAATTGACTTCTACTTCACAGATCGTTACATAATAGAATCTGGGGAAGGTAAGAAGTTGTAATTCGCCATATCAGTTCTTTTTAGAAGTAGGGTCAAACCATTTTCAGGGCTTTTCGAAATTCATTCCTTCAAAGGAGCTAAATGTGGTAGACCTGTTTTTGTAAAGATCTACAACGAGGAAACTACTACAGGTGGGAAGCTGAAATTCGATACGTTAGTTAGTTTTACAAATAAGATCAAGTAAATGTCAAAGTTTAAAAAAAAATAGGAAGTACAGGAAGTTGAAATTGAGCTTATTAGAACATTTTTCAAATCGGGTCAAATCAGTTTTAGGGTTTTGGAGAATTATCCCCGAAAGGGGTTAAATGAAACAAATTTGTTTGTCAAAATATCGCCACGGGAAAACTACTACAGGCAGTAAGTTCAAATTCGGCATTTTAGATCGTTTTACTAATAGAAAATAATTTTTACGGTTTTTCGAAATACATCCCCTCAAGCTGGTTAAATAGACCAGAAATGTTTTTCTAAAAATAGCCACAAAGTAATTATTACAGGCAGGGAATTGAAATTCGGCATATTAAATCGTTTTACAAATTAGGTCAAATCAATTTCAGGCTTTTCGAAATTAACTCCCGAAAGGATTAAATGGGGTAGATGTGTTTTTCTAAAGATCGCCATAATACGGTACCTGCTGTAGGTAGAAAGTTGATTCGACGCAGTAGTTCGTTTTACACATCGAGTCAAGCCAGTTCGTTTTACACATCGAGTCAAGCCATTTTCAGGGTTTTTCGAAATGTATCTTCCCAAAGGGATTAAATGGGGTAGATATGTTTTTTTAAAGATCCTCACGAGATAGATACAGGTAGGAAGTCGAAATTCGGCATATTAGTTTGTTTTATAAATCATGTCAAACCATTTTCAGGGTTTTGCAGAATGCATCTCCTCAGAAGAGTTAAATGAGATAGATCTGTTTTTTAAATACAGGGTGATTATAAAGTCTCGATCCATTTTAATGAAAACGAACCCGCAGAGACATGAAAATTTTCTTGTACATCGCGAACAGGATGGGCAGACAGAAACTCTCGCTGTACCGAGCCGAACGCACCCGATTCGCTCCGAAAAGCAACGGAAACTCGACATTTTTAAACAAACAAAAATCGTCGGAAACAAACATAAACAAATGGTTGTAAAAAACTAACAAAAGCTTCTACCCGCACATAAACATTCGAAATGTTAACTTTAGAAGAAAGAACAGCCGTGGTCAATGCTCGATTGAGAGGGTTAACTTATGAACAAACTCGAGAAGAGTTTACGAGAAAATTTCGAAAACCTGGTCCCACAAGAGCCAATATTCGATTGCTTGTAAACAAATTCCAACGCACAGGGAGTGTTAAGGATGAAATGCGTCCAGGATTTACAACACCCAAAAAACCGTATTAGAACGGCAACAGAAAATATTACCCAAGATATGTTGTTGAAAGTTTTTCGGTCGACGTCTGACCGTTGGCAGCAATGTTTTAAAATGGAAGGCAGTCATGTGGAAATATATTAATTGTGTCGTGTTAATTTGTTTAATAAAATTTATTTTGAAATTCTAACTGTTTTTCACTAAAATGGATCGAGACTTTATAATCACCCTGTATTACCTTAACGAGCGAGCTACTACAGATAGGAAGTTGATTTTTGCATATCAGATCGTTTTACAAATAGACCAAATCATTTCCAGGGATTTTTGAAATTCACCCCCAAAGGGTGCTATGGTGTAAATGATCTCTTAGCGGTTGATACTGTGTGAACAAACCTTTAGTGCCGATATTCGGTTCGCGCCCATCGAAATTTGTTAGGTTGGCGATTTTTTTTTGGTGGTGCTCGGATTTTGCATACACATGGCACTTCGGCCTTCGTCTCATTTTCATAGCGAGGCTAGCAAGTTGCACGGTTTTTCGCATTCTATAATCCGATGGGGAGTTAGTCTGCTTTTGATTCTTTGTGTGCCCCATGCCATTTGGCGGAGTTTTGGTGTACAAGCGAATATTTGGACATTCATGGTCCGCGCCGATTGTCGGACTTAGTTGCATACAAGCTTCTGAAAATGCCCATATTCTTGGGGCTAGTTAATTTGAAGTTTTGTCCGCTTTCGCGTGAAGCGCAACAAAATTATATATCTCTTACCGGAATATGAAAGGCGATATTTAAGTGTAAATACAATTGTATCACATAATGACAAGATTTTATAATTTTCTATGGAATTAATAGATTCGTTAAATTTCAGTGGAATATATCCACATCGCTTACACTAAAAATAGGATCAATAGATGTTCCTTTGAAAAGTTTAAATGTGTCTACTGGTTTAATAGATCAGATAAGATTAATGGTACCCAATTTATTTATAACTGCTTAAATTTGGTATTAAATGGACAAGCCACAAGCCAGGCAGAAGAGTATTATTACTGTGTATACATCAACACATTCTAATATTGCACTACCTTTTTGCCTTCATAAAAGAAATTGTCCTGTACGCCTATCACTTGCAATAACAATTAATAAATCACAAGAACAAACTATGGATAAAGTGGGAATATACCGTATTTGCTAGAACCAGTCTTTAGCCATGGTCAAGTATAGGTAGCAATATCACGTGTGAGTAGTTTTCAACACTTAAAAATTTAAATTTTACTTAATGGATCCTGCCACACGTTACAAAGAGGTTTTCTAACTTGCAAAATATTTTGCAACGGGTCCACTAGTGTTATTATTAATAGCCGTTAAGCGGTATTGTAACTACAGTGTGAGTATGGTGTAATGGTCGAGTACTCAGTTATTGAGATTAGAATAACGAGTTTTAACTCGGTTCGTGGATATATTTCTTTAGGTTATTGAAAGATTGGGATAGCATACATTTTCATCCATTGTGACATTTGAATGTAAAATGCCACATTATAGGCGGTATCTGCCCCATCCGCACTCTCCGCTAACGGTAATTATAAATCGCCAATTCTATTCGCCTATGTAAATCGATTGCCTCCATGTAATAATTTTCTTTGACATCCGCATTTTCAAATCGCCGGTGAATTGTCACCACTACTCTTTCACTAAGTAATTTTTGATTTATCGTATTGATAGCACGTGAAAGTTCTGACAAATATTTCGAAATTTCAAATTAACTACTTCTAATAAATTTATACATTTTTACTTCCTTTTACAATAAAGGAAGTATTGGATTCACCCCAAAAATTCGAAATTGAGTTTTCAACAGATCTTCAAGTTTCAGAGTCCCCTGAACCCAAAAAACATATTTTTTTCATTGGTCTGTCTGTGTGTGTGTCTGTGAACAGAATATTTCAAAAACAAAAAGAGGTATGGGGTTGAAACTTCATATATAAGTTTTGTGTACTATGTAGATGTGACAGCAAGCTTTTCAAGAAAATCGCATAACCGGAAGTAGGTGTTTACTCTTGTGATTTTTCAGTTTTTTTCGATTTTTTCAAAAACGGCTCTAACGATTTTTTTCAAACTTCTCATTTTTATTACATTTTTAATGGCTGTTGATGTGCGATAGGTGTTTTTCCAGTTGAATACTTTTAAAATGGGTTTCTTTTGTTTTCTTTTCTATTTTTTTTATTAACTCCTATTTTAAATAGAACACCAGGTATATTATTACATTTTTGAATTCAGCTTAAAATTCTAGAGAAAATTTCTCTCTTCACCTAACGCTCTATTTTGCACCGTTTTTGTAGAATTTGTATTTTTTAAAAATTTTTGACTAATGCTTAAAAATGTAAAATCAAATTCTTGGCTAATTATAAGATCACTGTAAAAGGAAGTTGTGTGCGTATATCACACCAGATTATTTTAAATGTAACATGCAGAAGAGTACAACAGTACAACAGTTCACCCCATTTTTGATTGTGCGTTTTTGGAACGGTCTAAGTGACGTTTGGTAACAAAATATCACTAAAGTGAAAGCATAATTTGACAATTCATTTCTCATTCACAAAGTGAATTAAAGTTGCTAAAAATAACATAACTGATTCCTCCGGTTCAGCAAGATGCCACGAATGGGTTTTCTAAAATTGAAGTACTTTTCACAAGATATAAAATACGACGTCATTTTCACATTAGTATCTTTTTGTAACTAAATATTTGCTACACTTGTAAAAACATACATATTCAGGGCGTACTCAGAATCACAAATGGAATGAACAGGGTATACTCGATTTCCTTTAATTGACTAACTATTTTGACTTAAATAAATATTTAAAGGATAACTTTACTTTTCTTCTTCGACATTTTCGTAACATAATTACTGTACAGTTTAAAAAGCACGTTATTCTATAGTATGATCAAAAATTAATCTCATCTAGTATGGCTGTGGAAGTGCAAACCAACTCCTTTCAAATTGGCCCACATACTTATTTAATTCAAACTGTCAAATGTTATTATTAAATAGTCTTTTTATCCATCTTATTAGAATATTATATTGAAATAAATGAATTTGCACGTAAAAGTAATGTAATTGTCCAACAAATAAGCTTGCGCCGGTTGAATAGACACTTCATCTTAAATCTAATCTAAAAATTAAATACCGATGGGGCCATAATTATACCGATGGGGCCACAATTATATATAACAGCAATGAGATAACATGAACAAGAAAATAACTCGTATTGCTTGAGTAAGAAAGAGATAAACATAGTAGCAAATATTCGAGAAGGCTTGACACTTAATTTAATTATGACATTTGTCAACTAAACATGCCTACTAAAATAATTTCTTCGTATGGCCATCTCTTTCTTACTCAAGCATTCTATTTTGTTATTCATGTTATCTCATTGCTGTTATATAACGGGTGTTCATAAACAGTCGTCATCCCAGTTGCTTTGAAAAACAAAATGTTATGTCTTTGATTAATTCGTGCAACACAATGAAACGTCATTGAGTACTGTCATAGCGCATTTTTTCTCAATTTTAATAGACATACGTTTATGAAGTCAAAACCTCCTGGGATGACGACTGTTTATGAACACCCGTTATAATTGTGGCCCCATCCGTATATAACAGCAATGAGATAATGAATAACAAAATAGAATGCTTGAGTAAGAAAGAGATGGCCATACGAAAAAATTATTTTAGTAGGCATGTTTAGTTGAAAAATGTCATAATTAAATTAAACGTCAAGCCTTCTCGAATATTTGCTACTATGTTTATCTCTTTCTTACTCAAGCAATACTTGTTATCTTCTTGTTCATGTTATCTTATTGCTGTTATATAACGGGTGTTCATAAACAGTCGTCATCCCAGTAGGTTTTGACTTCAAAAACGTATGTCTATTAAAATTGAGAAAAACTGCGCTATGACAGTACTCAATGACGTTTCATTGTGTTGCACGAATTAATCAAAGATATAACATTTTGTTTTTCAAAGCAACTGGGATGACGACTGTTTATGAACACCCGTTATAATTGTGGCCCCATTGGTATATTGGAGCCAGTGTTGAAGGCAGCAATTTGTTCTTTCATAGCCATACTAGATGAGATTATTTTTTTATCATACTTTATAAGAACAGTTAAGGATTTTTTTAATAAATTTAACAGTGACACTGCGGAAGTCAAGCAAATGGTCACAGTTTCGCAATAATTTGTTCTCAGCGTCTTTCCGAATGCTGTTTAGCCCAATGTCATGTATATAACGACTGTACTATAGTGAAAGAGTGTACTTTCAAATTATTTTTTTTCTAGAATGTGCTTCAAACCTAGCAAAAAAGTTATAGGTTATGAAATGGGACTTGTAAAAAATATTGTGAAGATATATTTAAATTAGAAAAATACTAAATAGTATTTTACTACAGCGTCTTTTTCTCTTCTTAGAAGGGTACCTTTTTTTATATAATTACTGATGCTTATATTTGCTTAAAACTTGAAAACTGAATTGTAATTGAAAACGTCATTTTGATTTTTTTTAAGTGTTGCCAAATTAAAAACTGAAAGTTACCAAGCAAATACACATTTGTAGGCGGTACCAACTTTAGGGCTGTATGGCAGTTGCATTGGTTTAGTGAAAAGATAGTAGTGACGCCATTTGTCTTTCTGCCCACGAACGAGCGAGATGAACTATTAAAATAGCTCAACGCCCACGTGCAGTACAATTTTCTCTCTAGATCTCCCCAGGGAGCAAAATCTTAGTTACGCCACTGTTTGCAGGTCATCTTTGCTGTTGTGGATTATCGTTAAATGATATGCGTATATCATTGAACTGAGATTATTTACTTCTCGCAGTTTTATCCCCGAATTTACTTGCGGTTTCCAAAGTTTAAGAACGTCGTTAATATGTATGTATAGTCTGTTTATTTGCTTTATGATTCAGAGCAAGCCTTGCATTTATATTATTTTAGCAGTGTACAACAGTTTAGTTACAAAATATACCTAACGTCAAAATCAAGGTCCCCGAGATTGTCATGTTGACACTTCAATAACGTTTAATAAATGCCACGAAAAAGCAGTATTAATAGTAAAACTAAAGTGGCTATAAAACGCTGTTATTCTAATATAAAAAATATCAATGGTAAATTAAGTAAAACAGCCATCATTGGAAGAGTTGATCAAATCTTTGATGTAAGTATTAATAATTAAACCATTATAAAATTTCTTACAATTTGTTATTATGCTAGATTTTGAATGAAATTCTGTTTAATATTATAATTAAGCAAAATCACAACCCCAGCGACAACCTAATGACGATATGAAAAAGGAAAAAGAATTTTTAAGTTGGGACGACTATAGTTTCAGGGAGGATATTAAGAAACTTTGGATTTTTTACTTTGGATAATTTATTGCGATGTGCAAGAGAGAAACTAAATTATATCAGGAGTCGTACAAAATTATACTAGACATTAAAAAATATGGGATATAAATACAAAATTGTTAATGGAAGAAAATTGGTTTGTGAGAAGAATCATTTAATTTCGGCGAAGATTAGCAATACCTTATTTAATGTCAGTGGTTCAGTAATAATTGTAGCTTTCATTATGTAGAATAGTGCTTATAAGGTAACACATTGACAGTTGTAATAAGTTTTTGACATTACTAGTGTTTTTTCTTTGTAACCAACTACATACACTGTTACAAAAATGCAAAACCAAAGCCTGCTCTAAATCATAAAGCAAAAAAACAGACTATATGTATGTATTAACCAGGGTAGGTACAGGTTACAGAAAGTATCTTAACAGAAAGTAGAGTACCTATAAGCCGTTCACGACCTTTTTAGGACAGAGTTGGCTATGATTTTTTCTTTTCATGTTGGACTAACTGATTCGATGATATAGCGGATGCAACTTTTTTTTTCTGTCAGTGTCTGTTCGACATTTTCTTGCCACCACATTGCCAGATTTATTATTTTAATATTCGTAAGAAAATAAATGATTAATCAAATGTGTAAAAATAATTTTAATTTCCGTTAAAGGAAAAGTCAAAATGCCCAAAATGATTTTGTTACAACAAAAAATTTCCAACGGTGCTACTTCCAATTTAAAAAGGACAGACCAAATTTAAAAGAATGCGAGTCGATGTGGAGACTAGAGAATATCCGGCAACAATGTATCTATTCAGAAAATATAACCTTAAACTGAAAACAACTTAACCTAACACAAAAAGTGTCAATTTCCATTAGGGAGTTTTGTTGCCACAGAGGTTCTGCCAACAAAATTACTAGATGGTCATAGCCTCACCTGACCCAAAAAGATCGTGAACGGCTTATATATAAGATAGTCTTCTTGTATATAAGATAAGAGTAATAGTCTAAGAGCTGGTGACATATACTGACAGTGCAAATTGGGGGTGTTCTGCCTCCCTCCGATACCGTTATCTAGGAGAATCCTTACAGATGACACTTATACATGCCTCCAGCAACATTCTCTCAAAAAATAGGCCTTAACTAAATGATCACTGAAAAATGTCACCAGCTCTCCTACTATAAGGCAAACGATGACATTTGGGGATCCAAAAAAATGAAGTTTGTCGGAAATGCCATAGTTAACTACGTTACTTTGTTATTGTGTAGTTGCATGATTATTAATTATAGTTCTACTTTTATGAAATATATTCATACAACAAATAGACAAAATTTATACAATTGAAGTAATATACAATAATCTATTAGGCATTTTATATTGTTTGTTCAAATTTAAACTACAGTTACTTTTGTCGGAACCCTTACATTAATTATAATATGTCACTTAATACCTTAAAGAGATGAAACGATACAAACATGAAATATAAATGAGTAATTAACAAAACTGCATGTGTTATGTACGTATTAGAAAATGCAAATAGTAGAGAATAGCGACAAACATGTGGACCATCTGCTAAAAAATATATATTTTGTTCTTCTTTGAAGGGATTGAAATGAAATTGACTATTTTGCAACATTTTTCGGCAATAATTCCTAAATTTCTCCACATGCCTTGATTGCAGCGCCCATAGGTTATGTTACCTAAACAATATTTAAGCCTATGTTTGTAGCATGTTCCACGATTTTAATTAAAATGTCCGCGACTATTGAGCTGTTAGTGCTTTCTGACATAAAGTAGTAAGCCACTGTTTGCTTCCATCTAGTTGTGATACTTCCTACAAATAATACAACAGTGAATATTAAAAACCTAAGATTGTTCTAATATTTTATTAACCTAACACAAAAACTAAAGCTTCAGAAGCTAAACGTTTGTCCTGATTTGGCAATGTTACACCTCCCGTAAAAGAATTCGTGGCCATACAAAAGTCCATACTCTTTCCATTTCAACGAAAGCATGCAGTCTTTTTCGAAAATTATGTTATAGTTTGAAATTGCAATCTTTAATAAAGTAAAGACACCCGTTCAAATGCCAGGTTGAAAATTTAAATGCTGCAAATGGAAATTTATTCTGCGAAGAGATGGAAATTGAAGTCCTGTTTTCCTAAAATTATTATACCCTTTCTCCACATGAAAATCTCAGCCTTAATGACGTTTCTAAGGTTTCATTGGTGCATTTGTTACATTTCTTTTTGGTAGTTGTTAATGTTTGAATTTGATCATTGGTAAAAGTCTTCTTTAATTGTGTTTAAAACAATTATTCTTTCTTTTTGTCTCACAAAGAAAACGGCTTAATTTTCTGTTATTTCGTCGCAATTTAATGTGTTGTACTATCAGAGATTCACACATTTTTTTGTAATCAAAATCACATTGAGGCGAAATTTGATTGTTAGCTTCATGAATTGTAATTTTACCCAACATGATTGTTGATATAGCTGTTTTTTTCATATTTTGGTTCTCTTTTCGCTAACCTCCCACTGATCATTGTCGAAATGCTTTTCAAAAATTCTTAGTCGTTTGTAACTACAATTTTCCCTGCTGATCTTGTTTAGCCAAATTCTGTTTCTCAAACCTTCCTTTGGAACACTAGCTAAGTAAACACCATTTTCAGAGCGGCTCTTGCAACCGTGGACAAAGCAATCAGTCATGCTAAAATGAAATTATTGAAAATGGGTCAAGGGAAAAAGGAAATTAGAAAATTACATGATTATAAAAATTATGTGAGGAAAAACCCTCAAATTTCGCCACTTATTTTACAAATTGATTACGAACTGTGTGTTTTTACTAACTTTGACAAGTCTAATGTAACGTCAGTTGACTGTCACCAATTACAAACAATCAAAAACCTGTCGACCACTTCTAAATTGCATCTATACTCCATTCACTATGGTCCCGGATTGTCAAAAATGACGTTTTATGGTAGCACTGTTGAATTTCGATTGGTTTTTTTTGTTACTACTAGGTTGGACAACGCAAAAGTGTAATTTTGACTATTCAATTCACCTGTCATCTGTCAAAAAGTAACCAATGAAAATACAGAATTCTGAGGTTTCTTGACCAATCAAAAAAATATCAGCGGATATATCTTTCTAGAAGGTATTCAAGTGACTATTTTTAACAAATGCGATTTTTATTAGAAAAAGTCAATATTAGTGTTCTGTTACTATAGAAATTGCGTAGTTTGTTGCTAGATTTACTAAAAACTAATTTGAAAAAGTAGTTTGGTTCATTAAATAGTCCCTCGAATACCATTCTTAGTCAAAGTTATGTTGATTATTTTTGCGGTGGTATCACTACCCATGTCCATTGCGCTTGGGATTAGGACTCGTGCTAGCGCACTCGTCCTAATCGTACCAAAGCGCAATGGACATTCGTGACACCACCGCAAAAATAGTCGACATAACTTTGACTACCCATGGTATTATAAGTGACTATTCAATTCACCTGTCATCTGTCAAAAAGTAACCAATGAAAATCCAGAATTCTGACGTTTCTTGACCAATCAAAAAAATATCAGCGGATATATCTTCTTCGAAGGTATTCAAGTGACTATTTTTAACAAATGCGATTTTTATTAGAAAAAGTCAATATTAGTGTTCTGTTACTATAGAAATTGCGCAGTTTGTTGCTAGATTTACTGAAAACTAATTTGAAAAAGTAGTTTGGTTCATTAAATAGTCCCTCGAATACCATTCTTAGTCAAAGTTAAGTAGATTATTTTTGCGGTGGTATCACTACTCATGTCCATTGCGCTTAGGATTAGGACTCGTGCTAGCGCACTCGTCCTAATCATACCAAAGCGCAATGGACATTCGTGACACCACCGCAAAAATAGTCGACATAACTTTGACTACTCATGGTATTATAAGTGAAAATTTGAGTTTTTGTTACCTGGCAACTTTTATTTATTTTTGCTTAAGTCAGTGCAAAATATAACCTATAATTTATAGTTTTGACATTAGTAGCTCAAGTAATTGTTTCTAGTTACCCATAGCGTGACTTAAAAGTATTAACCAAGATATAAAGGATTGTTTTTAATTGCATTTTGACATTGACAATCCGGGACTATAGTGAATAGAGTATAGATCTATTGTACACGCATAGGGATCCAACCAATCAAATACTATTCCTTCATTTGCCGTACTATTATCTTAATTATTATACAGGTACTCTGACAGAAAGTAGATTGGGACGCGGTGAAAATCGGAACTAATGTTAGAATCTAGTAATTTTCAAGTTTCGTATTGGTAACATTTTTATATCTATCATATTGACATTAAATTATTAACCTTATTTAAGCTAAATGACACAATAAATCAGAGGCGTACGCAACATTGCGGTATGGTATATTATCAGTTCTTGAATGTTAATAGGATTGCGGAAATAATGATGTACGTTGAACAACCAGGCTCTGCTAAACCTTCTATCCCAGAAACAGCAATTTCCACACTTTAAAACACAAAGAATCTGTCATATGACGTTAGTCACTGCGCAAACGAAATCCCTCTACCCACCGTTGCTGTTTACTTGCCATTTAAAATATAACCTAACTTTGTATGTTTTTGACAACTTTCCACATATTGCCAATTCATCAAATATGATCACAGCGCCTTTCATGACCTACCTTGACACCCAATCTACTTTCTGTGACCTGTAACAACTCACAGCGTTGTGGAAGTGTTTGGTTTGTTTTTATTTTGTTAGTTCTATTGCCGCGGTGGTTTATTATTACATTTGTGTTTTTATATAACGATCTTATAATATCTATTAGATTATTATAGAATCATCTTTCTTTCATTCATCATGTCTGTCTGCCCGAAAGCCTTTTCGAAATTCACAAATGCGATTTTCAAGTAATCATGAGATTAATATGATGTCACTGGATACATAGTAATCTTTTATAAATTTTTATGACACCTATTTCATTTTTATTTTGCAAGTTATAAGAAGACCATTTGATGAATCAAGCACAGATTTCAACTTTCCTGATCCTGGGGAAAAATTCGCTTTATTGTGACCACTTCCGCGATTGACATAATTGTGATCTAACTTAATTCGCAATACAAGAGTTTTTAGAACGTTATGAATTTGTCCAAAGTTTTTATTAACTCGTCTGATGACATTATTGAAAATGGCAAGCATTGCAAAAGTTGTATGAAAATGGCTTTGGTATGAATTTTTCAAAACAAATTTTAAGATTACGAGCAGCATATCTTAACCAAATTCGAATGTTTTTCACCACTAAAGAGCTTTAAATTTGTTCGTGTACAATAGCATCAGATTAGCCAATATTCTTGATATACAGGGTGATTCATTGTATGGCCAATAAATTAAGTGGGTGTATACTGACCTCAGTAGAAGTGCATTGCACTTAAAACTATTAATTGCTTACAGAAAAAAATCCTATTAGGGAGCGTGTGCCAACTTTCGAGAGAAACACACTTAATGTACCGAATGCGATTGAAATACCCAAACATCGGCTTTTTGCGTTCCAGATGATCCAAATTCGTTCTTATCGCAAACACCTGGGCGAACTTGAGTTCATAGAAATCTATTCCAGTGACCACCAATCTGCTTAAGCAACTAAACGTTTTTTAATTTTTGTGGGATTATTAGTAGTTTTTGAGGTATAGTTGGTTATGCAAAGTTGTTCTAATTAGTGTCATCTAACTAACCCTAAGTTTAATGACCATACTTATAAATCACCCTGGATATGCATTTTTTACACTACCTCTAACCACAGAGTCAGCCAAAAGATTCTTTTTGGAGTTAAAGATAATGAAAGACATTTGCGATATAGAATGGGGCAATCACGTTTGAAAAGTTTGGACTTAATAAGCATAGAACATTTCAGAACCAGATGTTTCAATTTATAAAAAGTACTAGACATCTTTGTTGGAATGAAATTCAGAAGAAAAAAGCTATAGAATAAGGTAGTGTTATTTACTAGTATTTTAGTTATTGTAGTTGCGTACAGTTGAAATTAGGAAGCACTCTAAGGTAGGTACCTACTTATTATTATTATTATGTTAATGAGATTTATATGTTCTATTTGTGCTTTGTTTTTTAAATCTTAGTTTGTCGTTTCATTTTGTCAACAAATATGTTTATTAAAGAAATAGCCGTTTCCCTTTTTGAAAAAAAGTTAATAGAAGGGCGGCAAAGTTATTCTCTCACGCGGGCGCCAAGTGGTTTAGTTACGCCATTGCCATTGAGTCGTATTTGAAGTAAGTGATGAAAGCTTGCAGAAGAAGCAACATATGGAAAATACTTGGGCTGTTGATCTCCATGTAACAAGAATTATAAAAAGTGTGTGTTTATTTTTGTAAACATGGTATTCCAAAAAGAGAAGAAGTATAAATGATTGGACTAGTAGTACAAATGAACGCAAACGTATGTGAAATGTGGAGGTCTAGCGTTACACCAGCCCCACACATAGTATTTGGTAGTAATATCTCAGAGAGAGAAGCATAAATGGGGAAAATTGAAGCAGAAATGCGCACAAGCGAATGGTTACAATTTTATTTTAAATTTTGAAATGTGGATGGATAGCGTTATACCAGCCCCAAACATAGTGTTTGTAAATATTTCGAAAAGGGAAGAATCACAAATGGGGGGAATGGAAGCACAAACGAACGTCCACAATTTGGAATGTGGGGGACCGGTGTAACTAAGCTTTTGCTTGGATTTCTTCCTTAAATTCCTTTTGTCTACCATTTAATTTTAATCGTAGGTTTATTTACGTGTCCCCTAGACCTGTTAATATTATTATTATTATTATTACAACAGTATGCTACACGAGGAATTTTCTGTTCACAAAAAATATATATCCTAAATTAAATCATTTACAATACGGCGGTTCAGGAATTGTCTTGTAGTGTAGCAAATTACTGTTATTAGTTCTCGAGCAGAAATGGGAGGGTTGTTCAGAATC
>OW679195.1:31476851-31651976 GCA_940337035.1 Agriotes lineatus | reverse complement strand
GCCGTTAAAATAAACAAAAGCGCATCAAAACGTCAGAGCTTATGACGTTTTATTCATTAGTAAACAAATTTTGATGCGCTTTTGTTTGTTTTAACAGCAAATTAAAGTTAACGTCAGATTAGTGGGTTTTATAAGACCGGCAGTAAGAGCCTTATTTGATCTTGTGCTTTAATTGGCTTTACAGGAATTTCGCAGGTTGACGACCTAGGAGGCCCTGTAGTCTATTGAGAATAAACTATAATAATTCTGCTTTTCAAAGCTACATGAACAAATTCGAACGATGTGTTGTGAAAGGCACCTTAGATATTCAAAAAGGATCCTAATTCAAAGTCTTGCAGAGTTTTGTCTCCTTTCCTGACTATTTCGTGAATATTTATTTCACAGTATTTTCTGACTGATAGGCGTATTGGTATCGATGTAGTGGAAAAGTTACCAGAGCTTAGCTCCTTATGTACCTATCAATTAGTTTCTCAATTTCCTTTAAAATGCATGAGTGAGACTTATATCGTTGGTAAGATTTGTTCTGGGCCTAGCTTTTCTTTCTCGGCTTTGATATAAGTACCACTCCTACTTTCCGTCAGCAATCTGGTATGTGGCCTAAGACCAACCTTGCCTTTATAATTGCCCGTGACTAGCGGATAGTTCATTCCAGCCATAAATGAGCTTGGCTGGGTAGATACCGTCTCCGTAGCGTAGTGCCCATCGAGTTTAATAAATTTTACAACTTCATTTGCGTCTTTTCATTTTTCTTGCGTGACCTACTAAGAAGTATTTCTACACTGCGTTCACTGGTGGATTATTTCTACAGGAGCACACTACCTGGGAAATGTGTCTGAATTGTTACTTTCCCAGTTTCTGCATGACCTCTTTCCATTTTTTACAGTGTCTTCACTATCTGTGGCTTCTCTATAGTTAATTCTTCCTGGAGTTTCGCACGTTCTGGTATGTTTTCAACTCCCTTACAGTACTCGAGAAGGATCGTTTGGCTTTCCTAATTTTGTTGTTGTATTTTGCAAGGGCCTTTCTATATCCATCTCAGTTCCCGAATATTTTTGTTTTGTTAAAACACCTTCTCGTCTCTACCCGCCACTTAGAAAATCAATTGTTCCACCAAAGTACATATCCGGTCGGCTTCTTTGTAATTGCGGTTCAGCAAGATTCGGATGCATTCTTATTGATACAGTGATGGCGTCAGCCATAGTTCCTAAATCAGCAGTGGAGGGCATTTCTGGAGTGCTTGGTCAAGATTCTCTCTACATATTCTATATTAGGTGTAGTTGCAGTTTTCGTAATTTTTGTACTCCAGCTTAGTTACACTTACTGAGAAATAGGACGAACAAAAGTAAGTTGCTGTAACTTCATTGCGCTCACATTGGAATGTATCTGATGCTCACAGTTAGGCGACTACGAAGTAAATGACCTTGATCGCTTACCCACCATTTCGGATGCTGCGCATCGTTCACCCACATGCAACCTAATATTTGTTGAGCTGTACTACCGGTGTTTAAAGTCAAACCTAATGTATCTCTGGTACGAGAGAGTTGGGTTTTCGCATATATTTTTCTGCCATATTGTCATTGTTGGAGTGGCTATAGTTATATCAACGACCTGCGTTCTAATAATAGTTATAAATGTATTGTCATTAGCCTATTTTCTAAGAAAAATCTAGGAGTGACCAGTGACTCACCCTTTGGTTGACGTTGCTGCTGCCCGATACAGTATGGTAAGCATTTGCACTACAGCCCAGCAGTAGCTGTAGATTTGCCCGTTTGCAGTAACCCATGAGCATTTATATCTCAAAAGTAGGTTGACAGCTTTCCTGGATGGTAATACAGAAGGTACGCGGATCCAATAATAAAATTTCTCACTCTTACTTTCGCAGCCAATTTGAGTCTGACTGCTATACGATTTGATTTCGCTAAAATGCAGGTTCTAGAACTGACTTCAACAGAGCTGTATGTAGTTCAACCTTTAGTTATCCCCAGACCTCGAGATCACACTTTTGCAATTAACAATTTTGTGTGAACTTGCCACTAGTGTAGATTCCAGGGCTAATTTTCTTAAACTCTGTTTTTGATCTGCTACAAACCTATTGAAATGAAGTTTGATTTGTATTCCCTTATACTCAGTAGGTAGCATCGCTTTATCTTTATTATAACGTTTTCAATATATTTCAATGACAAACCAATCATGAATTAGAGAATCTGCCATAAAAATATAGAATTCAACATTTGTACTTCTTATAAAATTAATTTCTGGTCTCTAGTAAATGTGTAGAACTATAGCAGCACAACATTGTTATTCTAACGAACATAATTGCTACGAAATTATGTAATTTCTCATTCAACTCTTTTAAATTATTCTCTAAATAGATAGTCATAAATGTTGCACATATATTAACATTTCACTAACTTGTTTTCTAATAATATTCATTAATATGAGGGATAAGTATTTAGTTATGTGCAATACTTTTATATGTTTAATATTTAATGGTTAATTTGAATGCAGCTAAATTCAATTTTAAAAATAAGTTACCTAAGTAAGAGACCCTTCTAGTCCCCATTCGTTGGAAAATCACACGTTTATAGATTATCTAGGAAAATAGATTTTGATCGATCTTGATATGATACATGTCAATTTCTAGATTTAAAATAAACAAATGTTATTTAAAAATACTTGTCTTAATTTAATATTGTACGCTGTGTATTAAAACATACAAATCAATACTAGTTATTTGTGGGATAAGTGTGTATTACAAATAATCCATGAGATGCGGCCTCGACGGGTCTTTTCTGGAGTGAATTATTTGTAATTCCACACGCGTGGTATACAAAATTGTATCCAACAACTCAATAAATATCTAAAAGGAAGTACTGAAGTGTATTGTCAGTCTATGTAAAATTCGACGTTAGCCGGTTAGGTTTAGTTTGTTATTTGACACAGACTGACTCTGAACTTAACCTGTAAATCTCGAATTTGACATAGCTTGACAGTGCTACCAACAATACAGTAGTGAGTGACATGGTTTTTACCTCACTAGTTGGTAGTGGTTTTTATCTCACTAGTGGGTTATGCGCCACTTGTGTGCGCTTTATAGCTAGGAGGTGTATAAAAGTATTATATTATATCAAACTCGAAAATCTCTTCGTACTTAGAGCAATCCTTGCGGTCTATAAAACAGAAGAAGAAATGTTTCTATAGTTTTGCTTGCTCGCCGTATGTCAAAATAAATTCGTACCGCAGGGGTGCGTAATAAATCCGGGAAAATTGTTAGGCGCCACTTGATACTTATCCCGGAATATGATGTAAGAAGCCTTCCAGCAAAATAAGATCTCTTCCATGGCTTTGATATAAACTGGTAGGTCGGGGATTTGAATTTACTTATTTACTCGTAATGCTCATGCTCTAACTAGAAGCTTTACAATCAAAGTACAATGTGTCAAAGCAAAAAACTGCTGTTTTATTCAAAACGCAATCTTGGTTATTCAGCTGGGTTTAAGTCGGCTCAGATTACAAGAAATTCCAGGAATGTGATGACACTTTACCCATACTAAAGAAAAGAAATTCATAAGTTACGTGTTACAGTTCAATCTACGACCGGTAATTTTAATAGGCCCCAGGGGCCCGTAACGTGTCTTACAAAAATAAAAAACTAGAGTTAAGTTATTAGCCGCTAAGGGCGAAATTACAGCAGATGAGGTTTAGCCCTTGACATGGTATTTTAAATTTGAATAAGATGTTTCGTAAGCTTCATATTTTAATAATTAGTTTCTTTTTGCTGGTTCAGTGAAGGTGAAATCCTAAAATATCCCAGTCGTGGTTGTAAAGTGTCAATGTTTACCAAATCAGAACGATGGTCTCCCGTTCAGTGCTCGCAGGCTGAAACCGATTTCAGATAATGCACAAGAAAAGCTAATTTATTTATAAAATAAAATGCCTACAAAACACATTGTGGGGGAGCCTCTCAGTTTTCCGTTATTTTGGAAAATTCCTGATTGCTAGCTCGCCTTGGACGTTAATGGACTGTATTGATTTTATTTCTTCACTGAATTATACACTCGTTGAAAGCAAAGTAGGTAATTTATTTGCTATAAATTTACACGAACAGTTTAACATTTAAACATGTGAACAATAATTACTTTCGCAGAGCGGACCTTTTCGCGTGCTGTCTCGCTGACAGACGGATTTGTAAGTGAGTTTTTAGAATCGGAAGCCCGCCCGGCAGTCTACTGCGCACAGTATGAATTCAGAATGCAAGAGAGGCGGCAAAAGTTTATAAAGTCCTTAACATACCACCCGCCTTGGAAAGGGTAACCTTTCAAATAAAACAGTACAGAGTTGACATGTAACAGCTAGAGTAAAACATGCAACATGAACACACACATATACAAAGCATAATAGTACATGGATCTTAATCGAGTACAAGAAAACCCGAACAATGGGGAGCCAAAAGGCCTTACGAACACTGCGCTGAACGCTAACGCACTAGTTCACAACACTAGGTAGCGGGCACAATTTGGCGAAGGATCGTTTCACTATTCCTGACACAGTGTTCACTGACGCCACACGCGTAACGCCGTCAAGGCCAGGGTGCAGCTCGGTGACCCGGCCTAACCTCCACTTCAGAGGGGGTAGATTGTCATCCTTGATGAGGACCATGGAACCAGGCTGGAGGTCCGAAAGGTGTGTGCGCCATTTGGTGCGCTGTTGGAGTTCTGAGATGTACTCCTTACTCCATCTTTTCCATACATTCTGGTGGAGCTGTTGTATTCTTTGGTATCTAGACAGCCGAGACTCGGCTATCTCAGTAACGTTGGGGTCAGGCAGTGACACCAAAGGACGACCGATCAGAAAATGAGCAGGAGTCAAAGGCTGAAGGTCGTTTGGATCAGCGGACAAAGGAGACAGGGGTCGGGAGTTTAAGGTCGCTTCCACCTGTGCTAGCAAAGTGCAAAATTCATCGTAATTTAGACTAGCGTTACCTATAACGCGCCGTATGTGATGTTTGGAGGACTTAATTCCGGCCTCCCACAATCCGCCAAAGTGGGACTGTGCGCGGGTATAAAATGCCAAGCTACTCCGTCGCTCGCGACTGATTCGGAAATAGAAAGGCCTTGTTCCGCAAGAAAATTGCCTAATTCGATTAATTCGGAATTAGCGCCGACAAAGTTAGTGCCATTGTCTGAATAGACATGGAGCGGTTTGCCTCGACGAGCTACAAACCGGCGAAAGGCCATTAAGAAGGCCTCAGTAGAAAGGTCAGCGACCAATTCAAGGTGCACTGCTTTTGTGACAAAACAATAAGCTGTAACTCGTTGTAAGCGAGCGAAGCTTGAATACTGATTGAACGGAAATGGTTCAACAGAGGTTACAGGAAGACTCTGAACTTCTTTTTTGAATTCTGGAAGCTCAGCACGAACATGTCTGGAAGTAGGCCAAGATGCCTCACCTTTGCTTAGCCAGGTGGGACCATGCCACCAAAGGCTTAACAGACCCAGCGGGTCAAATATCTGCGATCTTTCAGACAAGATGCTACGCTTGGTAGCCTTACTACTTGTAGAATTTGAAATATGGGATATTTCAGACAAGCTGCTACGATTGGTAGCCTTACCACTTGTAGAATCTGAAATATTGAACATGGAAGTAGGCCAAGATGCCTCACTTTCGCTTAGCCAGGTGGGACCGTGCCACCAAAGGCTTGACAGACCCAGCGGGTCAACTATCTGGGAAATTTCAGACAAGCTGCTACGATTGGTAGCCTTACTACTTGTAGAATCTGAAATCTGGGATATTTCAGGCAAGATGCTACGCGTGGTAGCCTTACTACTTGCAGAATCTGAAATATTCTCTACTGATAAGAATCTTTTCTGAGAGATTTGCAATGAATCACCCAATACCTCTACAGGTTTCTTGAGAGGGATAGAGACAACGAATCGACCATTCGCTTCTCGTTGCGTATTTTGCACGAAATGTGCCTCACAGGCGTTCTCTTCATTTGTGCGGACCTTTTCCTCTGGGTAATGTTCGAGTTGCCAAAACCTAGCAATGGGGTCAGAAGCATCCTCGATCGTGCCAAGATTGCACTGTACAGGGTACGCAGAAGGGGGGCCTGTAGGGCCAGAAACAATCCAACCAAAACGAGTTTTTTGGAGGATGGGAAGATTTGGGCCTAGACCAATTTGTCCAATACAAAGGAGCTGCCAGAAAATGGGCGAACCAATCAGAATGTCGATGGTGCCCGGTTGGTCGTAGGACAGGTCTGATAACTTGATGTTATCAGGAACCTTGAAACTGTCTCGTTGGACGCGAAAACTTGGGGTTGTACCTGTAATCTCATCGAGAACAAGACAGGATAGACCAATACTGTATGAGGTGTGAGGGGCTTGCAGCTTGATATCACACCTAGCTTTGATTTGAGAAGTAGCTTTACTTAAGCCAGAAACAGTAACGTTGACTTCGCGAGTTGGAAGCTTCAACCTTTTACACAAATCTGAACGTATGAAGTTCGATTGGGAACCGGAATCCAGCAGGATTCGCACAACATGAGGCGTACCATCATCAGCGATGAGTTTAGCGGTAGCCGTAGGTAAGAGTACCTGCAAAGCATTCGAACAGAATGCCGAAATCGATTGGTTTAGTTCAACAGGGGTTTCTGCCGACATCGCAGATCCTGGTTGACTAGAAGAAGCATTTTGAGGTTTATCCTCATGAAGAAGGGTGTTGTGCCTTGATTTGCACTTTCTACACGTATATTTGGAGCTACAGCGGCTCGAAAGGTGACCCTGAGTTAGGCAATTAAAGCATACACAAAGCTCTTTTGCCTTTGAATTTCTGTCAAGTGAAGACAGCTTGACAAACTTATCGCATTTGTACAAGGGATGAGATCCTTTACAAAGTGGACACGAAGGGGTACCTGACACAAATGATTTCGAATGTACCTTGGCAGACTTTTCGGGTACAAGCTTAATATTTTTTACTTCCAGAGTTTCTAGAAGATTTGCTGTGTTTTGTAGAAATTCTTTGAACTCATCAAGAGTAGGCAGATCAGAACTTGACCGGTTTCTAAGGACCTCCCATTCACGGAATGTCGTGGGGTCCAGTTTTTTAGAAACGACATAAATCAGAACAACATCTAGAAGCTCGCTTTTGGTTGCTAATGATTTGATTGCTGCAAAATGTGTGAATAACATATCGCTAATCGTACGTAATTTAGTTGCAGATTCCTTACTGCACGATTCAAGTTCAAAAATAGCATTGAGGTGGTTATGAATAAGAATTTTTGGATCATTGTAACGATTACACAATGCATCCCAAGCTAGAGTATAATTACTCGCAGTAAACTCTAAACTTTTTATAATTTGGCTTGCATCACCCTGCAAACTAGCCTTTAAGTAATGCAGCTTTTGAATATTAGTTAGCGTTTGATTCTCATGAATTAAGCTAATAAAAATCTCACGAAATTCCAACCACTCTGACACGTGCCCTGAATATTTGGGAATGGAGATGGCAGGAAGGCGTACAGCTCGATTATTGCAATGTGAGCTGCAGTTTGAATGCGTTGATCTTACGCTACCGTTAGGAGATCCAGAACGATCTGGTGCAACATCAGACTGTTTGTTGTATTCATTAATCAAATCTTTAGCTTGTGAGATTGCAAAATAATAAGAATCTTCAAATTCTACTTGATGTTGCATTTCAGATTCTACATCCTTACTGGTTTCTAAAATTTGCTCATGAACCGCATAATATTCTGATAACAAGGTGGCTGTATCATTCAATCTTTCTTGCAATTGAATAATCTGAGCGCTAGATAAGAATTGATCTTCATCGTGAATTGTTTGCAAAGATTGCACGTGATTTGCGAAACGCGTAAGCTTGCCTTTGATAGAGCCTCGTACTCTTACAAGTGGATCCATAATTGTTGAAATTAAAACAATTTAACAGATAGAACTAACTCTCGTACGCCCCTGGCGCGGAATTTTGTTTACAACGCAAGACAGCTTTGATAACGACGCGAGAATCTTGGCGCTAACGACGCAGAAAACGGCACTGGTACAACGACTGCAATACATGCAGGGGATATGTACTCGCGAATCAAACGAAATAGCTTGGCATTTCACGCAATTAAAATGTTTATATGACTCATAAACCATTTGTTTACGCAATAATACGCAGCTGAAATTATGCACCTACAGACACAGATGATAGAAAAACAAATTCATGCATAGGACTGCAGCTGGCCGCTGCCTCCACACCTGCACGAATTTGGCGCGAGACTTGGCGTTTGGCTTTCTCGCTCTAACGTTGATAGCAGCGTATGCTTCCTCTCGTTCCTCTCGTTAGGGACGAATTTAACACGATTGAAACTGCGTGTTGCACTTACTTGCAACAATGTTGGGCTGCTTTTCCGGGCTCGTACTAATCCGGCTCGAAGGACCAATGTGGGGGAGCCTCTCAGTTTTCCGTTATTTTGGAAAATTCCTGATTGCTAGCTCGCCTTGGACGTTAATGGACTGTATTGATTTTATTTCTTCACTGAATTATACACTCGTTGAAAGCAAAGTAGGTAATTTATTTGCTATAAATTTACACGAACAGTTTAACATTTAAACATGTGAACAATAATTACTTTCGCAGAGCGGACCTTTTCGCGTGCTGTCTCGCTGACAGACGGATTTGTAAGTGAGTTTTTAGAATCGGAAGCCCGCCCGGCAGTCTACTGCGCACAGTATGAATTCAGAATGCAAGAGAGGCGGCAAAAGTTTATAAAGTCCTTAACACACATATAAGAATATAAATTAAATAAAAGGAAATCAAAGGAAACGGAAATATAAATTAAATAAAAGGAAACGGAAAATGTACGTGCGAAATAGCTAAGGCTACTCAAATGTACGTATACATCATACATGAAACATACATAAAAACGTATTAAAATAACGTTGAAATAATTTTCAAAATAGCAAATGTCTAGAGACGATCCTGGCAGAACTAAACTCTATCCATATTCGCGTGCATTTACAACCGAACACAATGTACGTGCTTCAACGCATTCCTAAAGCGCCATACTAACGCAGCCCGGCGCAATTTTTAATGCGCTAACTGCAAAACATTTTCCGATATCAAATTATCTTGAAATTGACCTATGAAAACTGCTGCGTGCCCTTCAATTGGATTTTAAAGCAAATCCAAACATTGTTTTGATGCATTCAGAACTTATAGGCAGCAATTACTTGCTGCAGGCTTCTCGGCGCTTCTATTTAATTTGCCTTTGGGCGAATTTCAAACAACGTACTTTTTAAGCATTCCTCTACCATCCCGGTTGAAGACAGGCTACCACAGGGTTTGGCGAGCCCTGCCCTACGTCAGCTACTGGATTTGCCTCCCATCCCCCGCCCTAGGGAGGAACCAGGCCCCAACCTCTATCCCCCTCTCCACCGTTATTCTTTCCTACAGGTCCCCTCCCCTTCTACCAACCCGCACTTGGCCAGCGTGGTGGAGCACAGGCCAAAATAAACCCTAATTAATGAAACATTTCGATTTCCGAAAACAATCTCCAGGTGGGTCGGGCAAGGAGTCCGGAATCCCACACTGATAACAAATTATCAGTTTGCTCCACGGAATATGGGAGAGCAAGAGGTCGCATGCTAAACGCAAAAGCATCAAAAAGAAACACCAGATCATCATAGCAACATACAACTGTAGATCGCTACTATCAGAGATACAACTCTACGACTTAGAAAATGAATTAAGTAAAATCAAGTTTGACATCCTTGGACTAAGCGAAGTAAGAAAACACGGAGAAAATTTGCAGACGTTAAAATCAGGAAATACCTTCTACTACAAAGGCCATGAAAGTGAAATCCAAAGAGGAATAGGATTCCCAATACACCCGAAAATAAAAACATACGCCCGAAGTTATAACGGAATATCAGATAGAGTGGCATACTTGGTACTAAAATTTTCAGAAAAACGCAGTGTGAAAATTATCGAGATATACGCGCCGACATCGACACATGAAGATGAAACGGTGGACATCCTATATGAAGACATTGAAAAAGCCCTTGCAAGAGACAAATGTAACCATGTTCTAGTAATTGGTACTTTAATGCAATCTTAGGAAGAAAGTTATCAGAAGACGAACCATGCATTGGAGATCATGGAACAGGAGATAGAAATCAAAGAGGGCATAGACTATGCAATTTTTTTGGAAAGCCAAACAATGTATGCAATGAATACCTACTTCGTAAAACAACCTCAAAGGAAATGGATCTGGATGAGCCCTGACGGAAAGATCAGAAATGAAATAGACTATATCCTTTCATCCACCAAAAAGATCGTAAAAGACGTATCAGTCCTTAACTCATTTAATACCGGAAGCGACCACCGCTTGGTAAAAGCTAAGGTAGAAATCCAAAAACCAAGAATATATACAAGAAAAAAAAACATAAATAAAATAAGTAAATACACTCTTAAATGAAACGTTTCACTCCAAATTAAGCGCGATCGAAATTAATTTAAAATTATTAGCGCTTAATTTTCGTCTAGGCCAACAATGAACGTTACAACAATGGACATTTTTCAAAGCGCTCGAACTGGCAGAACTCGATCGACGCGGTTGATACGGAGAATCGGTTACCACGCACTCTTTCCTTAATACACGAGAAGTCCCAAAAGCCGATCGCCGCGTTTAAAACCAAATTCGAGCAGCGTGCTCGAGGAGATCGTCACCAGAATTTAACCGGGCTTCCAGCCGCCTTCAGCTAAAAAGAAAGACGCATATTGCAAGGAACTGGATGAAAAACTGAAGGAGATGCAGAATTCCTTCAATGTAATCGAATTCTCCGATCAACTGACTGAAAGAATCAAAGAAGCAGCAACCAACATAGCAAAGAACTTCCATACAGAAAGGTCAAAAATAACCCAAGAAACAAAACAAATGATAGAAAGAAGGAGAAGGCTATACAGAGAGAACAAACAGAATACAGCTGAATACCGGAAAGCGAGAAAAGAAACAAGAAGAATAATACGTAAAGATATAGAGACATAGTACGAACAAGAAATTTAAAATGCAATAGAAAATAATAAAAACATGAAATGTTTAAGAAGAAATAAAGGAAGAAGAGAAATAATAACTTTAAAAGACCCAACTAATCAGGAGACAAGAGATAAAGACAAAATCTTAAACGTAACAGAAAAATTCTACAAAAACCTATATAGCTCCCAGATACAACAACCTCCAGAAAAACAAGGAATAAGAAAAGTAATAAACGTTAGATCAGAGGAGATTCCTGATATAACTGAAGAAGTAATATTACACGCCCTAAGAGAAATAAAAAATAATAAGGCTCCGAGAGGCGACGAGATAATAACTGAGATCATCAAAGAAGCTGCAGAAAAAATTGTCCCAAAACTGAAAATACTTTTCAACATGTGCATAGAGCAAGAAGTAATACTAAAAAAATGGAATTTGACAATTATTGCACTACTTTTTAAAAAGGGAGACCCAACCCTTCTGCAGAATTATAGACCCATTAGGCTGTTACAACAAATTTATAAATTGTTTACAAGAGTAATTCCAAACAGGATAATTAAAAAACTCGAAGACTACCAACCCGTAGAACAGGCGGCATTTCGGAAAGGGTTCAGTACTTGTGACCACCTTCTGACCGTAAAAATCCTAATAGAGAAGGTGCTAGAATATAATATGCCCTTAAGTATAGCCCTTATCGACTACGAAAAGGCATTTGACTCGGTCGAACACTGGGTCATACAACACGAATTAGCAGGAGCCTGTGTGGATCATAAATATGCAAACATTCTAAAAACCATATACGAAAATGCCAAATCTGCAGTAAAAACCCATGACACAACAGAGTTCTTTGAGATACGGAGAGAAATAAGACAAGGTGATACAATATCACCGCAACTGTTTTGGAAGGAGTGTTCAAGAGGTTAAATTGGGAGAACCGAGGAATAAATGTAAGTGGAGAAAGACTCACACAGCTAAGATTCGCCGACGACATAGTCTTGTTCACAGAAAATGGTCATGATTTGAAGAAAATGATAACAGAATTAGAGAAAGAATCAACAAAGATAGGATTAAAACTGAATATAAACAAACCAAAACTATGTGCCTAGAAGATCCAAACATAGAAATAAACAACCAGAAATTAGAAAACGCAAGAGACTATATATATCTAGGACAAAGAGCGCCCCTAAGCAAAGAAAACAAGGACATGGAAATTGCAAGACGAATAAGGCTCGGATGGGCAGCTGCGAACAAGACTATATGATCAATGTATTTTGCCAGTGGTTACATATGGCGCACAGACCTGGACCTTTACCAAACAAATGGTAAATAAACTATGAGTATCCCAAAGAGCTATGGAGAGGAGGATACTAGGTCTATCATTACGGGACAGAAAAAGAAACGAATATATAAGAAACAAGACCAAAGTAATAGACATGGTAGACACGGCATCAGATCTTAAATCTATGCAGGACACATTGCCCGGATAAACGACGACAGATGGAATGCAAAAGTTATGAAATGGAGACCGTGGACTGGCAAACGTGTAAGAGGAAGACCAATAGCGCGTTGGTATGATGATATTAAGAAAGTAGCAGGATTAACCTGGATAAGAACCGCTCAAAATAGAAAAAAATAGAAAGAACTAAGAGAGACCTATGCTCAATTTTGGGCGCCTTGAAAGGTATGAAGAAGAGAAAAAGAAGAAGACTTTTTAAGTGGTTCATCAGCGTGCACCGTCAGACGAAACATGCAAACGACTAACTTCTAATTCGTAAAATCAGAAGAAGTTGCAACACCCCGCATCCCGCGAACAGGCTCGGACTTGCATTCTCTCTGCATGCATGAATTTAGCTTCATAATTTTCTTAGAGTCCGGGATCGGAGTTGATTACATTTTCTTATATTAAATACAATGCTTAAATACAATTTATGAAAAAATACATAGAAAACCGCTTGGCTTTAGCTTTAAACGTAAAAGTTAACACCACAGGAGAAAGGTATACCAAGGCCCATTTATGAACCCGTCTTCAGTTTTCAACCGGCCTCGAATAAACAGAGAGAGACAACAAAGCAGATATTTCGTAAACCGTCACTACCAGCGGAGGAGCAATGGAGAGGACTAGCTATAACAGATTGGATTCGATTAACCTCACAGAAGATGGAAACCAGATAACATCAGCCAAGCATTTCTACGATGTGTTAAGTAAGTCCTTGTCGTATCCGATTAAATCGAAGCTCCAACAGAAAATGTCTCTGTAATTACTTCATTTACGTATGAAGCTGTTACTGCGGCCCACCAGAACCTTTTAATAGTAGATTGCGAACCGCCCAAAATGTATGAGAACAATATACAAGGTGTTTCAAAAATGTCTGCCAAAATTTCTAGGACATATAGTACATCAAAAAATAAGTGTAGTTTACTCTATAAAACTATTTCTGAAAATGCACTCCCAATGAGCTACAGCCCCTAGAAGAAGACTCTCAAAAATGGTTTTTTGGCATTTTCTTTAAAACTGTTACAGGTAACTTAACGAAATTTGATACAGGGGCGTAGTTTTTTATGAGAAATATTACTAATTTGTTAGAATCTTCATATTTTATTCAGGGGCGTAACTTACAAGGGGGCTGGAATGGTTCAATTACCCTATCTTTTTTGTGCGTGGTTTTATCTAATACACTTATCAAAAATCTCAAAGCTTGATTTATCGTACATAAAAAAGGCATTCTTGTTAAAATGTTTTAAAGTTGACCGTTTTAGTGTAATTTGCAGTTGAATGTTGACGTGTTTTTCAAGCTTTTGAAATTGCTTGTCCAAAATGCATTCGAAAATCTTTTGAGTAGGCCTAGATATGACTTAAACAAATGAGCAACAAATGGCCTTTTTTATGTAAGATAAATCAAGCTTTGAGATTTTTGATAAATGTATTAGAGAAAACCACGCACAAAAAAGATAGGGTAATTGAACCATTCCAGCCCCCTTGTAAGTTACGCCTCTGAATAAAATCTGAAGATTCTAACAAATTAGTAATATTTCTCATCTTGTGCCAAATTTCATTAAGTTAGCTGTAACAGTTTTGAATAAAATGCCAAAAAAACCATTTTTGAGTGTTCTTCTAGGGGCTGTAGCTGCTTGGGAGTGCATTTTCGGAAATAGTTTTATGGAGTAAACTACACTTATTTTTTGATGTACTATACTTCCTAGAAATGTTGGCAGACATTTTTGAAACACCTTGTATATATAAATTGATGATTTAGATCCCTTTTTTATAGGCAAAAATTCATTTTCTTTTCTCCTTGTAACAAATTGCAACACCTTTGCACATGACTGCGAATTATTACTAACCACAAATAGCTTGATTAGTCCAAGACGTTGAATGTTATTACTTTTCAAACAAAACATGAATTTGCTGATGATTTATACTTCAAGCAGTAGAACTTATAAAATGTTCATTTCGAATTTCCCTTTATTAAATTGTTAGCAAATCAACAACGTTGCGTGCACGCAACACTTTATAAAAATGTTGTGTTAGTTGCACTAAAGGTATAATTTTCTTTCTCGTACGGCATAATTAAGTTTATGAATTTATCTGAATTTATTAATATCTGCAATATATCTTAAAAGTTTTGGTGGCATCACGAAACTCCGTGTATGAAATTCAGATAAGGAACTGTACGTGCCACACGAAGCCATGATTTCCTTACATCATAAATTTAGCGTGAGGAAACGCTTTTTTAGGCTTCAAAGTGTTTCTTCCAGCCCAATTTATTGCAACAATGTAACAAGTTGAGCAGCTTCAAAAACTATTGTTAAGTTCTTAAGGCAATAGTAGCAGTGAATTAAAATTGACACTTATATTGTCGCTCAGGTCGAGGTTTTTTAGTATAACAACAGGTTTTCGCTTTATCATTCTCTCTTTACTGCTAATTATCTCAATTAGAAACTATTTGCCAGATAAATACATAAGTGTCGCTTTTTATGGTATAAGTATTTCTAATTCTGTCTATTTTGAATTGTTACATAACTTTATTAGTACAACCAGCGCTAATAGCTAATTTCTCAGAACAATAGATGCCTGCACATATGTTTACTGTTTTTAATGTTCTTTTCGAGAGATGTATTTCTACTGCATTCTGTTAGTAAGTGGTTGCTAATGAATAATAACCAAATTAGCATTTGTTGCAAATATTACGAAACAATCTGGAAAAATATATTTATACATCCGCTGTTCTTCGCCGGTTTTTCCTCATAAATTATAAAATTAGCCTTTTACGTTTCAAATGCCCCAAAGCTAATATTATTAATTCACTTCTATAACAGATCACGAACGGTGTTTCTAAGAAACTATAAAACCCAAGATTAAGTATGACAAGAACAGTACGCTAACCACTTAAGATTAATAAACTTTGGAAAATAATGATACGTAATATATGTATATATTATAAACAGTTGCGATGAATATTTTTAGCTTCTACTCCACTAAATTAAAGCGTGAGAATAAATTTTAGCTGAATATATACAAACATGGAAACAATAATGAACTTTTTTAAGAGTGTATTATTTGGGCGTTCTAATGTCTAGATATGATTTATATTTACACCGATAGAAGATAACGTCCGCCAAGGCCGACATCAGCATATTTCGTAAAAATTACAATAACGTTCTGTAATAGATTTGATAGAAATGTGATTATTTTATTCGTAGAGATTTCAACCAATCAAAAGGCTGGATTTAGTTAAGTTATCTTGTATAATTTCGATTATACAAAATCGATTATACTATAGTAACTTCACTAGGCAACGCAATACATAACTTTTGTCTACTTGATGTTATTTTCATGGAGATGACTTTCAGCTAGGTTAATTCAAACAAATCGAGCTGCCAATAAAATATTTATTTGTTCCTAATATTAAAATTTACTCACAAAATAATCAAATCGAATACAATTCGTACTTCGAACAGGTTATACGTCTCAAACTTCCTGCACAATAACAAATCGTGTCAGTTTGACAGAATAATCCTCCCGCTGACGCGGTCGGACTATTTAACCTGTCAAACTGACACTTTTTTATTATTGTGCAACAAGTTATCGACATATAACCCGATAATATCGAAGTACTTATAGTATTACTTCTGATTATAACCTTTCGAAGCCTCCTCATTTAAGCAGAACTGACGTTGGCAGGAAACCCAATACCTAGTTAATATGCAAATGCATTAAGTTCTTATTTTCTGCGTTGATTTAATTATTTACTACGATTTGTTGTTAAGTTACCGGAATTTTAATTTCATCCAACGGTTGTGGAATATTTCCCGCCTACATTCTTTAACATACGTCGTTACCATTCAGCTACTGACATTTTGTCTGCAGGACCACTACCACTGCCGATGCTGTACAACCCTAATATTTTTTAGCTACTATGATCCGCTATTTATAATTTTCTTTATAGTAATTATTTACCACAATATTTGTGATTGAGGTGCAGGAATTTTAATTTCCTTGATAAGTCAGTCTTCCACTTACAGTACTTACCAAATGTCCCACTTCAACTGCTGCTACATTACTACTACCGACACTAGACTATATGTAATCATTATAATTTGTAGCTCATGTAATCCTTTATTCATAATATCCTTTGCATTAATTATTTATTACGACATTTGTGATTGAGTTGACGTGGAAGAATTTAGTTTTCCTGAAAAGTTCTAGTCTCTCACCTACAGTTTTTACGAAATTTATCACTATTCAACTGCTGTCAGATTACAACTACTAAAACTATGCAGCTCTCAAAATCTCCCAGCTATTGTCGTTCGTTATACATAACATGCTTTACATTAACTACTGGGTGAGTTTTTAAAAGTGTTACAAGGCGATATCTCGAAAATGGTTGACATTATTTTCAAATTTTTGTGAGGTAATAGGGATGTGAGGGGACATATTTAAACATAGTTTTGACATTTTCCTCCTCTCTGTGTTTTGAGGGGTGGTGGGTAACTTTGGGATTTTAAATATGATGATGTACTTTTGTTTATAAAATTCGAATCTACGTAAAAAACTACGTATGTGTACAAAACATTTTTTGATTTGCTTTGGTTACGGAATTATGATTTATTATGTTATAAAAATTTTAATAAATGATATAACCGTTAAAACGTCATAATTCTCAACTCACTTAAGTAGAACTAAAGCATTTCTATGGAAACAAATAATAATTCTGAAATAAGGGAACTTGATTTATTAGTAAAATAGATTTTTTTTTATTTTATCAGATTTTTGTTAACCCGGTATTCGAAAAAGCAAATCCAAAAATCTTTTGTAGACATACGTGGTTTTTTACGTAGATTCGAATTTTAGAAACAAAAGTTTATCATTCTATTTAAAATTCTAAAGTTACCCCCACCCTCAAAATACAGAGAGGAGGTAAATTTAAAAAATATGTCACCCCATCTCCCTATTACCTCATCAAAATTTCATACAACATTTTAAACCATCTTTAAGATATCGCCTTGTAACACTTAAAAAACCCCACCTGGCATATCCTACAGGATTTGTGATTAACTGCAGAAGCTTCAATTTTATTGAAAAATTGTAAAATATTTCCCATCTACAATCTACAAAATGTTGTCCCAATCTGACTAGTATCAGCTTGCCACTTCCTAGATTCTGCAATCCTCTTAGTTTCTAGCTATTCTGATACCTTATTCATAAAATGATTTATGTTAATTACATTCTACAGGATTTGGGATTACCTACAGCAACTTTAATTTTATTGAATGGTTGTAAAAGCTTTCCGACCTACAATTGCTACCAAATGTTTTCCCAATTCAACTGCTGTCGGGTTACTTCTACCGAGACTGTGCTGTATGCAACCCTCATAGTTTCTAGCTATTACCATAAGTTATTAATAAACTGCTTTACATTAATCATTTACTATAAAATTTGTGGTTAAAGTCCAGGAACCTTAAGTTTCTTGGAAGGTTCTAGAATGCCGTGAACGTGTGCGTGAGCGTGAGTAAACGTGAATATTTAAAGCAAGCTTGAAAAGTTATTGAACGTGAGTGAATCTCACTCACGCGTCCATCCCTACCTCCTATCAACAATTCCTACCAAATATTGTGTTACGGGCTAAAACGACATTTACGACAACGCGCCAGCTTAACGGTATTTATGGAAAACCATGAAAAAGCTAGACGACTAGCGCGCACAGTCTATCAGAAAATCGGGAATGTAACTCACATAGGACCGTTGCCCAGCCCATAACAAGAGGTGCCGACTAGGCTGCATTGGAGCGAGGAGTGGTCCAACACGAGATAACACAAGGACAACGACCTAATGAACGGTAAGCAGATCTAAATTGATTGAGCGCCACCACAATTCCATCATGATAAACAAGAATGCAGAGGTAGGCTCACTGAGGAACAGGGAAGCAAATAAATCTACCTTTTTAACTTTACATTTGGCAGTAATCTGGACAGCGAGCCGGTTCAGCACTATCGGACCGACCCTTTTTAAAATCCACTGGAGCAACTGGCCAAACTCCTCTTACAACTATAAAAATATAAACACAAAACTCGCATGCACAATAACAAAAGAAACTTCAGTTAAATTAACATGACATGTATTGAGCAAATATTTGTAAACGTAGTAAAAGGCACATGTAAATATGAACTATATATACGGCAGTTCGGTAAATTGCGCAACGTCTTAGATCTAGGGATGGGCGCGTGACGTGAAAACAGTCGTGTCACGTCGTGTCACGGTGTGTCATGTCGTGAACGTGACTAATATTTAAAAATCGTGACGTGAACGTGAGTGAACGTGAGTAAAAATTTCTAAGGCGTGATTCACGTTTCACGTTAATTTCACGTTAAATATTTAGTAACGAATAAAAAACTGCAGGGTGCCCCGGGTGCACGTTTTATTTTTAAACCAATTTATTGTGTAGATAAACTTATTATTCTAATAAAAGTACTGTTTTGTTTTGTATACTCGGCTTAACGCTGAAAATGTTAATTACGTTTTACTATTAAACCAAACATGTATTGTGTAGATGTGTAGATGAACATATTTTTATAAAAGTAATGTTTTGTTTTGTATACTCGACTTAACATTGAAAATGTTGATTACGTTTTATTTTTAAACCAATTTATTGTGTACATGTGTAAATGAACCTCTTATTCTAATAAAAGTAATGTTTTATTGTGTATATTCGCCTTAACGCTGAAAATGTTGGTCCTTTTACGTAAAGGTACTTTTAAACCTACGAATTACAAGTGTTGCTTAGCAACATATAACTTCTGTACTCATACCAATAAAAGAAACGTCAATTCCAATGACAGCTTTTGGTATTAAAAGTAATGTCTTTGAAGACTGCTGCAAGAAATGTATTTGCGAGAAATCAGTATTTATCCCTTGTCGTAAGTTATTGTAGTCAATTTTCATTTTTTTTTATGTCAACTATTCTGATAGCAACATATCACGTAAATGATGTCACGTGCAAAACACATTTTTAATTCTGTTTAATATTTTTTTCGTTGGATTTAAATTTGAACATTCTGTTCTACCTGAATTTAAATTTTGAAATAAAAGCTGCGTGTCAAGTTGTGAGTGGCGTGTCACGCCGTGAACGTGAGCGTGAACGTGAGTGTTTAAAATAACTCAACGTTTCGCCCACTTTCGTAAGGGGCTTCATCAGGAGGAAAAAAGGCAAAAGAGCACGGTAACTCAACGTGTTAACCACGCCAGAGGCGAAACTCGACAGTCGAGTTTCGCCTCTGAGGTGGTTCACACGTTGAATTACCGTGCTCTTCTGTCCCTTCCCTGCAAAGAGTTTCACTTCTGGCGTGGTTAACACGTTGAGTTACCGTGCTCTTTTGCTATTTTTTCTCCTGATGAAGCTCCTTACAGAAAGTGGGCGAAACGTTGAGTTCTTCGATCTCAATCATGACACGGTCCAATCGCGGAAGTCGTTTGTTACTTAATGACAATGGCCGTGAAAGTCTCAAAAATCGTGAGTGTTTAAAGCAAGCGTGAAAGGTGCGTGACGTGAGTGACAACTCACTCACGCGCCCATCTCTACTTAGATCTGTTTAAATAATACGGTAAAACGATATGAACAGTAAACGCTTAACACATAGCGGCAATAAAGGCGACATTAAACAATATTAAGTATGTAAACTGACGGTAAATGACATGTAAGTGACGGGTACGCAACTACAACGGTTTGACAATACAAAAGGTACACAATAAAGGCGAAATAACCGAGACGTTACACCAACTGTCCGATATTTTAATTAAGCACCCTGTATAGATGTTAAACGGCACATTAAACGTTAATAACTAGTACAAACTATTCCTGTAAGAAACTTGGTTGTGCGATAGCTGATGTCCAAAGCTGCTAAAATCAGCCACGGTACGTAGATACTGCAGGGAACGAAACGGAAGGCAGAACGACACGAAAGCTTCGCCAACACAAAACACTGTTAATGGGTCCCCCAACAAAGGTATCCGTCTCATCAACGTAATATAAAGGAGTCTGCGGCTCCGCGACAAGAAAGGGAACCCAAAAGGCTTACAGTACTTAACACCCCAAGCAGACACACAGCAAAAGTCTTATAACGACGGAAGTTCTAATGACAATTAAAACGGCGATATTTTGCACACAAACTGAACAGTACAATACAGTAAACACCCCCGCAAGCTCAATCCCGTAAGGCGCGCTCGCACGATGACCACTCCAAGAACTGACTGTCCCTTACAAACGCCAGATGCCAACCGCATGGAAATGCAACGCCAGACGGCGCGATCGATAAAAGGTCTCGGGACTGCCGTGCTGTGGCTGGCCCTCTCTTTCGCACCCAATGCCGTTGTTTGTTAAATTTATGTAGCGGAACGTTCTAGAATGCGGCTGCAGACAAAATCTTTATTTCCACAACGGCTAAACTTAGCGCACCAATAGATCGAACGCCGAGAAATACCAAATGAGTACATTTTAGACCGTCAAATGTAAGCGAAATAATTCGGAATGCTTAAATTCAAACGTAATTATACGAAAAACCTATTTACAAGCCGGATCGTAATTTAGACAATACGCTACTTAGCCGTACGTTCGTACAATTTAAAAATGTCCTGACAATTGTTACAATTCAATTAGCGAAGGTTACCACTGCCTCGACTATGCAACCCTCTAATCTCTAGCTATTATGATCCACTACCAATAATAAGCTTTACATTAATTATTTCATACAAAATTTTTAGTTACTTGTAAGAATTTTATTTCTTTGAAACGTTCTAGCAGTTTTCCCACCAATAGTCTCTACAAAATGTTGTCACAATTCAACTGTTGTCAGGTTACTACTACCGAGACTATGCTGTATGCATCCCTGATAGAGTCTAGCTATTAAAAAGGATTATTCTTAATCTGCTTTACATTAATTATTTACTACGAGGTTTGTGATTAAAATGCAGGAATCATAAGTGTCCCAGAAAATTTAAGAAGGTCTCCCATCTACATCAGCAAATACTTGTAACGGCTCTTTTTAATTTCGGTGTTAGAAGCCTAATTTCTCATTGTGAGGCATATTAAGTCTGTACTTTTTTTCGGATTAATATTCATAGCTCAATGTATTTTGAAAATATTCGATTAAGTTTGCATCCCATCTGATAAGCGCAGCGAGCGCTGAGATCGTTTTGATGGGCGCTCTTCCGTCTGGCTTCTCGCAAGCACGAAGTGTGTATTAAGTTCGGTCGGTGAACACCCGGGTGGAGGCAATTCAGCTTACTGCAAAAGGCAATGGAAACTTCGTCTACGTCCTTCGAATTTAAGCGCCTGCAATAATATTGCAACTGCACACTTTATATGGGCCGTCATCTATCTCGTTAGGGAGGAGTTGTGGTGTGTGTTAAGTAATTGTTATATTGGGACCGTTATCCACGGGCTGTTACAGGTTACAGAAACTAAATTGAGACGCGGTGAAAATCGGAACTAATGTTAGAATCCAGTAATTTCCAAGTTTCGTATTGGTAACATTTTTGACATCTATCATATTGACATTAAATTCATAATCTTATTTAAGCTAAATGACACAATAAATCAGAGGCGTACTCAAGATTGTAGTATGGCGCATTATCAGTTCTTGAATGTTAAAAATCTCCCTGTCTCTCTCAACGTTCATCTATCCATAGGATATAGGCCTCTCTCATATTGGACCATTTTTCTCTATTCTGAGCGACCTGGTACCAGTTAATCCCAGCGAATTTCTTGAGGTCGTCGTACCATCTTTGCTGTGGTCCTCCTATACTTCGCTTTTCGCCCCATGGTCTTCCTATGGTAGTGTGTTCACTCCAGTTCTCCGTGTGTCTCGCGACGCATTCCGCCCACTGCCAATTCAATGAACTGATTCTGGTGATTATACCATTCATAATGTACAAAATTCCTATTCAGGCCACGCATTAATAAGTGAAAACACCGTGGTGTTATCGTTTTGGTGTTTTCAATTTTGAGCTGTCAGCTGTCAATGTCATGCCATTTCCAACAAGTTTTGTAGGTTACGCATTAAATACATTTTTAGTGTAATTCCCTTATTTATATTCATGGTATAATCTAATCAAATACTCACTCGACGACTTTAAGAGTTATCAAATACTTATACTTACAAACTCGACGGGTTGCTTTATAGAAACACCACTAGCCTTCGGCTCGTGAGAAAGCAAAAAGTATTTTTGATAATTCACAGTCGTCTCGTGGTATTATTACTGATTATACCACTCCCTCTAACATCAACCAATTAAAAACGGCAAAATGCATAGTTACGCATGTACTAACTTTTGATAATGTACATAGCAACTGACAATCACATACCTTCCTGATTAATAGGTGATAATCACACGCCTTCACAAACATCACGTTACCTGCTGTCAGTACAATTGTCATAACAACCACATTAACTGTACTTTTAATATTTAAAATACGCTATTCAAACGTTGTTTATTGACTCGTGATATAATCTAGCCGAATGCAACTCGTGTCTTCTTGATTATCAAATCATTTCTGTTTCCACTCGATATATTGTTTTAGGCAATCACGCTCGTCCTTCGGACTCGCGTGTTTGCCAAACAATATATCTTATGTAAACAGAAATGATTATTTGATAATCAAGAACCCACTAGTTGCATTATATATGATAATATCGGTCACTTGTGTTTTCTGCCTTATCCACTCGTTGGTTTTGAGGTCTCTTCATGATATTCCTAATACCTTGCGTTCTATGGCTCTCTGATGTACTTTTAATTTGTTAATCGTTTTCTTAGTCAAAACCCATGTTTCAGAGGCGTATGTTAGTACTGGGAGAATGCAGTCAAACTTTTGTATTCAAATTCATGGGGATTTTCGTATTTAGGATGTGTTTGTTGTTTGATTTCTTTGGTTGTTTGGCCAGATTCTCTGCTGTATCTTTTATGACTCTTGTTATTCTCCTATTTGTGCTGTCGCGGTCTTCATTGGATTGCCTCGGGTTTTGAGAAAGGTTTTGGTGTAGTACGTGTTTTTTAAGTAGCTCTGTTTGTTCTTGTAATTTTTCCACATCAGTTTTACAAATACTTTCTAGTCTTGTGTTTATGGATACTCTGCATCTTACCATTCGGTGATCGCTGCCAGTTTTGAACCGGTTGACGTTGTCCACATCCTGGATTATATGTTTGTATTGTGAGATGATAAAATCAATCTCGTTATTGGTTTGTCCGTTTGGGCTTCTCCATGTCCATTTTCGTTTTTCTTTCTTTTGAAGAACTTATTCATTAGATAGAAATTCTCGTTTTCAAAGTTTGCGAGTATTTTTCCTCTTTCATTTCTTGTTCCGAATCGAAACTGTCCTATGTATGTTTCTGTTGGGTCTGTGTTTTTCCGATTTTAGCGTTAAAGTCACCTCCTATGATGACATGTGATGCTCTGTTTTCATTAAGGGCTTTTGTTATATCTTCATATACTTGATAAACCTTGTCGTCGTCGTGTGAGGAGGTAAGGGCGTATATCTGGATGAATTTAAGAGTAAGTACTTTGTTGATAATACAACAAGTGTTATACGTATAGATGACTCTGTCTGATATTGTTTTTAGGGTTCTAAGTTTTGAGGCAATTCTTTTGTGGGCTAAGATTCCGACACCTCCCGCATTTCCTATTTCGGGTCCTTTATTGAATAAAATATGACTGGAATTTAGCCTTATGCATTCTCCTTCTCCTTTGCGTCTCGTTTCGGCTATACTCACTATATCCCAGTTAGTCTTTTCCAGTTCATATTCTAATTCAGCTAGTCGTCCTCTGTTCCTATCGATCGTGCGTTATAAGTCGATATTGCAAGTTGGCAGCCTGATCCATCCCAGCGATTCTTAGCACTCCCTGTTTGAGCACTTTTCCAACCGCTGCCTTGGTCGGGGTTACTTAAACTGCTGGGGACCTGTTCGTAGGGCTTGCATCCATTTGAGAGGTTTTGGATATAAAACACCACGCCGCAGAAGTCGGACAATTGTCTATTTGTTTATTGTGGTATAGATCATTATCAATAACCACAACGCTATTGGGGTTGTAAAATTTGGAATTCAACTGGTTATTTACCCATTTTTCGTAATTATCATAATTCATTGCTTTATGATAATTCCCTGTTTTGCAATTAGATTTCCAACCGAGCATAAGCGCCTGCTACAAATCCATTTTCTCCACCAGCATTTACAATTAAGAAAATGTCTCCCTTCGAAATACATTTTCTAAGCCCTTCATTGGATCCGTCACTCCAGGCTTTTTGATGGTATATCTTGAATGTATGTAAGTTTCATCCATGTAGATAATTGGCCGTCCTTCGTCTCTAAATGTTCTATTTTTTTTCAAAAATTCGATGCGCAGGTGTCGTATCTCTTGTTTCTCCATTAAAACTTTCCTATTATTTTTAGTCTTTCGCCAATAAAAACCAAGTTTATGCATCTCTTTGCGTAAACTATCCACGCCGCCCATATAACCTGTATCAGCTGGGAATTTTAAAAGAATCTTGGGCACTGTCGGAACTTGTTTCTCAGTTACATGGAGATTATGTATAGTCCTACGCAAAATACAACGATCAGCTTCGTCCAACATTATTTTCGTTGTTATGTTCCCTCACTTTTTATTTCGCGTAGAAAATGAAGTTTTATGTCCAATCTTGATTTGATGCGCTTCACTTTTAATGCGTGCAATAGTACACCTGCTTACGCCCGTTGCAGCTACAACACGTTCGGTGACCTAACAAATTCTTAAAAATTAGAATAAATTAAATTTAATAAACCAAGAATTTAATTACTACCTTAGCTAAATTAATAATTGGAGTTCCAGCAGCGGCTTCTTGCTCCATAAATTGCAATATATTGCTTAAAATTTCACGGGCTTATCCACCAATAACTTTAAAATTTATTTTACTAGTGAAAACCATTTTCTTTTCAAAACCGAATTAACAACACAAACAAAAATAGCAACAATAACAATAAAAAAATAACGGAATTAACAAATTCAACAGCAACAGCAATTTTCGCACTTTGAAACACAAAGAAACTGTCATATGAGGCTAGTCACTACCCATACGAAATCCCTCTACCCACCGTTACTGATTACTTGTCATTTAAAATATAACCAAACTTAGTATGTTTTTGACAACTTTCCACATATTGCCAATTCATCAAATATAATCACAGTGCCTTTCATGACCTTCCTTGAGACTCAATCTACTTTCTGTAACCTGTACGTCCTCTATCCACGTGCTATTTACCGCTTTCCACTTGCTTGAAATCCGCAGCGGAAAAATATGCACCAGCTTGTTCTTTCTGATGGTTGGAGGTAAATTTTCATTGTCGTACGTATGCCAACAAGCTCGATCCTGGACGGACTGCATTTCCGCGAGTTGCAGCGCTTCATTGCAACAGGCTCATGGGAAGGATTCTAAACCACCGGCGATGGCTTCAAGAGCGTCCCACTTGCGATCAACGCTGAAAGATATTTAGACCATATGATTACATACACAGCATATAGTATGATCAAAAATTATTTTCATCTAGTATGGCTATGGAATTGTTTTAATTTATAAATGCAGCTATAAGTCAGTCACTTAAAAATTAAATGTCAAATTTGACATTTAAGTGTAGACATAATGACATTTATACTAGATGAAAATAATTTTTGATCATACTATAGTTTTCTATAAATACTAATACATGCCCCTCTAGCTTCACATCAGCGGATCTTTTGTAACTGTAATTGGCATGTTTTACGACGTTTTGATCCGACGTTTAAACACAAAGGCCTTTGGGATTTATCACGCACGATTTAAGATAAAAGATTCACTTTTATTTAAGCAAGGATAACTGGTTCAATTAGGGCCTCTGCTGGTAATTTTGCTTGCCGCATGTGCTAGGACCTGCAAGCAAATTATGCTTGCCTTTGTGTTGATCACGTGTTAACATTTTTAAATCAATTTCTTAAATTGTGTAATTTTCTAAATTTAGCTTGTATTTTGTTCATGTCCAACGTAGTTTCTTTTGCTTGATTAATGCAATCTTGCTGAGCGTTTACATTGCAACCCAGTTGTAATTTATTTTTTGGGTTAACACTATATAACATGTATTATTTATCTGGCTTTATAATTTCATGCTTAGTTTTAGATCAGCGTTTAGTACGCCGCGCATAATTTGTTGACATCGCCTTCTGATATATTTTAACTTTTATTAAAACATCTTGTTTCTGCTACACTGGTTTATCTGTTCATTCAGTACCCAACGAATAAGTTTAGAATTGTTAATTGAGAAGCGACAAAAGGTAGGTGGGATTTCAACCATTCCCTAGATCTGTTCTTCGTCGTGGTGCGCTTACTTGTTTTTCCAAATTACTTTATGCATTTTCCTAAGATTAACAACCGCCGCATAGTCCTAATCCATGCCACTAACTGCCGAGGGCTTGAGCTAGCCAGGGCTGTAGTCGCCTTTCGTTTAAGGGTGGCGCATATTGTCGGAATTCAACTTGTGGCTGGTTACCACTGCCTCTCTAGCTATTATGATCGGTACCTCATAACATGATTTACTTTAATTATCAACTACGATCAACATCGATACAATTGGTGACTTGAGTAAGATATTTGTCCTAGCATGTTGTATATAATATGTTGTATTGATGTACTATGAAAGTGTGAGGAGTCGGGAAGACCTGTTCTTCCCTCAGCACTATATATTTACAGCAATATCTGAAGTATCAATAATTGAATTAGCTATGAAAATTATTTATATATAGTAATTGGTAATGAGAGTATAATAATAATTGTTGATAATAACACAAGAAAAAAAAGGAAAACTATTAGAGAAAAACATCTGAATCCCATCACATAAACCTTTGCGTCCATAACAAGCTGTTAACATTTTTTAAATAATTCAGGAGTAACTGACATTAATTCAACATTTTTAATACTATTGCAAAACTTTGCGAAACCGTAACTAAAATACCGTTTAAAAAATGTAAAGCAGGAGAGGGTAGATATTAACCCTCGGTTGCGTAAATTTAGATGATAAACATCTGTACGGAAACTAATTTTATTATGTAACTATGGATGGGGTTCATTTTATTAAATGTTGTGATAGAAAAAGGCCCTATGACACAGCCTTCTTCTACTAATATTTATCCAATCCGCTTCAAGTAACTTATGAAGATATATGGTCGTAATTTCTAATGCCAAAACAAAGCGAAGGCAGGAGTTCTGTACTCTCTGGATCCTCATGGCGGGCGTTATACTTTTATGATTCAAGACAAGGACTATACACAGTATCACAATAATTACATTGTGATAGAACCATTGAGCCACTGAGGAGAGGATCGTTTTTTCATTTGGTGTTTAAAAATCTAATAGTATATTATGATACGAGTTTTATAAGAAGCATTTTGTAGCACGCACGGATTTAGGGTACGACGAGCGAAGCGAGGAGTGCCCTAAAGGAGTAAGTGCTACAAAATGCCTTATAAACGAGGTATCATACAGTATTTTATCTACTTTGCCACTTTTTTAAGCAAAACATGAAATTTTTTAGTATTTTTATTATAGCATCGCTTTGTTTCTATTACGATACGCAAACGCGTATCGTAATAGCCTCAGTACGAACGCAAAGTAGATAAAAAATGTTTAATTGATTATTTTCTTCATATCCATAACGCGTAATTACCACGGTTTCTCTCAGTTTAATAATGATAAAAAACCAAACGTCAAAATTTAACCGCTGTCAAAAATTTTTCTAAATTTAATCGCTTGTGAATAATTTCAACATGATTATTAAAGGTGTTTCACAAACTGAATTTGATCTATTTATTCAGAAAATAATAACGCCGAATAACCCGCATGCTTCTAAACTACCCTGAATAAATTTTGACGATTTTCTGTCAGAATGTTTTGCTCTGAAGAAATATATCTCGTAAATTTTCCGCCCTAAAATCCCTCGTACTACGCACTCGTAATGCTTGTTAGCCGCCAAATTTACTTGAGAAATTTCTTACCAAAAAATTCTGACAGAAAATGTCAAAATTTAATCAGCTATTTATATTATTGTTGATTATCAGCTATAATTTACCGAGGACAGTGATAATCACCGGCAATAAGTTTTACAAATAACAACCCGAAAGTGCTTGCCTTATTTCTTAAAGACGACGCACTTGAGGGATATTATTTGACAAAATTATAAGGATTTATATGAGGTTATCGACATGAGTTTTAAATCATTACTTGACGTCCATGTAAAAACTAAGGTTTTTTACACAGTCTTGTATTTGCAAAATATTTTTACCTAGTTTAATAATTGTTCTGAGCTCTCTTTCTTAAATTATCTTTGCCAAAAATTATGACTGTGAACTTAGAGGGGTTAATGTTAAGCGAATGTTAGTTGGATATCTATTAGGCTATTTACATCATTATTCATATGAGTTATTGCAGTATTTCACAAAGTGAGAAAGAATAATAAATTTGAGTGTTGTCTGCATAAAAGTGATAATTGCAATTTTCATCGCTGTGTATATGTAGTGTTATGAATACAATTTTAAGTCTTTGTAATTATTACTGTAATTAATAACATTTCATGAATGTCAAATAATATGTAAAAATGTTCCATAATGTGCTGATTATTAATTTCATCTTTGTACAGTATTGCCATGGATGCGACAATAACTTTAACTTTAAAAACTATATTGAAATTATCTTAGCTTTGCAGTGAACAATTGTAATCAGAGTAAGCTTTGGATTGTCAAAACAACAATAAAATCTGTAAAAAAACAATTGGGGAGAGGAAGCCAAGCTTGGTGGGTGTTTTGTTTGGCTTTCCAATTTAAACTTAAATTATCAATAAATAAATATCCCAGTTTTCATTAAAAGTTGTATAATTTATTGGGTGTAAAATTATATCTATAGCAATATTGTACAAAGATGAAATTACAAATTAGCACATTATGGAACATTTTTAGATATTATTTGACATTCATGAAATGTTATTAATTATAATAATAATTATGGAGGCTGAAAATTGTGTTCATAGCAATAGTATACAAAAGCCTTTCTAAAATAGACCCCTTTCAAGAATTAGGGCATCAGACACAGCGCTCCCCAAAACCAGGGCCGTGCAAGCGGCAAGGGGCGCCAAAATGGCATTGGGAAATAATAATAATTTGAAAATACAAAAGTGGACAATTTTACAACCAATTACATTTCCAATATTAACAATTTTACTATAAACAATGCTAACTACAATATTGCAAATTTCACAGTCACCTTTTTTGGAACTATTCAGAACATTTTGATTTTTTTTTTTTGGTCTACAATCAGATGGGATAAGCTTAAAAGTTGTTTAAAGATAACATTAAAATGATTTAGTGACACAAGCTGGGCATCTAAAGCAAGGACCCTAAAAGCAGTTGTCGCTCAATTTAGTCTAGGTATACGGAACGAAATGTAGAATAGAATAAATTTATCATTTTTTTGTCACCCCTATCGTTGGCACACTAAGGGACGCAAAATTGTTAACTTGCCTACAGTAAAATGTTGTCCAGTTACGACCTTGCCCGGAACAACCCTTTGGCTTGTGCTATTCAAGAAATTAGATATAAGGCTAACAACACCAGCTTCAAAGTCTATGAAGCAGAGTACGGCCTTAAGTATATTATCAGACAAAGGCCTTAGAGCAAGCAAGTAAAACTAGAACAGTGATATTATTTCCATAAGTAGCAGTTATAATATTATCAGTTATGTGCAAACGCTGTGATACAGCTACAGCCAAGTCGGAATCCAGACTGGGTATTTGGTATAATATTATATTGATCTAGATATAATCTAATCTGAGGGGTTTTCTCCAAGACCTTTATTAAGACACGCAAAATGCTGATAGATCTCAGATCCTTAATCCATAATGTGTGTAATGTATGGTAGCAGAAAGGGGCAGCCCAACTTTATAAGTTCAATATTCAGTTTGTCGGCACCAAAAGATTTAGATTTACTATTAATAATAATTTTCGCAATAGCAACTTCTATCAAACGTGATTAATTCTGCCAATCAAACGGTCGGTATTGCAACACCGCAATGACAGATACTGCGGTTAATCATGTATATTCTGAATGACACAAGCGTTCTACTAGAAAACGATGAAATATAGAAATGTTTTGAAAATTGTGAGTGTTTGCTATAATGTAGAGAAAGTGAATAAATCGGCCGCACATGATATATATCACTGGAATGGAAAAACATATTGTCTCTTGATACCACGGCCAACTGAGTTCAATATAAAAAATACAACTTTATTGTATAACTCGAATATCAAAACATTTTTAAAAACTGCCAAGGTCACTGCATTCTTATCAAAAAATGCCTAAAGAACTTAAAAATTACTCCTGTTTATAACTCGTTATCAAGATTCCTTATAAAAACATCGAAATTTGCCCACCCTGTACGTAAGACACTCGCCTATATATGCTTGCAGTTGGATGGTGAAAATACCAATTGTGGTATTGTTGCTTTTCCTGGAGATTATATTGTTTACGGTATCTCGGAAAATTAGATCCTGCTTGTTAATGACTTTTATTGCATTTTTCTGCGTATTGCGGTTTTGCAAATAGTTCGTTATACGCAACAACAGTTTTTACACAACGCAGCACTATGTAGGTGCCCTTTTGCCGTATATTGTTATACTTCGATTAAGATTAATTGCAAAGGAGCAGTTGTTATATAATACGTTAATTGTTTTCATAAATTATTTTAAATTAGAAGAAACCATTCACAGCGCATCCTTTTATTACCTCATACAGCTACATCTGCATACATAATTTTTATAAATATAGACATGACTTTCCACATATGTTATAGCTATCCTTGGCGTTCCTGTAATTAAAATAATGAGCAAACAATTTTCAATAAAAACAATTGTTCTTTGAATGTAATTGTACAAGTTCAATATTCTATGTATATCTCACACTTAACAAAAAATTGTGTTTGTTTTGTGTTACACGCATTTGCTACCGACTGTTTTACCGTTGATGTAGGTAAATTAACGGCAACCCTAATAGTTTCAAAATGAGCATTGTTTACTGGGACTTTTATCTTACCGCGATCCAGGCGTATAATTTAGCAATTAAAGGAGCCATTAGGCGATTCCGAAATAAACAATTAGTCTAAGATGATGTAAGCCCCGGAGTAAGTCTCTTCTTCCAGTGCCAAGGTAAATGCAAAAACTGTACCGGTTTACTCGGAATTATCGAGACGCTATTTGAGGTTATTCCCCATGTATCAATTGCTTTGTTTTTACTGGGGAGTATATAAACAGACTGCAAACAATCACTTGTCAGTGTGCGGATCTACGATCCGCTGAAAGTTAACAATGGCTAAATTTGTGGTGAGTAATTGTTGCATGACTCCTTTGACACAAGTGCTTGCTGTGATTTTGAAAGTGAGGGTTGTGTTTACATTCGCACTAAACGATTTTTAGCGAAACTAATTAGTTAGCCCCTTACTTATCTTGACTGTTGGTTTGTATAGTTTTATTTCGACCAAAACGGCATCTTATTTTATAACAGGTATTAAAGATCACCAAGTGCATAAATACAGGGTCCGGCAGAATACCGACCTTACTTAAATTGTTAATAACTGTTTAAAATTTTAAAATATTTTTAATTTTTTTCAAACATGTAAAGTAAAAACTTGACAATTTTAGTTACAATATAATTTATTTCTTAAATTATATTAGCACTTGCTCCAAATTAATTTGGTTATTATTCAGTAGTTGAAGGAATTGTTCACCAAACGTAACCCGAACTTCTAAATCTCGTGGTAGTGATTGGTGCACGACTTGAACTTTGTAAGGATGAAATTTTAAATCCTTTAAAATATGGCGAAGAGTTTTGTTTGATGAATTTAATCAAATTAAGGATTAGATTAATCTGTATTGGTGTGAAACTTAATATTTTTAATAAATAAATTATATTGTAACTAAAACTGACAAGTTTTTACTTTACATTTTTGAAAACAAAATTAAAAACATTTTAAAATTTGAAACAGTTATTAACAATTCAAATAGGATCGGTCATTTTGCCGGACCCTGTATTTTAGTCTTTTATTGTTTGATTTTTTTTTAGATTCAAAACGCTAACAACTGATAGTTTCAAATGCTAGAAAATATAATCATAGATTTTCTAACCTAGAGATCAAATATGAATTGTAAATTATTTTTAAAAATCGTATGCACAAACATATATTGTAACATGGTTAATGGTACAACTATTGATGAAGTCGTACTGTTAAATTTTTTTTAAACATTTTGGATTATCTTGAGTTTAATTTAAAATATTGAAGAAAATCTAGTAATAAAAAATTTAATTTATATGTATATGTCATAATAGACGTGTTATTGAAAATCTAAAGCATCAGCAATATATTCTAAAACACAAACTTCACATATTTACATGCACCGTCCAAAACTTTAAAAACGATTATAAGATTATATAGTATATAGTAGGAAATGTTCAGGTGTATCTCTATAAATGGAATATCTACCCATCTTAAAAGGTAAATGCATCCGTTAGAGTTGCTTAGACACTTTGAAGAATTAAATTTAACTCATATCTAAAGCATCCTCAGTGTGAATTTGCAAAAAATTAATATTTCTACACATCTGAATTATCTACCTGTTTATCAGTTGCCATAATTTTAGAGTCTCTTTCTTTTTCTTTACAGTTTTATTTTCTTTGATTTACTTACCACATACTATAAAATGCAGTTTCAGAAACAAGGCTTCTGTTTACTACTACTAAAAATATTCAAAAGAAGTTACGGGTTCGTAGTAAATGTTAATTATTGTATTTTTTTCTACTATTCCACTTCGCATTGGTTCCAAATTATTCTAATACTGAGATGATTGACTGTAATTTTAACCAAAAATAATAAATTATATGTATTACTAATACATAATACTTTGCATCTGTAATTAAACAAATGGAAAACGGAAACATCCAGATTTTCGAAACCTGCAAATATGTGTGGTAGTTTAGGAAAAACATTATTTCTAAGGGAAGTTTCTTATAATAGGAGTCACAAAAGTTTTGATTTTATTAAATAATAACTAAGATCGATAAAAAGAAAATAAGGCGAAAGTACTAAAAACAAATTATATTTTTATTGATCCAGAAATTATTTATATCCCCACTTCCCATTACTGCGAAAATTCTGAAAAGTTCAAATTATAAACAAAGAAATAATTTATTTCCTCCCATTGCATTCAAATATTTCTAGATGGCGAAGTAACATCGTTTTGCATAAACTCACATTTGCCAGCCAGTCTGCCTCTTGCTTAAAAACTTAAATTAATACAATATTAGTCTGATTATTTTCGTTTTCAAATATAAATCCGTTTATTTCTGCAAGATTTGCTACAAAGTATAGTTTTATTAACGATAACAACATAGTACTTGAAATGTCTTAAATATCGAGAACAAAAAGGAAATGAGTTTTTGCATATAAAAGAATCTAGTTGGGTATGTAGCGAGTTTATTCAAACATAGTCAGTAGGTGATTTGCATTTTCTAGAAAAACGTAGCACTTTAAGTAACTGCTTACGAAATAATAGCTATTTAGGTATCAAGTGCAGAAAGCCAAGTGCCATAAATACTCTTTTTGCACGTGTTACCTACAATATTTTTCTACGATCGTAATAGACGTGCAACATTTTTTTTTCTATAATAGTGCAATAAAGTACAGTTGCATGCATCGTTTTGGGTGTGCAATACAATTTTTATTGCATAACACCAGCAATTTATTAAACATTTTTTATTTTTTTATCATTGTTGTACTAGTGTATAAATAATATTGTATATATGCGTGCAAAAGTGTTAAAAGAACGTGTTTTCCAACTCGGATTTTCAGCCTCGTTGAACAATTTTCACATCGCGTGCAATAATTACTCACTTTTTGAACTTGTTGTATAAATAATTATTCTGCCACATTACACCAGATAATCTAGATTATAATTTCATACAAATTTATAACAAACTTTTTATTGCACGAATTTGGATTTTTATGGAATTTCCAAGCCGAAAATCACTCGTGGTCATTAAATTTAATGATTTTTTGCGCTTTTGCCACTCTTGAAATTGAAAATTCATCGTTACAGCATGCAACACTTAAACTTCAGCAAGCCTTGCCATAATTAAAACTGAACATAATCGAATTGCTAGTAAAAGGTGTTAAAAGCAGAAAAAACAAAACAAACACATAGTACTTCTTACATTTGAAAATAGATTAACCCAAATGGCATCCATTAATTGGTTTGAATACAATTACTGACAGACTCGAGCATGAGAGGTGAAAAGGCGTGGCAAAAACTGTAGTCGTTTTGAGCGTAAAGTCAAGTATAAAGTATTTCATCTGCAAATTAGATAATTGATAATTTAGTGTTTCTAAATTTGACATAAAACCACCTGTGTCAGTATTTAATTAATTGCATAATAATGTAAATCAATTACATTACACTATGGAACTTTAACCGTTACTCCAAATAATTCCTACAAAATAAATGAACGCACTAGATTTTGAGGTTAGGTGCTTATGATAAAAAATAATCAAATTTCAGTTAAATAGCGAAAAGCTAAATGAAGAGCCATTATTATTATTATTATTATTATTATTATTATTAAAATAACTACGTATGTATCTCATTTCAATTAATAAGAGCAATGCAGAATATTGGAAAATCTATTAACATAAACGTAACTTTGATATATTTTACATTTGTATCTAATGATTATTCTTGAGCGTGATTGGTTGAATATCTTACCGTTAGGAATATTTCAAATTACATTCTTCTAGTTGACACTGAGGTTATGTTTCACTGGATAATACTATCGATATGTAAACGTAGTGACAGTTTAGCTGCATCCTAGAAAATTTCGTTTTGCTTTATATTTCGTGTATTGTATAAGAAAAGTAAACCATTGTTGATGTGTAGTGCCTTTATTATGCACTATAGGAGAATTTTTTGTGGTAAACCAATCCTTACTTCTACGTCATCTACGTCTAAGTCCCTTACAACTATTACTTAAAAACAAAACACTTTCAACCATATTGAAAATACATGTATATTTTAATTCCAGGTGGTAGGACTGCTGGTGGCAACAGTGGCAGTGTCGACCCTTGCTGGCGGTTATGGCAGCAGTGGTGGTTACGGCGGCAGTAGTGGAGGCGGCGGCTATGGTGGTGGTGGAGGATTCGGTGGCGGCAGTGGCGGTGGTCTAGGCGGCGGCGGTAGCCACGGAGGCGGAGGAGGACTTGGTGGAGGCGGTCATGGAGGAGGCCTTGGTGGTGGCGGCGGAGGAGGTGGATTAGGAGGAGGTGGCGGTAACGGCGGTGGACATGGAGGTGGAGGACATGGAGGTGGTGGACATGGAGGAGGTGGACATGGAGGAGGCGGCCACGGCGGTGGACTTGGTGGCGGCGGAGGAGGCGGATTGGGAGGAGGCGGTGGATTAGGCGGAGGTGGCGGGTAACGGCGGTGGACATGGCGGTGGTGGACATGGAGGTGGTGGACATGGAGGTGGGGGCCACGGTGGCGGACTTGGTGGGGGCGGAGGAGGTGGATTAGGAGGAGGCGGTGGATTAGGCGGTGGTGGTCACGGAGGTGGCGGTAATGGAGGACATGGAGGTGGCGGACTTGGAGGTGGTGGAGGAGGCGGAGGGTTAGGCGGAGGCGGCCATGGCGGAGGACTTGGAGGCGGTAACGGAGGTGGTCTTGGAGGCGGAGGCGGCCATGGTGGAGGACTTGGAGGCGGTAACGGAGGTGGTCTTGGAGGCGGAGGCGGAAGCGGTCATGGAGGCGGAAGCGGAGGAGGATTTGGCGGTGGTAGTGGAGGAGGATTCGGCGGTGGCGGCGGCGGTGGAGGCGGTGGCGGATTTGGCGGTGGAAAGGGCGGCGGATTTGGTGGTGGCGGTGGATTTGGCGGCGGCGGTAGTAAAGGAGGTTACGGCCGTTAAACATTACTGGTTCAAACATTGTCTACAAAGCTACCAACTCGACGCTATATAAATTTATGTGTACCTTAAATATTGCACTGTTTTAATTGCAGTTTTTTGTTACTTTGTAATTTTTGCCAAATAAACTACTTTTACAAAAACAGAGATTTTTCTTTACATACAACAACTTGCAGTTTGAATTAAAAAAATTAATTATTTTACTGATTAACTCATTCTTTTACTAGATAACTGTCATAAAATACAGAAAGAAAGAGGAAACGAATATCGATGTTGACATTAGTGTTTTTTTAGTGTCATTTACGAGTACATTTGTAATAAATATCTTGATATTTAACATATAAGTAAAGTATGATCAAAAATTATTTTCATCTAGTATGGTCATGGAATGGGTTCTAATTTATGAATGCAACTACATTGACACTTAAATGTCAAACTTGCCATTTGATTTTTAAGTGGATTATTATATTTTTGATCATACTATATATTATGTACTTGTTTAAATACACCGCATGAAAGTTGTAAAACTTTAGAATATACATAAAGGTAACAACTTTGACTAGAGTGAGCCAGATGCCAGTTCTTAATGGCATTTTAAAGATACAAGTGTGCTGCAGACATCTATCTTGCGAGCGGTTAGGTAGCTTGTTTTTTTTTTGCATAGTTAAAGAAAAATGCAATCAACTTGTTAAATACTGTTGAAGAAGCGTGAAGTTATTGAATTTTTTTATGGTAAAGGTTGCAATAATTCTTCCGAAATTCGTTTTCCTCCTGCATCATGACAATGTCAGACCTCACTGCAGTGACTAAACGCTTGACAAGTTGAAGCGGTTGAACATCGAAGTAGTTGTTCACCCACCCTACCGTTGAGATGCGGCTCCCAGTGATTTTTATCTGTTTCCTAAGATGAAAGAAAGTTTTCGGGAGTTAGATTTGGTTTAGACGATTAGGTAAAACAGTGGCGGCTCACTAGTTTCAAAATACAGATCAAAAATGTTTTTTCAATGATTATGAAAATTGGGTTCAACGTTTACAGAAATGTATTAGTGTAAGAGGTTATGTCGAAAAATGAAATTATGTTTTGATAGAATATCACTTTGTTTCATTAATTTATCTCCACTGTAATTTTTTTTTCCAGAATAGAGGCGTTAGTTATCCGGCTGCCCCAGTACCGACTAGACATATGGTCTGAATACTCTGACGCCATGAGTACGTAACGTCACTTGAGGTAGGTGAGTTAGTCAGCTCGTGTTGCAAGTTAAACACTCGCCTGTAAGAAGCTATTTTCAATACTTATTACTTGATGTACTACACTAAATATTTCCGCCCACCATCATTCTCATTGCATTGCCCATTGCAAAAGTATGATTCCATATGAAACTGGCTTTGCTCAACAGTATGTATATGTATAACCTGTAATTTACAAACATGACAGTTATAAACTTACTGTTAACTACGATGCCTACTTCAAAAAGATTTTTGAATAATAATAACAGTGTATAAGAATAGAAAAAACAAAGTTGATAAACTTAACCATAAACAATACACACAAAATTTCAAACTGACAAATACATTGCCCAATGTGTCTAATATTTTTTTTTCCATGGACAAGAATTAATAATCACGCTGTACTTCTCAAACAATACTCTTATGCCGAATTGTTACTTGATGAGGTTGTTTATAATTTATATTTGTTACAAGTTAAAGCTATGTGCCATTAATTTTACCTTCCGTTTTGTGCATTTTGGCGACTCCTGTTTGAATGCTGGCGCTTTTACAGTTATTGAGGTCATCAAATTCGTTTTAAAGGGCCTTCAATCGTGCGAGATGGATCATCGATGCGTGGTTATGCTTAAGTAGGCCAGGTATTATTCAATTATCTCCGCACATTTGCAGCGATGTTTTTTGTTTCTTGTTTTCTTCTGCAAGCGTTATCGCCTCAGTCGCAGGCTTTTACTTTCTATTAACCTTGACTTAATTTAGGGCTAGTTTATAGTAACGTGTCTTAGCTTACTCGTGCTACCGCGGATAGACATGGTTCACCTATCGCATTTGATTGCGGATTTTTCTGACGTCGCGATTTAGGTCTATGAGCTGTAAGCTGAAGGGGTGTGTGTGTGCTTTCGCTTTCTTGGTCTCTTTTCTAATTAGGTACTCGAATTTTGTGGATTATAGAGTCGACATTGGACTTTTTAAAGTATGCGTAGCTAGTTTTTGCTACTAGTTTGACAGCCGAGTTTTTGGACACATTGCTGAATCCCATGGTTAGTTGAAAGTTTGGTACATTTGCAGCTGTTTGTGGAGGTCCTTGTTGTATCCCCGCTTGTTTTTGATGACTTTTCCCGGTGCTTGATTGCTACTGATTGATTTCCGGTGCTGTTCAGCATTATTACTAGAAGTATTAAAACATGATCTTGTGTTATGGAGGTAAAAGCGAATCTATACATTAAGCGAGCCAAAAGATTGGAATTACCGGCAAGTGTTGCATAACCTTCAAGTGTATCAGTAATTGCTGGCGCATTTATGAAACATTCTAAATTTCTACGTACGTGGTGGTAAACTATTATCGTCGCCTTCCTGTTATATTCGGCCTGCAACATCACGGTAACTTTGTAATTAGCATACTATAATTTACTTGCATGTAATATCATTGTAATTTGGTATTATTTAAAATTGGGATTCCTGTAATCAGTGATCATAATGGTGTGCAACACGATTGTAACTTTCGACCAGTGCTATGAGGTCGCTCCTGTGTATTTAATGCGAGTGCTGACATTAAATTGATGTAACATGCTGTGTTATATGTATTGTCTTTAATTAATATGAATATTATTTGTGTTTACTGTGATTTTGTATACAGTTAATGCAAACCGATCTATTAGTATGTTGGGCGCGTAGTAGATCTTACTCAACTGCTTATAAAATCAGCGCCACAATATTAAAATATCTCATAAAGTGAGTACAGGAGTCGTTCACTTTTCTATGCTCCCAATGGTAGTTTAGAAGTTGTACAGAAGACTCTTTGGCGTCGCTTGGTAATTTTGAATACCCTCTGCTATTTATAGAAACAGAACCCGATGCCGTCTCCACCGTAGCTAGTCGGCCTTTCGATAAATCCATCTAGCCTGAACGTTTTGATTTGGTGCTTGAGATCAAAATTATTGCCGTTCTATGAGGAATATCAAATTTCGCTTGCTGCTTTATGATCCGACACCTTTTTGCTGTCATAACTACCTGAATGGCTTCGTGGGTTCAGTTGTCTCTCTTTCTGCAAGCAACTGATTTCAATCTGAAATTAAGACTAATTATTGTAACCACACCAAATAAATCACAGTATTCATACCCGAAGCTTAAAGGACAGGGTCAAAAATAAAAATGTAAATAATTTTTCAAAAAAATTATTTTTTTCTATAGCACATGTTAAAATGTGCTTTTATCAACTCAAAACAAAAGGTCAAGTTTTACTTTAACAGCAAGGGTAGATAAAGTAGCACTTTAACATCAAGGATAGATAAAGTAATTTAATTTTCTAACTTTTGTTTAAATTAAATATGACAGCGTCGTATTATCGTAGCAACCCGATCTAGCTACTGACATTTGGAAATGTGATTGACTGTCCTTATTTTCTTTTGAAATTGTTAAAGTTCTTGCTATAGAAAAAAATATTGTATTATACACGACGATAAAGTTATTTCTATCCACTCTTGAATCATTAACGTCTCGATTTCGTCTCGACGTTAAACGATTCACTCGTGGATAAATTTTAACTTTATCGTCTTGTATAATAAATTACTATTATGTGTAGCCTTTCATCGTAAAGTAAAAACATCTAGACAACACCATTTTACCTTTCTGTGCTTAAATAGTTTTGTTACCTGAAAAGTAGAATGGGTGGTTTAGCAAGTCCTTTCAGCCTGCTTAGACTTTTTATTTGAACTATTTCTTTCTATAACTATTCTCAAATTAACGGCAGTGTGAGGTATTCAAGGTTTTTTAAAAATTTGACCTTCGTCTATTACTGTTCTTTAGATATCGCTTTGTTATTTTAAATTGGATTTATGCACCTTCTATTGCTGAATTTATTTCAAATGTATGGAAGAGCATTAACAAGGGATGAGTGTCCAATTTTAAACAAGAATTTTATACAGTAAGGAACTTCAATCACCCAAATTGTATGTCGTAGTCAATACACAAACGCAAGCTATTCATACATATTTGCTTCTCCCAAGTGCTAGTAAAATTTGTAAGTATATGAACTTCAGTTAGCAAACGTTAAAATAATACATTTACGTGTACTTATAGCAACATATATATTTTAGTTCTAAATATGTTATTGCTAAAGTGTACATAAGCTGTGAAATGTATTGCTAGTAAAAAACGAAATGGCTGCTTAATTGTTTAATGGTTATTGTTAAGGTTCCCATAAGCAATAAAGAAGTAATAACTCAAGGAGTGTCTTTGTAAAATTAAAGCCAAACATAAATTAGTTTGTTTGAACGCATGCATAATCTGACAGTAATTTACGAGCCATGCTTTATTTTTATATAAGGAAGTGTATATAACAAAGTAACATTTTAATTAGTAGTTCTTTTTACAATCGAATTGTGCGAAGTCTAGTAAGAAAAACCAGTGCCACCTACTTCTTCAAGCCATAATCTCTCATACAAATTCTGTACCGATTGGGGTAGTGCCGGTATCGGTGACATTCTGTAACAACGGTGGTTGTCGAAAAATCGCCAATCTGCATCCTCGCAGACCAACAATTATGGCTTGGAAGCAATGTACTGGATGTAAGGGTTGAGGGTTATGCCGGTCGCCCGTCTTAACGACAAAATTGTGGCTTGGATAGCATACTCTCTCGTCGATGTTAAAACCAAAAGATTAATACTGATCTATTTTACAAAACCTACTGCTTATATACAAATCAATTCTACATGATATGCTAATAGTTATTTATTATACAAGGGAAAAAAGTATTAGATTTTAGCTCGAGGTTGTGTTGTCTCCCGACGCGAAGCGGAGGGAGACAAAAAACGTAGAGCTAAAATCTAATATTTTTCTAGTGTATAACACATTATTTTTTCTGTGACGGGAAAAACGACGATTTAATATTGAAAAATTACAATATATTAAAGTCAGAAAAATATCGATGTGAAATTTGGAAAGTTTTAAACTGGTAGGCTGTTGTACTTATAGCGACAATTAGACCTGGGTTGCTAAGGAAACCTTTAAAGTAATCAACTATCTGTCAATTTAATTCTGTGATTTGATTTAAAAATTGCGAACTTAGTGGTTGTTTAGTAGTTATTTTGAATAATAGAAAATTAAAAAATGTCTGTTTTCTCTGACTCCACCGGAGTTAGTAGAAGCAGCGTAAATAGCGTCACAAAAATTATTGCCAGCTAAATCGCGGAAAATTTACGAAACCGCGTATTCAATATTTGTGGAATGGAAGATGAAAAAGACATGCAGTTCTTTCTCGGAGACGGTGTTATTGGCTTATTTTTCGGAACTGGCACAACAACATAAGCCATCAACAGTGTGGTCGAATTATTCAATGATTAAAAGTATGTTACAATCCAATAATAATGTAGACATTTCAAAATATTTCAAACTAATTACATTTCTGAAACAAAATGGGAAAGGTTACACGCCCAAGAAAGCTGCGATTTTTACGGGTACACAAATTAGTGAGTTTTTAAATAATGCTCCCGATGAAGTTTATTTAATGGCCAAGGTTGTTGTTGTATTTGGGATTGCAGGAGCTTGTCGAATTTGTGAAATCATCCAGGTAACATTAGATTATATTGAAGATTCGGGAACGTTATGAATTGTGAAACTTAAGCAAACAAAGAATGATGTAAATAGGAGATTTGTAGTTATTGAAGAATATATTAAATTTTACCGAATGTACATAGCCCTTCGTCCAGCAGCAGCAAAGGATCGCCGCCTGTTTTATTCATATCGCAATGGAAAATGTATCAATCAGGTTGTGGGTAAAAATCAGTTTTATAAGGTACCTGAAACAATAGCTAATTTTCTTCAACTTGAAAATGCTAACTCATATACAGGTCATTCATTTCGAAGATCGTCTGTTACACTTTTAGTTGAATCTGGGGGAGACTTGATGACACTAAAGAAACATGGCGGTTGGAAGTCATGAACGGTCGCTGAAGGGTATGTTGATGAATCGGTAGCACACAGGACAGAAATAGCTAATAAAGTGTTTAGAACGTGTGGCAGTACTGAAATAACACCCGATTTGCGACCAGGTACATCAACGGCCATGGTCCATGCCAGAAAAATATATAATTTCAACACAAGAAAATTCGACTTGCAGGAGCTTGTCGAATTTGTGAAATCATCCAGGTAACATTAGATTATATTGAAGATTCGGGAACGTTATGAATTGTGAAACTTAAGCAAACAAAGAATGATGTAAATAGGAGATTTGTAGTTATTGAAGAATATATTAAATTTTACCGAATGTACATAGCCCTTCGTCCAGCAGCAGCAAAGGATCGCCGCCTGTTTTATTCATATCGCAATGGAAAATGTATCAATCAGGTTGTGGGGTATCAATCAGGTTGTGGGTAAAAATCAGTTTTATAAGGTACCTGAAACAATAGCTAATTTTCTTCAACTTGAAAATGCTAACTCATATACAGGTCATTCATTTCGAAGATCGTCTGTTACACTTTTAGTTGAATCTGGGGGAGACTTGATGACACTAAAGAAACATGGCGGTTGGAAGTCATGAACGGTCGCTGAAGGGTATGTTGATGAATCCGTAGCACACAGGACAGAAATAGCTAATAAAGTGTTTAGAACGTGTGGCAGTACTGAAATAACACCCGATTTGCGACCAGGTACATCAACGGCCATGGTCCATGCCAGAAAAATATATAATTTCAACACAAGAAAATTCGACTGTTGTACCGAACAGTTCAAGGAACATGTCATTCATGCAATGCACATTTAATAATTGTACTTTTGATATAAAGGAAATGTAACTTTTGTATAATAAAATATTCTAAGGTTAAATATCTACCTTTACCTATGTGTAATTATATCCGGGAAAAAAGTACTCACTTTTTTCCCGGGGAAAAAAGTAATTTCATAAAAAGTTATATTTTGTTACCTGTCAAAAGAGATAAAATGTCAAACGTTTTTTCCCGTCACAGAAAAAACATATTTTTGATTGTAGTACTTTAAGTGGATTATTGCTCACACAAATAACCTCAGATTTTTGAACCTGGTTTTAACTAATAATTTACGAAAATTTTTACAAAAAAATGTTTTAACAGGATTAACAATTTCTTATATCTACTATAGGTAAGATTTAGAATTCGTGTAAAATAATAAATATCTGCTCCAAGTGCACTGCAAATATTTTGCTCTTTCGTAGTATTAGACTGGGTGTCATGTCTTGAACCGAATCGTTTATTTGAAGTCCATTCTATAATTAGCCATAAATTAGAGCAAGTTGTTTTATGTTTTGATTTAGAAACTTCTAATGGAAATATATGTTTTCGTTTTCCACTGCCTTTTCAGAAAGTAGTTGTGTTTTTCAAAATAATAGTATATTGTATGTTAAGATCCGAAAGTGCAGTCTTGCCGCTTGCGTATGAATATCGCTAGTTGGGGCGAAGCCGAAACCAGCAATCATGCAAAAGCGGCAAGAGCACTTTTAGCTTGAATATAATACATACTATTTTTTTGACGACTGAGCATATTGTTAAGGCGAAAATAATCTTATTACTTTATTTTAATAAAAATATTAATTGACAATACATTTAAGATTACTCGCGTAGTATCTGATAATATGTGATGCGATTATTTTAACAAATAACGAGCGTTGTCAAGGAAACACCCTGACATGGCTAACTACTTTACTCGCTGAGAAACCCAAAACGCTCGCTGAGCGGCGAATGTCAACTTCCTGTTGTCAATAGACAGTTAGAAAATATAATTTTTTAAAGCAGTTATGACTTTTGTGCCAATTTTGTTAACTTTTATTATAAAAAGTAGTGTTCAATTTACCAAAAAAATCAACATTTAAAAACACACTTACTTTAATTGATATGACGTTTCAAACTTTCTTTTTTGAATCCTGCAAATTAGCTATTTTTCACTTAGTACCTTTGTGCGCTGGATGAACGATATGTAGATTCTATGCCCTCTAAAATTCTCATAGTTTCGACACATCAGTTTATGTTAATATTGTGTTTCAAGAAAATCAGTACTATTACACAAACTAAACGGAAGAAAGTGATAAACGGACTTAAAATTCTACACATTATCAGTAAAATATATTTTAAAAACAACAGATTAACCTACATTTTGCTTGCATTATCAGATATTCCATTTGCAGTGAATAATATGTAACTAGAAAAGTTATCAACCTGACTATGCAACAAAGGAAGTGATTTTTTTATAACTTTGTTTTCAATATGACTCCGCCTCTAAACGACCTTCTGTTACAAAATCACGTACTAACAGTTTTTTATATAGATTTCTGAACAGATAGAAGCACATCGACATATGACAGATTGCAATGCTGTTTGACTAGCGGCTAGCGGCACGCATATTTTTGAGAATATTATTGTAAGTCTCTATGATGATTATCGAGTCATATTAATAGCTATTTATGCAACAAGTGCTAAAAGTCGACTTTTATGCGCGAGACATGAAAATTATGAAACGAAGCCGAAGGCTGAGTTTCATAACATGTCTCGCGCATAAACGACTTTTAGCACTCGTTGCATACAATATTTTATCTACGACCTTAATTTTACCGTTATTAATCCATAAATATCGATTTAAGAAAGGTTCGCATCTACGACGCTGCGTCATAATGAATAGTAGCCTACGCCGCTGGCGATTGTTTGGCCACGCCCGTGCTGTCAAGGTGAGTTGTACGAAATGTAATTATTGATACTCCACATATGACTGTATTCATTACATAACGCTTTAATTATTTCAAAAGCTGTTTACCTGTAACGCAAGAAGCAACTAGAATAGCTTTACAACTTCAGTTGCAGTTCGAAATTGTAGTTTTGAACCTCGCGTCACTTTTAGCACATGTGCTAAAAGTAAACAGCTGATTTCTTTAAACACGGTAAACTATAAAACGTCACTTTTAGTGAAACAAGCGAGTGTTAAAAAGCCTACTTTTAGTAGTGGTCGTAGATAAAAGAATATATTGCACGCCTCAATAAATTATTGCCATAAGTTTTCCAGCTGCAGATTGGGTGCGGGCGCATTAACTTTAGTTTTGTCTCTGAATCTCATTTTTAAGTACCCGTACCCAAGTCTCATCACCAGTTAATAACCTTATTAGAAACTTTGTTTGGATCAGCCTGTAATAATTCCAAATTGTTTTGACAAAATTGCTGCCTACGCAACTTTCGTTCGAGAGACAACAACCTGAGAACTCATCTTACTAAAACTTTACTCATCCCAATGTATCGTACAGTATTGCCAAAACAAAGTTCGAACACGTTCATAAGACGATCCTCAAGAACCATGGCTTCCACAATTTCTTACATATTTCAACATTTGTTGCTTCTGCAGGTTTTCCACTTCTACAATCATCTTCTATGGATTATCGTTTCTAAAAAATCGTTTGGCCAAAACTTAATTGTGCAATACCATGGAGTATCGCCTCGATACACTGCACTGCACTTTTATGTCCCAATTTCACAAAACTATTTTCAAACACAAAATACTCCATAAAATAAATAATATCAAACGAAACTCCATCAAATTTGGCAAGGAACTACAGTATCTTTTTTCAACATGATTCAGAGCAGGTGATGACCATGTATCTTTGTAAGATTGTTAAAAACCAGCTTTTGATGTTGGTTACAAATGAAGTTATCAAAGTAACTCAGAAATAAAATTTTTTACTTATTTTCAAATAAGATTCATTAAATTTAGAATGAATCGTTTACTTAGTTTCCTTTTTAGTTTTGTGCACTTTGAAGGTATATTATACAAAACCTTGTAATAACATATGCAGTGTTCAAACAGCTGTCAAAAAGGGACGTTAGTGGTATTTTTAATGTTGGGTTAGCACACTGAATAAAATATTGGAAGTTTCTGAGTCATGTTGCAAAAAAGACCTGCCACAATTTGACATTAAAATTTGTTGTTTCTCTCATGGCTAGATACATAAATTTTTCTAGTTTCCCTTGTAGGATAGGTTACAAAAAGATAACTACCCAACAAAAACCGTGGCTAGTGCTACACGTCAATAATGCATTTATTCGCTACAACGATCTTAATATACATACTAAAAGAAATGTTGAGACGAAAGTATTTGAAAGAAAGCAATTGTATAAGTAGCACGCAGATAACCAGTATACAGGAATATACAAGCAAAAGGAATTGATTAAATAAAAGCGCACGGAATCGATTGAGCAAGTTGTGCAAACCCTAATTGAATTCCATCAGGCGCTTCAACAATCTACTTGATAACATAATCCATGTTCGCGTTCACGACGGGGCCTCCATGAACGGACACGTATAAATCTAGACAAAAGAAAGTCTCGGGCATAATTGCCGGATGGCTCACGTATATCAGTAAAATTACCTTTTTACAATTGTTAACAAATAAAAAATTACAGCTTACAAACAGAAAACACACAAGGTAAATAACAGATGGTTTTCTACCAGCAACAGAGGTAGAATCAAGCTAAATCGATAAACAATGTGTGGTTCTTTGCTAGACGCAAAATCAATTAAAATTTCAATATAGGGGATTTCCATAATCAACGCGGTTCAATAGGACATGTGTTTCATTTGTAACGGTAAGCGTAAAATGTAATGCCAGATATGCGCAAGGTTGAAGCCTGATCTTGTAACGTTTTGGCCTCCGAATTTAACAACTTCCATTAATTTCGGAAAGGCGTAAACGTTTATTAAATTGTCTACCTCGAGTAACTTAGTCAAAGAAAACGTTCACCAACTCTCAAATGTATATGTTCAGGAAAACACAATACAGGGTGCCCATTTTAAAACTCAGAATTGAAGTTCTGTAAATAGGCAATACACGGTGCAGATGAAAGGCAACAATAATTTTAAAACAAAAGTATTGCTATAATTAAGATTAGAGCAATCATATTTCAGTACTCTTGACGGTTTAATTTAAAGTCAGATGTGTGTTGGTTTGTGTCTTGCCTATTTATAAAATTTAGATTCGGAGTTTTAAAATGGGCACCTTGTTTATTGTCAACGGTAAATTATTTTTAACTATATGTACAAAATAATCCATAATTCTCAGTAAAATAAATTGTAAATATATCAATAAAAATAGCAATAGAGGGTACGTGATTTGTTATTACCAGTTTGAGCGCTGGTTAGATGTAACGCCTGATTAGGCGATGTACAAATTAAATACATTTTTAATGTCTCAATAAATTTTGCTGTGAAGTTAGCGTTACAATCTTAATAGTTGCGACACGTTGAAAATTCGAGAAGATCCTATTGGTACGAACCTCGAAGCATTTGGTTTTTCCCAAGATCAAATCTGCAATTCATCAGGCGAACATATTCACATCGTAAAGCCACTTCTAGACCCTCATAGAAATATCGAAGCAGTAGCTCAAAATCAAACGTGCTAAAAAGCGGAAAACGAGAGTAGAAGAGAACAAGGCCTGAAAATAAATTTTACAGAGCATTCGACCACGTGAAAGCAGAGATCACTAAATTATATCTTATAGTACAAGCGGTTAACAGATGTTTTACTTCTGAAATGATATCACATTCTGAGGTAACCAGACGGGTGCAGCAATTTACTAAACGGATAAGACCAAATCTGTTTCATATTGTCGCCGATCATTTTAGAAAAAAATCGGCTCTTATAGCGTCACTAAGAGAGAACCCAAAATAAACACGTCAGATTTGAAGGTAAAACCGATATTACGACAAATTTATGTAAAAGAAATTGAGGTCGAAAACATATGCCCTTCCTGCATTTGCACACTGTTTTCACCGATTAGTTCAGTCAGTGCATTTGAATGGTACAGTGAATATGACCCGAAAATAATCATGCCGTCGAAATGAGATCATTCTCGATCTCGTCTCGTCTTATATCAAAATTTGAGATCGTGATTGATAAATTTAGATCTCCAGTATTCGAAACGAGGTTAACCAAAGGCTCGAATATTTGAAACGAGATTTATCAAATTCTTGATTTCGACAGTTTTTCAACAGTAATATCCCAAGTGCATTAAAATAGCCGATTAAATTTTGACGTTTTCTGTCAGAATGTTTTGCTAAGAAATTTGTCAAGTAAATTTGCCGCTCAACAAGAATCCCGAGTGCGCAGCACGAGGGATTTTGAAGCGGTTAAATTTTGACGTTTGAATTTTAGTCATTATTAAACTGACAGAAACCATGGTGATTACGCATTGTTATGGATATGAAGGAAATAATCAGAAGTAATACTATAAGTACTTCAATATTATCAGGTTATGTGTCGATAACTTGTTGCACAATAATAAAAGAGTGTCAGTTTGACAGGTTAAATAATCCGACCGCGTTAGCGGGAGGATTATTCTGTCAAACTGACACGATTTGTTATTGTGCAGGAATTTTGAGACGTATAACCTGTTCGAAGTACGCATTGTATTCGATTTGATTATTTTTTGAGTAAATTTTAATATTAGAATCAAATAAATATTTTATTGGCAGCTCGATTTGTTTGTATTAACCTAGCTGAAAGTCATCTCCATGAAAACAACATCAAGTTGACAAAATTTATGTATTGCGTTGCCTAGTGAAGTTACTCTAGTATAATAGATTTTGTATAATCAAAATTATACAAGATAACTTAACTAAATCCAGCCTTCTGATTGGTTGAGATCGCTACGAAAAAAATAATCAATAGTATTTTTAAAACCCGCATAAAACGACAATAAGCCTATTTTTCGGTAGAGTAGCGTGCCTTTTATGCAGCAAATACGACAAAAAATTATTAAGAAAAGTTGTTTAGAATCAACATTTAGGCCCCTATACCAAATTTCAAAATCCTCGGCCAACTTTGATCTCTCACATTTTCTTTTATGTTTAGGTCCCATATCAAAGAATTTTTCTTTTAACAAAGGCTATCTTGGAAAAACAAATATTTTTTATTTCATAATAAAAAAACTTTTGTTAAAAATAAAATTCTTTGATTTGGGATATAAACATAAAAGAAAATGTGAGGTCAAAGTTGGCTGAGGATTTTGAAATAAATGTTGATTCTAAACAACTTTTCTTAATAACTTTTTGTCGTATTTGTCACATAAAAGGCAATTTACTCTATAGAAAAATAGGTTTTTTGAAAATTTCCAAGATATTTTTTCAAAACTGAAACTATGTTAGAAATTCGCCTTTAACCGAGCAGGGCTAAACCAAAAAAAAATGAAAATTTAAATCGAGAATTTTTTACCTTTTACAAGAGTCGGTTCACCTATCCGGGAACATACTGTATAATATTCGTGAATCGAGATTCTTGATTTCGAAATCGAGAATCGACATTCTAAAATTTTCGAGATCGAAATCGAGATGGGTAAAATCTCGTCTCGTCTCGTCTCGCACCAACACTGTTCTTAGATCAAAAAGGCTTTTTAAGGTACCTGCACACCAATAGGAAACTTCACAGATAATTATTGTCCACTGGAAAACATAAAAATTTGATCAAAACGAGAGCAATGTACCCACAATTCTACCTTCGATAAAGTCTTCCAATTAATTATCACTAATAACATGGAATGATTCAATCACAAAGAAATGAAAGATGTCTTGATTGGCTAGCATAATATAATAAATTTATGGGTGGTGTGGACTTACATGATAATGGGATATCCAACGACAGAAAAAACGTACGGAGGACAGAATGATGGCAGGTAGCTTGCGGGCAGTGTAATATTCAGTTTTTGAAAAGTTGCACTTTAAATCAAGATTGAGCAAGGCAAAAACATCAAAGATAAAAACACGCCGACCAGCTCGAGTTCCAGTTCCTGACGAAGTTCGTCTAGATAAAGTTGGACATGTGTTCATGAAGGACGGCAATAAGGCCAAAAGTGTAAAGTTCATCTTCATGCTGATTGCTTCCAGATATACTACTGACAGCTTTTTACACGTATTCAGAAAGGCATCTTGCATATTCAGGGGTAATATAATAAGTAGTATGCCTATTATCGATAATTTTTTGATTAATATTATGAGTCCGTAGGACGAACTGTATTTTCATGCATTGGGATTATAACGAACTGATATTCTTAAAAAATTATAGATTATTAGGCATACTACGAATTATATTTAGGAAAAGAATATGATGATTTAAAATATATATAAAAGACTATTATATTACCTGAGTATCAATACTAATGATCAATATTTGCCCGAAATATACTTTGGCAGATTTTTATGCCTAAAACGCACGACCTAACCTCGAAAAATCAGCCGACATTTCTAAATTAGTTCATTTGACACGTGAAACAAAACCAAGTTAGCTCGTATCAAATCGAAAATCGTGAGTCGCTATATTGTCAGTATGGTAGAAGGCCCTATTGGCCAATGTCTTCAATTTAAGGGATGATGATTGGTTCAAAATTTAAGGAATTATATTCTCAGATTAATACGTGTATTTTTAGTTATAAATCACTTTAAAATGTTCAATTTTGAGCCTAATATAATGTTGTAAATGGACTAAGACGCAATTTCGGATCAATATTCGTAGGAACTTTTTTGTTTATTTTCAAAGCATATATGTAGAGTACTACCATGCAGTTTCAAAAATTTTCAGGAAACGTTGAAAATATTAGCGCTTTTTGCATATTTTAATTCTACTTATTGTGTTTTTTAGTAATTCTAGTACATATTTTACAATGCAACTGCATTCTTCATCGAGTATTATTGAATAATTACCTATAAATGCATATAAGAACAATCAGTATTCTTTCGAATTTAGAATAACAATTTACAGTTTACATAAGTTGGAAATGAGTTAAAAATGAAATGACATTTGTCTACCTACCCATACATGGTCTTCCTCCTTCTTTACACTGGAATATTGAATAAGGTAATAGGAAACAAATCCTTTCATGGGAGGAAGAGTTAACAAGCTTCATCAACAAGCACTGCAAATGTAATCCAGCATACCCTTTTAATAATAAGTGGGAGCTCCATAGGCGAGTGGGACGATCGCTTTCGGTCGAGGTCACAGGGGCTTTTGGGAATCTGTGGCTGATGGTTCGAATCCGAACCTCGGCAGTTGTCACCTCCTGGAAACGCCTTACCATAGGCTACGTTTTAAGGTTATTTAAGGTTGTGGTAGTACTAGTACGCACAATGGGCCCGCACAAGTGGCCTAAGCGCTGAAGGACGTACATCGTACAATCTTCTTGGTGATCACTGAATAATCGAACAAATAGTTGAGTATTGTAATAAAGGGATGCTTTTCTCTTCGGAGCGAAATGGCTGGATTTGACCTTAGGCATGTCAAGACCGCTCCTGTTTAAACAAATGAAGACCGCTAGCGTTGTTTTCTTCGCAAGCGGCCCTAAACAGCTGCCTCTTCTAGCCAATTTTTGCATACTAATTTCGATATTTAGGCCGGTTTCATGCTGCTTTCTTAAGGTTATTCTACAGTTACTCAAGGAATAACTGGGTCTCCCATTTTTATCTTTTACGTGCCAGCTGGCTAGAAACTTCAGAATTCACTAAGCCTCTTTTTGCTGCAGTTAGCTGCTTTCCTTGTTAGTGGCGTCCTTGGGTTCTACGAAATAAAGCAGCCAAATCCTCCTTAGAAGCCCTATTTGTCAAGATGCAACATACCAGGATCTCCCACCTCACAATTGCTGGATATAACATCAAATTAAAACTGTAAATACATTCACTCCTCAGCGTTTTTATCGACAAAAGCAGTTTCCGAAAATATACTCAGCTCTTGCTAAGGCCTTAGAATATTCAACTGAAGCGTGTTTAATTACTCCTTTTAATCAACAAGTTTCTAACGCAAAAAAGCGTGAGTAATTAATCTTTTCAAAATTGCTGAAATACGTATATACCCAAAACTCACTTCCGCCGCGCCCTTTAAACTTGGGCCCACATGGCAATGCTTAGTGCAATATTATGTGATTAAAATAATTGGAAGTTTTTAATATGTTTGTGTTGTTTGTACTGTCCCGATTTTAAATATTTTAAATTAAATGTGCGTGTAAGTTGGGTTATTCCAAATGATTTAACTGTGTTTCATTGTTGAATATTAAATATTCTCTTCACTGTTACTGTTTGTATTCTTTTGTTGTTCACATTACTACCCTTTCCTGAGCCTGCTAGTGTTCTTTTGAGATTTATATTGAGATAAGAAGATTTTAAGGTAGTTGTTGATTTGTTCTCTGAATGTCATTTTTTGACAGTGATCTATTATGATATGTTTTATCGGACTTTTTCCACTGTGTAGGGTGTGTATCACACAACTATTCGGGAGTTTTGATCTACTCCCATCTTCAGGTGTTCCTGGTTAGTCCTGAGAAGGATTGATATTGTACGTAAGCCTCTTCGCAAATGTGCCGACAGATGACGCACCAGCAGTAATCAGAAACAGGCTGGAATTGGATGACACACTTGCCGAACGCACATATCTACAGGTAGATACAATAATGGAGCTGTTAATGATCTGCATTAAGACCACATACTTCCCAGCAGAGGAGCAGTTCTACCAACAAGAGTTTGGAGCGGCCATGGGATCTCCACTATCTCCAGTAGTCAGTAACATCTACATGGGAGGCTTTGAAGAACGAGCTATATCTCAATATGAGAACAAGCCTAGTCTATGGCTGCGATATGTAGATGATACGTTCGTAATATGGCCCCATGGAAGAGAGACTCTGGACGGCTTCCTGGAACATCCCAATAATAAAGCCCGATCAACTAAGTTTACGATGAAAATAGAATCTGAAGGCAAACTCCCATACCTAGACGTACTAGTCCAGAAGAATGGTGACACGGTACAAACAAAGGTATATCGAAAACCAACCCATACGGGGAGATATCTACACTACGATTCTAACCACCACAATAGCGTGAAACGTGGCGTCGCGAAATGCCTATACAGCCGAGCTAGAGGAAGCAGAGGAAGAAGACCTTAAACGGGAAATTGAGATAATCACAGAAATGCTGCTACCCAAAAAGCTCTAAACCAAACGCTAAAAGAGATGGACAGAAATAAAACACCGGCAGGGGATGAGAAAACGGAGCCAATAACCACGGCCGTAATACCATACATCTGAGGAGTGTCCGACAAACTGAGAAGAATCGGAAACAGATTCATTATAAGAACTGCCTTCAAGTCCACAACAACCCTAAGAGGCATGATGACGCATACCAAGCCTCAGAACGAAGATCAGAGTTCAAAGAAGTGTATCTACAGCGTACCGTGCGAGTGTGGAAGACAATACATAGGGGAAACCCAAAGACCCCTACGAGTGAGATTATCGCAACACCGCAAAGATATTAGAAAGGGCGAAACCATCAAATCCAAGATCGCAGAACACGTCTGGAACGAAGACCACCACATACAATGGGATAACGCATCAATTGTAGTTATCGAGGAAAACAGGTTCCGTAGGAAGCTGAAAGAAGCTACATACTGTAGTGACTGCTCTACTATTTTTCTAAATTGAATTATTTGTTCGAATTTCAATATAATTTACTTATTAAAATCGATAGGGCCTTGAGACTCTTTCAGGGTGGCTCGTTTATGTAGTTGCTTGTCAATTAAATTTTATTTTAATAACTGTCACCTTTAACGTTAAATAATTTTCTATTAATAATCTCAATCAAATATGACAAATGCTCATTCTATTTATCTTATTGACTCAATATTATACTGTAAGTACTTGATTATAATTCATTGCACTTTTTAACTTGTCTTTATTTTCTATAGTGTCGATAGGACAAAACTATAACCCACCTTGAACTGCTTTCACTCTTTCTATTCTAAGATCACCTTCAATACAGCACTCCTCCTGATGTATACAGCCTGGACCCCTAGTTAGTCCCGCTGTGATGCACTGCCCACTGACGACCGCTGTCAACTTGTGAAATCCTTGGCTGCTAACAGGAAAGACCCCGTTCTACTTCACTAGTACTACTGCTACCTTCCAGAGACTGCCTCGTTACGACAGCTTCACGGCAAGTTTATTATCACAGATGATTTCCAATTAATTTTCTTCCTCCTTAGATCCAAACTTCAGCAAAATATGTTTTCAGTAACCAACAGAATAGCTTAATTCCAGCAGTCTCTCTACTATCCTCCATCATCAGATCTACGTAACCTCAGTACACCCTTAACAAACCCATCACTTGACAATTCTCTAACCAATGTAACTTCTTATCAATTGTATTTTTTCAAAATAAAGTTATTTCAATCCAAATCTATAATTATACACCTTCATATTAGTCGTCTTGTAGTTCTATTTAGTTTATTTTCCATTTTCCAATACTCTTCTATAACTTATATTTCATTTCTAATGCTTCTTTCCATATTATTACATATGCTTATTAATCACTTTTTACCATATTTCCAACCAAACAACATTCAAATTAGGGTAAAATTTCAATATTTTTACTCAAACCAAATTTTTATTACATGTTTATTTACAAAACCTTTTTTCTAATAATAATAACAAAATCTGCTTAGCTTCTATGTTACAATTATTCATGCCATCTATAAATTAAACTTATTGGAGTTCCACCTACTTCATCATATTATTTTAATAAAAATTACATTTATCATTTGTGATATGAGCATGTATTTACTTTATCCTTTTAAAACCTCTACAGAATACTCAAATGTTATCCCTATTATCTTAATGTACCTCAAATTCTAAATTTTTTAATGACTTTCATTCTAACAGGAAATTCTTTTTAAACTTTTCTAAATTGATTGTATTGATCCCCCAAATTATTTTCTTAATATTTAATCTTCATCAGAGAGCAGTTTGGCTGACCTTAATGTATCATAAGAATACATAGCGCTGGCAGTAGAACCAATTTGCTAGGCTAGCGCAGAACTAATGCCTATTTGGATGCCACTACTGCGCAGAGAATTAGAAAAATAGTCGACTGCGCATACAGTGGTAAGATATATACCGATGGGGCCACAATTATATATAACAGCAATGAGATAACATGAATAACAAAATAGAATGCTTGAGTAAGAAAGAGATGGCCATACGAAAAAATTATTTTAGTAGGCATGTTTAGTTGACAAATGTCATAATTAAATTAAGCGTCAAGCCTTCTAGAATATTTGCTACTATGTTTATCTCTTTCTTACTCAAGCAATACGAATTATTTTCTTGTTCATGTTATCTCATTGCTGTTATATATAATTGTGGCCCCATCGGTATAAGTTTACAACTGAAATATATAACCGAGCTGATGGCCTAGTGGTAAGAGCGGCAGACTAGTAATCACAGCGATCAGCGGTCCCGGGTTTAAACCCCGGGAGAGGCACGAGTTTACGTAGAAAAATGTACAATATCAGTCCTTCTCAGGACTAACCAGGAACACCTGAAGACGGGAGTAGATCAAAACTCCTGAAACGTTATGTGATATACACCCTAGATAGTGGAAAAAGTCCGCTAAAACATATCAGTTGTTGATTTGTTGTACTAGTTAGGTTTGCTTTTAGGTTGTGTTTAACAACAAGGCGCCCAAATTTTGCTTTACTTGAATTTATTTTGTAACCCTAAGGATCACTGCCTCCTCCTTACCTACGCCATTATTCGACCGAAAGTTCTTGAGCTAGCCTGGGCTATGTCCACCCTTCGTTTAAGGGAACGGTACAACATAACCTGTTAACACTGGTGATTTAGAATTTGCGCACGCGAACATACCATCTTATCGTAGTTAATTTTTAGTTTAATTAGTTAAATGATGAAGACGACAGCAGATTTGTCTTCCGAATGCTAGGATGTTCTAATTCTTTTCATTTTGTAGTGTTCCAAAATACTACAAAATACCATAAATCTTTAAGCGCCACAGAAAAGTTTCAGAGATTATATAAAGAACTTACCGCAATTCAAGGACATTCTCTGTTTCATTTGACAAAACTACCAAGTAATTGTTCTATTACGTAAATATTAAGGCGAAACTAAATCAACGTCTCGCTTAAAGGGACACCTTAAAGGTGCACTCCAGAGTGCAAGCAATTTTTAGTATTGTATGCACTCCAAATCGGGATCGTCATTAATTTAACGTCGCATATTTTGTTTTAATTTATTGTCGCTATATAGTATTACATAGTTGCATTTATACATTAGGAACTATTTCATAGCTATTTTAAATGAAGATAATATTTGATCATACTATATTTAGATGTGATTGAAATCTACAAGCTATAAATAAGGTACTACGTGTAGTGTAACTGTTCTTCTAGCTGTTAAGAGCTTTTGCGAAACCGAACAGCTAAACTTGTCAGTATTTTGTAGTACTTTAGCTTTAATATTACCTCGACAGTTTGACAAAAATCTAGCAAAATCTAAAGAACAATTTTTAAATTGTCTACATTATTAATTATAATTTGCATGCATCTAGAAGTTATAAAATGTTCGTAGCTATAACAAAATACCAATAAACATCGGTACATCGGCTAGCGAGTAAATAGTTATTTGTATATCTCGGCATTGAAGTTTAACTTTTTATCAGGAATGTGGAACTTCCTATTTAGTAATAAAGCGCATGAGGAATAAAAAGCAACTTCACTGCTGAGAGGTTGATTGTGTTTTTTCACATCCAGAAATCTTGCAATTATTGTTTTTTTAATCTGGTAGGTTATGTTGACATTTTCTGTCGCCCATCTGTTACGTCGCCAACTACAAAAAGTCGTAAAACAATGAATTACTTCACTGCCAATTTCTCGTATTTTAATGAGGATTTCGTCGATCTTTACTGCCGGTTTAGAAAAGTAACTTTGAATTTGTCAAAAAACAATGACATTTGTCACTTTTAGACAATCATAGTATGATTATTAAGGTTGAGAAAATTGTATATTTCTTGTTGGGCAGCAACGACGATAACATACCGGAAACACGCATTTTGCAACCTGCAAACACTTATGTATTATGATAGTTGCAGAGCAGGGCTGCCGATTTATTATTAAAAAAATTAATTACTAGACAGGAAGGTATTTTGGGTAGAGAAACTATCTAATTATTAAAAGTACAAGAGTGAAATCAATCACAAAATAAAACAGAATAGCTATACAAAAATAATGCTCTAAAAATAAATTAAAATTATTATCTTTGGATTAAGATGAATGGTTATTGAAGTTAACAGAGAGCAATTTATAATTAAAAGGCAAATAATTAGAACAAACTATAAGTTAATCTGAAATAACATGAAAGTTATAAGCTGAATTAATACTTGAATAAGTTACTTGGGATTTGTTAGATTAATTAAGAAAATATACTGTATGTAGTTAAAAGTAATCCAGGATGTTAGTTTTAAAACATTGTATAAAAATAGAGGATTCATATAGTGAATTTTATTTACTAAGAATAACAACTTATTTTGATTTCTAAAATGTGAACATAATTATTTGTATCGATTTAAATTAACAAAATAAACCCTATATAATTAAAAGTTTATTATTGGATGAATATACAAATACATTTAACAACATAGGTTGGTTATATTTGTGCCGTTTTCTACAGGAGAATTGGATCCATTCAAGAAGGGGAAGATAACCAGGTATGTGTAATTAATAAACATTAATTAATATTAACAGTGGAATAATGAGTTGCATACATAAATACTTACTATTGTTAACGTGTTGGAACTGAGATGTGTTGATTAAATGTAAATTCAGCTTAAGTGTCATATTAGTAATTTGACAGTGAGAGTTGAAAGATCATTCTGAAATAACTTGTCAATAACCAAACATTTTGTACAATTATTTTCATACATTTTTCTAATGCAAGTACCCACCTGAGATAAGATGTTTGTTATAACCTGAGCTAGTCAAAAAAACAAATTATTTGATTAAATAAATTGGAATTAGGGCAAATACTTTATTTAAAGTATTTTGAAGTGAATGGATAGGAGTAGTTTAGCAGTCTATAACTCGTTTCACTCTCACTATGCAGTACAGAGAACATACCACAATGTTATTTAAAGGCAAACTTCGCCTGCTTAGTTGCCGCTTGTAGACCGCAAGCAGGTATACTCAAAGAAATTTTAAATCTTCGTGTAAGCTGGGAAAGGCAGGTATAGGTAGAGGATAATACAAATTAAGGTAATCGTTATTATTTCTGATGGTAATCTGAAATAGTTATTGAATTATAAGTGCAATATAACTTAATTTATCAGTAATAATAGATAGGTAATTATGCTTGGAATGTAAATAATAAACATCCCTATAGATAAATAATTAGTATTTATCATAACTGCAATGTACTTAATTACTAACTTAATATATGAGGAATAATAGGTAGGTAATTAGGTTAATCAGGTCATTATAGTTGGATGATATGTATATATAAGAAATCTCCTTGTATGAAATAATCAGTATTTATCTGTTCTTCAGCATTGAAATTACGCTGATTGTCATTGTTAATTTTGATATTTATTTGTGGAATGGCTGAAATTGTGAAATGGAAACGTGGAAAAGCGCTCGGCGTGTCCGAAAATCAGATTGTGATGAATCTTATAAATCCCCAACACCTCTTCAAGAAAGAAGAGATTCAAGAATGGCTTCGATTGAAAGATTTACATTATGAAGAAGACTATCTAAAAAGCGAATTTCTTCAAGTGGTGAATTGAAGAAATTGCAAATCGGAAGAATGTTAAGATTCTAAAGCTCCCACCCTACCACTGCGAATTAAATCCGATTGAACTGGTTTGGAGTGAGGTCAAAAGGTATATAGGTGCACATAATACGAATTTTAAGGAAAATACCGTACGCAATTTAATCCGCGAATCTTATGAGCGAATCACACCAGAGAAATGGCAAAACTATATAAGTCATGTAATAAAAACAGAAGACAGAATGTGGGAAATCGACCGTCTGATGGACGATATAGAACCCATTATTATAAATAAAATTATGAGGATTCTGATGATAATAGCGAAGAGGACAATAATTACAGTGAATAATCAAAACCAAAAAAGAAATACATTAATTAGTATTCTTCTGTATCAAATTTTATTAAAAACCATGTTCATATTTATTTTTAAGTATGTTACAACAAATTGTATGATCTAATTAAAATTGTTTTTATTTTAAATGTCTAAACTCAATTATTTTGCATTACATGCTCCTCTTTTCAAATTGACGCAGAAGCGACAAAAAGTACTTCAACAAGGTATTAACAAATAACCCGATTTATTATGATTGACGTCTTCGTGTTCAGTTTTAAGCGAAATATAGCAATACTGTAGCCCTATTCTTGTACACTGCATAGTCAGAGTGAAACGAGCTATAGCAGCTATTATTATAATATTGGCTTACAAAGTAGAGTCAATACTGTAACAATATACCATGCGTTCTTTTTCAAAGTATACATAGGTGAGACTCGTATGTATACTAACAAGAAAAAATCCCTTATTTTTGCCGCAACATGCTATTTGTTTTAAATTAAAACTCTTAAAATTGAAGTTTGCTGTATAATTGTTTGTCTACATATAGGGTAAAACAATAAAAAATAAGGTAATTTTTCTTTTTAGTATACAAACGAGTATCCCCTATGTATACTTTAAAAAGAACTCATGGTATATAGAGAATGTATGTCTTAAGGAATTTCTTAGACTTGTTTATAATCGTAAATTTTTTTAATATTATTGTTACACGTCGTTAGACAATAAACCTACAATTTCACTATAAATTCTTAAAACTAGGATTGTGCACTTGTGCACTATATAATGCCAAACATGTTAGTTCTTTTGAGTTTACCTCTCTCATCAGTATTGCCCAAAAGCCCCAGCACTTCAGAATTCCCTTGCTCGTCCGCCCTCGTCGTTTATTGCAAACCTTTTGATCTAATCTTTAACTGTTGAGATCTTTAGATCTCTGTGTATATGGCCGTTCCAATAGTAACATGGACGATACACGATGTTTCGGAAAACTCTACTTTGGAAGATGGTTTTTTAATATGACTGTTCTGCATGAAACAATAAAGAAGCCGACCTGCGATTGACTAATTAAAATAATTGATGGTAGTAAAAAATCGCAGATCAACCCCCCTACCGTTTATACACCACGGCAGCTCTAAAAAACTCTTTACTCACCGCAATGGCCCTAGCTAACTCAAATTTCGGCGGCCTTAGATCGTAGGTTCAAATCATCAGCTATGCACCCTGGAATGTCTTCAAAAAAGGAAAGGAAATGGAAATGGGCGCCAGAAATCAAAAGATTTCCAATAATAAGAAAAATAAACGACAAGTGACTAGCGTTTAATTAATAAGCAATAAAAAAGACTTGTAGTGTCAGTAATAAATTATCAGAATAATTAAAATGCAAACAATTTTATAACAACATTGTGTACGTGAACTGAAGGTTGCGACACGCATACAATTAAAAACCCCTTTCGGGTTATTTTAATAACTCTAAATTCAAATTATTCATGGCATATGCATACCTCAATCATTTAATAATACCTTCTGTTTAGGCTATTGAAATAAAAAAGCGTGACTGTACCTTTTACAGAGGGTCGAAATACACATCAAAATAGCAACTTTAAATATAGCATAATTAGATATAAGCATAAAAATTTAAATATTAAAATACGAGTATGTATGAAATTGAATGTTACATTACATGTTAGTAATTGCGAAACGTATGCATTTGAATTTTAAATATTTACGGTTTAAAATGTTTAAATGGAAAAACCAGGTATCAAAGACAAGTTGATATATAATTCCGGAATAGCAGTAACTAACCTGGAAACATAAGCTGGACGTAAACGGCAACAACCCTTGTTGAAATCGCCATGGATGCGCCGAAAATTGCTTCGAAGCATCTCCAAAAGGCGGCAAATACGCCGAACCCAGCGGGTGTCAAAAGTGCGATGAGGTTAGCGACTTGGTCTCCGAGATAAACTCGTTGTTGAAACTGATAATTAAGAGCTAAGGAAAATATAATTACTATGGAGATAATAAGACAGAAAAGCGCAATCGTACCTGATCATAATCAGCCCTTAGAAACACACTGCTCATTAAAATTGGTTGAGCGCACGTAATTTGACATAATTAAAATCAAACCTCAGCCGCGCCGGTATCGGCGGGCTCAAGCGAAGACAGCAAGTGCCAGGTACGAAAATTTCGATCCCGCAGCAAGACTCGGACTCTGATAAGAGATAGCGGAGGTCGAGAGGGCATCGTGCAAACGAAAAGAACTTGATACAGGCACAAAATGCGTTGGTTTGGAAAATTGAAGAATTTGAAATGCAAAAGGATTTATAATTCAACTAAAAATATACAGGTTAAGCCTGAAATAATTGGATAAATGGCGAAACAATTAGGCTAAGCCAAAAAATTGTTTCATGCACATCCCCAGAGTTAAATCGCATAGCTATAGTTTAATATGTGTTATTGTTAAGTTACTTTCCCTTCGTGAAGGCACCTGCCAAAACCCATTTCATTTTCGATCTTTTGGGCAACTCTGCCCCGGTTCGTTCCTTTAGACGTATTGTAAGCGTAATTCAGATTGCAGCTGAACGGCGCTCGCAAACCGCTGACATGCATCGGGGATTTTTAATCATGTTTTACACCTAGCTGGTAAGCGGGAAACTGCATCTCCTTGCGGCTTGAGTTGGCAGTCAGGCCGAGATGTTCCACTTGTCGATTGCAGTACGCAGTGCGGGAAATTTCTTCGCCGTGTAATATAGGAACGTTAATATTAAAAAATTACATTTTGAATTACGCCAAACGCCGGGATAACAATAGGAGAACGTCTTCCCCAGAGCACTTATTTTGTTTTCTAGTATTATTGTGTATGTAACTTTAATTATGTTCATATTTTACATATTTAATATGTTTTACTTGTATGTCGCATATATTTTATTGTATTTTCCTATGTTCTGTTCAGCATTGTACAGCAGTTAGCAGGCAAGTACCAATATCATCCAATGTAAGTCCCAATGGCAAGCGCTGTCGCATACATCGGCCTAGGGCATCGCTTGTTTCTTCTTTCGGATTCTATAGGAGAAAGTAGGAGGCTAAGTACAGAATGTGTGACGCCCAGATAATCCAATTTTTAAGCCGAGGTAAGCTTGTGTAGGTTTAAAACACCTACGTGTTAGGAAAATGTAATCTCTTAAAGTAATTATACATCAGATTTGACATACAATAGGAGAGTTTATTATTCAAGTAAAGTGAAGTAACGACCGAATGTCCACTTAAGGGTTTGTTGTGTGTCCTAGGTACCGTTTAGTCCTGTAACATGACGCAGCAATACTTTTCTAAGTGCCGACAGATGTTATTTTTTGCCAATCAGTCAGTGCATTTTACATGTTTGTGGTCTAATTCTTGTCATTTTTTTGACATGCATTTGCATATCGAAATTCATTAGCAGGTATTTTCCTGAACCTTAATGTAGGGGTAACAGTGTTGTTAATTGATATCGGGGTTTGCTCATATTGCTTGTCGACAAAGTCAATATGCACTTGTTCTCATTGATTCTTGTTCTACACCTCCTTAGTCAAGTCGCTTACTCTGTTATATGCTTCTTAAAGTTTGGAAGTTTTTTCATAAGTGTTGTTAATAAAAAAAATTTCTATGTCGTCTGAAAAGGTGGCACTTCTTACTTTCTCCGTCTGAAAGGTATCGCGACTGTATAGCAGGCCCTGCTTTTTTTGTTGGTATATGTATACTTCCTATTGTTTGAGTAGTAGCTTCTTAAGCGAAGGTGCACGTAACAATGCATTATGCACTTCTTAATAATTACTGTGCCTTAAGTTATAATAGTTCTTTAGAGGTCTTGCCACATATCAGCGTCCACAAATGCGCAGTGGAGCAGGGGAGAAAACTGTAGAGCGAGACGCCCAAATGGTGTTTTCAGTACAACCTAAAAACATCAGGCTAGCTTAATTTAAAATAGGTTGTGTCAATATTTCGTGTTTATTTGATAAAACTGTTTTTTTATAATAAACGGATATATAAGTAGATAAAGAACGCAAAAACTAACTTATAAGCACGAAAATGCAAATGATATCAAACGCAGCAAAATCGCAATTATATTTTCAGGTTGGTCTGCAGCCTTGATTTGGACGTATTTACAGAATTTCGATCATTGCGCAGGGTCGGTGAGATATGGCAAGCACTCTACTAAAATATTAGTACACACAGCAGTGTTTCACTGAAAGAGCGTGTAACTTGCACGAAACAAATAAATAAGGACAGGAATTAGATAAATGTCATGACTTATATGGGGAATTCCGAAATCCCATAGAATTTTTATTTACGCCTTGGGTTGAATTCCACTTCCTGACGTGCTTACTTATCTTTGCACTATAAAGGACTCGGTGGCGACAAGACCTATGGTGGACGAAGTAGCACCCAATCGGTGCCGATAAAAGGTGGCACACGCAAAACAAGCAGATAGGCAGGCACCTAACCAAGCACAACAAGCGTTTAAGAAAAATTTATTTTAGCTGGTGAAAAATAACAACTAATTGATATTTTGATATCAAATTATGGAACTAACAATAAATAAAAATGTTTGGTTTATTATGAATGCTTCCCTATTTAGCTTCGCTCAACTAAAATTATTTACCTCCCCTAATCACCTAACCCATAACCTAGAGTGTGCGGCATATAACTTTGCACCCTGGCAGAAGGTATGCTAAAGATGCCTGTGTGTTTGAGTCTAAACATTTTCCCGGATATACAGGATTCTAATATTTCAATGAACTGTTTTAGTAATGTATTCTTCAGCTTATATACGAGACCATCATGCCAAACCTTAAATGCTGGGCTACGTCCGAGAAAATGGCAAAATATACTTTCTTATTTGATTTTTGAGGCTTTCACGGCCATTGTCATTAAGTAACAAACGACTTCCGGGATTGGACCGTGTCATGATTGAGATCGAAAAACTCAACGTTTCGCCCACTTTCGTAAGGGGCTTCATCAGGAGGAAAAAAGCAAAAGAGCACGGTAACTCAACGTGTTAACCACGCCAGAGGCGAAACTCTTTGCAAGGGAAGGGACAGAAGAGCATACGAGAATTTTATAGGCAAGCGCCGTCGCGATTCAGCAAATGCCGTCGCGGTTCAGTGGCGGAGGGCGGGGCTTAGGAATTAGCACTTTCCACATAGAAGGAAGGGGAAAGCCTTCGTCCGATTGAGATTATTGGGGTGTTTGCAAATCTCAATGGTTTCGCGAATCTTTCTGCTAAAGAAGAATGGGGATTTGCAGATGATGGAAGTTTCATCAAAAAGGATCTTATGACCAGTATCGCGTTGGTGTTCGGCGATGGCCGATGATGAAACGAGACCTGACTTGAGACAGCGCTGGTGCTCAGAGATGCGAGTTTTCACTGAACGACCTGTTTCCCCAATGTATACAGCATTACAAGAGCAAGGGACGATACCTTTATTATTTGGCCACATGGTAAAGACACGTTACCCGTCTTCTTAAATCATCTCAATAGTCAACATTCCGACATTAACTTTACCATGGAGATAGAAAGTAACGGTTCCCTTCCTTTCTTAGATGTACAGGTCTCTCGCCAACCAGTGGCAAACTTGGTCATTCTGTATATCGCAAACCCACTCACACTGATCGCTATCTACATGCCGATTCCCACCATCATCCTACACAAAAACTTTCCGTTATCAATTCGCTTGTACACCGGGCTGTTTCCATATCCCAACCCGATAATATCCACGCTGAATTAAATCACATTCGGAAAGCTCTTAGGAATAACGGTTACCGTGCTAGGGATATACAGTCTGCCATCAATCGCCATCTTCATCCACGGCCTCCCAAACCTCCAAAACCCGATCCTCCTGCAGCAATAGTCTTTCTTCCCTATATCCACCAAGTCACCGACCGCATAGGAAAGTTTCTTCGAAAACAAAACATTAAAACAGTATTCAAACCCCGAGCAAAATCTCACAGGTTCTTCCTTCATCTAAAGATAAATTAAACACTATGTCATCTAAAGGTGTTTATAGAGTCCCTTGCTCTTGTAATGCTGTATACATTGGGGGAAACAGGTCGTTCAGTGAAAACTCGCATCTCTGAGCACCAGCGCTGTCTCAAGTCAGGTCTCGTTTCATCATCGGCCATCGCCGAACACCAACGCGATACTGGTCATAAGATCCTTTTTGATGAAACTTCCATCATCTGCAAATCTCCATTCTTCTTTAGCAGAAAGATTCGCGAAGCCATTGAGATTTGCAAACACCCCAATAATCTCAATCGGGACGAAGGCTTCCCCTTCCTTCTATGTGGAAAGTGCTAATTCCTAAGCCCCGCCCTCCGCCACTAAACCGCGACGGCATTTGCTGAATCGCGACGGCGCTTGCCTATAAATTCTCGTCTTTCTTCTTCCGATAGTCAGTCGAGTTTTGCCTCTGACGTGGTTCACACGTTGAGTTACCGTACTCTTCTGTCCCTTCCCTTGCAAAGAGTTTCGCCTCTGGCGTGGGTTAACACGTTGAGTTACCGTGCTCTTTTGCTTTTTTCCTCCTGATGAAGCCCCTTACGAAAGTGGGCGAAACGTTGAGTTATTCGATCTCAATCATGACACGGTCCAATCCCGGAAGTCGTTTGTTACTTTACTTTCTTATTTGCGTACCAATACTTTTTCTATGATGACGATTATTCTGTGAAACTGAAGTGTTTGTTTCTAAACCTATACCGATGGCTAGCTATAAGGTTCTTGTCCTCAATAATCCAACAGTAGCTTTTTAAATAATGCTGAATGGTTGGTAGTACGATATTGATCTATGTATATGGTGATAGTTCATTGGGAGATGGGGCTTGGGAATCATAACGACCTCTGCTATTTCCCAGATGGGCAATAAGAACAAAGTAGTGCATATTGATTTTGCCTAGAAGCAGTATGAGCAAACCCCGATATCAATACACAATACTGTTACCCCGCATTTAGGCTCAGTAAAATACCTGCGCATGAATTTGGATGTGAAAAAACATGTCAAAGAGAAGAGACAAGAATTAGACCACAAACATAGGATAATGCACTGACTGACAGCTGTCGGCGCTTAGTATACTATTGCTCTATAATGTTACAGGACTAAACCGAACTTACGACACAAAACAGACGCTTAAGTGGACATTCGGTCGTTACTTCACTTTACTTGAATAATACACTTTTCAATGGCTTGTCAAATCTTATGTACAATTACTTTAAGAGATTACAATGTCTTAACAGGTACGTGTTTTAAACCTACACAAGTTTACCCCGGCTTAAAAATTGGGTTACCTGGGCCTCACGGATTCTGTATTAAGCTTGCTACTTGCTCCAATAAAATCCGAAACTAGAAACCAGCGATGTATGTGACAGCGCTTGCCACTGACACTTACTTTGGATGATATTAGTACTTGCCTGCTAACTGCTGTACAATGCTGAACAGAACATGCGAAAATACAATAAAATATATGCGAGATACAAGCAAAACATATATTACATATGTCAAATATGAAAATAACTAAAGTTGCCCCATGAGACTAAAAAACAAAATAAGGGTCCTGGAGAACAAGGCCTCCTATTGTTATACCGGCGTTTGGCCGTAATTGAAAATGTAGCTTTTCGATATTAAAGTTCCTATATTACACAGCGAACTAATTTCCCGCGTTGCGTATTGCAATCGACATGATCAAATACCTCGGCCTGAATGCTAACTCAAGCTGCAAGAAGATTCAGTCTCCCCGCTTACGAGCTGGGTGTACAACATGATAAAAAATCCCCGATACATTGTCAGCGGTCTGGCGAGCGCCGTTCAGCTGCAAGTTGAATCACGCTTACAATTGCGTCTAAAGAAATGAAGAGGGGTGGACTCGCCAAAATAAAGATCGTAAATAAAATGGGACTCGGCAGGAGTTTCACGAAGGGAAATAACTTAACAATAAACGCATATTAAACCCTGTACCTATGGTATTCGACTCTGGGGATGTGCAAAACAGAGTCAAATTTAAAAAAAAGATCTTCCAAAGTAAATTTTTCCTAAACATCGTGTGTCCTCCATGATACTATTGGAATGACCATATACACAGAGATCTAAAAATCTCAACAATTAAAGATTAGATCAAGAGATTTGCAATAAAGGACCAGGTAGGACGCCAATGGGAATTGCGATATGCTGAGGTTCTTGGGCAATTCTGATCTGAGAAGCAGACTTAAAAGAAATGTTTGGCCTTATATAGTGCCCAAGTGTGTACAGTGTCAAACCAGAGAATAGTACTTCGATAAAAACCTAGTTTTAAGAATTCATAGTAAAATTGTATGTATAACAATAATATTTAAAAACCTTTATTCTTATATATATTTCTAAAAGTCCTTACTGACTTACTCATCAACGCCCAGCCCAAACCCTTGGACCTAAAAAGCTGAAATTTTGCACAGAGGTTCCCTTTATGATGTATACAAGGAATAAGGAAGGATATTTCGAAATTCAACCCCTAAGGGGTAAAATTGGGGTTCCAATTTTGTATAGAGAAATAATATTAAATAGACATTTCGACTTGAAACTTCGTAGGAGTACTCATAAAAACAAATAAGCAAACACGTATTTCGTGATTTTCCGAAAATCAACCCCTTAGGGGGTGAAATGGGGTAAGTAAGCCTAAAAATCGATATGGGTGTCGTTATTGAGGTTTTTTGGGACGTAGATTGCGAAAATTACATTTATTTTTAAGTCCAAGACGGTGAACATGACATAAGGGAAGAAACGGGACGGGACGGGACTAGACTGAACGGAACGGGACGGACTGGACGGGACGGGACTGAGCCGGACGGGACTGGACGGGAAGGGAAGGGACGGAACAGGACGGGACGGGATGGGGCAAAGCGGTACGGGGCGGGGCGGGACGGGTCGGGGCGGGGCGGGACGGACGGGACGGAAAGGGAAGGAAAAGGATGGGATGGAAGGGGAGGGGATGGAATGGAAAGGGAGGGGCGGAACGGGACGGGAAGGGACGGGACTGGACGGGAGGGAAAGGGGCGGGACGGGACGGGATGATACGAAAAGGAAAGGGAAGGAATGGGATGGAAGGGGAAGGGACGGGACGGGACGGGAAGGGACGGGACTGGACGGGACGGGACTGAACAGGAAGGGACTGGACGGAAAAGGAAGGGACGGGACGAAAAGGAACGAGACGGGACGGGGACTGAAAGGGAAGAGAAGGGAAGGAATGGGATGGAAGGGGAAGGGACGGGACGGGACGGGAAGGGACGGGACTGGACGGGACGGGACTGAACAGGAAGGGACTGGACGGAAAAGGAAGGGACGGGACGAAAAGGAACGAGACGGGACGGGACTGAAAGGGAAGGGAAGGGAAGGAATGGGATGGAAGGGGAGAGGACGGGACGGGACGGGACGAGACGGGACGGGACGGGACGGGACGGAGACAGGGACGGGGACGGGGATAGGATGGGATGGGATGGGATGGGATGACAGAAAAATAATTAGTCATTATTTAATACACAAATAACGAACCTCGCGCGAACGAAGTCGCTGGTAAAAGCTAGTTGTCTATATTTGCAATAGCTCGAAATATCTATGTAAAATGGTAGAGTAAAAAGATTTTTTCTCCGATCGGAGTTTTTTAAATTATGCTAAATGGTTGGTAGTAGGATATTGGGCTATATGATGATAGTTTATTGGGAGATGCGGATTGGGAATCATAATGAGCTCTGCTATCTTTTAGATGGGTATGTATTTTAGACTTCCCTAGGTAACTTCTTAAGTACCTCTTCACTTATTGGATCATAGCCTGGGGCTTTGTTCGAGTTAATCTTGGTTTCAATTTCAACATTACTAGGTCTATATGCATTTTCACCTGTCCACATTTACGCCCTGGCAAATCGTGTTCAAAGTGGCTTTGCTTAGATTGGAAGGTCTGCTCTAGATGGGAAGCAAAAGCCTCTGCTTTTGTCTTGATTGGTCTTTGTAGTTTCCACCTGTGGATCTCATTGGCGAATTATGTATGAAAGATCGTTTCAATTTTTTGGTGACTGCGACAGGGATCGTCTGTTTCTTTGTCACCCGTTAGTTCTAGTCTAGTAAATCAAATATCTAGACTCATTTTTGAGTTTTTTAATCTCTTTTCAGTTCTTGTCTTCTGCCATTTTTTCGTAGCCTCCTTCTTTTGGTTACTAATTCCTTGATTTTCCTGGGTTAGTTATTCCGAGCTGTTAGTCTCTTTATCTTTGGGGTGATTTTCCAGGTTGGATCTATTTTACAAACATTCTGAGGTAATGATTTAGTTGATCTTCAGTTTTTAACAGCACATTTAGTTGTGCATACATGATTGGTCAGGACTTTTAGAATCTTCCCTTTTTACTGCTTTAAACAAAATATCTAGTCTATTGACAAGATTCTATAATGAAAGCAAGAAGGAAACGCAGCAGAAAATGTTTATTAAAATACAGTCAAATTAGCTTCTTCTGCAGCCGTAAAATTTTATGATGACCGATCTTCAAAAATAAGCTATAATTCACATTAGCATTAGTTTCATTTTGTAATAACGAAGCCTTCAAAAATTTACAGAAACATAATTATGCTTTCATTTTCAATTTTACCATCCTTTGTACTTACAAGGACCAACCAAGAAACTAAAATTATTTAAAACCATTTTTCAGTAAAATGCTAAAAAACCATTACTTTAAATTATAATAATTATTGTTAAATTATAGTTTTGCCTTCAGTCATCCTCATAAAGTCTTCTAAGTGAACGACCTAATAAATTCAAAATAAACTTAAGTGCTGTGCAATTACGTTTTTGTAGTGGTTATACTGTTTTTCTTTAACATTTAATTACAACCAAGTGGTTTTTATGCTTAAAATTAAGAGCTGGTTTTTATTAACACAGTGGTTCTTGCTATAGTTTTTGCACCAGACAAATTTGAATATTTAATTTTAAAACTAGCTGAATGCTGTACAGGCAGTTGTCGATTCTTGGAACGAAACCTAAATGTTCTAACACAAAAAGACGGTAAAGAATGCAAATCTGGTTTAGAATTATAACACAGCAGAATTTTTCAACCGAATTTATTATAAAACTAGAAGAATGAAGTGTAAAATTCTTTTAGTCGTGCAGACAGTTCATTTACACTTTATATAATTATACTTTTCTCCGAAGTACTTGAGTTTCCCCTTACTCTTAATAACCACAAGCTTTATTTTCTCAAGCTGCGGTCATTACATAATCCTAACGCCCAGATCACGATTTATAGGTTTCGTTCACGTGCCGCTTGTGTTATTATATAATACTGTTTTGTCTGATTTTTTGCTACGATTTGTCTGTGTGTGGAAAGTTTGAAGGTCAGCGCCGCCAGGTAATGGTCTTAGCCAAATTTATTCTGACGTTTTGTCATTTATACACTACGTGCTCGTATCAGCGGTTTTTAATGGCTGCGTCACTATATTGAGAAGAGACATAAAATGGAACGAATTGTATTAGTCATACAAGGATTTTTCCATTCATTATGTGATACAATTTTTAAATCAACTAGCGTGATGTAGGAAGTACACTCGTTATAAATGTTAATTGGTGCAAATTGCAGGTTCAATTGTTTAGGATGACTCAGATATATTAATTTGCATCGTGATTATTAATATTCTTGTTTAAAGGATAACAAAAGATGTATATCACAATCTTTCGTGTAGAATTAGAAATAAATAAAGAATACGACTCGTTAAATTAAGGGGGATGTGCTTAATAATATATGTATTCGAGAAAATAATGAATAAAAAATTGGTTCTATATAACGAATTCTGTAAAATGCACTAAATTAGGTAATGCAGCTGCAATACAAATTACGCTATTTGTTTGGACATTCTAACGTGAAAGGCGCCCTTTTAAAACATGTATCCGTTAATAGTTTATAAACTGTTAATTAATTTTTACTGTAATAATAAATAAATAGATTAGATGCTTTTCTGTAAATTTTGATATACGAGGAGCGTTCAAATATGAATTATAATTTGAATTGCGCGCCAAAAGACAATGACATGCACAGAAATTGTATACATTAATTAATGCTCTGGAACAAGTCCTAACTTCATTCAGTCGTTAAGTCGTAACAATTCATTTTCGTTCAATTGGCAAGTATGAGTGAAGTGGGAGTACATTCAAGCGTGGAACAAGGCATTAGTAGTAAATTTCTTATCAACGAAGATATCAAACGATAAGAAATTTGTTTAAGAGTTAAAAGACAGTTTGATGCGCAGTCACTATCAGACATAAGCGTTTACAAAGGGAGTAAAGCATTTAAAGATGGCTGCAAAGGTGCCGAGAATAAACCGCATTCTTGCCGTCCAAAAACATTGACAACAGACGAGAATGCTGACAAAGTAAAATGCACTTATTTGAAACGATCGTCGATTTACAGTGAAGGATATTCCTTCTGCATTAAATATCAGTAGAGGTAACCAACCTAATGTTACAGTTTTACTGTTACTGCATTATTGTATAAAATTCTGCTAGTGTCTCAGACTCTTTCAAAATTATGAAAATATTAAGTGTCCCACTTTGTTTGTCTTTCAGTGTACTATCCAAGAGTAATATTAAAATAGGCGAAATAGAAACTTATTTTAACCTTTTTCACAAAATACCTAAGTTGAAATTATCAAGTTCTTGTGCAGCACATATAAAACATTAACTACTTTCAAAAATGAGCAGTGATTTTTCCAATTTATATATATATATATACAGGGTGTTTGTAGATCGCTAGACAGCTCGTAACTTCTTTAATAATAGAGATGTTGTTTTAAATGCCAGCATACAACCTACAAATTGACTTAAACGAATTTAAGCCACGGCCTCCTATTTTCACGTAGTGATACACAACTTTGGTTTTTTAAATAGAACACACTGTATATTTTTAGATATTTGAAATCAGCACTGAACATGCTTTATGATAGAATTCTTAAATTTAAATTTTGGAACTTATTATTTTTTTAAATTTCAAAATTGTTTTAGCCGAAGTAATTCATAAATTACCCAAAATCACTAACAATCAAACAAGAAATGCAAAACAAACCCCACTTGGCTCTAAAAATGTCTCATAACCGGATTATAACGTCAAAGGTACTAAACAATTGAAAACTATGTTTTTTTAAATGAAACAAATATAAGGTACCCCCCACCCAAGAAAAGCGACCTTCCGTGCTTTCCAAGAATACTTCGACACTCAGCATCACTCTGGCTAAAACAATGAAATGTTATGAACCAGTTATTTATCAAAAAAAAAACCAAAAAAAATTTTTTTTGCCGACGACCATACCTCAAAAGTTGATGTTGCCTTCATTTTCGGAGGACCTATCGTATTAAAACGATCCAAGACTTCAGGAAGGTTCCTGGCGACCGGAATCGTGTACACATACGAACATACATACACCGCACAGCACGGTTAGGCAACCCCCAATACAGGAGAGGGATCTAGTGGGCTGGGGTCTTCACCAAAAGATCCGCACAGCCGAGACGGAGATTTGGTATAGTGGGTTCATTAGTCGGTTGGCACGAATTTTAGAGATATTTGACTCAGAGTGGTTTTCGATATGAGGGAATTTCAATACTTCGTACACTTCGTACACTTCGTGTCGAAGTAATATGAGTTTCATTAAACAGTTGAAAACTATAATAAAAGGGCTTTCCAACGGTGTACTATATTCGCCGTTTCGTTTAGAAGTAGCTTTTAAAAATCAAAATTAGGTAAAACGATTTTAAAATAAACTGCTCAACTACAGGTCTAAAGAGTAGCTTCAGAATGTGTAGTTCAAAACGTGACCACCGAACTTCTGTAGATGGCGCCAAGTGGACAAGCCGCCACTGTGCTACAATGCTTGGAAATTTTGCAAAGTGGAAAATCGCCACTTTCGCCAAAACCAAATAGCGCATGAAGGTGCTCGGGACCTTAGCAACAACTTTGCCCCCTTTCAAAATTTCGATATCTGTAGCCGTTCGAAAGTTACAGGCGATCCAGACGGACGGACGGACGGACGGACGGACGGACAAAACGTTCGCATAAGTACGCTGAAGCTACTAATAAATGTTATTGTTAATAAAACTCATATTATTCCATTTAAAAAAACATAGTTTTCAATTGTTTTATTACGTTTGGTGCTATAATTCGGTAATGGGAAATTTTTAGAACAAAGTGGAGTTTGCTTTGCATTTCTTGTTTAATTGTTAATGATTTTGCATAATTAATGGCTTATTTTGGCTAAACACTTTTTTTCATTTTTAAAAATAACAACGTTCTAAATTTAAATTTAGGAATGCTATCATAAAGCACCTTTAGCGCTGATTGCTAATCTCTAAAAATATACAGGGTGTTCCATTTAAAAAACTAAAGTCGTGTATCACTGCGCAAAAATAGGAGGCCGTGGCTTAAATTGATTTACGCCAATTTGTAGATTGTGTACTGGCATTTAAAACAAAAACAAGTTTTTTTTATATCTCTATGACTAATGAAGTTATGAGCTGTCTAGCGATCCACAAACACCCTGTATATATACAGAGTGCTTCAAAATTGCACGCCCTTATTCAAGGGACCTGTTCTCTACGCCAAAATAAACAAAAAAAATTCTATAAACAGTGTCATGAAATTGCGTAGCAAGGAAGCTACAGCCTTGAGAAGGTTAACAGAAGAACAAGGATTTTATTTAATTAAAATAACATAGATGACGCAAATTTGATGTAATCTGGCATACTTGCACGGTTATTTATAATTAGAAAAAAAATTATATGCGATTTAAAAGGTGTATTTTATGAAATGGTAAGGGGTGTTCGTCATAAATATTTACAGTTAAAATTTAGTCAGATTTCATATTGTAGTTAGATATTTGAATGATATTGGCTGGGTATGTCATGATATGTTCCAAAGCGCAAACAGATACATTCTTAGATTCTGGAGTACCATCATTAGTTATAATAATTACCATAGTCTTTAAATGTTGTAGCACTACGACCAACAGTTGAATAAGCAATATGATCACTAATATGATCTCTTCAACCATTAGCGTCCTTTGGAAGCCTAACATCGGTACTCTCATCAACGTCTTGGTATAAAAATGCTTAAGTACAGCGTATTTTAAATAATTCGTACTGTAATGGATCGAGTCGCTTATGTTCATGTTGTGAAGGCGACGATCAAACAAATTTGTAATATTATATTATGTTATTTGGAGCAAAAGTTATACTTTATGTGGCGTGATTGGACAGTTTATCTGCCGAGCTTGCGAGACTGATAAGTACAGCCGAGCCACATAAAGATAATTTTCTCCGAATAACATATAGGTAGTATTTTTTCTTCAAAGATTTATAACAAATTATTTACAATGTTGTTAACAAAATCCGAAAAAACTACTTTATCTCGTCAACGGAGATAATAACTTTATCTGCCGCTGCCTACTTAGATACCATGGAAATGAAGTGACAGTTTAGCATCATCAATCAAGCAGTATAATTTCACATTTTCTGACGTTTGAAGAAAAACAAGTTTATTATATTGGTTCCTAAAACAAGACTTGTTTTCTTTGATCTCTATATTTATACATATATTGTAAGATATAACCACCAATGTCACTGGAAGACATTGCCGGGACAGTCAGTTTTATTCGGCTGTTCCCGCCTACTTTTTAGATTAACAAAGCTTCCACGCTTCCATGTGTTTATTTGTTTGTTGCTTATTATTTTATTACTTTTTCATGCATACGCTTTACGTTTTCTCTCTCTTTTCAGCTTTCATCTGTGAAGTAGAAGGAGACGCTCGATCAACGACCCAGACTCGTGTAACCAGTCTCATTGTATGTGTAGTGTTGTGTTATTCGTTATTCATTATTTATCGTTACTTTTTATTATTGTTATTATTGTCGTTTATTGTTATTATTTTTCAAAGATAGTTGAAAAGATCCAGAAGGTTTTGTAGCTAAATATAGTCCTGCTACTTTTATACGAGATTGTATTAGTTTTTTACCTGGGATTCCTCCCTCCTTTTCTCTTTTGGGGGGGGGGGGGGGAGTAATGTAGTAAATCGAGGAGTAACCTATGGTCATGTTGTGAAGGCGACGATCAAACTAATTTATGAACAAGTTTATTTTATTGGTTATTGTTATTATTATTTGACCTCTATATTTAAGCATTATTGTAAGATGTAACCACCAACGGGTATCTTATCTAACAGTACTAATAAGTAAGCACTATAATTACAATGCGAACTAAAATCAGGATATCTAACGTAATTTATAAGAAATTTCTAATATTACAATGGCTTAAGAGATACACCGCAATGTAATGTTACGCGATAAAAAATCATTATTAGTTTGCCAGATAAAAAGTGAATCCTTGAATTATAATTTTTCACAGAATTCAATTGACTTATATACCTGGCGAATCAAATTTATTATCTTATTAAGAAACCAAAATGTTTACATCAAACAAAATAGCGCAAGAGAAGACAACCTACTAGAGAGTTTATTCGAACATTTTTAGATGGTTTCATGAAACTGAATTGGTGCAGTTAATTTTCAAAGTCTACTATATTATTTAACAGAAGAGCCTAACTAAATAAAATATGTAAATTGAACGTTGAATGTTTGCCGGCTACAAGAAATTATTATCTAATTCCATTTTAGTATCTAACTTATAGCCACAAGCGTATTTAAGTTTTCCTGGAACAATCTTTTCACAACGTGTCACATTAAACCTACGTTATAAAATTTATTACTAGAAAAATCCGCTTCGATTATTTTCTTGTTTCTAATTTTCTATATCATAGTAGATGATTCTGTAGTATACCCTCACGGTTGAAATAATTTTGAACATTTAATAAATTAGTTCGTAATATTAATGACGAAACTTCTTGAAATACCTTGCATTTTATCATGGACAATTTTGAGTATAAAAATAAAATAAATATTTAACAAATAGGGGAAAAATCACAAAATCAACGTTATCTCCATTGCAACAAACAATTGAACCAATTACGGTTTTACAAATAATACTGGATTCATAGGCTTAAAAGTGATTTCATGCGGACGTGTTTTTAAAGTTCCCCTGCATAATATAGCATAAAGTAATAACTGAAATGTTTACTGTAAATTAGGAAATATACTGACTGAAATCTGGGATGAATTTTATTTGTATATATCGCATGATTCTGTGATGATTCGTGAACTTTGTGTAGCTAATACAAAAGTAGTAAAGTAGTAAAATAAACGTTATTCTCATTGGTATTTGTCAGCAGAATCAAAGAAAAGAAAACAGAAGGTGTAATACAGTAATAAGGTGGAAAATCTAAAAAATGAAATCGATTATTTAACCTTCAGTATTCTACATAGTCCAGTGCATTTATCCGAAAATTAGAGAGCTGAAATTTGGTTTACACCTACCTTTCGCCGTTCCAAATAAGGGTTGAAAGGTCCCCAACGATCCGTTGTACGCATAACTTTTTACAGTGCTCAGAAAGTCAATTTTTCAGATTTTCAACTATATCTTCATTCCTATCGACTTTACGACTACGAAGGTGCAATAACAAAAGAAAGGTAACAAAATTCTCTATAAAAAAGTTTATTTACCTATAGTTTTTACATACAACCAACAGCTTTCACGGAAATTCGGTAGGACGGTCATGAGTTTAGGAAATATTATTGTTCTGCTCCATACTTCAGCGTTTTAAAGTTAAACAATACACAGAAAGTGAAATATATTTTTCCAAATCATTTTGAATGAGATGACATTAGGCGCCGATGAAAATAAGTTAATAGAGCTCTGTCTGAAGAATCTGGACGAAGCATCGCTATCTTTTGGAGATGTTGAACAGTCAAATAATGTTGGAGAGTTGAAAAAGAGATTTGACGATAAAATTTCTGAGTTACAAAATAAAAGTCCTACTGCGAAACTATGGGCATAATATTTCGTAATGGTTACTGTTGCAAAGAAATTTATAAGAGCAGAAAGAATGGGAAATTGGAAGATGCATTTAACTGCTGTAAAAAAATGCTACCATATTTTCAAGCAGCAGCAAATTTTCTTTATGCAAAATCGGCCCATTTGTATCAAGAGATCCAAAAAAAAAACTGTTCTTCAGCAGGCTGTGGAATGAAAAGTCACGTCTTTACTTGTGTCAGATAATAATTAGTTGTCACTTTCTATACCAATCTGTCAGATTGTTAAAAGATTTCTGCTCCTAAAAATGACGTTTCATTATTATTTAACTAGTGAATCACCCGAGTTACTCTTCGGTTCGCAAATTCAGGAGAGATTCATTAATATAAATTTAAAAAAAAGATGGACTGGCCAGATATCGTACCCGCGCCGCCCGCGTGGTAGGCGAACATTCTACCACCGAGCTACGGAACTTTGTTGAACGACGCGCTGCTGTAGTGCTATATAATGAATCACCTGAGCTACGCTTAGTTTGCTAATTAAACAATCTAATTAAAACCTTTTTTGAAAATAAAAACCGGCCTACGATCTAAGTCTAACAATTAGCAACATTTTAAGCCATCATACAGCTTAATCGGTCCAGTATCATCGGAGGAGCTAGTGACCAAAGATACAAAGAGACCAACGATTTTATGTAGTGGATTCCAGCTGACACAAGTAAAGACGTAAATTTTCATTCCACAGCCTGCTGAGGAACAGTTTTTTTTTATCTCTCGATATATTCAGGACATGGAGGGATTAGAAACTTCGATGGAACATGAAGCTTTTAAAAAAATCACTGGCAACTTTTTCTCCATAAAATGGTCGAATAAATATTTTTGTGGGACATGGAGCTATATGATAACCGAGCAGCCTCTAATGAGGTCGTCAAAATCAAAAGGGGGATTTACGCGTAGAAGAAGCACGAAGCAAAGCGTCTTGAATAAATGGACAGTTGGACTATTGACTACAAGCAATGTTTCCGAATAACTTGAGAAGTATTGTAGACTTTCCTTTGATTCGGGAGAGCAGCATGTCGACGCTAGAGATTCTCATGTGAGTAGAGACAATGCAGACGTGAAGAAACTGTCGGGATGGTTCCAAACGCATAATTCGTTTGCAAGCGTCCAAAAAATTATGTTTATCGCAACAGGGATAACTGTTATAATGCGCATGATATAGGTGCTACTACAATGGCAAGAAAAAATGGTATGAATTTTAAGGACATCAAATTTTCACGCTCTGATAGAGTACTTCCACTGCTGACACTCAACAGTAACATTAAAGTTTTCAGTACTACTGTCGCTACTGATTCATTATTGCTATTTCAAAGGATCAGTATTATGAAAAGATCCAACGATGAACTTGTGATTATCTCCAATACGAATTGGCTCCGTATCCTATGCCATTATTCGACGAAGTGAGAATGCGCAAGACCAAAAAGGCATCGTTCTTTGACAGCTTTAAACTACCAGCACTTTTATTTCATCTCGCAAATGCCACTTATGTGATCGATGGAGGATTTCTATTGCATCGCGCTGTGTGGCATCAAACTGACACATATTTACTATGACCATACAAATTTTGGTGAAAACGCGGTAGATTGTTTTTGATGGGTATAACAACAGCAAAAACAATGTGAAAGCTACGGAACAACTTCGCCGATCTTCAAAAACGTAATCTGCTAACGTATTTTTGACGAGACAATGAATGTAACAGTCAGCCAGGAAACGTTTCGTTCTAACAACAACAACAAACGCAAATTGATTTTGATGCTGTCATAGAAATTCAAAGCCAGAAATTTCCTCGAGCAGGCTGAGGGTGATGATGACGTTCTCATTATTGAAACAGCACTAAAACATTCATTTACAAATACAACCGTTGTTGTGGAAGATATTGATCTTTTGGTTATTTTAACTGCTCGAACACCTGTTGAGAAAGATTTTTTTTCAAACCGGGCAACGGAGCAGTCCAACAAAAAACTTTCTCGTTCCGAAGTTTCTATGAAAATTAAGAGAACAAGGACATTATTTTATATTTACATGCATGCGTTGATTGTGATACAGCTGCTCTTTTCCATAAGGGAAAAACAGGAGCTCTGAAATTATTGCAAAAAGACAGGATTTACAGAATGCAGCTCAAGTTTTCAATAAAAGTTATGTTTCCACACATCAGTTGCTCATAATGGATTACTATTATATGGCGCTCCAGTTAAAGAAGATTCCATAAACAACTATCGTCATTTGTGCTTCGCTAAATCCGTAGGTAAAGACAAATCTGCAAGGTTAAGCCTATTACCACCTACAGCCAAAGCAGCTGAAGAGCATCTCTACCTAGTCTACTATCAAGTACAGACTTGGTTGGGTAATAAATTGAATCCCGAAGATTGGGGATGGCTATTGAAGGGCAACTTATTGCACGCAAAAAAACATCAGCACCTCCTGCTCCGGACTGTCTTCTAAAAATGAGTTTTTGTAGTAATTGCACGAAAGGCTGCGTACCATTATGTGGCTGTCGAAAATTGGGACTCGTCTGCACACCAATTTGGGGTCATTATCACGGACAATCTTGTTTGAACGCTGCACCAGTGGAGGATTCCCAGCTAACTGAAATCGAAAGCGACCAGAACATTGACGATCCAGAGATCGATTCTATGTATGCCTTTGAGCAAGGGTCTTTGCTCCCATCAATTGAACATAAAAATGAGGAAAATGAAAGGGAAAAAATAATAGAAATTGAAGAAGAAATGGAAGAAGAGGATAAGGAAGAAGAAGAGAAGGAAAAAGAGAAAGAAGTGAGAAAAGGATATTTTTTTAAATTGTTCTCTGAATGTCATTTTTTGGCAGTTGTCTATTATGATATATATAGATCATTTTTTTTAATTGTAATAAGAATTAATACAAACATTTTTTTAAATAAATTGAAGGATTTTTTTCGATAAAAATTTCTGATCTTTTTTACGTATGAATATTTATTTAATATCTTTTCTGTTTCATGGAGTATGACTTACATTTTGTGTATTGTTTAACTTTAAAGCTCTGCAATATGGAGCAAAACATGAAATATTTCTTAAACTCACGATCTTCCTACCGAATTGCCGTGAAAAACGTTGCTTGTATGTGAAAACTATAGATTATCTTTTTTGTAGAGAATTTAGTTACCTTTCTTTTGTTATTGTACCTACGTAGTCGTAGAGTCCACAGAAACGAAGATATAGTTGGAAAACCGAAAAATCAACTTTCTGAACACTGTAAAAAGGTATGCGTACAACGGATCGTTGGGGACTTCTTAAATCTTATTTGGAATGACGAAAGGCAGGTGTAAACCACATTTTAGCTCTCTAGGATTTTTTACGAGGTCACACCCTAGATGCACTGGACTAACAAGGCCGAGTCAAATTTTAATTGAACGATATTATACAAGTTACATTAAACAGGCAGAACTAAATATTTCTAGAAATTTACTAAAAAGAAAACGAGCATATCTAATATTCCAACTATGGTAAAGTGTAATAATCAGAAGGCATCTGATGGTAAATCAATCAATCAGTCAATAATAGTTGTGCAAGAAAATTAATAAATTATTCTTCATCGATTACGTTTATTAGATATTAGCAAAAGTCTTGGTCCAGATGGAATACCGGCATTAAACATTTTCTACACAAAATTAGGAGTCCCTTAAGGTTCTCACTTAGGTCTATACGTATATACGTAAATTGTATTGTTATATGCAAGAGGATGTAAAAAACTTAAAAGCGTTAACAGCATTGAAAATTGATATAAACTGCAGTCAGATCTTTAGCGTTTACTAGTGTAAAAGTAATCATTATTTTTCCCATTTTGTTGCAGAAAGTACTCACTTTCCGCACGCATTTGCGTGCAGAAAATAACCACTGTCTGCACTATTGTGGCAACACGTTCTGCACTCTAACGTAAACACCTTCAGCACCCTAATGACAATTAAAAAATTAAATTTCTTCTGGAATGCAGAGCCATTGTAGGGAAAATAGTATGTAACATATGTGTGAAAAGGCATTGGAACACTTATATGAATGGAAACTCGTTAGCACTCGTGTTCCATCTTTCACCTGCGTTTTCCAATGGCAAAACTCGAGTGTAAAAATCAAAACATCAAACCTTGAGTGTACGATCTCCAATTGCTTTTACACAATAATTATAGGTATTACTAAATTACACTAAAATCAAAATAAGGACAAAATGCAATGACGTTATGCAAAAGATTGTTGCTAATCAAATAAACGATTCTTTGTTTAAAACACACGCTGAGATATTTGCACTCCAATAAACATCTCACTATTAAGTTACAGTTGAATACCTGCGTTTATAAAGAAGTTGCCTTAATAGGAGATGCCTTACAAAAGAAACTGATGCGAGATTTCGCTTTGAGCCGTTGTAGACGCTCTGAAAACACGATGTTAGTTAAACAAATGCCCTGGGTTTACTATTGGCTAACTGATAAATCCGCTTAAGCGATAGCCAGAAAACCACACATGTGCTTCATTTTCATTGACGGGAAGATTTGACGAAGTTTAAAATACAGAATTAATCCGTAAACTACCGCCTCTTCCCACAGTAGCTTCTACACATTACTTCAACAAACCGGATCATTTATTCACAACCTCATTCTACTGGTTCAAATTATGAAGTCCGGTACTGTCATCAGCATTGCCACATTTCAGCACTACAATTCTCGGTAGCTAATAATGTTTCGAGCACTCAACTGGCACTGCACTTGGCATTCAAATTAACTTAAAATTTACTTTAGCTCATAGCACAACAAAAAGTTGGGGATTTTTCTACCAAGCGCTGGTACAAAAGGGAAGTCAATTTGCAGTAAAACTAGGTGAAAAGCCACGAGTTCCCTCGCGTCAATTATTCGAGCGTCTCAGCCTAGTTCACTCTAACGACCACGGGCGCTTTCTCACATTCGCAGTATCGAGATTGTAACTGCCTGGCGACTGCCGTAATATTGCGCAACGCAAAAGCGAAAATACGTGGGCGTAGTGGAGCTTAGCTCACGCGAAATTTTTGCATCAAGAACAGATTTTCGCGATCCGCTAGGACAATGGACTACTGTATTATGTTTAAAATTAGCTCCTTTGAAGGCAATACACCGAACGCGGCCGCTGACTATGCTTGTGGATATATAAAAGCGTGCAGAACCGAGCTGACCCCAAACGTTCAGCGACGAATGCGCTTGACTAGAGAGAAGAAATGATTTAACAAATTTATTTCTTATGAACTCGGATGTTAAATTATTTATATAATAATAATGTATTTCTTTCATCACTTGTCGGTGAAATTTTTTCTCTACCCTCGTACTTACAGCTCCTCTTCAAGTAATTCAGATGAACGTGTGATAGCGGCTCGTGTCAGCTGATCTTTTCAACCAAACCAGAAAAGCGTCTCACTACAAAATGTCGCCAAGAAGTTCAGGATAGCAGAGACTTGTCTTCAGAATAATACGTCTTAGTTGTCCTTTTGAACGCCTATCAGGAACTATTTTTCCTATGTAACCGTTGTAACCGTTGCAGTTGATCGATACGCTTATTATGTTTTTTTAATTTCCATGTTCACCCTGAACTTGAATCGTTAATCTCGCCTTTCCTTGGTTTAGGAAGATTTTTTTAAGTATGTGTGTAATGCAACAAGCATATACAATAAATTCAGGTATTTATTTTAAACTGAATAAGTAGTTGATATAGTTACAAATAAACAACGAAATATTTTTTAATAGGTGAAAGACAGCTAGAGACTAAAGTGGATTTCAACTGTGTTTTGAATTGATTTAAATATTCAATTAATTGAGTAATAGCTTCGTTATAAAATCTTGTATTGAGAATACAAATGGTATATTGAAATTGGCGAATATCCTATGTAATATCTATTCAGATAATATTCAGAATATTTTGATTAAATAATATAAAATCAGTGCACTACCAGATTTGGATGTTTTTTGTGCGATATTTGCTGTAGCTATTATGAGTTAAAATGGGGAGTTCATATTTCAAGTTCCAATACATACGGAAGTTTGAGGAAGTCACTTCAATGCTGATAGGATGCAGCAAGAGGATAACGTTCAATACGGTTTGAATTTGAAAGTTAAGAGTTCAATCATTCATCAGAAAGTCAGTGACATTTGTTAATGTTTAATATTGACATATAATAGAGTACTTTGACTTGGACATAAAATCAGCGTACATAAATCAAACAAATAGAGACACTCACTGTCGGTTCCTTTGATGTCAAAATACCGATTTGGATAACCTTGAACTGCTCCTGGAGGGGTACTTTCCGATATTACCAACAGATTGCCCCGCTACTTTATCACATATACAGTACCTTTATATAGCCAGTGGCGACAATGGGGTGTCCTATTTTTGATTGGCTCCCTAGATCACGTGGTTTTAGCCGCCATGTTTATGCTAAATCACCTGTGATTCGTGTTATACTTTTGGCAGTACTGAAGTGTATTGTCAGTCTATGTCAAATTCGAGGTTAGCAGGTTCGGTTTTGCGTCAGTTTTGATACAAACTGACGCAAATCTTAACCTGCAAATCTCAAATGTTTTCAGTACTGCCAAACGTAAAACACGTATCACAGTCGACTCTGATCACGGATTTAAATAAACACCCGTTAGAAATTTGCATAAATATGGCGGCGGGGGTGTGGCTTAGTTGTATTGTCGCCACTGTCTATATAAAGGCACTGTAATCACATATTATTGGTAGCAGAGCCAGTAATTGGGTTCTGATTGGTATATTATATTTTGTAGGTAATTTAAGGTTATCCAAATTTTGTATACAATGTTTATGAATCCTTAACGTATTTTGGCTTAAAAGTTAATTTTGCAAGGGTGTTAACAAACATTTAATATGCCATTACTTTGATTTTATTTTTTATTTTAAGATATGCGAATGCCATGTCAATTTATTTAAATAGAAGTAGCAGATTTTCTTACAGGATGAGTAGATTATTATATTGCTTTAAATCAATGTAAGTATTGAGTTGTACTTAATGATATATGTCTCAGTGAGATTTGAGAAATATTGTATTGTGTAAAGTATAGGCTATCTATTTCGCTAAGTAAAAATAAATATTTATTTGAGTTACTGTCATTTGACGTAAGTCTCAAATAGTTATGTTAAAGGCAAGATTCATATTGTTAGCTGAGCTATTATGAACAATTTATTTTAAATATAGTTTACAAAAGTTTAAACTATATATGGTAAATATATGTAAGAAATGTATATCACAAGTGCTTGCTTATCTGAGAAATTACTACACTTGCCTAGAACTGTATAAGGTCGTCGAATTTTTAATACCAGCTAATAATATTTCTATTATCGGAGCTGTCAGTCAGGTAAACAAATAAAACCCGCGATTGTTTATCAATTTTTATATTATGTTGGTATATCAAAGTTGTATATCTTGGGTTGGCAACAGTAAAATAGGAAGTCATCATCATCATCACTGGTGCTACAGCCCGGTAAGGGCTTCGACCTTCTCAATCAAAGGAAGTGCCCTTGGCCGACAGAAATTGGCCTAATTGTATATTATTTAACGAAAGCCAATCAGCGAAATTAAAAATGTTTTACTCCTAAATCCCAACAAACTAATTTACATAAGGAGTTAGCTTGTGTCAAACGAATCATTTTGATATCTCACTTGAAGTCATTCCGACAATGTTCAGATATATTCGTTAATATTTCAAATTCTCTTAAAATTCCACTAATTTACTTTATAACAGAATTAAACACTGTCCATTTTCTTGCTAAGGGTACAATAAACATTGGAAGCCAATTAATAGAAATACATTTATTTCAAAGTGTGGCAGATGTAAAAACTTTTCAGTTTACAATTCTTGCCCGAAAGTCACTTACTAGGCTTTCAATAATCTGAAATTTGGCTTCTACACCTCAAATTACCTATCCATAATCCATGCACTTTTTATAACTTACAAAAGAATTATAACATACAGTGTAACATATAGTATCATGATTAAACTCATAGCTAAGTCATGGAACATCAAATATGCATTACGGAATACAGCCCGATCCGATGTAATATGATTGAATAATCTCTAATTATAAATCGTCCTACGAATGATGTGATATGTGAGATATGTGAAACAAAATTTTATTATTTAAGGTATTCTGAATGTGACAATCTGACCAAAACTAACATATTATAATTTGGTTAAACTATGTATCTTAACAATTTCAGTGGCTGATCCGTGTTCTCAGATAGCCTCATTTTCACATCTCTTGTTCTTTTCTGTAGACTTCCATTGAAATCGTAATTTAACATACAAGTTGCAAAGGTGTTTACAACCCACGTATTTTGATTGATTTGAGTATAAACATATTTGGCCAAACCACTCATAAGTGTTCAAAAACCAAGAAGCGAATCTCTCGGAAAACGCAAAACATACAGCCAGTCTTATAAAGACCACTATTCTAAGGTTAACTTTAATTCTTTGTTAAAATAAACAATAGCGCATCAAAATGTATTTACTCATGAATAAAATGTCATAAACACTAACGTTTTCATGCGCTTTTGTTTACTTTAACAACGAATTAAAGTTAACCTCAGATTAGTGGTCTTTATAAGACCGGCCGTAAGATTGTTTGCTTTTAAAATTTTAGCTTGAAAAGTCAGAGAGTAAAAGTTGCTGTGAGCCTGTTTGTGTATCTAACTGTTCTGGATACTTACAGCATAGAGCCCTTATTAAAACAACAATTGTGCTTTTCATGCGTACGGAAGTCATTATAATTCTATAAAATCAATCGCAGCATGCTTATGTAGACCTCTATCCACAGCAGTATTTAAAATGGGATGTTGGCATACATACCATTTGGGTGAAAAATACAGTTGGAGTTGCTTATCATATTAAAGTTTCATTAATTGCTATTTTTAAAATTGTCAACCAAAAACTAGTTGTCTACAAAACAATAGTTTTGGAATTTCTCATCAATAACATTTGGCATTTGAATTATTTATAAATTGCAAGGTTAGATGTTGTTTACTTTCTTATTTTGTTTTCAGTTATACTACACAAAAAATCATTTAAAATGCATGTATTCAGAAAAGGAATGAGGAAGACTAGAAAAAGAGATAGAAACAGATGTCATATAGGTACTTTTACATCAAAATAATATTTGTATAGATTTCCTCTTTTGTAAAACTGGAAACTAATAGAAGACACTAAATAATAATCAGCCTACATACACGATAAAAGTGTCTAACACGTTGTCGTATATACTTCTTGCAGTTAGAATTATGGATCAAATTATTTTCATTGAAAACTAAGTATACCGTACTCAGAGTTTACTGTACTGTACCGTACCCTATGTATCATACGTCAGAATTTCAGTTCACAACTTAATAAGGCTGTGTATAATACTCCGAAAATGTTGAGACAATAATTATGCGTGCCGGTCTGTCGGTTCTCATTTAATCAAAAGAATATTTATGACTTATTATTGATCCCAGAAGTACCTGCTTGCGATGTTAACTTTCAAAACATGGTTTTATATAGTTCTTAATTTGCGTATTTAAGCAAAGTCCAAGCGAGCTTGCTACAATACTTCCAGTTACAGAGTCCGCAAAAACAGTTCAAGATGATACGAGCTCTGGTAAGCAAACATTTTTGAATTATATCAAATAGCTTAATTGAACGTGTGGTTATGAAAATATTTGAATAAGGGCCGCTGTGCATTTTACAAAAAACAATGTTGCCATTTTTGCTTAAATAATTATAATTTTTGCCGAAATTCATTAATTCAAGCTTCAGATCAAGTAACGAACTACTCTTAGACATTGTTTTTCGCATCCGCCCTTTTCTAAAAATGTGATTACACTGTATTTAAATGCTGTAGACCTATTTTAACAACTTAAATTTTTAGTGCCTTTTTGTGGCGTTGGCTGCGGCCTTTGCCTTGGTTTCTGGAGGCTACGGAGGCGGCGGTAGTGGTGGTGGCGGATATGGAGGCGGCGGACACGACGGCGGCGGCCAAGGCGGCTTTGGCGGCGGCGGACATCAAGGAGGCGGAGGGTTTGGAAATGGAGGCGGCGGTGGTTTCGGCGGAGGTGGCGGCGGTGGTTTCGGCGGAGGTGACGGCGGATATGGAGGCGGCGGTGACGAGGGTTATGGAGGCGGCAGTGACGGCGGATATGGAGGCGGCGGTGACGGCGGATATGGAGGCGGCGGACACGGCGGCGGGGGCCAAGGCGGCTTTGGCGGCGGCGGACATCAAGGAGGCGGAGGGTTCGGAAATGGAGGCGGTGGTGGTTATGGCGGAGGCGGTGGTAAAGGGGGATACGGCCGCTGAAATATGCATAATTTAGTTCGAATAAAATAAATTGATGATAAGAGTACCGATTTTGGAAAGTAATGTAATTTTTAAATAAAATCTCTACATATTGTGGTTCGTTATTCATTATTTGATTGAATTAGTATTATTTTTTGTTCTACTGCATCGAATTTCGGCAGTGTTTAGCTGCCGAAAACTCCCACTTTTTTAGACTAGTACCTTTTACTTTTCGGCATTAATAACCATAGCAACAAAAACTAACAACCATTTCCATTGGTCGAAATCCAAATAGACACTCGCATTTTGCGGTATGATCATAGCCTTCTCAACCACCTTGATTAAACTGTCATTTTATAATTACAAAAAAGAACGCTTCTAAAGCAGTAGAATAAAAAGTACATAGTTCTCAATGTGCTACATAATTTCTCAAAATTTAATCAAATCTCTATTTTTACGATACTCGTCTAAAAGACGAAGAAAGTATTGTAATCGCGAAACAATCATATTCTCAAATGTGTTCAGATCTTCAGGTTTAAAGGTTCCTAAATGACGTCTACCTGTTGGTATAGCCTAAAAACGATTTGTTGGAGGAAGGTGCTGTTTTGCATGCAGACTATATGTTACCTGGTTCGACAACGAATCTACTTCCATTTAAATATATACACCTTAAAATAATAAAATGTCCATTTTTGTTCTCTCGAAAATGAACAAAATATAAATTAGCACATATGCCAGGCCAGATACAAAATGAATCTACAGCGATCCATGCGTGACGTGATGTAAGTTCCGTGTCAAGCTATCCACAGATTTTTTACTATTTACCTGCATTACGTTGTGTGCATTCTCATCCTGAAGAAACTATACAAATGCATTTCAAATTTAATGCTTGTAAAATTCGTAATAGCAGATGTTGCAGAATTAGCAAATAATTAGATGTGAATTTTACGTAAACAGCTGTAATAATTTACAAGTCAGCTCATTTTACAATTCTTTAAACGTAAGCTGCACACGTTGTATCGATGTTCCGAAAGCCTCGATATTTAACTTTCAAAGTTCGATGTTTCCACGTCGACTGGGAAATCTGTAAGGAAATACATGTTATCTACTTTAAAGCCATGCTACGAAATTGACTCACCCTTTAGTTATTGTTTGTTCTTATAAGTGTAATTGTAAGCTTCAACAATCCATTTTCGGAATATGTGCGATGCCTCTCAAGACAGAAATCACAAATACATTGTTAGCACTGCGGACAAAAATTAAGAAGAAGCCACTTGCCTTTAGAAAATGTATTAATAAAATTTCCTGTATGATCTCGTTTACAAACTGTTTATCAACAATTTCCAGCTTTTATTTTTCACCAACAAGTTTCCAGAGAAACGAAAAAAAATCCAAAATTTTCTAACAATAAGTGATAAGTCGTAGAAATTTCAATGAAATAAGTTTATGACGTTACAAATGTCTTTAAAGATGGAGAATTGGAAGGTCGCGAAATCGCGCCGTGATGGACCCCTTTTTGAAATTCGTAATTTATTCATCAAAAATAATAAATAATTTTATTTTTAAAGGCTTATACGCCTAGAAAAGATCTTTGCTTAACAGAAAAACAGGTAAAAACAAATCTATTATTTATTATTTTTATATTATTTATCATAATCGGCAAAGCAAGCAAGTGTACCATCATACTAACACCCAAACACAATTGTCAAAAAACACATGTTGTTATACATTTTTGGTAATATATAGGCCTTAGAAACTATAAAAAACATTTAAACACAAAAATAAAATATAAAAACATTAAAAAAAACAGATATAAACACCAAATTAAAGTATTACCTACTACCGTAGAACAATGTATGAGTTACTAAACAAATACTAACAATATTGGTAAATTATTTTTAAACTAAATGAGTAAGTCACCTGTGAACTTTTTGATCTTCTGTCAACTCCCGCACACTCTGTATGGCACCAGCTGAAGCACTATTGACAACGAATCCACATATCCCCTTTTCTGGAATTCGAATATAATTAGTCGCAGAAAATGCAGGCCACGTCGCTACTGTCGTCTTCTTCAAAATGTTCTTCTTCAATATCTTGTTCTTCATTTTCAATCCTAAAATTTTTCTTTGCTTTTTTAGCCGAGATTCGTTCTTTTTTCCCATTATTCCATAGTTTTAATTTTTTGTTCGCCTATGTCCGGAATATTATTCAAAATACCTAATTTATCTTTTTTTTTGTTCGTTTTCTGTTCGAGCTTATTTCAACCTGTGGTAGGGGAGATACGTTTTTTAATTAAAAACAGTTTTGTAACCATTCTGGTGTGATGGCCCCCTGTTCCAACATACCGGAATATCAGGGTGCCATCAAACCCGAACAAAAACCATTTCAAAATTTCCCGATAAAAATCTAAACCGCATTCATAGACCGTTATACCTGTGGCAGTAAATTATGTTAGAATCGTACTTTTGCTGGGAAAATAAACAATAGAGTTCATAGTTTTATTATTATCAAAAAATAAACTTAAAATATAGTAAGTAAAAGATTATAGGCATATTTTTTTCGACAAATACAAGTATTTATACCAAAAATAATCAGAAACACACGAAATATACAAAGTAGCAAGGGTGCCATCATAGCCGGGGTTCATCACGGCCGGATCTCCCCTATCGCTATCACCGATTTCTCGTCAATCGTTACAGTCTTGGCCACCGGTTTACAAATAATTGGCCCACCTTCCATTACTAACGTCTCCACTTTAGCTAGAATTTCAGACTTCTGTATTGTTGCAGGTCTTCCACTTCTTCTATCGCATTTGAGGCTTTCTCTGCTACATAATTCATATTCTTATATGGGTATTTCGCCACTGTGCAAATTAAAATATTAAATAACGAAAATATTAACAACGAACGTTGATAACGAGGGCAGATTGTCCCTCGAAACGTTCGTTGTTAATATTTTCGTTATTTAATATTTTAATTAAGAATATGAATTATGAATTCACGCCACAAAGAAGTTTCAGAGATTATCTTTCTCTGCTACACCTAAACTCATTTGACCGTCGACGAATGATCGATTCTGTTTCCCACCTTTCAGCTATTTCAGTAAAATGACATCCCCCTAGTCAAATAATAACTACTCGGAGTTTATTTTTCTCTATTTCCAGAAACTGCCACGACACACTACTAAATCGACTACAAGTTGAAAACATTTCCTTCTCTCGTATCTCAATATTTTCAGTTGATTCATAAAAGTATTCCATGGCTGTTATTTTATTTTATTTATTTTATCCTATTATGTTAGTATGACAATAACTCCTTAGCAACAAGTTGCTTTAAGATGCATTTAACAGCACTAGTGTTGTTAAGAAAAATAACATAACGATACTTAATTAGCACTTAATCACATGTTGACAGCACTGAGGTGTATTGTCAGTCTATGTCAAATTCGATGTTAGTAGGTTAGGTTTTGTTTGTTATTTGACACAAACTGACGCAAAACTTAACCTGAAAATCTCAAATTTAACATAACCTGACAGTGCTACCAACAATACATTATTGAGTTCTTTTCTTACTAGTGATACCACCACTCGCTGTTGTAAGTGTCATTAATAACCATTTTTTCTATTTTTTAAAAAGATTAGTATTTTAGGATAAAATAAACCGTGTTACGATATACGTAACGTTATCTGCTTTCTACGTTACTCGAGAATTTTAAAGAACTCGCTCCTAACGTCGCTCGTTTATTCAAACTATTCTCTCGTAATGTAAAAAGCTTGATAACGTTATTTGTATCGTAAATTACTATTATTAAAAAATATCATATTTTACAACTATTTCATCACAACTCAAGTTTGACTTTTACAATCGTAAAAATGTGTATTATGGTATTGTACCCGGAGGCAATTTTTTTTAAACGATCATTTTATGTATAAAAAGTAAATAAAAATAACAGGATTGGTTATGGTTTATTTATTAAAATTTTGATACTGGAGAAAATAAAAGTTAAATTGGCTTAGGTGGACAGGATTAACTATAATTTGGGAAGTGAATGTTAATAACTGCATTTAGATCAATACAAGGCTGTATCACATTTAAAAGAAATAGTTATCCTAACGTAATGTAATTAAGCTGAAGTGTAATGCAAAAAGACTTTAAAAAATGCTAAATAATGTTAATAATACGTGCTAAAATTAATATTGAATTACAAGCTGTTTAAAGAGGATAAGGTTAGTCACATATCACATGATGATAGTTGTATGGATGTGAGTACACTTTTATCAATATTTCCATATCAATCACATAAAGAATGTGCAATTGTAAATAAGAAATAAAACAGAAGGTAAGTAATATCAAGACTTTAAGCGTGAACTGAAAAGAATAATTAAAGTGTTTAAAAGTGCAGATGTGTCAAAATTGTTAGAAAAATTAAAATGGAATCCAATTTCGATGATTGTCAAACAATTTAAAATAATAAACAAGAGATAAGATCACCAACAAGTAAAATGTATATGTTGGTCCTGGATTACATATGTTAGCTTTATAAAATCTAGTAATCACGTTAAATGGCTTTTAACTGAATTAAGGGTTGCCAATGTAATGTCAGGAGATATAAGTTAATACATCCACCATAAGTAATAAAGGTGGTTCGGGGTTGAGTGCAAGTGGGAGCCATTGGTGGAGATTTCCTGCGAATGTATCTGGCAGAAGATGTGGTTGAGTAGGACGTTCGCTGGTTCTTCAATCATTGGAAGTCACTTTACGGGAAAGGAAAAGCCGTACAGCTAAATGTGGTGTTGTTGCAGCCATCCAGAGTCAGCAAGTAATCCTGAGTTTGGAATTCGCTGCGGTTTTTTGTTTCCAGCCTGCCTAATCCAACGGTGGAATTGGAAATAGCCCCTGGAAAAAATGATATCTGTGCGGTGTTGGTGTGGAGAACATAGGTACTTAAAAAAAACATTTTTTATCACATGCAAATTAATAAAGAAAAAGTGATAAGACTTACCTGTCGAATGCAGTCTTTCACGGCCGTTGTCCATAATGGTAGGTTCTTCCGGGTTATGCCGTGGTCGTCGATTTGAACTTGCTCATGCTGTCAGCTTCTTCAGAAGTTTTCCAAAGACTGATGCTGGTGCCTTTTGTTCCTGGTTATATACCGAGGAGTCGTTACCGTTGGCTGCTTATGTAGATCTCGTATGTTACACGGACTTACCTGATGAAACAGATTGTAGTTGGTTGTTTTATTCGGTATTAAATGAAGGGTTATTTTAAAGCATAAATACAGTTTTTCACAAAATAATGAAAGAATTTCAGTTAACCAACTTTGCTCAGAATTTAATGGCAATTTAATAAAATTATTATTTTACCCAAGTGTTAAAACCCAACCCTGATTTGAGTTATTCATGTTCTACGGAGCTAGACAATTGCAATAAAGATTTAACGATTAAACTAAAGGGCAAAATACTCGGATACATAATTAAATTTCTAAATAATATTTATACAAGCAATTTTTAAGTAGCTACAAAAACATAAATTAATATAAAAATAATACGGTTATTCATTGCAGTATGTTTCAGCAGTTAACAGCTTATAATACTATATACTTTTTTATATCTTGTATATTTATTGAATAAAAGTTGACTGCAGCTGGTCTCTATATGGAGTGTTACAGAAACTATTGCTTTAATTTTAACCAAAATTTAACGAGTCGTTCGCTGCCTTCATTTATTTCTAATTCTGTAGGGAAAGATTATGATAAACATCTGATTTTCTCAAGAAAAATGTCGTTGAACGAAAATCAAACCGAGCAAAAAGTTTATTAATGAGACAGGTATTTTACATATTATGTCAACAGCTATTTTCATGAAAAAATATTTCTCTAGGTTTTTTTGAACTTTAGGACACGTTTTCCAAAAAAATGTACGTAACAAAGTTACTCTATTTGTTGAGTTCTACTTTCGTAACACCTTTTTCAGCAACACATATTTCCTTGAAACTATTTAGACGTAATAAAATTGTTGTTAATGAAAACAGTATATATGTACTCCTACTTAAAATTGCATGACGTGCTGACATATAAATGTATTATTTGACTAATACTACAATATTTCAGGGTTAAATTTGCTTCCAACGTATAATTCTCATATTACATGGGCTTGTAGTTTACCGGTCAATAAATAATTGGTTGTGTATTAAATACAAGCCCTTTAAAACTTCCCACCAAGTACATTTATGTAACTTGAATATAAAACAGTTTATAAATTGCAAAGCCAGATGTTATTTACTCCCTTACTTTGTTTTCAGTAATGCTACGCAAAAATAGTATATTACATACCTAGGTAGGGAGTGTTTCATTACTGTCGAGAGATTAAGTAGTTTACCGAGACGCGTACCGACAATTGGTTTGTGTCATTATTTATTTAATTAGGTAAGTTTCAAATACTACGTATTTTTATCCCAGTCTAATAAGCCACTTTAACAAAGGAAACTGCTACGCTGTTGCTAGGTAATATGACAATTTCATTGAAAGTGACGTTTACCTAGCCGGAAAAATCTTTCCCTGCTAGCTGGGAAAGTAAAGTAAACAATGACTCGCTTTCCTACTGTTTTGAAGGTACCTATTATTAACCGATTGTGAGTAAAATCATTTAAAATACATATGATTAGAAGTGGATTACGGAAAACTAGAAAAAAATCTAGAAAGGGCTTTACTTAGAACTTCCCTCACAAGTGGTAGTTGTGGAACTAACATGTTTAAAAAATCAAAGAAATTTTGGAGGAAAAATATATTAACGTTCCTAATAACGCTGAAACAATAATAGAGACCACTTGATAATGGGAGTTACAATAATTTGCAAATAAAAATATTGTAGTTGGCGAAATTCAAACGCAGCACGATTTTAGCGCCTGCGAAATCGATTTCAGCGCTTGAAAGCAGCCCGCGCACAATCTGCCCCTTGGTTCTGTTCTGCCACGAAGGAATGCTTCGCATCTACGCCATGTGGCTGAATTACGTATTGTAACGTTTATTTTTGCCTATTTTTGTCTCTTTTGCAACATTGACTCTGTATCTGTGGGGTCCCATTTACATCAAGGCTATGTTTAAATTACAATAATGGAAGTATTTGATTTACCCCAAAAATTCGAAATTGAGTTTTCAACAGATCTTCACGTTCCCCTGAAGCCAAAAAACATGTTTTTGTTCATTGATCTGTCTGTCAGTCTGTGTGTGTGCTGTGTGTGTGTCGGTGAGTGAACAGAATATCCCAAAAACGTAAAGAGATATTACGTTTAAACTTCATATATAAGTTTTGTATACCATCTAGATGCGACAGCAAGCTGTTGAAGAAAATCGCATAGCCGGAAGTATGGTATTTACTCTTGTGATTTTCAGCTTTTTTCGATTTTCTCAAAAACGGCTCTAACGATTTTTTTTAACTGTACATTTTTATTACATTTTTAATGTGTATTAAAGTGAGATAGGTGATTTTCCAGTTGAATACCTATAAAAAAAATGTCCTTTTTCTTTTATTTTCTTTTTTATTAGCTTCTAGTTTATAAGGCATTATAAATAGAGAACTAATAAAATTGAAAATCTGAAACTGGCTATAGATTTTATGCGTAAGAGCGGCCCCAACTACAATATTTTGACTGTGATATAATTTCCGGTTATACAGAAAGTCGCTATCAATTTTGTTATTTTAAATAGAACACCCGGTATATTATTACATTTTTAAATTCAGCTTGACATTCTAGAGAAAATTTGTCTCTTGAACTAATGCTCTAGTTTGTACGGTTTCTGCAGAATTTCTAATTTTTGAAAAAAATAATCAAATTTTTGGATAATTATAAGAACACTGTAAAAGGAAGTTGTGTGCGAGTATCACAACAGATTTTTTCTATTGCCGTTAATTTTGACATAGATCAATAGCACTTTTATAGATTTCCATTTTCGTAAAATTGGAAAACATAAAACCTCAGTTGTTATTATTTGTATGTTAAAAATTAATATATTTCTAATATACTTCTATCTAAAAGACGACGTTAGATTTTAAAAACTTAATTATATAATTTGGCATAGCAAAAATTGCAAAATTATTATTGCCACTTGCAGGTTCACTTCTGCCCAAACGCAGGATAAATATATGTAATATTTATATTCTTTATGTTCAAGGTACGTTGACCCTTATTTTTACCAAGTCATACATGGTTATTGCAACAATCATTTTCATTGTACAGCTAAATCAAAGTAACTCAAAGTTTACTGCTCTGTTCCCAGAATTATGCAAATGTTTACGTCATAAATTGAGTTGATCAACCACAAATGGTTTTGTTTTTGAAAATAGAAACAGTAACGTCAGAAGTTCTGTTATTTTTCAAGTTATTCCCCTCTTTGAAGCTCTTACGAAATGACTAACAAGAAGACATTTGACATTTGCAAAAAGCGACAATAATATATGTGCCGGTTTTTATTTATCAACAAATAAGATTTATGGAATTTATCGATCCCAGAAGTAACTTCTTGCGGTTTTATTCTCACAAAATGGTTTTATTTGGTTTCTAGCTGGTGTATTTAAGCAAAGACCAAGAAAGCTTGCTGCAGTTCTTCCAGTTGCAGCATTGGAAAAACAATCGAAGATGATCCGAGCTCTGGTAAGCAAACACTTTTGAATAATTATTTTGTTATAATTATAATTCAGCAAATACCTGGAACTGCAATTATGAACATTTCTTAACAGGAGGATTTTATCAAAAACAATGTTGCCATTTTGCTCAAATAGCCATAAATGTTTGTCTGAATTCATTAATACAAGTTTAAATGCTGTTCGTTTGCCATTTTAGTAAAACATCTTGATTTGACATGTGTCAAATTCCACAATTCCACAGCCGCCCTTGTCCAAAGATTTTATGATCATACTATATCTAAGCGCTGGAACAGTTAATTACATTACAAGTGCAGTAGTGTATTTTACAGTTCGAGGTTTTAATTTTCGAAGCACAACGCAACGTGGAGTGCTTTAATAAAACCTAGCGCTGTAAGTGCCTATAACGCACCGAGTATTATATTAAATTTTTGGTCGACATATTTTTTACATTTTCTATAAATTCGTGACTTTTATATCAAGCCATCAAGTAAACTGCCTTCAGTAAATTTTGTAGTTGAGTATTTGAAACTCAAAAATCAAAGTCGTAAATATGAGATCAATTTTCTTTATTTCTCGAAAACTCAACCGGGCGATGAATTGCGTAACTAGCGTTTCTGCAAACACCCTTTATTACTACAAAGCAACTTTTCTCTTTAAGTGTCTCTGAAAACTACAAATTTTCTAGTCATTTTACTCTACCGGGATGTGTAATAACACTGCCTAACTGTAAAATCGTAGTAACCATGGTGGTTAATGTGTTGTTTACATGTCAGGAGGCCAAAAACGTATTTTAACAACTTCAATTTTTAGTGCCTTTTCGTCGCGTTGGCTGCAGCCTTCGCTCTTGTTTCTGGAGGCTACGGAGGTGGTAATGGTGGCGGCGGATTTGGAGGCGGCGGACACGGCGGCGGCGGGCAAGGCGGTTTCGGCGGCGGCCAAGGCGGCTTCGGCGGTGGTGGACATCAAGGGGGCGGTGGATTTGGAAGCGGTGGAGGCGGACATCAAGGAGGCGGCGGATTTGGAAGCGGCGGTGGCGGAGGATTTGGAGGCGGTGGTGGCGGTGGTAAAGGAGGCTACGGCCGCTGAAAACTCCAGAATTTAGTTCTAATACTTCTAATCCAACAAAAATTGTTATGAAGTACAGATTTTCAAAAATAAAGTAATTCTGAAATAAAATCTCCACACAGAACTCGTTGTTAACTAATTATTGAATTCCTATTATTAGCAAGTGGAAACCGTGTTGTAGTTTGCTCGACTAATTTTCATAAATAATAGAGTTATACACTATTTTTTTAAATAGTAAGCAATGCTTGTTTAGTTGTTTTATTAGGAAACAGGTTAACCTAGCAGATCTGGTGCCAATAAAAATCAAATGTAAGCCGTTTTCTATCCCGTGGTTCTGTTAGCTACGAAAAATAAAATTATAATAACCGTTTTTAATGTAAATGACAAACAAACACGTATAGTTTTAGGTTATAACTGCCCATTAATAATTATAACTGCGGGACAGTAACGAACAACTGGTTAATAAAACAATATATTGTAGTTAGTAATTGGGATTCGTTCTTCAGAGCAGCAATTCAAACTTTTCATCCAAGCCAATATTTCGGAAAGCGTTATTCTTTTATCCAGACAACTATAATAAAGTTTACAGTTGTAGCAAAATTACATAAAAAAAACGATTCTGCTCTATTTACGAAAAGGCGAGGTTAGTAATTGGTAATACAAAACAAAAACAGGCATATATTTTTTGGTACATCAGGTACCTACCCAAAGTAGTCCGATTATATCACAGCTAAATGCTCCATCAATTACAAACAGATTTTTTGGGTATTCATGTATAACTAAACAGCTCAAAAATCACCGGACAGTAACAAGGGGAAATGTTGAATAGTCAATATACAGGGGAACTTCAAAGAAAAGTAATACAACAAGTAATGTTTGTTTGTTATGGGCAAGGTCTAGGCGTGGTAAATACAGAGTTCTAGAATAAGTATAACCTGTACTGAGAAGAGTGCTGTGGACAGTGTTATGTTTTATCTAGTGTCATTTCATGTTACAAATATACGGTACCCCCAACCCAAGAAAAGCGCCCTTCCGTGCTTTCCAAGAATACTTCGATACTCAGCATCACTCCGTTTCGCTAATACAATGAAATGCTATGAACCAGTTATTTATCAAAAAAAAAAAAACAAAAAAAAATTTTTTTGCCGACGACCATAGCTCAAAAGTTGATGTTGCCTTCATTTTCGGAGGACCTATCGTATGAAAACGATCCAAGACTTCAGGAAGGTTCCTAGCGACCGGAATCGTGTACACATACGAACATACATCCCCCGCACAGCACGTTTAGGCACCCCCCAATACGGGGGATTGATCTAGTGGGCTAGGATCTTCACCAAAAGATCCGCACCGCCAAGACGGAGATTTGATATAGTGGGTGCATTAGTCGGTTGGCTCGAATTTTAGAGATATTTGACTCAGAGTGGTTTTCGATATGAGGGAATTTCAATACTTCGTACACTTCGTGTCGAAGTAATTAGTTGTCAACACACGCAATTTTTTATGCCGTAATTTACTTTCCCGTAAATGAAGAAACATTTGTAGTGCAGATGTTTATTGTAACCAATTTAATTGCCCAGACTCAAAGCGATTTGCGGTAGGTATTAAACATTACCAAAACATGGCCAGATTCCAATAAGAACAGTATTGAGGAGTGTGGCACAGTTCAATGAGAGAGAAAGTGTTTCTTCGCAATATATCGAACGCGTTCGTAATGCAAGAACTTCAGAAAATATTCAACATGTCCTGTAGTCTATTGGAATAAGTACGTTAATTACTTAGTTCCCTGCAAGATTCCCTAATCTTGTAGCACCAGATTTTTTCTAAAGGGTGTTTTTTTAGAGGCGGAGAACTTTAAATTGAAATAATACACAGAAAAATGTTTTTAATATCCATGAAATTGGCTTTATTTGAAATATAATTTTATGGCATTTATGTTTGAATATGATTTCGGGCATGTGACCGCCGCTGCTGGCGTGTACATGACGTAATCTGGAGGTCCAATTCACACACTCTTCGCAGTAAATCAGGCTGTATTTCAGCAACGCGTCGGATGTTGGCTTCCAAGTGCTCAATTGTTTCCGGTTTATCGACGTAGACATGCGACTTTACATTTCCTCAAAGAAAATAATCTAACGGCGTCAAATCGCACGAAAGAGGTGGCCAACTAACAGATCCACAAAATGGATCCACGAAATGGATCTGTTAACTGGCCACCTCTTTCGTGCGATTTGACGCCCTTAGGTTATTTTCTTTGAGGATGTAAAGTCGCATGTCTACATCGCTAAACCGGAAAAAATTGAGCACTTGAAAGCCAACATTCGAGGCGTTATTGCGATTTACTGGTTTACTGCGGAGAGATGCCCGAAATAATATTCAAAAAAATAAATGCCATAAAATTATCTTTCAAATAAAGCCAATTTCATGGATATTAAAAACATTTTTCTGTGTTTTATTTCAATTTAAAGTTCTCCGCCTCTAAAAAAAAACTTCCTTTATGAGCGATATCTTAAGCATACAATTTATTTATTCCGCAATATAATTGCGCCGCTGACCCTCCTTGCTGTAGTACACCGGGATATCTTAAGCATAAAGTTTTCGAAAGACACCCCCAGACAGTTGAGAAACTACCCAGGGAGGAGATCCACAAAATTCCTTTGCAGTTGTTACAGCGAGTTATATTTAATTTTAGAAATAGGTTCAACAATGTATTGACGTTAATGATGATCACTGAAAATTGCACATAATAAACTTTTGTTTCGTTAAAACTTTGTTTTATTTTATAGAGCCTTACCTTTATAAGAAGCCTATAAAAATAGATCATACCTATTGCTGCACCTTATACCAGGTACCTTAGACACCGACTACTGTCGTCATATGATCAAAGTCGTACTTAGAATTTTGACGACACTAACAGCCGTATTCATAGTCGTTCGCCAGCGGTTCGCCGGCGAGTCGCCGGAGTTTCGTTATGAATAGTATGTTGGCGGCACTGTACGTCTATGTCAAATTCGAGGTTATCAGGTTAGGTTTTCCGTCAGTTTTGACAGAAATTGACACAAAATCTAACCTGCTAACCTCGAATTTGACATAGACGTACAGTGCCGCCAACATACTATTCATTACGAAACTCCGGCGACTCGCCGGCGAACCGCTGGCGAACGACTATGAATACGGCTGTAAGGAGTTCCAACTCTAGCAAGGGAGCGTTTAACGTCTACACATTACCCTTTTGCTGTGACGTAACAATTTTCTCTCTTTATTTAAGTATAAGGAATTGGACGAAACAAAAAATCTGCAGTTTTTAGTCAGGTCCGCTTTAAATATGGCTTGTTTTATAATACTGTCAATGTGACATTTGTCCAAAATGGCAGTAAAATAACGCGCAACAACAAGCAAGCGAGCACGCCTAAAATCTTATTATAAGCGTTAGGGACTTCTTCAAAGAGGAAAAACGTCGAATTACATAAGTCAAAAATGTCTTGGTTTGAATAATGTGCTATTTAGAGCATCCCTTACATTAAAGGTTAGGTATATGTCAATTTTTTTCTAAAGTCTACTACCTGCGATCTAATTGATCTTTTCGAATTTCAATGCAATATAAGACATACGTTTTAAACGCTATGTTTTGTTATTTCTGACGTCACAGAAAAAGGGTAATGTGTAGACTTTACATGTGTAGCATCGTAGTAACATTGAACCCACGGTTTTATATGGCTTCCGAATGATGGCATTGTGTAAATGTTTTTATCCGGATTTCTTGAATTTTTAGAAACCTCACCGAGACCAGGAATCAAACTCTCGACCAGAGCCGTCTTAGGCGCGGATGCATGACATCTGGGCGACAGGACTTAGGGAGCGACAGCTAGACCTTTGGCACATAACGGTTTTTTCAAATTCGCAATTTAGAGTTCTCCTCTTCCGCAGCTTCAGTCGATGTTTTGAAATACGACACACACTGTATTAATAATCGGCCTAGAGGAAGAAGAAAATGCTTAGAGCACTAATCAGCTCTTATTTGTTAATGTAGTTGCTAGATAACTTTACACACTTCATCCACTTTTTCTGGAGTTGTGAAAAAAACCTACGACCTCATAGATTTTTCTTTAAGCCTCAACCGATAATTTCGACACCTAAACACATTTAGTATTATAAAAATTATATGTATATACTATAACTAGAACTCGTGGCCAGCCTACGTCTGGCCCGGCCAGCGCAAATAAACGGCTAACAATAAAAATGCTTGCTCAAGGCGGCAGCCAGCCTACGTCCGGCCCTGCCAGCGTTAACAATACAAATGCTTGCTGCGTCGCCACTTGTGCGCGTTCATGCTGCGTGTTGCTGCACGAACGGCAGGTGCGCGAGCCTGCTTACGGTCTGGACGGCATCGGCTCTTATAATATAAGATTATACGAGGGATGCTCTGTTAATAGTTAGTAGCAGGCCATGGAAGCTCAATTGGCTAGAAACAATTGCAACAATTGAATGTCGCATTGGTTGACATTCGTTACCCACAATTTACAAACATTCCGATTTCCTTGTAAAACGTAGTTAATTTTCTAAGTTAAGTAGTTGTGCATTTTTAATTCAGTTAAAATGAGCATTACGCGAACTATCTTTAGAGCTATGATTTTCTATGACTATAAAAGACAGTTAGGATACCAGCAAAGCCATGAAAATTTTATAGCAGCTTTTGGCGATGCTGCCCCTTCATTATCCGCTGTCATTGGTTCCAGGAATTTCGACGAGGGCGAGAGCTGCTAGAAGACGAAGCAAGATCTGGAAGACTTGAGGAAGCTGCCAGTTCAGAAAATGTTGATCGTGTGGCAATCTTGATTCAGTCCAATCGAAATATTACTTATAGGGAGATTCAGAAAGAAGTGAAGATTGGATCCTCGGCGGTGAATACCATTTTGCATAAACATCTTGGAGTAAGAAAACTAGCAAGCCGTTGCATACCGCATTTGCTCTCAGAAAGTCAAAAGCAAGATCGAGTAGACTGGTGTAAATTTATGTTGCAAAAATTTGACGGAGGAGCTTCCAAACAAGTGGCATGCATTGTAACAGGTGACGAATCTTGGGTATACAGTTACGACCCTGAAATTAAACAGCAGTCTAGTGTTTGGGTATTTGAAGATGAAAACTTGACCGCAAAAGTAACTCGTGGCAGAAGAGTCAATAAAAAAATGATTGCTGTTTTTTTCTGCCGAAGTGGTCCTGTTGCTGTTATTCCACTTGAAGATCGCAGAACTGTTAATTCTGAATGGTACTGAGAAGTGGCTTTACCACAGGTGTTTGGTAAATTACAGACAAGTCGCCAAAAGACCGGTTTGCATAACATATTAGTCCATCATGACAACGCACCCTCCCACATTGCTGCCAGAACATTGGATTTTTTGAAAGATTCGGGAGTTTAATTGGTAACTCATCCTCCGTACAGCCGAGATTTGGCGCCGTGCGACTTTTTTTGTTTCCAACTGTTAAAAAAATGATGCGAGGTAATATATTTTCCAGCGCAGATGCAGCAGTTACAGAATTTCAAAGAATTTTTGAGAAACTTTCAGAAAATGCATTGTCCGAATGTTTTAAGAAGTGATTTCAAAGAATGCACGAGTGTATTAGTCTGAATGGAGAATATTTTGAAAAACAGAAAAGATTTTTTGTTAAAAAATGCAACGGTCTTTTAATAACTAACAATTTTCAGCGCAACCCTAGTAACATTCTTCTACCAAATATTTTACTAACTTAGGTAGGACCACGTACCAATGTAAAAAGTCTTTTACAAATAATTTACTGTCATTGTTGAAGTGCTTTGGGGGGTCCAACAACCGTACCTAACCAGTTACGTTGCCTTTTTTGTGTTTTGAGCGGCCTACTACTAACGTCGGTGATGATACCGAAGTGATACTAGAAAATCCGGAAAAGAACGGTTTTATTTTGCAAAACATGGTGGTATCAGTGGCAATGCTATTATTATTATTACTAGTTTGTTCTCCTTTTCTCTCAGTTTTGAGGCTGATTGCTATTACACCCCACGGTACCAATTACGTTCGGTGAAACAACGATGCCTGTTGAAGGTTCAGCAGAATAAATAATAGTCGCAAAGGGGGGGGGGGGGGCATATTGGGTATATACGCTGCATGAAGCAGATTGGGCCTTGTGCACTTGTGAAGAATCGGAACCCATTTGAATCCAATGTTAACGGTTTTTGTATAGAACGATGTAGGCACTTGCGGTGATTATTTTACCTTTATTTATGCAATCAATTTAAATATGTCTTTGATGGTCCAAGAACGGGATAAGCTTACCTGTAGACACTGGTGCTTCACATTTTTTTTAGTCGGCGAACCCGTATCAACCCACTACGTTGATTTCTGCTGGGTGCCAAGACCCCAATGATGAACATAGGTTCCATCTTCTGTCACTATTTTCCACAACATATCACATTTTTTATGTAAATCCAAATTATTTAAAGAATTCTCCCGACAATCTTTCTGCTCACGAGCCACAAGTCTAAACCATCTGTCTGACTTTGTTTTCATTCCAAGCTTTTCATACAAAATGTGTAGGACACTTGGTTAGCATATCCACGACGCCACAGCGATCTCTACTACCTTCAAAAGTTTTTTTTTAAGAGCCTACCTCCGTTCTTTCCAGTTGTCGGCTGTCCTGGCCTTAGATGATCTTCTGCCGATTAACAACTCAACAAAACCGTCTTGACCAGTATTTTATTTAATATAGGTTTGGTCTATTCTTATCATACACTGCCAGCATCATATCATGTATAATTTTGAGTCCGTGTGCTCTAATTTAATTGAACTCATCCTTAATGACAAACATAGTGTACCAGTACGATACAAAATGGTGAAATATTGTAACACTACGTAATTTTAGCAATTTTTAATTTTATGATCAACACCAAGTTTGATTTTTTTACTTAATTACTTCTCGCGGGTAGCTCTGGTCCAAGGTTGTCAACAGGTGAAGCAAGCTATTTGAGTCAAGATTATACAGGGTTTTATTTTGTTTAACTATTTTACAAATTAAAAGAATAGCCCTGGTTTTAAATATATACATTATAAATATATATATATGGTTGTTCAGGGTAGTCTCTGCATTGAGGGCGGGGCGGCGACGGATACCGTCGGTCCCCCCCTGTCCTGAGATTCAAATGGCTATACACAAGCCAAAATTAAATAATTTAGTTTCAGCTCCTTGAGAGGTTTCTCCAGATTTTGGGCTTGATAAGACAAAATCCGAAATGATTCTGGGGCAGTTAACATCCACCCCAATCCGAGCAAACGAAAACGTTTGTCACGCTAGCTAAATGAATGGGCTTGGCCATGCGTTTCGTTAAGAATTGCCGGCAAAAGTAGAGCTTCCGCTGTGCGCACTCGATTTGCAATTCGTATATAAAGCGAACTCGTGGCTGGTGAATTTGAACTGAATTTAGATCTTTCGTAATTTCACCTGCACCTCTGTCTGGTGGGCGTTCGTGGCGAGCTGTCGGAAAAATTATTTATTAGCAGGGAAGTTTCACAGGCTACTGGACAGATATCTAAGTTAATCTAAGCAGTAAGACCTTTCATTTCGCTCAATGATTAACACGACAGGGTACGTTAATTCTAAGCGGCAAGGACTTCCATTGCGCTCGAGGATTACCAAGACAGTGTATGTTATGAACAGGATTGCTTCGGCAGTTTTACTAACCTAGGCAAGAAAGATTTCTGGTCAGGTAAGGGTGCATCAGGCAATTCAACTTCTCAGTTAGAATCTGGAAATCGAACTTACGTGAACTGGAAAGAGCAGGTCGTTCAGGACAGGATGCTGGTTTTAAGGTACAGATATCTGTACTGTCGGTGACCGGTGGAGCCTTTTGGACCCAAGGGCCCAACTTAGACCCCCCCCTCAAGTTCTTATCTGGATTCTGAAAGGAACGGGTTAAATCTTGTTGAAGGGGTTAACCATAATACTTCGGTGCGGACGGAAAGTAGAGATGCGCAGATCGAATAGCACCGCGAAGCTTGCGCAACTCGCTGATTTACACCTGGACTGGTATCCGCCTACAAATTGATAACGGCAATGAAAACGTTCTAAAACAACTTAGAGGCACGCGAAATGTCACAATATAATATAATAACGTGTCACTGCCGCTGAGGGTAGAAAATAATTTTCCAAGTAAAAAGTAATAAAAAAAATACGTAACATCAAGTGTAACACAAAAAATGCTATGAAACTAGTATTTAAAACGACAGTGACACAGATATCGTGTAATAGAAAATAAGATTAATGAAAGATACCTAGGATACAATCACATATGTCTCTGCTTGCATTTGAAACATTGGCGTCGGCGGACATCCAGGAGACGGAGCGACAGCGGTGATAGAGGGAGATACGGCTGCTGAAATATCTATAATTTAGTTCTAATTAAAAAAAATTGATTATGTAGTACACATTTTGAAAAATTATCTAAATTTTAAATAAAAGCTCTACATATTGTGGCTCGTTATTGAGTAATTGATTGAATTCGTATTATTAGCAAGTGCTAGTTGTGGAAAATGTGGTTTTCTAGATTGCTAGACTTATTTTCATAAATAATCTAGGATTACACTAAACAAATTTTTGTTCAGCGGCCGAAAACTCCTACTTTTTTATACTAGTACCTTTTACTTTTCGGTAGTAAGAACCATAGCAACAAAAACTAACCATTTGCGTTGGTCTATATCAAAATAGACACTACCAATTTGCGGTATGATCATCTCTGCTACCTCGATTAAACTGTCATTTTATAATTACATCGAACGCTTCCAAAACGGTAGAATAAAAAATAATGTATGCAACTCGTACGAGAGCGAACTTTTAGACTCCACTTATTTAGGGGCCTCGCTCGCTGCACTTGTTTGGCCATAAACTGCGGTTTGTCCAAAAACTGCTCAATTTCGTGTTTGTGATATAAGTATCTATTTTAAATAGAAGACAATAGTTGTTTAATTAAAACAAGTAAAAATAAACATATTCCGTAGCGGCGACTATAAAAGTATTTTATTTAAAATTTTATCAAAATATTTAACACATAGAAAAACGCTGAACGTAATATGTGTTGTAACGAGATAAAAAAAAACAGTGTATACACGGTGAACACCTTGAAATTATAAAATGTCCGTTTTTGCGCTCTCAAGGATAGACAAAAATATAAATTAGCACATATGTCAGGCTTTTACCCTTAATGGAATGGAACCCAACAGATACAAGATAAACATCGTAAAGGAGACCAAAACGATCGAGGCAGAGTACAGCCAACACAACAGAAAGGTGCTTTGATCGTTACGCGCGGCAACATCTCCGCAGCAATGTACAGAGATCCATGCATGCTGCACTTGCAAAGAAAATTCTGTGTAAAACCAATTGCAGATTTTTTACTGCTTACGTTTATTATGTTGTGTGCATTCTTATCCTGAAGAAACTATACCTATAAATGCATTTCAAGATTAATGCTTGTAAGCCTACTAATAACGGATGTTGCAGAATTAGCAAATAATTAGATGTGCATTTTATGGAAACAGTTGTAAAATTTAAAAGTCAGCTTATTTTACAATTCCTTAAACGTAGGGCTGCACACGTTGTATCGATGTTCCGAAAGCCTCGATATTTTACTTTCAAAGTTCCATGTTTACGACTCGATTGGCAAATCTGTAAGGAAATACCTGTTATCTACTTTAATGCCATGCCACGAAATTGACTAACCCTTTAGTTATTGATTGGTCTTATAAGTGTAATTGCAAGCTTCAACAATCCATTTTCGGAATATGTGCGATGCCTCTCAAGACAGAAATCACAAATACATCTTCAACACTGTGTACAAAAGCTAAACAGATTTATTAGTAAAATTTCCTGTATCATCTTGTTTACAAACTGTTTAGAAACAATTACCCAGCTTTTACTTTTCACCAACAAGTCTTCAGAGAAACGAAAAGCTCCAAAAATGTGTCAACAGCGTCAACATTTCCTAACAATGAGTGAGAAGGCGTAGAAATGTCCATGCATTAAATTTCTGACGTTGCAAATTTCTTTGGAGGCAGAGGATTGGAATGTCTTGACTCCATGCTGGCTTGTTTGGTAAGAGAGTCATAGTGATAGACACAACTTCGCACACAGCATCGGATAAATGTCCATTCAATCATGTTTGTGCAAAGGTGTCAACATGCAAAATGTCATGCAGTATCACTATCACCGATTTCTCGTCAATCGTTACAGTCTTGACCACCGTTTTACAAATAATTCGCCTACCTTCCAACGCTAACGTCTCCACTTTGGCTAGAATTTTTGAGTTTTGTGTTGTTGCAGGTCTTCCACTTCTTGTATCGTCTGCGAAGCTTTTTCTGCCACGCCTAAAACTTTGTAACGCTAGCTCCCGTTTGAATTTGATTAGTTCAATATTAAATAATATTTGCAAATTTCAACGTCGCCGACCTTTCGCGTTATCAAGAATCCGGTGTGTTTCAGCAAGATAAGATAGCGCAGACCGAAGTTCCGCCCGTGAAAACAGCGCCAACAAAGGCGAGACGCGCGCCGTTCCTCCCCACCTAATGGCTTTGCAGAGCATATAAAAGGGCTTGCAGAACGCATTTCAAAAGAGATTTCCAAGAGATTCCTGATTCTCCTCCAGCATTCATTCCAGCAAACACCTAGTTCCCGATCCTTCATCCTATCCTATCCAGAGAGTTCCTCCGTCGACTCTACCAGTACCTGGGGAACCGTTCCGAGGCTGAGTTCAAGTTAGTGGTTTCGTAGGAAACGCCTGACACGCCAGCAATATTTTCCTCTAACCCTCCTAATAAGCTGAGTTCAAGTTAGTGGTTTCGCAGGAAACGCCTGACACGCCAGCAATATTTTCCCGAAACCTCCTAATAAGCTGAGTTCAAGTTAGTGGTTTCGCAGGGAACGCCTGACACGCCAGCAATATTTTCCCGAAACCTCCTAATAAGCTGAGTTCAAGTTAGTGGTTTCGCAGGGAACGCCTGACACGCCTGCAATATTTTCCTTGTAAAATTCCTACACCGAATACCGTTTTTAATTCAGTAATAACTAACGTAATATTGAAATCCCAGCTCCCTTGCATTTTAAATTCACCGCCTCGCTATTCAAGCAGAATTAGAAGCTTCAAGCTACCTAAGTAGAATTTACCTGAATTAATCCTTGAGAATTGCAGCGGCCGTCTTGCTTGGGAACTCTGCGAACCGCACTGATAGCTTCGCCAAAGATTTCACCTGTAGGTGCCGAGGATTGTTAACCTCAAAAATCACGCCGATTCGGAGTTTCGTTCTCCGAGCGAAGCCCCGTCGTGCGGCGAATTCCTCGGAGTATTTCACCAACGAACTGTAGTTACACGTATAGGGTGAGAAGTCGCGTTAACAGTTTTAATTTGTAATTTGTTTACAGAAGCCAGAAACCGCAAACCGGCAAATTTGACAGATTACACCGCGCCGCCAACAGCGCGCAGTTCAACGCCGATCGGGAAGCGCCGACAATTCTCGACGCTTTCGAAGCGGAGCTCCTAGGACGTCGGCAGACCCTGCCGGCACGGACGTGACGCGGGTTGCAGCAGCCGCAGGAACCGACAACGTTATTTCAAGTCAAGAATGTTAATTTTGAGCAATAAACATCTCATTTAATTAATTACACGAATATTTACTTATGTACTATAGTTATACAGAATAAATGTTATACAGGATACTCCGCTGGTGTTTGCTTATTTATGGTATATCTGAGCTAACGATCGAACCTATCTCCGATGTATGAGCTAACCCGTGGTAAATAAATATTACAACCCTTATAAGCAGGGGCGAATATTACAACTTATGTGCCCGTCGATGAATGATCGATTCTGTTTTCAACATTTTAGCCATTTCAGTGAAATGAACACCCTCCTTAGTCAAATTATAAGTAGTTGGTGTTTCTTTTTCTCTATTTCCAGAAACTCGACACACTCCACTAAATCTGCGACAAGCAAAAAACATTTCCTTCTCTCGTATCTTACTTGTTGTCACAGTTTACTCATAAAATATGTTTAAATTATTACTTTTATCATTTCTTCAACTAAAGCAAAAATAGACAACATTTAATTTTTTTAAGGGACACATCCTGTATATATTTGGTCGCAAGTATGTTTTGTTTTGTGCCATATAGACATATAATCTGCATGCAAAATATTGACTTTTCCCACCAGATAGGTGTTGGTCTATACCACTCACAGACGGACAGACAAACGGACAAACAGATGGACAGAGAGGCAGACAGGCGGAATTGCGAAAATTTGTTTTTCGTTATCTTTGACGATTACAATACTTCCTTCGTCTTTTTGACGACGGAAGTAATAGAGTATTATTATTTGTTAATTTTTTTATTGCCGTTAATATTGCCGTAGATCAATAGCACTTTTATAGATTTTATATAATTGGAAAATAATAGTAAACCCAGGTGTTATTATTAGTATGTTAAAAGAATAATATATTTCTAATCTACTTCCATCTGAAAGACGACTTTGGGTGTTTAGATTTTAAAAATTCAATTTCATAATTTAACAGCAGAAATTGCAAAATTGCCACTTGCTGCTTCACTTCTACCCAAACGCGCGACAAAAATATCTGATGTTTATATTCCTTATGCTCAAGGTACGTTGACCCATATTTTTACACTGTGCTACATGGTTATTGCAAATTGCAACAGAAATTGTGGATTAAATAATTTTCATTGCACAACTAAATCGAAAAAACTCAAAATTTACTGTCCCGTTCCCAGAATTATGTAAATGTTTACGTCATAAATGTGAGTTGATCAACCACAAATTGTTTTGCTTTTGAAAATAAAAATATTAACGTCAGAAGTTCGGTAATTTTTCAAGTTGTTCCCCTCCTTGATGCTCCTACGAAATAACTAACAGAGAACTGGGTTTGATATTTACAAAAAATCGACCACAATATATTATGGGTGCCGGTTCTTATTTATCAAAATAAGATTTATGGATTTTTATCGATCCCAGAAGTAACCTCTTGCGGTTTTATTCTCGCAACGTGGTTTTATTTGGTTCCTAGCTGGTGTATTTAAGCAAAGCCCAAGAAAGCTTGCTGCAGTTCTTCCAGTTGCAGCATTGGAAAAACAATCGAAGATGATCCGAGCTCTGGTAAGCAAACACTTTTAAATAATTATTTTGTTATAATGTAATTCAGCAAACACCTGGAAGCGCGGTTATCAACATTTTTGTACACGCGCATGTGGATTTTATAAAAAACAATGTTGAAATTTTTTCTTAAACAACCATAAATGTTGGTTTGAATTTATTAATGCAAGCTTGAGTGCTGTTTGTTTGCTATTTTCTCGAACGCCATTTCAAAAATAGGATTCGTTGAAAAATCTTGTGAGATAGCCATTTTAGTAAAACATCTTGAATTGACAAGTGTCAAATTCCATAAATCGACAGCCGCCCTTGTCCTAAGATTTTATGATCCCACTGTATTTAAGCGCTGGGATAGTTATTTAGATAACAAGTGCAGTAGTTGCATTTTATAGGGCGAGGTTTTTATTTTTGAAGCACGACGCAAAGCGGAGTGCTTTAATAAAACCGAGCGCTGTAAAATACTTAACGCACCGAGTGTTGTATCATATTTTTTGGTCGACATATTTTTTAACATTTTTTATAAATTCGCGACTTTGCTTTCGAATATCAAGCCATCACCCAATCTGCCTTCAGTAAATTTTGTAGTTGACACTTTGAAACGTCAAAAATCAAAGACGTAAATGCGAGATCAATTTTCTTTATTTCTCCAAAACTCAACTGAGCGATGAATTGCGTAATTAGCGTTTCAGCAAATACCCTTTATTACTACAATTCAACGTTTCTCTTTAAGGGTCTCTTAAAGCTGAACATTTTGTAATCATTTTACTGCTCCGGGATGTGTAAAAACACTGCCTAACTGTAAAATCGTAGTTACGGTGGTCGTCAACTGTGTATGAATGTGTTGTTTACATGTCAGGAGCCTAAAATTATATTTTAACAACCTCAATTTTTAGTGCCTTTTCATCGCGTTGGCTGCAGCCTTCGCTCTTGTTTCTGGAGGCTACGGAGGCGGTAATGGTGGCGGCGGATTTGGAGGCGGCGGACACGGCGGCGGCGGCCAAGGTGGTTTCGGCGGCGGCCAAGGTGGTTTCGGCGGCGGCCAAGGCGGCTTCGGCGGTGGACATCAAGGAGGCGGCGGATTTGGAAGCGGTGGTGGCGGACATCAAGGAGGCGGCGGATTTGGAAACGGCGGTGGCGGAGGATTTGGAGGCGGCGGCGGCGGAGGAAAAGGAGGCTACGGCCGCTGAAAACTCCAGAATTTAGTTCTAATACTTCTAATCCAAAAAAATATGTTATGAAGTACAGATTTTCAAAAATTATGTTATTTTAAAATAAAATCTCCACACAGAACTCGTTGTTAACTAATTATTGAATTCCTATTATTAGCAAGTGTTGATTATCGAAACCGTGTTGTAGTTTCCTTGACTTATTTTCATAAATAATCAAGTTATATACTATTTTATTTGCTAGCAACACGATATTGTTCATTTTCGTCATGGATACTAAAAATGAAAATCTGCTCATAACTCCCAAGGGATTTTTCGAATTATTGCTCCCTCATCTTCATAGTAACCATGCAAATACAAATAACATCTTAGCAGCCATACATTTAGGCAATCCTTGATGTTACTTACAGATTCTTATTTTAAATATGACATATATGACATTTTGAATTTTCATACCATTTTTACTAATACGCGAGTAAATAAAATATTGTATTCACCACGGGAGATACGCATGTTCTTTACTTTGGGTTGACTTACACTTAACCATGTCAACCCCAGGGAAAACATATTCATATCTCCCTTAATACATAAATATCTATATTTAAATAGTACGCAATGCTTGTTTTATAAAAAACAGGTTAACCTAGCAGATCTGATGTCAATAAAAATAAAATGTAAGCCCTTTTCTATGATACTGCTACTTCATTGCTTTAATTTGTAACTATACTTTTATTTACTTAAAGAAAATCATATGTGACCACGTGCACACATCTAAAATGTTTTCCATTTTACGCTCTCATACAGTGTTGCCGATATTTACTTCCAAACAATTCAGCGGCGCCTTTCGAAGTATCTGTCATGTTCGTTATTCTCGGTTTTTGTAATTTTTATTGTGGCCTGAACGTGAAATAAGCTATTTCAGTACTGAACAATCTCAGTTCGTGGTTTTATTAGCTACAAAAATTAAATTATAATAACGGTTTTTAATGCAAATGACAAACAAACACGTATGTTTTTAGGTTATGACTGACCATTAATAATTGTAACTGCAGGGCAGTAATGAACTATTGGTTGATTGGTTGAAACAATTAATTGTAGTTGGTATTCGTTCTTCAGGGCAGCAATCCAAACTTTTCATTGAAGCCAATATTTGGGAAAGCTTTATTTATTTATCCAGGCAATTACAATAAATTTTACAGTTGTAGAAACATTATAGCAAAAAAAACGATTGTGCTTTATTTTCGAAAAGGTGTGGTTAGTATGTACATCTTTTTTTTACATTAGGTGAAAGACTAAAAACGATCACAGTTAAATACTTCATCAATTACAAATAGATTTTTTTGCGTATTCATATATAATGACTAATAGCTGGATAGTAACTAAACATCTCAAAAGATCACCGGACAGTGGCAAGCGGAACTTTTGAATAGTCAGTATACAGGAGAACTTCAATGAAAGGTAGTACAACAAATAATATTTGATTGTTATGGACAAAGTCTGGGTGTGGTAAATACAGGGTTCTGCAATAGGTATAACCTGTTTTGAGAAGAGTGCTATGGATAGTGTTATGTTTTATCTAGTGTCATTTCATATTACAATTTAATTGTCAACGCAAGCAATTTTGTATGTCGTAATTAACTTTATTCGCAATCACATTGTAATGTGTCGATTTCATGACATGTCAACAGCTGGGAACTAGATGATTATTGAAACTAGCCGGGAAATTATTACATACCCCAAAAAATATTACTTACCTGAAGACTGGGTTGTTTTCATGGTAACAAAAATATTGAGTGGGTTGTTTTCATGGTAACAAAAATATTTGCTACATCAAGATATCTATTATTCAGAATTCAATTGTAGTTATTTTTAAAATTAGATGATTGCGAATAAAATAGTATACATACCACGGTGAAAAGTTTCATTCATGTCTCGAGATAAAGTTAACCTCGACGCTGCGCGTCTCGGTTAACTACTTAATTTCTCGACAGGAATAAAACACTTCCCACCTTGGTATGTAATATACTATTCCCATAAATGAACAAAGGTTTGCAGTGCAGATGTTTATTGTAACCAATTTAATTGTACAGACTCGAAGCGATTTACGGTACGTATTTAACATACCCAGACATGGCCAGAAGAAGAACAATATTGAGGGGGGTGGCACAGTTTAATAAAAGAGCAAGTGTTTCTTTTCAATATATCGAACGCGTTCGTAATACAAGATCGCCAGAAAATATTGAACATGTCCGGCAGATCAGCTGATCTTGCAAAACCAGATTTTTTCTGTAAGGGATATCTTAACCATAAAGTCTTCGAGAGACACTCCCAGATAGATGAACTAAATAACTCCCCAGGGAGTTGTTACAGCGAGTTATGTCTAATTTTAGAAATAGGTTCAACAATGTATTGACGTTCATGGTGGTCACTTAACTGACATTATTTTTAAGAATTGCCAAAATAAACTTTTGTTTTGTTAACACTTTGTTTTGTTAAAACTTTGTTTTATTTTATAGATCCTTACCTTTATAAGAAGCCCATAAAACTAGGTCACACCCATTGCTAGATCCAGTACCAGGTACCTTAGACACCGACTACTGTGGTCATATGATCAAAGTCCTACTTAGAATGTTGCATGTGCTAAGGAGTTCTAATCCTAGCAAGGGATCTTTTACATGCTACAGATCGTAGTAACATGGGACCCACGGCTTTATATCGCTTCCGAATAATGTCATTCTGTAAAGGTCTTGAGTCTATACGCTGCATGAAACAGATTGGGCCTTGTGGACTCGTGAAGAATCAGAATCCCTTTCAAACAAACGTTGTCTCTTTCTGTTTAGCACGATGTAGTGTCTCACGTGATACACAATAGTCACTTGCGATGATTGTTTTACCTTTCATCATGCAATAAATTTAAATAATTCCCTGATGGCCGAAGAACGCCATAAATTTGCTTGTCGACACTTTTGCTTTACGTTTTTTAGGCGACGAACCCTTATGAACCCACTGCATTGATTTCTGCTTGGTCTCAGAACCCCAATAATGAACCCAGGTTTCATCTGCCACTATTTTCCTCAACATATCTGAACCTTTATCAGTAAACCCAAATTCGTTGAATAATACTGTTCAGGAGTAACCAGTCTTGGAAACCATCTGGCTGACACTTTTCTCATTCCAAGCTTTTCTTACAAAATGTGTAGAAGACTTGGTTTGCATATTCTCGACGTCACAGCGATCTCTGCTATCTTCAAACGTTGATTTTTTTTTCAAGAACCATCGACTCTACCTTTCTGTGCACTTCAGGATTAGTTCCAGTTGTCAGTTGTCCTGGCCTTGGATCGTCTTCTGCCGATTCACAAACCCAGCAGAACCTTCTTGACCAGTGATTTATTTAATATAGGCTTGGTCTATTTCTATTCTTATCATACACTGCCAGCATCCTTTCAGGTATAATGTTGAGTCCGTGGCCTTCCAAAATTAGGAATCTTATTCCGCTTCTGTTAATTTAATTAAACTCATCCTTAATGACAAACTAACACAAGAAAGCAACAATTTGCCATAACGGATGAAATTTTGTACAATAACTATTAAAGCGTAGTGTAATTGTACGGTACAAAGACGTTTGGTGAAGTATAGTATAATGACCTGTCATTGTTGCTGAGATTAGAAAATCATTTTCTGAGTTAAAAATAATAAAAAAATATTTAAGATCAGGTATGACACAAAAAATGCATAGAAATTATTATTTCAAACTACAGTGACATTGATATCGTGTGATCGAAAATAAGATTAATAAAATATGCCTAGAAAACAATCACGTATGTCTCTGTCTGCATTTGAAAAATTTGAACTACTTAATATCGCCCATACACCATCGATTGTTTGATCATCCTTAAAGTACCTACATTTCTAGCGTGCACCGTATTCGATTCTATCAAATTAAGTTGACACAAAGGGACAGTTGTATTAATTAATATTAATTAAAATTATTATCTATTTCTTGATTCAATACTATACGTACAGCTTATGTATATCTCTCTTTTTCTTGACCCACTGGTGAAACTGACTTTGGATCGCACTGTATAAATGATATTGTAAAACAATTTACAATAAGAAAATCAAGAAAAGGTAATTTTCGTTGATGAAGAATAACAAATATTACTTTCAACATTGTAATTGATATGATGTTATCAGATTGTGAAACTAATAATAAAATAAAACTGTTTGGCTTATATTAAGAATGTTTCTCTATTTAGTTTAACTCAAATCAGTCCTCTTTCCTAACTAACCATCTAACCACTTATCTAGTGGGGGCGGCACATGAGACTTTGCACCCCAGTGGCGGGTAAGCCAAAACGCCTCTCCTCTCGGCCCTTAATCAGTAGCCAGAATGCTCAACAACTGAGCTACCGAAACGGACACGTTGTAATACACAGCATACATTACCAACTTAGCGAACAAATTAAGAATGAGTTCTTACAACTAAAGGATACGTTTCCTACAATGCAGAAGTGTAATGTTGACTGTCATGACTGTAGAGAGTACTATGTAGTCTAAACATGACAAAAACTACAAAATCGAATTAATCAACACAAAAATGACGTAAATCTAAAATTGAAAAAAAGGTCCAGTGCTTTTGTCTCACATGTTCATTCAACTAAACACAACATTGACCTTCAAAATCCAAACATTCTGGACAGTAAAGACAATTACAACAAACGTATTTTTCTAGAAATGTGTCATATTATGAACCAAAACTGTATGAAATGCAGAACAGACGTTGTAACTTTAAGGAATATTTATACATGCCTTATTAACTTTAAATTCATATCCATAACAATAATATTAACATTATGATTTAGTTTAGACACTCCTCCTTGTTGTGTAGGTATTATATTACCTGTTTTATGATATTTCCTTGAACTTCTCCTGTACACTGCAATGCATATATAGCGTATGCTGTTTTTAATTTAATTTTTAGCCCACACACATAATGTTTTTTTTCTTTTGGAATCTCAATGCTTTAAAAAATGTTTAGCCACTCAAATTGCTAATTGAAATTTTTTTTTTCTTTTTTGCATTGAGAGTGATTCCGTATGCCTCACTGGTTGCATGAATTTTGTCTATTAGCAGTTGTAGTCCTTCGGCACTGTTTGCCATTATAACGGAGTCGTCCGCATATCTCAAGTTATTAACGAGTTCTCCGTTCACCAGGATGCCTTCCTCCACGTCACTTAGGCCTCTTGAAAAATTTCCTCGGAAGTTAAATAGCACCGGTGAAAGTACACACCCCTGCCGTACGCCTCTGAGAAATTGGTTTTCGACTTGTACTTTTGCTAGTTGACTCCAATATAAGTTAGCGATGATACGGATGTTTTCATCATCTGTACCGGTTTTCTTTAGAATTTCTAATACCTCTTTTTTCTTTGGGGTATGTGATTTTTGATAACTCCTTGAATCTTTTGTTTGATGGTTTGCCAGTTTTCTTATACCCCACCGATCTCAAAATCAACTGTATGTTCGAATTCCGTACTTAAAGATTCGTGTACCTGTTCTCTAACATGCTCTTCTGTTAATTTTCTCATATCGGACTTTTTTGGTGGTACGCTTTTCCTAACTTTTTTAAGCTTTACTTTTACTGTACATATTAGGGGGTGATCTGAAAATGCTCCCGGATATGATTTTGCTGACTTTATGCAATTTCTAAATCGATGATTAATAGCAATGTAATCAATTTGGTTTCTTCTAGCGTCACCCAGAGCCTTTCTGGTATACAGTCTTCCAGAAGTAAGTGTTCGTTATTACCAGTTCCTCTTCTCTGCAAAATTTTAAAAACACATCACCCCTGTCATTTCTTGATCCTAGGCCATATGAACCAACTACGTCTGCTTCTTTTCCACGTTCAACTTTGGCGTTAAAATCACCTATCACTAAGTTCATGTCATTGTGTTTGGTATGTTTTAATACTTCTGTCAATTGTGCTTACATTTCTTCTATTTCTGCATCATCCCTAGCCGTAGTTGGCGGGTATACTTGAATAACATTTATATTGAAAGGTATTGCCTGTAATTGTACCATTATAATCTGAGTGGGTTATAACATTTTGACAGATTCGTGCACCATTCCGAAAATATTATTTAATCGTGATTTTTTTGTGTACTACTGTAAAATGCATTATAACCCGAGGAAGGTTTGGCAGCAGTTCCTGTCCAATTTGTCTCGCATTATTAACTACTTCCTCTGTTTGTATTTTTGGCCAACCACTGCCTTGCTTCCGGTTTACACTTCCAGTTTCGCGGAAGTTAGGGACCATTCTTGATAAAGCATCACTAAATACCTTATATTGTATAGCTGCCACGAGAAGCTCCTCGCTGAGTTCCGTAAAGGTGTTTTCTATAGAATAAAACCAATTTTAATCGACTTTTCTTCCATTCCAAAAGTAACTTTCCAACAAAAACACTCGTTGTGCCAATACCATCTTATTTTCCTGTTTGCTTGATAAAAGTAAACTTAATGCAGTGTAAACTTTTGCTTGTGGCAATGACAGATGTTTTCATAAACAAAATGCAATCTAGCATTCACCTACAGACTCATGTTAAGACGTGACTAGACTTTCTATCTTTCTTTCCAAGGCCTACCCCCTGTAATGCATACGACCGCCTCAAGGCGGACTTTATCTAAGTCATAGCTGTGGCTACAGTTAATACCATTTAACTCTTACTGCATGTTTTCTCCTAAAGGTTAGGATCCTTTTACACAATGGTACAATTCTTTTGGTTATTCGGTGATCAGTTTCGCAACGGGAGCTAGTTGAAGTTTGAACTTCGGGGCAACCGAACGTAAAATTATTCTGTGAGAGTGCACATCTTTGTAATTACAAAAATATATACTTGTGAAAGTTATAGTAAGATGGAAAAATTATTGGTGAGTAGCTCTTTTCTTATAGATTGCATTTACTATGATAGCTGAGGCAAAAAAAAATGGGGCCCCAGGGGCCCTCAAAATACACGATCCGCCTATAGACGGACCTGTGCGGCACAATGTAAAATTCATTATCACAGTGCATTAGTTTTTGAATTCATTTGTTTCTTTTTTCAATGGAATTTCAGTGAAAATGGATGAAATCTTTTGTATTATTCATTTTTAACAAAATGCTAAAACAGCTGTATTTCCTCTTAGTCATGGCTAATCAGCAGCAATTCATCAAATTATCTGCAATGTCAGATGAGAACATTAGGGCTTTATTGGATTCGATTCCTACGGATGATGAAAACACTAGTGATGAAGATGAATGTGATTGCGACAGCGATGACAACATCGCAGATGTAGTAAGTGCCGAAGATGACTCGGCAATGAAAGCAAGTATCAACGTTGAGAATTTACCAGAGCAAGTTGATATAACGCCAACAGATGAATTTACTGTTATGTTGGGAAATCAACCTGTTTTGCCGTCGTCTTCTGCTGAAACTGAAGAAATTGTTATACCTGCTTCCACTCGAACATCCCGTCGTCCTAAACGTCCATGATCGCCAGAACCTGCCGAAGAGGAAGATTATCCCAATGTTTCCACCACAGGAACGTTTAGCGGCGATGTTATGGCAATGAAGAATGACGCCCAAAAATTCAAGGCAATTACTTGGAAGAAAAAACATCTCCAATTACACGTTAATGAAATAATATTTCGTGGAGAAAAACAATTGCCAGGATATGTGAAAGAATTGAATACTCCATATGACTGCTTTCGCTACTTTGTGAATGAAAAATTATTTCAGGATATTGCCGACCAAACAAATTTATATGCACGCCAAAAAGACATCAATACAACATTCAGTGTTGATTCAATCGAGCTTCGTAAATTTGTTGGCATTATGATTTACATGTCTACTTACTTACTTACCCAAATGTAAGATCATATTGGGGAAGACATTCATTTGAAGCAATTCGTCATACAATGCCAGTGCTCAGATTTGAGACAATTCGCAGTTACCTACATTTCAATGACAATTCGGCTGCAGTCGAGAAAGATAAACCAGGATATGATCGTTTGTATAAAGTTCGTCCACTCATAGAATAGTTCAACGAGCGATTCTTATCTGTGCCAATGCTTTGTCGACTTTGCGTAGATGAACAAATGTGCGCAACGAAGATGACTTGGACCATCCTTAGACAGTACATGCCAAACAAACCTCATAAGTGGGGTTTCAAATTATTTACTCTTTGCGACTCCACTGGCTTCTCCTATTCTTTTGAAATTTATTCAGGAGCAGGAGATAACACGATTCCCGAAGGCGCTACTGACCTTGGAGCATCATCAAATGTCGTCGTCCGTCTGTCAAAAAACGGCGGAAAGAGATTTGGAAATATCTAAGATAAGTAATCACAGAATTCTGAAAAATCATAAGTTCCATCCTTATCATGGTCAGTAGTACAAAATTTGAGGCCAGGTGACGATTAAAAAAATTAGATTTTTGTGAATTTATATTAATTAAAATTCAGGAAGACTAAGAATTTTGATTTGGACGGATGAGCCGAAATTTCAGAAGAATTGAATGTTTAACCGGCAAACTCCCATTATTGGAGTGATACTAATCCCTATATATTACGTGAAAAACAGTTTCAAGGTTACTGGAGCTTCAATGTACTATTTGCTGCAATAAAAAGTGACGGTGTGCGAGTGGTGCATTTTTATACAGAAAATTTGAATGGTAAGCTTACTGGAGATTGGAGGGGAAATTTTGTATGAAATTCTTGTGTATTTCAGGGGAAAGATATGCCGAAATATTACAAAATTATTTACATCCACTAAATGTGAACTGGTATCAGCTGTTGTACCAACACGACGAAGCCCCACCTCATAGTAGTGCGCTTGTAAATATATTCTTACAATATCACTTCGAAGATCGTTGGATAGCAAACAATGGACCCCATCACTCCATTAGATTTCTTTGTTTGGGGTCGCATAAAAGATCTTGTGTATGCTTTAATGCTCACAACAAAAGAAGATTGCCGGGAAAAAGTTCGTAATGCATTTCTCTCTCTCTGCAAGAAATCCGGAGTGCCACACATGTAGGATTTTTAAGAAAATTTCATAAATGTTTGGAAGTTGGAGGCAACCAGTTCGAACATTTACTATAGTTTGGTCAATTTTTCATTTTTTTCTTATTTCTTCTATATATTGTTAAATTATTCTTGATTTATCTCCTCCTGTTTCCGCGATGCTTGTTGAATTTATGGAAGCCTTCGATTTGCGTAGTTCCGGGAATTATTTCTTGGATTACTTCAATTCGCACCTTGGAACATAAATTGTATAATATTGTAGCACCAGGTTGTTTCTGACAGGAGATGAAGTTTCTTGGTTGCAATAAGATGTGACTTGGGATGGCCAATCTTAACCACCCCTTTAAAGACAACAATTGTAGTCTGTGTCTTTGTCACAAATGAACATACTCAGTGTTAGAAGTTTTCCTAGTGGAAAAAATGAAGATATGTTAGAATGCTTTAATTAGTCAGAAAACTATTAATATAAATCAACATAATCTTTGGCTTACTAACGAATTAAAAAACATGCAACAACAACGTAATGATTAGCATAAAATTGCTAAATACAATAATTCTGCTGCGAACTGGAGTTAATACGCAAATATTAAAAACAACTATAACAGTACATTAAAAACTTGTAAAAACAAATATTACGAAAAACAGATTGATTTAGCCAAAGGATCGTTTAAGCTAATGTGGAAAAATCTGAAGCAACTTATCAAGAACGAAAATACAAACAGTGCTGAATATGTTGAGTTTGATAACAACAAATTGACGAAACCCAAAAAAATAGGGGAGCAGTTTAATAAATATTTCGTCGATAGTGTTAAAGACATTCACAAAAGTATTAGGTCAGCTAATGGTGAAATAAATTTAGGCGATATTGGAAACAATACGATAAGCATATTTAGATTTAAACCAATTACCTTGAAAAAATTACAGAAAGTGGTTTTAAAAATGAGTAGCAAATCTAGTACTGATGGCATTAACCCTAAATTAATTTGTGACGTTTTACCAGTATTAGGAGAGATGCTGTTGCAGATTATTAATGAATCGTTTGCAACTGGGATTTTTCCTGAAATTTGGGAAACGGCGATTGTTAGTCTAATACCCAAAGTAAACGGAACAAAAAATAGTTCAGAATTCAGACCAATCAATATGTTACTCCCGAAAAAATTATAGAACATATAGCTAAGGAACAACTAGAACATTATTTAGATGAAAATAACATTCTAATTAGTGAACAATAGTAGTGTACTACACGGGTTCTGGGACATTTCGATTGGTTTGAAACTTGGCTAAGTGTAACGTGGCGAAGTCATTGGACTCTGGTTTGAAACTTGACTAAGTCTAGCCGGGGGTCACGGGTCTAGCCGGGGTCAAGGTCACGGGCCACTTCCGGTTCCTACGATGAATTTTTGGTGCTAAAAGTGTAATTTTGAAATTTTACAAGATTTCTACGCTTATCAAAATTTTCTCAGGCTCGACAGGATGTGAGTCATCGGTTGGGAATGCAAAACTAGTTGAGACTTGTAGATGCAGGATGTTATTGAACAATGACGTCCATTGTTTGAGAAATCCGCACGATTGCAAAAAATAATTGAACAATGAAGTCTTTGTTGTCTGGACAAATTTTTGCTGACTTCCATTATCAGATAAACACGATGGTTAATTTAACTTGATCGATTGTGAATATTTTATTAGACCAGTTGGGCGTATATCCTTTATATAGGGTGTTTTTTAGAGGGATGCAACTTTAAATTGAAATAAAACACAGAAAGATGTTTTTAATATCCATGAAGTTGGCTTTATTTGAAAGATAATTTTATGGCATTTATGTTTGAATATGATTTCGGGCATGTGACCACCGCGATTGGCGTATACATGACGTAATCTGAAGGTCCAATTTTCACACACTCTTTGCAGTAAATCAGGCTGTATTTCGGCAATAACGCGTCGAATGTTGGCTTCCAAGTGCTCAATTGTTTCCGGTTTATCGACGTAGACATGCGACTTTACATATCCTCAAAGAAAATAATCTAACGGCGTCAAATCGCACGAAAGAGGTGGCCAGTTAACAGATCCATTTCGTGGATCCATCTTCCACATAATAGATTTAAGTGTACGATTTACTCTTTCAACCACACACGCTTTTTTGAGCTAAATGTTGAGAAATGGTTAATTTTATATTTATTCATTAGTGTTTGAAAATTTTTATTGAAAAACTCTTTACCCTGATCTGTCTGCAAGTTCTTCGGAATTATACCGCTTTCAGATAGTATTTTTTCAGTTGCTCTAGTAACTTCCTTGGAGGTTTTGGTTTCTACTAAATCGGCCTGATGAAGATCATCCAATCCTTTTACTATTACACGACGCCTTCGAAAATTTATTCGTGTAGGCTTATGCAGCTCATCTACTATTTGAGCCTTAATCGAACTGTTTATTTTCTTTCGGGTCATTTCGAACCTTTCTAAATGAGACAGTTTCATATAGGTAAGAAAAAGGGGCAGCGCTGCAATTCGGCTACCTTGTTTCGGCTACCATCTCAAGGTCACCCATATACCCTTGCAGGCTACACTAGCGGGTAAGCAGACTGTTAGATAGGCGGACAGGTAAACAGACAGTTGGACTGGTAGACAGGCAAGCAGACAAACAGACAGACAATTAGACAGGTAGACAGGTAGACAGGTAGACAGCTAGACAGGTAGACAGGTAGACAGGTAGACAGCTAGACAGGTAGACAGGTAGACGATAGACAGCAAGGTGGACAAGTAGACTGACAGGTCCAAACCAGTTCCCATGTAGCCTTGCAGGTTTCTACTTGCCTGTCTACCAGTCCAACTGTCTGTTTACCTGTCCGCCTATCTAACAGTCTGCTTACCCGCTAGTGTAGCCTACAAGGCTATATGGGTGACCTTGAGATGGTAGCCAAAACAAGGTAGCCGAATAGCAGCGCTGCCCCCCTTTCTTACCTATATGAACAATGACGTCCATTATTTAAGAAATCTGTACGATTGCAAAAAATAACTGAACAATGAAGTCTTTGTTGTCTGGAGTAATTTTTGCTGACCTCCATTATCATATAGGTAAGAAAGGGGGGCAGCGCTGCTATTCGGCTACCTTGTTTCGACTACCATCTCAAGGTCACCCATATAGCCTTGCAGGCTACACTAACGGGTAAGCAGACTGTTAGATAGGCGGACAGGTAAACAGACAGTTGGACTGGTAGACAGGCAAGCAGAAACCTGCAAGGCTACATGGGAACTGGTTTGGACCTGTCAGTCTACTTGTCCACCTGGCTGTCTATCGTCTACCTGTCTACCTGTCTACCTGTCTAGCTGTCTAGCTGTCTACCTGTCTACCTGTCTACCTGTCTAGCTGTCTACCTGTCTACCTGTCTACCTGTCTAATTGTCTGTCTGTTTGTCTGCTTGCCTGTCTACCAGTCCAACTGCCTGTTTACCTGTCCGCCTATCTAACAGTCTGCTAACCCGCTAGTGTAGCCTGCAAGGGTATATGGGTGACCTTGAGATGGTAGCCGAAACAAGGTAGCCGAATAGCAGCGCTGCCCCCCTTTCTTACCTATATGATAATGGAGGTCAGCAAAAATTAGTCCAAACAACAAAGACTTCATTGTTCAGTTATTTTTTGCAATCGTGCAGACTTCTTAAATAATGGACGTCATTGTTCATATAGGTAAGAAAGGGGGGCAGCGCTGCTATTCGGCTACCTTGTTTTGGCTACCATCTCAAGGTCACCCATATAGCCTTGTAGGCTACACTAGCGGGTAAGCAGACTGTTAGATAGGCGGACAGGTAAAAAGACAGTTGGACTGGTAGACAGGCAAGTAGAAACCTGCAAGGCTACATGGGAACTGGTTTGGACCTGTCAGTCTACTTGTCCACCTGGCTGTCTATCGTCTACCTGTCTACCTGTCTAGCTGTCTACCTGTCTACCTGTCTAATTGTCTGTCTGTTTGTCTGCTTGCCTGTCTACCAGTCCAACTGTCTGTTTACCTGTTCGCCTATCTAACAGTCTGCTTACACGCTAGTGTAACTTGCAAGGCTATATGGGGACCTTGAGATGGTAGCCGAAACAAGGTAGCCGAATAGCAGCGCTGCCCCCCTTTCTTACCTATATGATGACAAAAGAATAGTAAACTGTATGTATGCTGACACTTTGCCTTGGGGCTACTGTCCACCAAGCACATTATAAACATGTTCGAGTATTTAAATACTAACCATATAACTTATATATATTTCAGTCTAGTGTTGTACACCGCCACCGCACAGATATTTTTAAATGGCTTGAGGAAAATAGCAGAAAAGCGCAAAATGGTGAAGCCGTTGGTTGGAGAAGCGACCCTTGTTCCGGTCCTTGGCATCCAACAACACCTCAAGACTGTATTGATACTTACACTTTGTTAAGTTCTGTCTTCACTTATGTATAAATAAGATGTGTATATTAATTAAATAAAATATATTCAAGCGTATATTTATTCTCCCACTCTCCTTGTCAAGTTTTGCTTCGCTTATGGATAAATGCGATGTATATATTAATGAAATAAAACACATATTAAAATAAAAAATCTTTTATTTTAATCTTAAAAATTACATGTATAAATTTATTACCTAAATTAATTTCTATTTTAATGAGACAAAATTTGAGGTGGCGACGGGGATAGTGGTGACACCTATTCTAGTTGTGCGGGGTGATGACGGTGTCCGGGATGTGGAAACAACCTGGATCGCTGGGATGCGCGGGGGGTTTCTGTACAGGTCTGCGTGGGGGTTTTTGCACAGGTCTGCGCGAGGGACTACCCGGGGGTTTTGGCGCATACAGGCAGGTTGACAGCTAGACAGGTAGACTGGTAGACAGGTAGACTGGTAGACATCTAGACAAATAGACAGCTAAACAGGTAGGCAGCTAGACAGATAGACAGGTAGACTGGTAGACAACTAGACAGCTAGACAGGTAGACAGCTAGACAGGTAGACAGCTAGACTGGTTGACAGGTAGACAGCTAGACAGGTAGACAAGTAGACAGGCGGACAAGCAGGCAGACAGGCTGACAAGCAGGCATGTGCCAATATGACGGAAACAAAAATTTATATAATTATACCAATTTCATTTTTTCCCATATAAAAAACTTATCTAGACTGGTTGGAAATCAAATACATAAGAGAACATCTCAAACTTGTTTAAATCATTTTTTTTGTAACTAAACAATCACATTAGAAACTGTAATAGTGTAAATAAAGCTCCTTGAAGGAGGTACATCAATAGAATTTGCAGACTATAGCAAATATCTGTCCAGACCCGCGGATGTGAGCGTGTGGGAATTCGCAAGGTTGCTAAAAATAAATGTATGGTTAAGAAATTTGCTTAAAATTGACTAAAAATTTACAGACATTAGGAAATCCACAACACTGCTTGTAAGCATCGAATGTAAATATTACGTGTTTTTCCAGTACTTAAATATAGAGTTTCGAAATTGCGCCCATAGCTATTTATTTCATAAGAAAAGGGGGCCAGCTCTGCTATTCGGCTACCTTGTTTCGGCTACCATCTCAAGGTCACCCATATAGCCTTGCAGGCTACACTAGCGGGTAAGCAGGCTGTTAGATAGGCGGACAGGTAAACAGACAGTTGGACTGGTAGACAGACAAGCAGAAACCTGCAAGGCTACATGGGAACTGGTTCGGACCTGTCAGTCTACTTGTCCACCTGGCTGTCTATCGTCTACCTGTCTACCTGTCTAGATGTCTACCTGTCTACCTGTCTAATTGTCTGTCTGTTTGTCTGCTTGCCTGTCTGCCAGTCCAACTGTCTGTTTACCTGTCCGCCTATCTAACAGTCTGCTTACCCGCTAGTGTAGCCTGCAAGGCTATTTGGGTGACCTTGAGATGGTAGCCGAAACAAGGTAGCCGAATAGCAGCGCTGCCCCCTTTTTTACCTATATGAAACTGTCTCATTTAGAAAAGTTCAAAATGACCCGGAAGAAAATTAACAGTTCGATTAAGGCTCAAATAGTAGATGAGCTGCATAAGCCTGCACGAATAAATTTTCGAAGGCGTCGTGTAATAGTAAAAGGATTGGATGATCTTCATCAGGCCGATTTAGTAGAAATGATACCATACTCTAAAGTAAATAAAGGTTATCGATATATTTTAGTAATTATAGATGTATTTTCAAAATATGTTTGGCTAGAGCCTATAAAAATCAGAACCTCCGAGGAAGTTACTAGTGCAACTGAAAAAATACTATCTGAAAGCGGTAGAATTCCGAAGAACTTACAGACAGATCAGGGTAAAGAGTTTTTCAATAAAGATTTTCAAACACTAATGAATAAACATAAAATTAACCATTTCTCAACATTTAGCTCAAAAAAAGCGTGTGTGGTTGAAAGAGTAAATCGTACACTTAAATCTATTATGTGGAAGATGTTTAGTTTGCAAGGTTCATACAAATGGCTTTCTCTATTATCTCAAGTCAGTCACACCTACAATCACAAAAAACATAGTACAATTGGTAAAAGACCGGTTGATGTGAATAAGAGTAATGAGAAGGAAATTCTCAATCAAGCCTATAATCATATAAAAATGACAGATTTAAGTAATGTAAAATTTAAGGTTGGCGATCCTGTGCGAATTAGCAAATATCGAACAATATTCGATAAAGGATATAAGCCCAACTGGACTAATGAAATATTTACAATCGATCAAGTTAAATTAACCAGTCCTATTACCTATCTACTAAAAGATGCTTCCAATCGGTCTATTCAAGGATGTTTCCACGATCTTGAGCTTCAAAAAGTTAAATATCCAGACATACATCTCTTTGAACGTGTAATAAAACGAAAACGTAACAAAGTATTAGTAAAATGGCTTGGATTTTCAAATCAGCACAATAGCTGGATTGATGCTAAAAATATTGCCTAAATTACCACGTTGTGATGACTCATCACTTAATTTTCATCGGTGCTATATAAACCTGATGTGCTGTAGTATTTCTATCATTCTCCTGTACGCGCTCTTTCCAAAAACATGGCAGATTTCAACCAGAAACTTTGCAACTTAAATGAGGTTAAAGAGTGGGGAAATGTACGAGATTTGAAGATTGACGAAAAATATCTAATAATAAATGTGTATCGGTGTCCGACTAAATACGGCAATAAAGTGGCGGTAGAATTGGACAACTTCAGATTCATTCTACCAGCACGCTACAATTGCCTAACAGACGCAGACCTACAACAATTAGGAGAACGTCGCTACTATATCATCTCGGGTGGCAAGTGCGGGAGCAGCACGAAACTTGTCTTTGAGGAGATCGTCCAGACAGAGATGACATCCGTAGCACAATAATTAGCTGATGTATAATATATATATTTGTAATAATTTTATACATGTATGTTTTAGACAAAATAAGATACAAGTATATTTACATTGTTGTTTTATTACACCATTGTGCTTATAAACCCGATTACAGGAACATGCCAGGTTGGCCGAGCGGTCTAAGGCGCCAGATTTAAGCTCTGGTTCCCTAAGGGAAGCGTGGGTTCGAACCCCACACCTGGCAATTCTTTTTTGTTTGTCTAACAGACAACAGTACTTGGAAAATTTATTTTAAGATCATTTTTGCAGATCATCATCGCAACTGATAATAGAGGTCAGAGTCAGCAAAAAAATTTCAAACAAAGGCTCTATTCAATTTAGCGGTTGTGCAGATTTTTCTCAAACAATGGGTTCCATTGTTCAATTCTTAACAGCTTTGCACATTTGTCAAACATGTCTGGACAAGTCTGAAGCTTCAGACAATAACATCCTGTTTATCTGATAATGGAAGTCAGCAAAGACTTCATTGTTCAATTATTTTTTGCAATCGTGCAGATTTCTCAAACAATGGACGTCATTGTTCAATAACATCCTGCATCTACAAGTCTCAACTAGTTTTGCATTCCCAACCGATGACTCACATCCTGTCGAGCCTGAGAAAATTTTGATAAGCGTAGAAATCTTGTAAAATTTCAAAATTACACTTTTAGCCCCAAAAATTCATGGTAGGAACCGGAAGTGGCCCGTGACCTTGACCCCCGGCTAGACTTAGCCAAGTTTCAAACCAGAGGCCAATGACCTCGCCACGTGACACTTAGCCAAGTTTCAAACCATTCGAAGTGTCCCAGAACCCGTGTAGGTACACTACTAACAATCAAGTTTAGGCAAAGATCACTGTTGTAAAACTTTATTAAATTTAGTTTTAGTGAACTGAAAAGAGGATATAAAACATGGGAAAAAATAGTAGCAGCATTCATAGACCTGAAAAGAGCATTTGAAACAATCGACAAAGGTCTGCTCTTAGCAAAAATGGAAAAATACGGAATCAAGGGATTCGAATTAAAGTGGTTCGAGAATTATCTATGTGGCCGTCAGCAAATTACTAGATACGAAGATGAAGATTCTCAAGCAGTTGAAGTGTGTTTAGGGGTTCCCCGAGGCTCAATTTTAGGCCTTCTATTGTTTATATTAATGATATAAACTCAGCAGTGCAAAGTTTACAATATAACTTATTCGCAGATGACACTCTGGTAACTAGTGATATGGCTAAAATTGAACAAGCTTAAGTTAAATACATCTAAAACAAAAGCAATGATTATCAGTAGCGGACGATTATTAACCAATACGATAACTAATGTAATTGTTGACGATGTAGTAATTGAATAGGTGCGTAAAATAAAATATTTTGGTATTGTAATAGATAATAGGCTATCTTTTATGAAACATGTGGATTTTGTTGTAGGTAAAACGGCTAAAAAATAAGTCTCTTTGGGCGAATCAGTTCCAAATTAAACTTGTGGTCGAGGATACTTGTTTACAATACAATTATTGCACTACATTTTGAATATTGTGCCAGCGTGTTATTTATAGCCAACGAAGGTGAATTGCAGCATCTACAAAAACTACAAAATAGAGCAATGCGTATTATTCTATTTTGTAATAATCGAACCAGCATCAATTTAATGTTGGAATCTCTGCAATGGCTTAGTATTAAACAGCGAATTTATTTTAATACGTTAATTCTGATCTTTAAAATTGTTAATAACAAATTACCTGAACATTTAAATTAATTTATTGTATACAATAGAGATATACATAGTTATGAGACAAGAAGTGTAAATAATTTTAGATTATCTGCAACAACGAAAGCATGTTCACAAAAAAATCTATATTACAAAGGTTTAAAGTTATGTAATGAAATGCCTGATGAAGAGAAACAGGCAACAAATGCAGCTCAGTTTAAAAGGTTATGTTCTAACTATGTCAAATCTATTTGTAAATGAATTGTATGTCATTTTGTTGTAAACATCTTTCTTGATGAATAAATTTACTTACTTATCCTGTTGTAATTTATTATCAATTACAAAAATTACAAAACGTACGTGGAGGTCGGGTTTTGACTATATTTTTCAATGAAGACCCCACTCATGGGCTGTAGCTTCGAAAATAGCAAACTCGTCTATTTTTACTTCAGGCCAATGCCAACTGATAATAATTATTAAATTCTCCAAAAATTTCGGTATTTTCAAGTTTCTACAAAAACCGATCATTTTAGATATAGGGGTGTAATCACAAATTCCCCTTAATTTTCAGCGTAGAATCCACTGGCGAAGAGAAAAGGGCAGGCTGCCATTTAAACAAAATGAAGTTTTCGAATTTTTTAAATAGCAAAATTCGGCGCCAATTTCTGAGCACCCTGTATAATTTTTCTGAAAAGTTTGTAAATATTTGGGTAGCTATAGGTCTGGTTTGTGCAGACCCTGAAAATATATGGCTTGACTCTCTCGGATTTCGAAAAAAAATTGTATGGGGTTGCATCTCCAACAAATTTTCAAAAACTGAAATAACTCAAAAATGGTGCACTCTAGGCATATAATTTTCCATATGAAGTTATATTGTAATTTTGCGTAGATTTCAAAACTTCAATAAAATTTGCGACATTCTATTTAAAATAACAAAGTTGGGGTTCATTTCCGGTATTACGGAAGTTGCAAAAAACTGAAAATACTTTTATTTAAAACGAGCTCTTCAAAAACCCCCTGTATACCAATTTTCAGAAAACTAATCCCAGTAAGTTCCCATATACATATCAACTCAGCTCGTCGTGAAGGGCCCTGTATATTGTACAAGCTTCCTATAGTACTCATGCAAGTCCCTTACTTTTAGATTCCTTTTGATTTTCTTTTTACGAATAAATTCATCTTTATCCAGACGGTAAACAAATTGATAATCGTCGCGCTTCTTTTCTCCCCAGCCGATGGCATGCGTTAACCATCTGGTATTCCAGATTAAAACCAATCACATTTCCTACAGCTTGTATCACGGAGATAATATTTTCTGTTGGAGCTTCCGGCCCACCTTGAATATCTAAACAGTTTCTTCTTGAATATTGCTCCTCATTTTCTTTTTGCAAATTTGTATTGTGCGTCTAAAGATCTTCGATTTTCTTCATACACTTTGCATGAATGCTTCTTGGATTTTCATGCTCTTCTTTACATCATCGATTTTTTTGTGGCATAGATTTATGGAGGCTGCGGCTTCAGTTTGACGTGATACCAATTTAATTCCTTGCATTTTACATTTCATTAGCCTTAACCAAGCTCGAATTTCGCCTGGAGAGTTAGGCAACTGGTTCATCTGCTTGTTTAGTTCATTAGTTGATGCATAGCCAGCTTCATCTGTTTCCGCTACAGCGGGTATGAATGAAGCTGGCCATGGTTGATGTGGTCGCCGGTGCTAAATGTCACCGTTAGATGGCCCCAGGAAATCGGTGCACTTTCGCTTCCTGGGCGTCGGCATCGCAACCAGAATAATGGCATATTAAAAGTGAATTTATTTCTACCTCAATCATCCAAACGTTAGGAAGCAGTAACCTCTCGTTGATGATTGTATTGGATTCCTCAAGTGCTTGGGTATATGTCCGCCTACTTATTTCGAGCTTGAAGATGGTTTGTGCTGTTTATTAAATTTGAAAAATTATAACCTATGGTAGCACATTTTTTGTGGTCGCACATTTTCTGAGATTTAAAAGGTAGGAAAGATTATGGTAAGCAAGCCATTTCAGTATGAATTATATTTATAATTTTTGTGTCTGCTTTATGCAGCCTTTTTAAGTAGGGGCCACAAGCTTTTAAGTACGGGTAGAAACCCACTCTTCGTTTGGGGATTCCTCGTTACTCAACGATCGTAGCTGTGAAGCGGCTTCTCTCCCGTGTGCTGTAGTTTGTAAGCTCCAGGCACACCTCCAATCACGTCGGAGGAAGTTGCGGCTCACGAAGTGACTTTAGAAGGCTCGACCAGAGTGGCATCCCGTCCTCAACAATCTATCTTCGTCGGAGGAGTCCGAAGAAGCTAATTACCTCACATTCAGGTTTAATCACATAGGCTGTTAAAATAAATTGTGTTGCTGGTCTCACCAGCTAGTGTAGGATATTTTGTGTGTGTTTCAAGTAATCTAGGCCGGATACGGATATAAGCTATTTAGTGGATATACGATACGTGCTATTAGTTGAAATTGCCGAGCTAGTACTTTGTTTGGCCCGCAATTCTTTCCCTGTTGTATTAATGCAAAGGCTTGTAAAAGCGAGGCGTTTTTACCTCGCAAAGTTATAGCACGCGATATAGAGATCTCTATTGTGCTCCGAACGATTTACTACAATATGTGGCACTGGCAATTTGTTGTATAAGATTGGCTCCGCAAGCGACTTGTTATAAATTTAGCAGCATATTTTTTAATGGAAATAATTAATGAATGATTTAGCTATAAATTTACCTACGCTTAGCGAAGAAGATGAAGCACACTTTTGGCTCCTCATTTTAATCTGTTATACCTTGTGATATATATCTTTATTTATGTGTATTTATTTGCTTAGGTGATTTAATTAATGAGAGGGTGTTGTATTTGTTATTTGCCAATCAAACCAGTAATTACGATCGTATTTCAAATGTTAATTATCCAACTTACTTCATTATATGACTATGAGAATTTTGATTTTGGGTTTTATTATAATGTTGACCGTTGCTCAAGTTTGAGTGAATTTAGTAGTTTATGAGTTCAACGATTCATATGAAGCTGTGCTCGGGTCCCAAACTGTTTGGCGTCCCTACAGTTTACTGTTAGTTGGAAGGTAAGTTCGACCCAGCCTTCTCCTTGAGCCAATCCGAGGGTTGCTTCCGTTTTCGAACAACAATTGTTAATGTAACAGACGGTTCACTAATACCTGTAGCTGAGTAATAATTTGCCATAACGCCGGATTTTTGATGTTCATTATGTTGGTTACGGTATCAACATTTTCCCGTTTGCATTATCCACACTATTAACTAACACACCATTAATTGTACTTCTAAGATTACGTTCGGTGCTGCGTGGTTTGCATCGTGATTTACTATAATTTTGCAGATTCCTTAGTTAAACAATGCCACACTCAAGAGCGCGCAGAAAATATTTACTATATTGACTTTCGGTAGTAAGGGAATTGGGCTGATTCAGTGCTTGTGCCCATTCTTTTGGGAACTCTTTCTTCTCCTATATAATTACTATTAGGCTATGTCTTCTGTATATCAGTGCCTTTTCTCATTTCTTTAATAGTTCACCCTCAGTCCCATCTATTCCGGGGATTTCGTGGTTACTCATATTTTTAACTATTTTCTCTACTTTCAGGTCTGTTGGCCCTGTCTAATTTTTTCTATACCATCTATCACTTTCTCAATTTCAAGATTTAGCATTATCCTGTAAAATATTTATTTTTCTTTCCTTTTTCGTTTAAAGACTCTAAATTCCACGTTGTTGTTCGTCTCATGTTATGCCAAGTGCGCATTTGTATCTCCTGTCTAAAGCTTGCCTGTAATAGTATGTGATCTGAGCTGATGTCCGCTCCCCTGTAGGATCTAGCATTAGTTATTTCATCTTTATGTCTTTCTTCAATGAGCAGGTGGTCTATCTGGTTCGCCTTATAGTCGAAGAAGGTAGTTTTAACTATTAAGTGTTTACGTGCCGCGAAGTTAATCATTTTCTCTCCGTTATTATTTGTTTTATCGTACTTGCTATATCTTCTTCTTATTGGCTTGAATCTGTCCCCCTTCCCCACTTTCGAGTTATAGTCCCCTATTACTTATTTTATATCGAACTTTTGGAAGGATTCATATATCAGGTCAAATTCTTCATAAAATTGTAACTTAGGCTCCTTTGCTGTATCGTCTGAGGGGACGTGAAAATAGAATACGTTCTCTAATTATTTATAATCAAGCTTGAAAGCTAAAATATCTATGTTTTCTTATCAATGTTCGCATTGTACAATTGAAGGAACTACCTTATATAACCATTTTAAAATTAAATCCCCAAACTTGAATTTAAAAGACGTGCTTTTCAGAGTAAAGCCCATCAATTTCTATTTAAATTCGGACCGGTACAGAATGCAATAATTTCTTATTTGTTAAACTGTTTCGTTTTCGTAGAGGTATCACTCGTAAAAGTATTCAAAAAAATCTTGAAAAATAATTAGTAGGTACCTTAACAACGTATTGAATAAACTAATTGTAGCTAAAAGTCTGCTAATTTAATTTGAGTGTTATAAATTCCTTACTGTTATAACTTTCTTCTTGACTTTTTAGATATTTTTCATAATACTATAGCTTTATTGTATCTTAACTGCTGCCTGCCAATAACGGACTTGGTTGGTTATAAACGTCGGCTATCGCCTCGGATTATAAAATTCAACGGCGTCCATTATTCGCTATATATCGGTCTAATGACGTTAATAACTATTATTCTAGTACCTTACAGTTTGTGCTTCTTAATAAGAGTTAATGCAATGCTAACATTGAAACTTTATACTGAAAATTTAAATAAAAATTGACTCGATTACATAAAAGTTGGGTATAAAACTTAAGTCATGGAGATAAATTACCATCTTCCAAAAAATACAAGTATCGTACTTTAGTATATTAATTTTACTTTTTGTATGCATAAGACGAATATATTTATTTCCCACGAAGTTCGTTTTATTAATATTTTTATCTTTGAATACGAGAAAAAACTAAAAAAACATCATAAATTCTTCACAAACATTATTTCGGAATTACTACTTTTAAAAATAACAACTATATGTTACTATAGGTTGCCCCTAAAATTGCATTTCTAACCGTTGTTACAGAGAGAACGCAACACTTAAAAAAGATAAATTGATGAGAAGTCATCACATTGTATTTTTAAATATTGTTACGAAATGATACTTCCAGGAACCCATATAGTTTGACATTTTGACAAATAAATAGAAATTACACGTAATAGTCGAGATGTAGCCAAAATAAAATTTATAGCTTGCTGTTATTTCTTGAGGTAACTCTGTGGTTTAACTTTGCAAAACACGATTTTGTTTTGCTTCAAATTAAGGTATTTAAGCCCAAAGCAATTAGTTACGAACAGTTCTTCCAGTGGTAACCCAGCAACTCCATTAAAGATGGTGCGAATTTTGGTAAGAAAACTATGTTTTTATTTTTCCACCTCCATTACAAATAATCAATATACAGCAATTTTGACGCAATTCCTAACTTTCATCCAATTTATTTTTCAGTGTCTTTTCCTTCTCGTGGCGTTGGCTGCGGCCTCCGCTCTACCTTCCGGAGGCTACGGAGGTGGTGGCTTCGGTAACGGCGGATTTGGAGGCGGGCATGGTGGCGGAGGTGGAGGCTTCGGAGGTGGCGGTTTCGGCGGTGGTGGCTTCGGGGGCGGTCATCAAGGAGGCTTTGGAAACGGCGGCTTTGGTGGTGGAGGATTCGGCGGACATAAAGGAGGATACGGACGTTGAAATTACCAAGCGTTGTTACAGAAAATGTTTATTCTAAATATCAAGACTTTTCCTATACTAAAGAATTTTCTGTGGTACATACTTATAAAACCTATATGATTGCTTATTGCTTTTTGTAACTCCTTATTAATTTCGAAATTTGTATTGAACGCTCAGTATGTTTAAAAACTAAATAAACTTTCAATATAGTAAAAATGTTGATTATTATTATTTAAACCGAGGCACGCCGACGTTGCTGAACCGTTCTTGTTGAGACCTTCTGGGCTACATAAGTAATCTTTATCTATTTTTGTTTGGTATTTAGCTTTTAATCATATTAGTTTAGTTTATTTCATTAGTAATTCTTAATACAAGTAAATAGTTGTACATAAATTTAGTGTAGTTTGTAATTCTACCTAGCGGTAAGTTTACCCACTATTGGTGGAACGTCAAGTTATGGGGCTTACTGTCCCCTCTCCTGCCACCCCTAAATGTTGGGTCGGTGGCCCACATTGCGAAGAGATGAATTTAAGACGAGTTGGTGAACGGTCGGTCAACTGATCCCGTTTTTTTTGTTGTTTTTGTGTAATCGCTCGTGTTTATCGTTTTGTGCTCCTGGAGTCACGGGTCAATCGACGTGCCACCCCACATGAGCCATCCTGTATGTCCCTCCAAGGTAAGTCCCTGTACGAATTTCTACCTTGCGTGGGTATTATCGAGTCTTATGCTCTCCGTTTAGGTAGAATTAATTTAGATATTAATTGCCCTGGAGACAGATACATTTCTGGTCCTTCGAGCCGGATCTAATCAATTGAGATTATCCGTTTTTTGTTGTAGTAGAAACGCGTGAAATTTGTCGAATTTTCCAAATTTTGATATCGTTTATTTTCCAAATTCAAAGCTCCAGCGCAGGTACAGCTATTTACGAGTTATTATTGATTTAACTTTATTGATTCGTGTATATTGCGTATGTCGTTACGTTTCGCCGTCCCACATATTAATTTTATGCCTAATTTGGTCCGCATCTTTGCATTCATTGTCGCTCGTTCTCGGAATTTCCTAGTTTGGTTGCGCCGGGCATATGGTCAACAAGTGACCATCGTAGAACGGTTGGGTTTTATTGCTTTGCTTTTATTGCTGTGCTACTGCAGGCGGCTGTCGATCCTCAAAGTTTTGGATTTTGGATATAGCCCTTTGTCGCAGACTTCCGCCGCCGCATCCAATAAATCATGGCGAATCAGCTTAAAATGAATTTGGCACTTCGCAGTACTTTAATTAATCAATTATTGGAAATTCGTGACCTAGCTTCTTCATCTCAGGAAGAAACCGCGTTACGTCCGCTATTCAAACGGCGACTTGACAGGGCAAAGTCGATTTACGATGAATTTCAACCCTTGCATCGCGCAATTATTCAAAATATATCCACTCAAGCTAATCCGGACCTAGCATCCGAAGAGGCCATTAGGAAACAATTTGATGATGCCTTTAATAGTATTGAAGCTATTTATTTTTCTTTGTTTCCTGATAATGAATCGTCCCCGAGTTTTAGCAATCCTAATGACAATTCTTCGAATCGTAGTTTCAATCATTCTAATAATATTCGTTTGCCGAAACTGGAACTCCCGATTTATTCCGGCGAGTATAGTCAATGGACCGGTTTTATCGAATTATTTCGAAGTGCAATACATACTAGATCTGATTTGTCTGACATTCAAAAACTGCAATACCTTTTGAGTTGTTTACAAAATGAGCCATTAAATCTTATTAAGTCGTTGCCTTTGTCAGGAGATAATTATAAAATCGCATACGATACACTCGTCGCCCGCTACGATGATAAGCGTAGATTGGCTAATCACTATTGGGCATCAATTAATAATTTTCCAAAATTGAAAGCAGAATCCGCGAAAGACCTGCGAAAACTCTTTGACCACGTCAAAGAGAATCGTTTGGCCCTTAAGGCTCTAAACATTGCTAATTCTTTAGAGGACTTTATGTGGTTTAGCATCCTTTTAGATAAGCTCGATACAGATACGCGAAAATTATTTGAATCGGAGATTAGGTCTAAGGCATCGGACATTCCAACGCTAAAACAATTAGAAGATTTTATTGAAAGTCAATGTCGCGTATTGGAAAGTGTTGATAACTCAGCCAACAAAGGGTTCAAACACCTGTTTGCAAAGCCGTCTACTAAATCGGCGTTCTTAGTAAATAAATCCTCGCAGAATAAATTAACTTCAGGTAGCGAAAACACTTCGAAATGTCTAATTTGTCAGCTGGCACATACGGTTTATGCGTGCCCTGTGTTTGCGTCAAAAACGCCACACGAGCGATTTGAAATGGTCAAGTCGCATCGTCTTTGTTTGAATTGTTTGCGCTCTAATCACATTAGTAGTCATTGTCCGTCTAAGTCCGTATGTAGAAACTGTCGCAATAAACACCACACGATGCTCCATTTTCCGGCAAGATCCCAAAGTTCGGCAAATTGTGAGGTCGGTGTACCTGTTCAACATTCGGAGGTGGAAACGAGCTTAACCGCTTGTGCGAGCATATTGTCGTGCGAAATAGTCTTACTTTCTACGGCTATTGTCGAAATTCAAGACGCGTTCGGTAATTTTCAGAAGTTACGCTGTCTTATTGACAATTGTTCACAGGGTAGCTTTATCACGCAAAAGGGTTTAAGGTGCTTGGGATTAACACTTACACCATTTAAAACCGTTATTCAGGGTATTGGTTCAGAAACCTCTGAAAAGGCCTTGCTTTCTGCAGGCTTTGCAACATGTTGTCTTCGTCCTTGTTACAGCAATAAGCCGGTGCCTGTATTTAGCATAAAGGCCCATGTAATCCCTCAAATCGCCGGAAATATACCTGCCAGTTCTATCGACCCTTCTAAATGGGATCATATTTCTGGCTTAGTATTAGCTGATCCCGAATTTTATCGGGCCCGCCAAGTAGACTTATTGTTAGGTGCCGATATATATGCACACGTGATTAAACCTGGCGCAATTTTGAGCACGTCCCAAAATGAACCCGCAGCTCTTAACACGGTCTTCGGTTGGGTTGTTAATGGATGCGTTGGTTCAGCGTCGAACGCAGTTGCTAAAGCTTATCTGACATCGGTCGAAATTCCAACCCTCGATGACACATTGAAAGCATTTTGGCGAACAGAAGAACCCCCGCAGATATCTACGGTCGACGCCGCGTATGCCATTTGCGAGTCGTTATATTCATCTACGGTATCCCGTGATAGTACTGGTCGATATGTCGTTTCGTTTCCGTTCAAGGTGCAAAATCCAAAATTTCCCAATTCGCGCGATATTGCCTTAAGGCGGCTACAATTGCTCGAAAATCGCCTTATGCACAATCCTTCTTTGAGAAGGGAATACGTCAACTTTATGGACGAATACATTAATACAGGGCATATGGTCCTCGCATCGGCAGATCCTCGTCTCGATAAATGTTATTACATTCCACACCATTGCGTGACGAATTCAAAATTCCGTGTAGTTTTTGATGCCAGTTCGAGAGCTTCAAATGGCTTATCGCTAAATGACACATTGTATTCTGGGCCAAAGTTACAGCAAGACATAGTGTCTGTGTTATTAAATTTTCGCGCTCATAATGTAGTAATAACTAGCGACATTATGCACATGTTTCGCCAAATAATCGTCTCTACTACAGACTGTGATTTCCAACGTATTCTATGGCGCTCTTCCATAGATCAGCCTATAAAAGAATATATCTTGAATAGGGTCGCATATGGAGTTACTTCATCGCCGTTTCTTGCAATTAAAACTCTTATTCAATTAGCTGATGACGAGCAACACCGGTTTCCCCAAGCATCTTCTGTCATTCGAAGAGATATCTATGTCGACGATATCGCCACTGGATGTTCCTCCGTGGCTGAGGCCTTAATCCTACAGGATCAACTGATAAAATTGTTGCGTTGTGGCGGATTTGAATTAAGGAAATGGGCTAGTAATTCTCCAGCGTTAACCAACCACCTAGACCCCACGCATCTGGTAGAGAATATGGTATCTTTCGATTCCGGTGAACCTTGCTCTCCTTTGAAGATCCTTGGCTTACAATGGTCCCCATCAAGTGACAGTTTTAGATTCAAGGTTGAACCTATTGATCGTCCCTGTTCCAAAAGGCACATCCTATCGGAAGTCGCAAGGGTCTTCGATCCCATCGGTTTCTTAGCGCCGTTAACGTTCTTTTCGAAGCGGCTTATACAACACTTATGGTGTCTAGGATTAGGATGGGATGAATTGCCTCCCTCGGAAATAATTGATCGTTGGGAATTATATAAGTCGCAATTGGTGGACATAGCTCATATCAAAATTCATCGCCAATTAATTCCTGCGAATTATGTCAACTGTGAGTTGCACGGGTTTTCTGACAGTTCAGAGGCCGGTTTCGCCGCGATAGTGTACCTTCGATTTGTAATCGGTCCGAATGAATCTGTAGTGAGGTTTATGATGGCTAAAACGAAAGTTGCCCCCTTACAACGGCGACCAATTCCTCAATTGTAATTATGTGGGGCGCAATTGTTAGCCAAACTAATTTCTTTTATTTGCTCGTCCTACTATTTATGCGTGGACTGATTCTACGATAGTTTTATCTTGGCTTCATTCGTCTCCGCCTCGGTGGAAAACATTTGTTAGCAATCGCGTTAGCTACATTCAAGAACGCGTACCAGCATCTTCTTGGCGCCATGTTCCTTCCGCTGATAATCCCGCGGATTGCGCATCCAGGGGACTTCTTCCTCAGGAATTGCTGAACCACCCCTTATGGTGGAGCGGCCCTTCTTGGCTTTCAAAAAACTCTGACGAATGGCCTACCCTAAACGATCAAAACTCCTTGGACATGGAAGCAGTTTTACGCGAAGAACGCAAACTTGTGTTGATGGCAACAACCGTGAACGATGAGCCATTTAATCCATTTAATTGCGATCAATTATTGTCTCGATTTTCATCGTTACGGAAAATAAAAAGGATCATTTCCTATTGCATGCGGTACGTGCACAACTGCCGCAACGCTACTACACGGCGATTCGGGTCTATCACTGTAGGTGAACAACAAAGGGCCCTAAATCTATTAATTAAACATGTTCAGCACATATCGTTTCGTGATGATATTCGAAGATTGAATTCAAATCAGCAATGCTCCAAGCCAATTAGAACACTCGCTCCATTTCTTGATTGCGAAGGAATTGTCAGGGTGGGCGGTCGTTTAGCTCATGCTAATATCTCTTATGTCAGTAAACACCCCTCTATTGCCCTTTGCCTTCCCAGTAACCATCACCGATCTCGGATAGAAAATTGCATGGCCTTTTTGGTGGGCGGAATGTTTGGTATTTAGCTTTTAATCATATTAGTTTAGTTTATTTCATTAGTAATTCTTAATACAAGTAAATAGCTGTACATAAATTTAGTGTAGTTTGTAATTCTACCTAGCGGTAAGTTTACCCACTATTGGTGGAACGTCAAGTTATGGGGCTTACTGTCCCCTCTCCTGCCACCCCTAAATCTTGGGTCGGTGGCCCACATTGCGAAGAGATGAATTTAAGACGAGTTGGTGAACGGTCGGTCAACTGATCCCGTTTTTTTTTGTTGTTTTTGTGTAATCGCTCGTGTTTATCGTTTTGTGCTCCTGGAGTCACGGGTCAATCGACGTGCCACCCCACATGAGCCATCCTGTATGTCCCTCCAAGGTAAGTCCCTGTACGAATTTCTACCTTGCGTGGGTATTATCGAGTCTTATGCTCTCCGTTTAGGTAGAATTAATTTAGATATTAATTGCCCTGGAGACAGATACAATTTTGATGACACAATATGGTTATTATAACATCAGCACTGTTTTTGCATTGTTATTTTCATATGAAAAATGTTGACACAGCTCACCTTGTTTTAGACAACTGGCCGGTTTTTTGATTATTTTCATGCAAAGTAGATAAAATAGTATATTATACTAGTGTAATAAGAAGCATCGGAGCACTCCTCGCTGCGCTCTCGTGCCCTGAACCCACTTCTACAATATCCCTATTACTAAACTAATATAATATACTAGTATTAATTTACTAGCAAAGTAACCATGCTTTGCACAATTAATAACCTTCAGTTTGAATCTACCGGTTTTTTACAGTGCGTGGTAGTTAGCGGGTCTTGCAAGTAGCAGGCGGCATGATGGTTTATTTGTAAGAATTTGCTAGTGCTTCGGCTAGCTCAAAGTGGGGTCAATCTCTATCGAGCAAGCCTTGAATACGATAGAAAAAACGGCGTCTAAAACCTAATAATTTAAAAAACCTTGAAGCACTATCAGAGCAGAAGCTACTGGTTCCAAAAGAACCCAAAATAACGTACCGTCCAGGGTTTCCTTAACGATTTCAATCTTAAGAACGCAAACTGAGATAGATTCGAATAAAAGAGTAAACCATGTATAAATTCAAGTCGAAGAGCTTTAATCAAAAACTAATGATTTGCAAACAAAAGCTTGCGAAGATACGAATACAACGTTTTTTTTCACAGAGTTAGCATAGCAACCCAAAATACGCAAATTTAAAGTAATTTCACACAACTGGCATTTTAAACAATCACATGGATTCCATTGCGTTAATAAAAGAAACTAAACCAATCATAAATAGAGATTTGCAAAGATACTGATATGAATTTTGAACGATAATTGTGTTTCAACCCAAAAACGTATTAATTATAATTAGATGCAACCCGAATAGGTGTTTAACTAAATAAATTCAAAATTAGGCGGCACATATAAATAATCATGCTATTTTTGGGCATTTCGACACATTACAAAATAAAAAATATTTGAACATGAACGTTTCGGTAGACAAATCTGCTTCCGTTTTCAACAATTACCTAATTCATTTAAAAATGAACTAGAAGAACTTGGCGTATTTTACGGGAAATGTAGCAGAGTACGAATAACCTCCCCAGTAAACGCAGTAAACGTCAAGCCTCCAAGAAGTCGACCCAGGTAACAGCGTATATGTCTCGGCATGATAACTATAGTTTTCCTTTACAGTAAAACTGCTCAAAAAGTGCCTAGTGAATTATTATTAAACAAAAGAACACTTGAAAAACACAACAGACAGCTATAGCGCTGAAGAAAAAAAAATAAAAGAAATCACACAAATAGTACAAAAAATAAGGATGTAAACTAGTACGTACTCCAGTTAAAACTAAACAAGACAGCAACAATAAATTAGAAAAACAAAAGAGGTAAAACAGATAAGCAACGCTCAAAAGACGTATAAAGCGGAGATGAGAGAGTTAAGAAAGGAAAAAGCAATTATAAAGGGCTTTACACGGAACTCTTGCCTCGCAAGTGACAGTTTTGAAACTAAAAATTTCCAAAATTCAAAGAACAGAAATAAGTTTTTAAGGTCTTGGTCCTGTCTATGTTGGGTGCACAGTGTGTCTTTTTTCGCCAAAGGTAAAAACCTGAGGTGTGTGCAAAATATGAATTCTATTTAACTAATAGCTTTTGAGTTAAAGCAAACAATTTTATTTTTTAAGGTACTCATGCTGTATATATTTGACCGACATTTTCTCAGATGCATACAAGGTAGATATACCGGGTGACAATGAGACTAGGGCCATACTTATATCTTCTTTATTACTGAATCGATTTGGATAAAATTTTATACCAAGATACTAGACATAATTTCTGATTGGCCGATAGATATAGTCAAAATGGCTGACTTCCGGTTTTACCGGAAATAATACCAACTTTGATTTTTTAAATGGAACACCCTGTATATTTTATATTTTTCTGAATCTACGAGTCAAAATATATATAATAGTCTTGCCAAATTTCAATTTTATAAAGAAATAAATTATTTTTTCAATTTTTATTTTTTACCATAGAAGGCCTTGACTTGGAAAAATCTATTCTAATTAACTTCAGCAACTCTTAATAATAGCTATTTTATCAATAACGTCAATAATAAACCTTTAATAAAAGAATATAATTTGCTAAACTCGTTTTTTAAGAAAAAGTCACTTTTTTTAAATGGCACTACTAAGGGCCATCTTGCCATTAGATAGAAAATGTAATTACCAATCTAACGATATGCATCAGGCGCTACTTTATCTCTATCTGAATCTGAAAATTAACTAATACCTATTAAAAACACAAAGACATGTACAAATATAGAAAAGAAGTGACAAGTAGAGGGGAAAATTACAACAGAAGCGGGAAAGAAGTGTGAAACCTAGAAAATAAAAAACGACAAAATTAAATTAAAAGACAAGCAGAAATAATGAAAGAGAAATGAAAAAAATACTTAACAAACCATTAGCTGTACACAGACCAAATAATAAGGGCAAATGAACTAGTAGATACCGAAAAGAAAAATAAGTGGATAGAATTCAGACTATTAAAAATATAAAAAAGTAAAATGTAAAAGACACAACTAATACTATACAGGGTGTTTAAAAAATACTTTCTAATATTTTACCCACTTATAGATCTCATCAATACAAACAAAATGTTCTAATAAACATGGATCCAGAAACGCTTCGTTTCGAGATACAGAATGTTATTTTTTTAAACTTGTTTTTTAATGTTATCTAAAAACGCTTTGAGCAATTTTAATGAAATTTTTACAGTTTGTTTATAACTTTGGACCTATTACAGTTGATGTAGTAATTCTAGTGGCGTGCACACGGGACATATCCATTAGGTTTTTTCACAAAAATATATATATACGTTGTTTTTAAACATCCTGTATAGACTAATGGAAAATTATTCACTGATATAAAATTAAACAAAATCAAAACTAACGGTAAGAGCAAATGAACAAGAGTAACTAAAAATTAAGATAGAAAGATCACGTTACACAAAGTCCAAACATTTCAATATCTACTACTAAGGAGGACATGGGACGAAAGTACAGAGAAAAATCTAAGACATAAATAGAAGCAAGAACAAAAAACATTATAAAGAAAATGTGTGTACAGTATATAGGTTAATAAGCCTACATCACTTGAAAGGCATAGCTTAAAATTCTATTGTGGAGGTTATTTTAAATCTCATTCATAACAAACCTACAAGCATTTTTAAATATTTGCAGGTACGGATTGTTAATTTCACGGAAATAAAAATTATGTTGATTATAACTAGTTGCTTCTTTTATCCTGTTTTAGCAATTGTCACAAATTTTGTTTTGTGCACATCAAAACCAGCTCAATGCTGAAAACAAGAGGCTATTCAAGAGACTGTTCGAAGAGCCATTTCTTCAATAATTGTAAGGATAGCTCAACTGTGTCTACAAGAATTAGGTGCAGTAATACAGTATTCAAACTACAAATTCAATTTAAAAAAATTATCTTCGCTTTTTACCTGATTTTTATTGAAACTTAAAAGACCTCAGCAGCACACTTTTAAGCTATGGCCGTCAGGCCGAGGAACATTTTGTATACACAGGTTGCTGCGTTGGCGGATGCAACATAAAAGATCCTATGCTAATTACGAGTCATTCAAATATTGGCTTCATTATTCATTTTACAGAAAAATGCTATTTGAATATTTAAAAAAACACATTAAGAAAGGTTGTGTACTATCGTTTTAAATAATAATGTCACCTAGTGAGAAAGTTCTCCCAACATAAAGCTGCGCTAATGGGTGGATGGCATGAATTCCTCGTCAGCTATTGGAATTTATCAGTCTAAGACAGAATTTAAACTGCAATTTAAAAATAATAATAATAGAAGCTCTATTAAGTTATTAAGTTTATTTGGCTCTCATACATAAGTGTTCAATACAAATTGAGTAATCAATAAAGAAGCAATAAGCAGTCACAGAAATGTTATTATCGACACACAAAATCTTTCGTTCTAGGGCTTACAATGCTTAGAACATGTTTTTAAGAACGTCGGTCATTTTCAACGGCCGTATCCTCCCTTGTGTCCGCCGAATCCGCCGCCTGCAAAGCTGCCCCTACCGAAGCCGCCGCTTCCAAAGCCTCCTTGATGACCTCCACCGAAGCCGCCGCTACCGAAACCGCCACCTCCGAAACCACCACCTCCGCCACCATGTCCACCTCCAAATCCACCGTTACCGTAGCCACCACCTCCGTAGCCTCCGGAAGGAAGAGCGGAGGCCGCAGCCAATGCTACGAGAAGGAAAAAACACTGAAAAGTAAATTGGAATTTCATTAGGCATTTGATATTGTGTCGAAATTGCTGGTTCTTGACCATGATAAAGGTGGAAAATTAGAAAAATGTGTTTTTTACCATAATTCGAAGCATCTTTAACTGAGCTGCTACGCTACAACTGAAAGAACTGTCTGCAGCGAATCGTTTTGTGTTTAAATACCTTAATTCCAAGCAAAACAAAATCATGTTTTTGAGCGTAAAACCACAAACAGTTGCATCATTAACCAATAGCAACCCATAAATTTTATTTTGGTTACATTAGGATTGTTCTGTAGGTATAAGTTTCATTTATTTGTGGAAATGTCAAACCATCTGAGTTGTGGTAGTATTACTTCATAACAGAATTTACAGCAACAACAACACTGAAGAGCATTTCGAAAAAGCATTCCTCAGGGATAGCGTTTTTTTAAAATTATATTTAAGGATATTAAATTCTAGTTAAAACATTTGAAAAACAATTATATTTCAATTTTTCCATACATGTAATGTTTCATAATCAGTTTTGTAAAATAACTACGTTTAAGGTTCTCTCCAAACATATGCAACAACAGTTAGACTGAGAGAGGTATGATATCAGGGACATCTTTATTTCTAGGAACACTACTTCCACAGTAATGTTTACTTAAAATTTATAATATTTGTGTCAGTATTTAAGTGAGACATTTGAGTGAATAGCGAAAGAAAATGGTTGTGCTGCAATAATTATTGAGTTTCCTGATAACGACTTGTGCCACCTAGTTAAAGTGCACGCAAGAGGTGTCAAAGAAGCAGTCAATTTGCTGTGATGATTGCAAAAGATATGTACATATTGTACATGCCACATGTACTAATAAGTAATAACCGATCTCGAATTGAAGTGCAATGCTTGCTAGCAAATACTCGAAATATTTTGTTCTGTTCGGTGTAAATCAATAAACAGTCAAATTGTTGCTCTCAAGCGGTTGCTCGTTTGAAAATGGAAGTTAAAGAACCGCACATTGCGGATTATGTAAAATGTTAGATTCATTCTTTGCTAGTTCGTAACAGAGCTCAGACGGTTTTTGCTTTATACCTGTAATTACGACATAACATTTATTTTTAAAAAGCTGTTTTTCCGATTAAATAATTTAACTCAGACCTGTTACGGTATAATCGAGATTTTCCGACAATACCTGACCGCACTTGCCACAAGTTGGTTTGCTTAGAAAGACAACTATATAAGCCCCCGGTCGTCCTCAGCTAGTTCGCCAGGAAGGTAGAATTCATGTTACTTGTGAAGTCCAGTCCTGTCTTAGGGCAATAAAAATTGTGATGCAATGCCAAGGCGCTGCCGTGAAATTCGACCCACACCTGTATTGATCTACTTCTTTTACCGTCGAAACAGCAGGCCCTGATGCAAAAATCACTTAAGCTAAAACTTGATTTCTTTACAACTAAGGCCTGATTGCTGTAGCCGTGTGAGTTCAACTTTTCCTTACACTAATTGTGCAATCAATAGCTAAACACACTTTTAAATCTAGCGCGCTCGAAAAGACCGTATAATTATTGCTTAAACAAATTCTAGTTTCACTCAAAGAAACAAATAATGTAGCTTAACAAATAAGGCTTATTACACTTTTAAATAACTGGGGTTGGATAATAAAAAATATAAGTGTAAATGCAAATAATCACAGCATGCAACATATAATTCAATTCGTAAAAGTCAAGCTCCGTAAATTAATTGTCAATGGAATCAGATAACTTAAATATGACAAGTACTAAACACCGCAACAAATAATAGAGAACCCCCCTGTAAACAAAGAGAGGGAGCTCGACATCAAAACAGCTAATCTCGGCTGTACAAAGTTCGAGGTACCTCCGAACACAGGAAAAGTCATGTAACGTTACACTAGCATTACGCATTTAAACTGAATCCTATGACAGTGTAAAGAGCGCCACAAAATTCAAGCACAACAAACAGTTACATTAAATCAAGCCAATAAGTGCTTGAGCGAGAGACACTTAGCTTATGCACGTTACTTGAAAAACTCACATCTCGGTGAAGCACTTTAAAATCTAGTACAGATACCTTAGGCCGAGGAAGTTGCTTTCAAAGTGGTTCCAAGGGGAATTTTAAGTTCGCCCAAATCAGCCTTGACTTAAGTATCAGACCCAAATAGCAGCGCAGGGTGGCTTCGCGACGAATAAATGCAGACGAGAATAGTAAAGCATTTCTCCCGCAAGCCATTCTGAAATAACTCGAACAACCTAGTTGAACCCGGCTCCTGGGTTTAGTAAACTTAAAAAGGTCGATTTGTAAATCCGCCTAACTGATTAATTATTAAAGGAAACTGAAGGGAAGCGTAATTTATATACGGACCTCAATCTGAATGAATGACCGACTGCCAATACGACATAGAACACATCAAAAATTTCCTCGTACTAGAGCTTCCGAGCGGCGGTCCAAATAAACTTCGACGGCCTGAGGTTTGCACCCGTGAAGACTTTTTACGTCTGTTCTGTTTCAAGCGTAGCGCAGAAGTGTTGTTCCTGCTTTCTAATTTAGACGTTCATCTAATCCTTTTCCTTACATTTGTCTGTAGCTTCGTTTATAGCCCCTTTTTTTATGCGCTCGGCACTCTGTCGCTTTTATAGCATGGAAACGTTCAGATAGCAATACCTCATTACTGACTGAACCTGAACGTACCTTATCTTTATCTGTTTGTGCTTCGTCACCTAGCGGAGGTTGCAAATCGTCATAGCTACCTTTACTCTATTTGCAGCAACTCTAAAAAGTTGTGCTGATGTTAGAGTGCTTGCAATACCTTAGCGACCCTGCGCAGTGATCGAAATTCTGTAAATACGTCATAAGCAAGGGTACAGACCAACCTAAGAATATAATTGCGATTTTGCGGAGTTTGATATCGTTTGCTATTTTCCTGCTTATAAGTTAGTTTTTGCGTTCTTTATCTACTTAAATTTCCGTTTATTATAAAAAACAGTTTTATTAAATAAACACGAAATATTGACACAACCTATTTTAAATTTCGCGTCTGCAAGCTAGCCTGATGTTTTTAGATTGTACTGAAAACACCATTTGGGCTTCTCGCTCTACAGTTTTTTTCCTTGCTCCACTGCGCATTTATGGTCGCTGAGATATGGCAAGACCTCTACCCCGAACCATCCTCTGAGATTTCGAAGTCAAGACATTTTTCTATGCCATACATTTCTTTTCCCTTAGATTTTTTCTTCCATTATCAGCCTGAGTAATTTGTATCTATCTTTCCTGATTACATGTCCAAAATATTCAATCTTTCTTTATTTGACTGTTCTTATGAGTTCTTCTTTTTTGCCAATTTTCTGAAGGACTGTGGCATTCCTGACATCCATCCACGAAATGCGTAGCCTACTCCGGTAACACCATCACTCGAAAACCTCTACTTTCTTCAATTCATTCTGTTTTAAGGTTAAACCCTCGGCTCCATATATTAGGGTTTAGAAGGCGTAACAGCGGAGTATCCTTATTCTAATATGTAAGTTAAGATTTTTATTAGAAAGGAAATCGTTTAATGTTACAAATGTATTTCCGGCTATTTCGATGCGTATTTTAATTTCCTTCGAATGGTTTGCGTCGTTTGTTATCCCTGCTCGTATGTATCTACATGTACGTAAAACCTAACAACGCTTTCTATGTTATTTATTGTGAGATTTGTGTTGGTATTTGGTGTCTTGGATATTTTCATAAGTTCAGTCTTACTTAAGTTTATATTTAGTCCGCCATCTTTACATTTGTTTAGTCTTTGTACTAGATTTTTGTACATGATTAAATCAAAACAAGTAAACTACCTAGAAAAAGAAACAGAACAGCTATTAATGAAGCATTAATAGGAATAGAGGAACAATTTAAAGATAAAAACACCAGGCAAGCCTGCCTACAAGGAAATAAATGTAATCAGGCAAGGGCATAAATCAAGAACGAGCCCATGTAGGAAGGAAACAGGGGAAATAAGAGAATAATCAACAATAAAGCCTCTGGGGTAGATGAAATACTAGCAGAGCTAATAAAACATGGGGGAGAGCAATTGGCCCAAGCAGTAACTGACCTAATAGGACAAGTGTCAAAATCAGAGGTAACGCCCGAAGAGTGGAAGAAAAGCATAACCTGCCCGATATATAAAAAGGGGGACAAAATTATATGCAAAAACTATAGAGGAATATCCTTACTATGTGTAGCGTACAAAATCTTTACCAATATCTTAAAGGACCAGATAAAGACACATACAGAAAAAATAATACGAGAGTATCAGGCAGGATACAAGCCTGGAAGATTTACAATCGACCAGATATTTATGATCAAACAAGTTTTAGAATGAGGATGGGAATTCAACATAGATGTATATCAAATATACATAGATTTCCGACAGGCGTACGACTGTATAGACAGGAAGAAACTGTTAGAGATAATGATGTAATTCTAGCTACCACCAAAGCTAATAAGACTTACAGTCATAATTTTACCAAACACAAAAAATCAAGTAAAAAGTCAAAACCAGCTAAGTAAACCGTTTAATGTAAACCAGGGACTGAAACAAGGAAATTGTTTAGCCCCTATGCAATTCAACCTGGCACTAGAACATGTAGTAAGAAGAACAAATATAAATACAAACGCCCCTTCTTATACAAGTTAAGACAGATAGCGGACTATGCAGATGACATCAGTGTCCTAGAAAGATCAACAGCAACAATGAAAAAATGGGCTTGGAAGTCAACGAGAATAAAACAAAAGTACTGATACAAACAAGAAGTAATAGAAAACATGGGCAAAATCGCACAATAGGGGAACAAAGTTTCGAAGTGGTCGAGGATTTTAAATACCTGGGCTCGAACATCAACAACAAAACAGACGAAATACAAGACATCCAAAAAAGAGTAACAGCAGCAAACAAAGCGTATTCTACTTTAACTAATATCATAAAATCCAAAATTGTGTACAGGAAAATAAAGCTTATGCTATATGAGACCATTATACCACCAGTGCTTACGTATGGAGAAGAAACTTGACCCTTTCACAGAAAGCAGACAAAGTGATTGATACAGAAAGATTCTGCGCCGAAACTATGGACCAATCCAAGAAGAAGATGGCTGGAGGATACGATACAACCACGAATTATAATTATGAAATATTAAAGAAACCAAAAATAGCGACGTAAGTTAAACTCCAGAGGCTAAAGTGGACAGGGCACATTCAACGAATGCCAGTGAACCGAATACCAAAAAAAAAAAAATATGGAAGAGAAACGATTAGTTGGGAAACCAAAATCCCGATGGAAAGACCACATAAAAAAAACTCGAAAGATCTACAACTTCAGGAATGGAAAACAGTGGCCACAGACTGGACTGTATGAAGGCGGAAAATAGAGGAGACCAAGGCCCAATTTGGGCTGTAGCGCCATTTGATGGAAGTTCATATCCAATCCGTAATTTTTACATTTGTTGTTTAGTATTTGCACTAGATTTTATAAATCTTCCATTTCGTTTGTGCGCGAGGCTTAAAACGCTCTCTCACTCGCGTTTTAACTCTGCCCCACTCGTGCCTAAAGAGTAACTTTACACACTTGTATCGTAAATTACTATTAATCGTTTGATCAAGTTAATTTTGTTGGTTTTTATTAACCGGTTAGTTAGAGGTATTTTCTGGTCCTGGTGCTGTGTTATCTTTCAATGTATTTATATAATTTAAAATGTCATTATCAGACACTGGATTTAGTAATATTGAATCAACTACGTGTGTTTGTTGAAATTTAATGTTATTAGACGTTATCTTTTTTTCTAGTTGCTCACCAACTTGACTGAAAGAATTATTCATGGTTATAGCTATCTCTCTGTCTGTAGTTTTTACTGTGTTGCTGACTTCTGAAAGAATATTATTTATTTTATGAGTAGTTTTTGGTTCTGTATTACTAGCTTCATTGGTAATAGTCCATATTTTTATTGGCGTTACTTATCTGATCCTGATAGTATTGACTTTTAGTTTCTTTTATAAGTTTAATTAATATATTTCTATATGATTTATATTCCTCTGTAAAGAGGGGATTTATTTTTGCTTTTTTTCGTAATTTTTCGCTTTGTCTTATTGACATTACGAGACCATCAGTAATTCAAGGTTTTAGTTTTTTGTTTTTTGCCCTGACTTTCGTTGCTTCGGTTGCCCTCTGTGTAATGCATTTATTTTTTCTATAAATGCGTTGGTTGATTCGTCTACAGTAGTACATTGTGTTATATCGTTCCAACTTTCATTATGAAGAATAATATTAAGTTTATTGTAATTGATTTTGGATACTAAATTGTTAACATTGGGATGATGACTACAGGTACGTTGATTAAAATTTATATTTAAGATAATGGGATCATGATCTGTAAGGGAATAGTCTAGTATAATAGGTGTTGGGTTAATTTTATTTTTTATATCCCCTAAAAAAATTATCAATATAGGTTTTACTGCTGTCAACTGTTCTTGTCGGTTTATTAACTAACGGTAAGTACTTACCCATGGGCACAAAAATTATTTAAATAGTTGTTAACGTGCGCATCATATTGGTTCAGTATATTTATATTTATATATCCAGCAAAAATGTCTACATCCTGCATTCGTATATTTTGAAGACATTGATTCTTATCACGCATAAAAAGTTCAGTATGAGATGCATGTGGTCTATAAGTTGCCATTAATCCAAAGGTTATATTATTTTTGGTGAATGTAATCCTACCTATATTTATATATATATACAGGGTGTTTCATTAATAATTGGAAATATTTTAACTGTAGAATTCTGGGCTTAAAATATTAATATTTAACCCAAATCACTTAGATAAAATGTGGCTTGTTACTGAAATATAGGGTGTTTTATTTAAAAATTTAAAAATGATTTTTCCCCATTACTTTAAAACTATTTGACGTATCCGTATCATATTTGGCAGGAAGTTTAGACACTGTAAACCATGCTAAATTATGTTAAATAAACGTTTCTGGCTACTACCAGAGGCGTACCACAGGGGCAAGTGGGTGGTTGACCCTTCCCAAATTCTACGCCACTGGCGGAATTGCCATTTTAACACAATTTTTCGATTCTCCAATACTTTCTATGTAAATAACATACTCTTCCTTCGTCACGATAACGTCATTATTTTTCGAGATATTTAAAGTTAAACATAAAGCTGAACAGTTATTTTGATTTTAATGTGTATTAATTATGTCGGTGTTTTTTGTCATAAGATTGCATGTATTACGCAAATGAAACTTTAATCCGTATTAACAAAAAAACATAATGTTATTTATTGAAATTTCTTGAAACTAATACATAGATGCATTCAACATAAAAAAAATGTATCCATGTATTCGTTTCAATAAATTTCAATAAATAACATTATATTTTTTTGTTAATACGAATTAAAGTTTCATTTGCGTAATAAATGCAATCTTATGACATAAAACACCAACATAATTAATACACATTAAAATCAAAATAACTGTTCCGCTTTGTTTAAATTTAAATATCTCGAAAAATAATGACGTTATCGTGACGAAGAAAGAGTATGTTATTTACATAGAAAGTATTGGAGAGTCGAAAAATTGTGCTAAAATGGCAATTCCGCCAGTGGCGTAGAATTTGGGAAAGGTCAACCACTCACTTGCCCCTGTGGTACGCCTCTGGTAGTAGTCAGAAACGTTTATTTAACACAATTTAGCATGGTTTACAGTGTCTAAACTTCCTGCCAAATATGATACGGATACGTCAAATAGTTTTAAAGTAATAGGGAAAAATCATTTTTAAATTTTTAAATGGAACACCCTATATCTCAGTAACGAGCCACATTTTATCTAAGTGATTTGGGTTAAATATTAATATTTTGAGCCCAGGATTCTACAGTTAAAATATTTCCAATTATTAATGAAACACCCTGTATATATATATATATATATATATTAAAGGTAAACATTTCAGGGTGTCATACCGCTTAATAAATTTGAAGATTTCTTCAACTGGTTGAAGAACATCTTGAATGGCGTTTGGGGTTGGACGACGTTTCGACGAAATCACATTCGTCATTTTCAAGTCCTTGTAGTCCGGGTTTGGCTTCTAGTTATGCGGCAACACGACGGACTGTCAACTTGATGCACAGCTGACTGAATAGGTTTCAATTACTGTGGCAACTAGCATCGAGGGAGCTGTACTGCTAGGACGGATGGCTGGTGTTCGCAGAGAATGGCCGGCCGTTGCTTGTAGTAACGTTGGTAACCACGATGCAGGTAATCGGCTTGTGTCGTCGCGGGTGTTCATACAAGGACTTGAAAATGACGAATGTGATTTCGTCGAAACGTCGTCCAACCCCAAACGCCATTCAAGATGTTCTTCAACCAGTTGAAGAAATCTTCAAATTTATTAAGCGGTATGACACCCTGAAATGTTTACCTTTAATACATATCAGCCGCGAAAACCTTCGTAATATTATTATACGTCTCTACGGGGAGAATATATTCCATCAAACCAGAAGTTTTGAAAAACTGCGGTCCAAGAAATGTAAAAATCTATGCAATTTGACATTCCTGCAACGCTGCAGAGACCAGAACATCATCCCGACCTGTGCTAGATTGTCATTCCATCGAAAAACGTATCGGACCACGAACATTCTGAACAAGGCAAGTGCTGCTCTTCTTCGAGATTCCATCAAAGAGACGAGACACATTTTGGCCAAAATAAATAAAGAACTTCTTGATTTGCATCTTCACCTCAGCGGGATCATCCACCCCATGATCTGGAACATCATCGACCAATTAGCAGACTTTCGAGCGGAAACTGACAGAAACCTCTACACGATAAAGCAAAGGAAGAAATTCGACCATCTTTATTCAACGCAAAAAGGGTATCGTACTACTAATCTGGATATGTCTAAAGTTGTCCGTAATATTTCTGATATTACTTTGGATGAATCTGCGATATCTGCACTTGCTAAAGGTTTCAACTACGCCATAGCTCCAAAACGTATTCCAGTGGAATCTATCATCTGCGGAGTAGAAACTGCGATTTCGAGACTGGATAAGAATACCGCCGATCTCATCCGACAAGATACCTCTCGAATCTTACGATTGGCTAAACCACCCAAATCGAATCTATCCCGTGATGAATCTTTGGCACTCAAGAATCTTCGTCAGAACAACAACATCATTATTCTTCCTGCAGACAAAGGAAATGTCACCGTTATCATGAACAACGATGACTACCACTCTAAAATGATTTCTTTACTGCAGGACAGTGCTTACAAATGTATCTCCACAGATCCAACAACGTATTTGGAGAAGACCACCAAGTCGAAGATAAAGGAGAGTAACATAGAAACTGAAGTGCAAAATCAACTTATACCTAGAGAAAAGTCGTCTAAATGTCCCAAGATATACGGTCTCCCAAAAATTCATAAGGATGGAACACCGCTTAGGCCTATCGTTAGTTCCATAGGATCACCTGTCCAACGACTTGCAGCGTTCGTAGCTAAACATCTGCAGCCGCATGTGGCAGATGCGGCTTCATACGTTATGAATTCTACCCACTTCATCGAGATGCTGCAAAAGGAGAAAATTACACCGACCGATATCCTCGTGAGCTTTGACGTCGTCTCTCTGTTTACTAAAGTGCCAGTTGCCGAAGCTCTAAACGTCATTAAACAGAAGTATGATCCACCTCAACACATCATCAAACTTGCCGATCATTGTCTCCAGAATACATATTTCATCTATAATGGTCAACGCTACAAGCAAGTAGAAGGAGCGCCGATGGGTTCACCTTTGTCTCCCGTCATTGCGAATCTCTTCATGGAGGACTTCGAATCGAAAGCACTGGACAGCACCATTTACAAACCGAAACTTTGGCTTCGGTATGTCGATGATGTCTTTGCCATATGGGGTCATGGTAAGAATCGACTTGCTGATTTCCTTACCCATCTCAATAGCATCCATAATAAGATCCAGTTTACGATGGAATTGGAGAAGAACAACCACCTTCCATTCCTAGACGTTCTCATCACCAAGAAGAATGGAAAATTGGGGCACACGGTTTATAGGAAGACCACGCACACCAATCGCTACCTAAATGCTAATTCACACCACCACCCTGCTCAACTACAATCAGTCCTGACAACACTGGTTTGTAGATCAAGAAGGATAGCCGACAAGGAGAATACAAGACAAGAATTAGCAACCCTTGCTCGAGTATTCGAACAAAATGGTTATGGCAGAGCAGCGATTAGGAAAGCGTTCCGACCACCGAAGACCAAAACGCAAGACGCAGAAGAGGAGAGACCTTGTGGCACGGCGTACCTGCCTTACATCCGAGGCACGACAGAGAAAATCGGAAGAATCCTTAGAAAATGTAACATCAGGACAACCTTTACCACGGATAGAAAAATCCAGTCCATACTGAGGAATCCTAAAGAGTACATCCCTTTGGAAAACCAAGGAGTCTACGAGATACCGTGTCGGGATTGCGATAGCAGCTACATAGGCCACACCAACCGGAGAATAAAGGCACGCAAGGAGGAACATCAGAATTATGTTAAGAAGATGGAACACACTTCATCGCTAGTGCATCATATATGGGATACTTCGCACAAGATTGATTTCGACAACACCAAGAGCATTGCCAGCGTCGAACACAAAGACGCATGCATCATACGAGAAGCCATCGAAATCGTGAAACGTCCGAATTGTATGAACACCCGCGACGACACAAGCCGATTACCTGCATCGTGGTTACCAACGTTACTACAAGCAACGGCCGGCCATTCTCTGCGAACACCAGCCATCCGTCCTAGCAGTACAGCTCCCTCGATGCTAGTTGCCACAGTAATTGATAAACAACCTATTCAGTCAGCTGTGCATCAAGTTGACAGTCCGTCGTGTTGCCGCATAACTAGAAGCCAAACCCGGACTACAAGGACTTGAAAATGACGAATGTGATTTCGTCGAAACGTCGTCCAACCCCAAACGCCATTCAAGATGTTCTTCAACCAGTTGAAGAAATCTTCAAATTTATTAAGCGGTATGACACCCTGAAATGTTTACCTTTAATACATATCAGCCCGAAAACCTTCGTAATATTAATATATATATATATATTTTTTTTTTTTGTTTTGTTATAAGGTAACGCTTTTTCTATTATATTTCTTAATGTAAATATATGGTCTTGTGTGCCAGGCCTGAATCCACTTTGTGCCTCATGTAGCCATCCTTCTACTTCCCTTCTTAATCTTCCATCCAAGATCATTTCATATACCTTGAAAGCTGAGCAGAGCAGAGATATCCCTCGATAATTTGAGCAGTTCTTCTTTTTAAAAATAGGCACTATTACTGAAATTTTCCATTCCTTTGGTACTGATTGTGTCCCATGCTATACTGTCGCCTGCTTCCTCCATCTGTCCACTGACTCTCTCTCGTCCAAGTTTCTTTTCATTTTGTTCACCTACTTCCGCCTTCATTTCCCTCTCAGTTATCTCTGCCCCCTCTAACAATTCCTGGAAGTATTGCTTCCACCTTCCCATAATTTTATCATCCTCCATTAGTACCCTTCCCTCTTTGTCCATAATTTGTCTTGTACTGATTTTCCTTCCTTTATTTCTCATGTTCTTCTGTACCCTGTAAAATAGCTTTTGGTTCGCTCTTCTGTCATTTTCCATCTTGATCCCAAAATCTTCCCATTCCTTAGCTTTAGCTATTTTGACCTTTTCTTTTACCATTTTCTTCGCTGCTTTATAGTTCGCGTAAGCTTCATCACTCCTCTTATGCAGGTAGTTTTCCAAGCTTTCTTTTTCATCCTTATAGTATTTTTGATTTCTTCACTCCACCAGCCCGTTCTCTTCTTATTTCCTCCAGTTGTAGTTATCCTACCTACATTTGTTCCAGCCTTGTAGATAATTTCTTTAAATTTATTCCACATCTCCTCAACATTTATTCTCTGTATGTCTTGTCCCACTTCCTGTATCTTCAGAGCGATTTGTTCTGCGTACTCCTCTCTTACTTGCTGGTCTTGCAGTTTGTATATCTTAATCATCTTCACTTCCTTCCTGTTTACTTTCCCTTTTAACCTCTCTTCTTCATCTATTTCTTGTTTTTTATTTTTGCTATTAGTAAGTGGTGATTAGTCGATAATTCAGCTCCCCTATAAACTCTCACGTCATTTATAATTCTTCTATTTATTTTCTCTGTTTTATATAGTTTATAATCGATCTTTCGCTTCTCCCTGTTTCTTCCCTAGTATATTTGTGTTTGTCCTTATGCTGATAGAAGGAGTTGAGTATCACTAAACCATTCTGTATGCAAAAATCTATTAGTCTCTCTACATTCTCCATAATTTTATAGTACTAAGACTTTAATGTTCTATTTTTTGTACCATAAATAGTCCGAAAATAGTAATTTACGATACAAGTGCGTAAAGCTACTCTTTAGGCACGAGTGGGGTAGAGTTAAAACGCGAGTGAGCGAGCGTTTTAAGCCCCGCGAGTGACTAAAGATGCTTTACGCATGTGTATCGTACAATATTTTATCTACGATAGAATCTAGAAAACACGGTAAATATTAAAAAAAATGTAAATTAAGATTACCAGCAACCGGTCGTAATTTTGCGTGTTTTAAAAATTTTAAAACACGGTGCTACTGAAAACGTGCCTAATGAAATTTTTGAAACACGTTACTACTGACAACGTGAGCTAATGAAAACATGTTATTAAACAGCCGTTTTACAAACTTAAAACTGCCAACTAAAAGGCAATGTTGCACACTGTCGTAGATAAATGTAATTTTTGACATCAGTATGAAATAAAGTAATTGTTTTGCTTTACCTACCTATTTCTACTTGTTTTCGGGTTTTCGGTTATCTGTGACGCAATGGCTAACTTCCCGTATTCTTGTAGGTTGATATAACAACAACAAAATAACACACCCGTTATGAATATAACAGTCCTAGGACTGTTATAGAGAAATGTTTTGTGTTTGATACCCGCTCAGTTGAGATGCCTACAGCTTCAGCCACCTTACGCATTTATATTCTCCGATCGTCCAATATCATTCCATGGATTTTATCGACGATTTCTGGTGTGACGATCTCTATTGGGCGACCTGAACGTTGGGCGCCACTTGTGCTGGTACGACCACAACGGAACTCAGTAAACCACTTCTTAACCATTGAAGTTAATGGTGCAGAGTCCCCGTAGTATTTATCAAGCCTTTTCTTGGTTTCGGTGATGTTTTTTTTACCCAAAAAATAATGTTTAATCAGCACACGAAATTCACTTTTTTCCATTTTCGTTAAAATTCACGAGGTTGTCTGCTTTCAGTGGCTGTCAAACACAAACTAAATGGCGCAGTCTACTTAAAATGTTACAGAAGTCTATTCATATATGGCACTTGACAGGAGAAGTATTGCATTTAAAGTTACTACGCGGGAAATTCAAAAAGGCATTGATTTATCAAACCAACCTCGTATTTAACGTAATTGTAGTTATGAAATAAGTTTTAGGACATATCCTCGTTAGCCGTGTAGTAACGCCTTCGTCACCTTCAGCGCTTTGTTGAATATATATGCAAGTACAATCCTTAGGAATTGTTTTGGTAACCTTTCGTTGTGGTCACACTCGCAAGACCGACCCGTTTAAATGTAATGTTATGTATTTTATCTTACCAGAGTCTTTAAAATTTCTTGTATGCTTTTCCATTTCTAAAGCGCAATACATTCCATTTTCAGAGATCCAGAAACAAGGTAAGGTACAAATTTCTTGACTGATTTACTCTATACATTACCCATCGTTTGGGGGCTTTTCTATGATAGAATCCCCACTCCATCACAACCATCCAAAATATGATAATGGCGCCGTAAAATAATATTAATTTATGTCCTAAGGTGTAACTATTGTAAATATTGCGAGTGGGCCTCCTCCTACTTCAGTTTACGAGCTCTCTCCCTTCCCGGATAAGGTACTGGACACCTTCTGCGCCATCCTTATTCGAAAGCTGACCTCAGCCATGGCTGGCTCAACCTCTCGCCGATTATTGGGGTAAATAAGGACCACGCGGCGGGTCTTAAGGTTAGGAAAATGCATAAAATAATTTTAAAAGAAACAAGCGAGCGCTAGACCTTAACCACGACAAAAAACTAACGATTTATCATAAAAACGCATCCAAATCTGATCATGAATGTAAATTATCCTAAAGTAAAGTCAGATTGTTGAGTAAATAATGGGCCACACCGCAACAGCGTAATAGTTAGACCATAATAAGTTGATTTACTTCAGTTTACCCTAGTACCAAAGTCGATAATAACAAAGATACAGGATGTCAAAGTATTTACTCAATAATCTGACTTTTCTTTAGGATAATTTACACGCATGATCAGCTTTAGATGCGTTTTTTCTGGGAAACCGTTACTTCTAGCGAGTTCAAAAAGATATACCTTTTTTAAGCAGAAAATGACATACACCGTGACACAAAAAAGTTACAGCGGTTTTACAGTGTCCTAATGGTCGCTTGTGGCGCCCTCTAGCAGATACAACTGAATCGTTGATCAATTTGAATTTTCCATGCCAGAAAACCCCCGGATACGAAATTTCGATCGAAAGATATTAAAAAAATGTGATTTATATTTTTCAACTTTGACACCCTGTAGCTCCGTTAGTACTAACTCTTGGACTAAGGTAAGTTGGGTTAAATCAGCTTATTTTTGTCGAAACTATATCTAAAGTTTGGCCCATTCTTCACCGAACACCCTGTATATTGCAGCAAAATCCAATTTGCGTATTCGTCGATTTCGCACTTACGGATCCCTTTCTGTTCAGAAAAATTTAAGGCTCACCTTCGTGGAACTATGACGACAGCTTAAAAAGTGAAGTGACTTTATGGCTAGAGATTCAAGTAGGGACTTCCATAAGGATGGGATTATAAAGCGGAAACATCCATGGATCAAGTGCGTCGATTTTGCAGGAGTCTACATACAGAATACCTAATATGTTTTCAGAATTTCAGAAGGAAAGCATTAGTAATATTTGAGGACGGCAATTATTTTCATTGCTTCGTATCAGCAAACTTGGTGAAATCTGTTTTAGAATATACGAGGGTGAAATATCTTTTTCTATTTCCGCACATAGCGTAACAGGTATAAAAAATTACCTAAACAACAAATTGTGTCATGGATCTGAATGCTGGAAAACTATCGAAGCACTCTGCTTTACCATTATAAGCTTCTCTTCTGATCTGTGCCTTGGCACCCATTATTATTCGAGTGACACTCAAACTATTCGAATTGATATAGATAACTTCAGTGAAGTAGTTTTATTTTATTTACGTACGTAGGTAGGTACATACTTTTACGACCTTCAAAGCATCTTTAAACCAAATTTGAAGGCAGTAAATCTCCATGGTTTCTTATTTAATAAAAACCTGGCAATCACTATAATGGCATGTAATTAAGTACTTCTTATTTATTTATGTGTGTTATAATATATATTTCGTGTTGCCATAATAGCTAGCGTCAGGACAATTACTGAAATTATGGAGTTACATCAACCCAAATCTGATGAGAGTGGCCGTTAGCGTCACAATACGTATCGCTATTGATTACGAATAATTTATAACACATCCTAAAAACTATTTGCTCAGGCACGTGGCCCTTGGGCTAACCTTGACATTAATAGCAAATAAAATACCATAATTGTGTCACAGTAACGACGCGGAGAGATATACTATATATTGCATAGTATGTTGGGAGACCGTTTATTTATTTTTATTAAAGGAGTCCTTTTTCGTTTCATTTGAAAGCTGCAATAGCTCCTGTAGGTTTAAAATGATTCTTAAAAATCTTACAATTATTGCAGGGATTATTACATTAACCCTGTTAAACACGCAGATTTGTAATTGTAATTTGAAATTAAATATTAACTATGTAAGAAGAAACAGTAACTAGGCCGAGTAATACTGACGCCAAGCTGAGCCCCAGGTCAGATATTGCGAAATTGGTTACTAGGTATGCGCATGTGTGCAAGCAGGTGTCTCGTGGTAAATGACATGTCGAAGGAACAAAAGTAAAGGTGAGCAAAAGACGAGCGACAGCCACATATAGCATAAGGACTGCTTCAAAGAGGGAACTTACACATATTAGAAAGAGAATTTAAAAGACAAAGGACGCTTCAAAACAAATGAGAACGTTGTATACATTTCAGGAGCTATCAAGACGAGGAACAACTATTGCATTCATACTATAAAATTGTCAAAGGGTTCATATTTATTAGTAATTATATTTATCTATGTATACTAGCTGTAAGTTTTCCATGAGAATAGAATAAAATAAGAAAACAGACAATAGAGAAATACGTAGAAGCATAGAACTGCATATCCGCATACAGACGCACGGGATGAAGAAATTGAAGAAATGTATGGAAAAATACAACAGACCATTTCCAACAGGGCCATTAAAGGTACCCTAATACTGTTGGGAGATTTTAAGGCTAAAGTAGTAAATGCTCAAAATGACGCTAACCCGAGTTCAACATCAACAAAAAAAACTACGACAGTGTGAGCTAGTATCATAAGAACGCAAGGGAAAGAATCTAAAAAGCTTAGCAATAGAAAGGCCAGCAGTACAAATAGAGTATAAGCAGAAGTCTTAACGGCAATGTGAGAAACCGATATTAACATATTACACATAGTATGCGAGAAAGTACTGTAGACAGTAAGCTAGCCACAAGAATAATATCAGAAGTAATACGTATAAATAAAAAAAGGAATCCCGACAAACTGCAAAAATTATAGAACAATTGCATTGATCCTACTGCAGTAATGTACAGAGAATTTTTATAGTAAGGGCAATTTACTTTATCTCAAACTAGAAGAATGGTGCAGAATCTAAACTAGTACTATTTTTCTACGTAATTTCTTTGCTTCGCAATACAGATACACCAGTCCATCAGCTTCTAAATAGTTAAAAATGCTTTGGTTGCTACTCAAGTGACCACGCGTATTCACTTATCTCTTCTGTTCATTGAATATGTATTGAATATATTTCATGCATCGCAATTTTCCAATTTTCTTGAATCATCAAATTGATGCTCTCAATAGTCTCTCCTGTGCGGCCGATTTGGTTAACTTACCTGAACGTACTACACTATTTCTACCACATCGAAACCGTTCTACACACTGGTACCTTTTTCTTTGTGTCATACATTCCTTATCGTATGGCGTCAACATTCTTTTATAAATTTGGAATGGTTTTACATCTTCTGGCCACAATAAAAACCAATGTAGGTCTATTTCTTATTACTAGAGCATATTTGTGATCTAAATATCGGATAAACGGACAGGTTTCATGACTACTAAGACAACCTGTGAGTAGATCCTAAATATCCAGCAACTCATTGAAAATGCTATGAAGGTGCAATTGTGGACTACCATAAGGCTTTCGACTCGGCGAAATAGAAAAAAACTGTGGTAAATATTAATTGAAATGAGCAGCCTATCACACTTAGTCAGTCAAATTCATTGAAAACGGAAACAATAAATTAGAAGTCACAGTTAACAACTCACTGACTTTCGCAGCCCCGTTTATGACATGTAACAATCTGCAATAAGAGGATCGCCTATGATATTTAAAATAATTTACCTTGGACTATACGAGGAGTACTGCGATAAATTCATATTAATTTAGGGCGCCACCATGAGATGTTGCGTGCTTGCCATGGAGCTAGGGTTCCACCATAGAAAACCTCCACGATGATAAGTAATGTGCGATGTTCAGTTTCAATATTTGCATCTCACCTTGTTTTTAGATCTCTAAAAATGCTTACGTGAGTTCAATATACGCGGAAGTTCACCATGGTTTACAAATCATTGTTTCCAGTTGCGTGGTGGACGTGCCGTCTCACGCGAGGTGGATGATATGCTTTAATGTGGCAGATCAATGTGTGTTTAACGTAGATGCAAAATACACGTCTATAATTTTTTAATAGTAGGAGGCATTAACCATCGGAGGAAGTAGCATAAGTAATGCAGCAGAAGTAGAGGCCATTATGACAAGACAAATCAGTGATTAAGTAGGTAGAGAAATATGTTATGTAATAGATAAAAAGTTGCAAAGCAAAAGCAAAACAAAAAAACACAAAAATATCTGCAAAAGATGACCGATCAGTGTATTTGCACATAGTAGTCCTTACAGGATATAAGGAATAGTACAAGTAGCAAATGTATAAAAGGTTTGAAATTTGAAATACAACAGGTTTAAGTCAGGTAGAATTCAGTAGGTAAAAACAAAAACGCAAGGTAATATAAGGTAAAAGCAATGATAATAAAAATTTCTTCTTACAACATACTAGCTTAACTCGCCCGTCATAAGACGGACCTTCAGTCTTAGTTATTCTACCATCTTTAGCCTTTTGCTTTCGAACTTTAAACCTTTCTTTCTTTTAGATTGGGCGTTGCACCTACTTTTCGGGTTCTTTTCCAATGCCCTACTGGATGACCCATCCTATACAAATTATTTAGTCTTTCGTGATTATTTGGATCAGTTCTTATAGTGAGATGAATAACACTCAAGCAAATCACTTAGTAATGTGAATAACATACTTCGTACACTCGACCAGAAATTCTGAGTAATACATAGGTTTATCCGGTTATGAAGTGGAACGACAACGTAATGACGTAAACCCGAACAGGGCCAAAGCAAATCTGATCGGTGACTATCCAAGGTGACAGACACTAGCACTCAAGTTCACTTACTTTTATATATTTTTCCCGCTACTGATCATGTAAGTCAGTGATACAGCCTTAGTAACAACACGTGTAAGTCCGTGATTATATTTCTTTGCTGCTTTTTCTTGACAACGGAACTTAATATTATTATTAAGTATTAAGAGATAGATGCCATGTGTTCGAGAGAGCAAGCTTCAGTTCTTGAGCCCCGCCACTTATCGATCTCGCGGTCTGCGCTTTTTTCAAGACAGAATCGATTAGGGCGTCTGAAGCAACAGCTGGTTTTTGAAGCTGTGCTCCCGGCGACGCTCCCCCTTTGGGGGCGTGTTTGCGAGGGTTTTTGACGTTTGATTATTGCTTGATTACCGGTTAACGGTTTGTGCCCCTGAGTATAGATGTGTACCGCTGTTTAGTTATGATTTGGACTCCAGTGGCTTCAACGTAAGTTTGGTGTCCCGGCTTGTTTTTGAAGTTATTGTATCGCTCGTAGTGGTGCCCAAACGGGGTGCCGTTGTCATTATTGTAAGCCTTTTAAGTTTTTATTTACCGTGGGGCCGGCACCCCTCCCCCCCCCCTATATTGCGCAGCTTGGACGGATTCTTTGTGAGAACTCATTAGCAACTTGTCATGTTCCGCGAGACCGTTGCTGGTTATTCTGCCGTTTAGTGCGGGCTTGGAATTTCGCTCGTTGAGAAGATTATCTCCTGGTTCTGCCGCATCTTTACGGTGAGTTGGTGAAGTCACCCCCTCTTTGGTGTCTTCTGCAGCGTTTGGGAACAGCAGCTCATTATAGAAGCGTGGGACATGAATTTGCCGCACATCCAAGCTCTTTAAAGGTACCGTTTGTATTATTATTAATGTTTAGAGTGCAACTTAAGTGTACAGAGTAAAAGTATGGAATTGTGCTGGCGCCTTATCATTTTAGATCTGCTTACCGTTTATTAGGCCGTTGTCCTTGTGTGATCTCGTGCTGAACCCCCCTCTCGCTCCGCTGAAGTTAGTCGGAAAACCCTCTTGTAGCGGGAGTGGGGCAGCGGTCCTATGAGTTGCATTCCCGATTGTGAGTTAGCTTACGCGCTAGCCATTTAGCATTGTTTTGGGTTATCGTAAATACCGTGTGGTATCGTTACAAACTGGCGCGTGGTCGAAATTGTCGGTTTAGCCCGTTACAAGATTACTTTGCCCTTATAGTCAATTGTTAAGCAGTGGCATATTTATTTTGTCAGTTGATGGATCACAAATATTTTTATTATTCACAATCCAGTGTATACCAACAAACGCAACACGATAATTGTATTATTGGAAAACAAAATATCTCCCCCTAGTACGGATTGATTTATTGCATGTATAACAATCCAATTTATTTTGCTAGGACTAATAAATAATTTGTAATTTCTAACCTTAATTAGTTTAAGTAATTTCTTATTTCTCAGCATTTTAGAGGCTTAAGATATTTGAGCTGTTGCAAGATAAAGTTTTTGCAGACTCAGTTACAACCATTAATTTACCATTAAAAGCTATGCCGGTTATCTATTACCGAAGCATTCCATCTTACTTCAGTGTTAAAAGGAGTTAGTGAACGAAAATCGGATTGACTCGAATAAAAATAATGGCAACGAAGGGAATATGTGGGCGCTGCCTAATATGTTAATCAACATGAAAGTAAATTTCAGAAATGTTCACACTTAGTGCTTTTCAACCACAATGCAAAGCAATAGAATATTCAGCACATCCCGGAAACCTTAGCAAATATGGAACCGACGTCTCCACGTAGACTTAAAGAAATCATCAACAATCTCCTTTTAAAGAAGTGACCAGGCCATGACCTAGTGCCTGACGTTGTACTGAAGAATTTAACTCGCAAAGCACTAGTCTTGTGAACTCGCAGTGTAGGCAGACGACACTGCTCTTATTTCACAAAACTCCGATATGCACCAGGCGACTAACAATCTTAAAACAGTAGTAGATAAGTTCCAACTATGGTGTAACCAATGGTAAATATAGCTCAAAATATCAAGGTGCGCAGCTCAAATCTTTATTATCAGACGTCCTCCTAACCCTCCTGAATTACAAATCATTGAAGCTGTCATACCATGAAATCCCAAAGGCGACCAATAAATACCTTGAACTCTACTTCAACAGTAAAATAACATGGGGATTCTATTTAAACAAAAACTCAACCGATGTTGTACAATGTTACAATTGTACCTGTTAATAAATAGCAAAAAAAGTCTATATAATTAGAATCCTTATGTCTGCTTTTGTTACCGTATAAACTGGTCGTTAAGACACTTGACTGGACTAAAAAGGAAATCTCACCTTAATTGCGCTTCCACAGGCTGTTGTCCGGCTAAATGCACAGTGGGAGTAGAGTTAGTTTCGACACGGCACAGGTTAGGGAGAGATGCTGTCACTAGAAATGTTTATTACGACAAAGAAGATGGGAAAAACAAATGGGCGACACGGAAATTGTTGATTAGTACTCAATATAACTTGCACTTGGCCAAAATCCGAAATTCAAATGCCGTAATTGCTTCGGTGTCCGTGTGAGACATTCCACAGCAGCAGAAAGTTTCATCTGCCTTTGGTGATTTCCTTGAAATTGCCCTGGCACTGTACAATAAATGACAGGCAACACAAAGGCAATGTATATACTTATATAAACACAAATAAAAATCACATAAAATGGTTTAAATGAATACGATCTATTGGATCTGAATATTCACACAAATATTACCATGAATGCTAACATATCTTATGTAGGGATTAGTAAATATACAATTATCTGAATCACAACAATATTGAAAGTTAACAAACCATTGTGTTAAAGGTCGAAAGCGGTAAACAGACTACAAATCTGGGCATTTAATTCAGGTCATGCCGCTAAAATATCTAACGCTTCCCTAAACTTGAAACACGCGACACAGTTCCCACAACAAATGACGCAACCCAAAAACGACGTTAGATCAATGTCAATTTGGACGGTCCACTTTATCTATAATCGCCATAGAAAGAAATAGTTTTATAATACCTGACGATAGCGTCCGGAAATGAGGTGTTGAATTACAGCAGTTGGAATATTTCACCATGGAGCTGGTTTCATCTGCTGGTGAAAGACGGGATCAAAGGGGATGGCCTCCAAATTCATAAGAGCTGATGCGATAAAGAATCCTTGGGGTGCAAGTCTTGGGAATGAGACGCCTCGACGGCTCAACGCTGACCCACTCTGTATATTTGCTCGGGCACAACCCTCCCGACAAATCCGCTCAGGATGGCGTATTATTTGCACACGAATGCACTGTTTCAGCGAGAGTGATGAGCAATTTAATTACGCAGCCCCCGAGAATAAAGGTTCACCCCCTGAACAAAAGCTTTCACAGGCACCAACCATTTTTTATGAGTTAACAACGTCAGGTCGAGGATGGATCTGCCGACGCCACACTAAAAGCGCGGCTGCAAGCGGAAGGGGGGCAAAAGGTTCCTCACTTTTCTCTCTAATTCATACAGAAAGACTGGATTACGTCAAGTGATGCAGCCATCATACGTGACTTTGATCATCAGACAATGGGCCTGCAGCACAGGAATAACAACACGATAAGCCGACTTACGCAAGGTACGCTGAAAACGCCCACAGAACAGAATTGCCTGGAGGCTGGATCAGGATTCCGTTACTTGCACTGGTTCTTGTCCCTAACGTTTTTGAACACAGGGGTGAGACTGCACCCCTGTTTTAAGACCATGTAGTCAGGTCACTCAAAGGGACGATAATTATTTGTGTCTACCCTGAAGCGCAACCTCACGCTTCATAAGTTGAGGCTTGAAAGGGTAGCACCGATGTAAATGAACCAAACATTAAATGTTGATTGATTTATTACAAAAATAGAAGTTCTATTTATACAACCTTAATTGCTTAGAAACTACGATTAAAGTGTAAAGTGTTTTAAATTTACTGTGTCACGATATAACATTTCATAACAGATATCAACGTTTTCAAACCAGTTTATTTCCGCTATATCTACCTTTACGTTACACTCAACTTTGATAGTACGCCGTTTATTTGCCTAAGTTGCTTGCTTGCAAGTTGCGGCATTTAAACTTCGTGCATTATGAAACTAGCATTGCGTTTAAAACTTATGAACTGGATTTCGTAAATTTTGGAACTAAAATTTAGTCTGTTTAATTCAAGATTAAACACCCACGCAAGCATTGCTTTCCGAATAAAAACTAAGAGACTGAGTCCTTCTGCTGACGGTTCTTGTAACGATTCCTAGGGATCGACTTCGAACCAAATGTTTTAATACTGAAATTCGCAAGGGATTATGATGCTCAACAGGTGACAGTACTTGTCGTAGTTTACCTCTCATTTCGTCAGGGATCAGAATGGAGTGAGAAAACGCGGAAATTCAGGGGTCGGTAAGGGAAGATACGAGTCCTAAAAAATCTGGTGTGATACACTCACACAACTTCCTTTTACAGTGATCTTATAATTGGGCAAAAATTTGATTTAAAATTTTTAAGCATTTGTCAAAATTTTTAAAAAATTACAAATTCTACAAAAACGGTTCAAAATAGAGCATTAGGTGAAAAGACAAATTTTCTCTAGAATTTTAAGCTGAATTCAAAAATGTAATAATATACCGGGTGTTCCGTTTAAAATAGGAGTTAATAAAAAAAATAGAGAAAAAAACATAAGAAACCCATTTTAGAAGTATTCAACTGGAAAATCACCTATCCCACATCAATATACATTAAAAATGTAATAAAAATGTGAAGTTTGAAAAAAATCGTTAGAGCCGTTTTTGAAAAAATCTAAAAAAACTGAAAAATCACAAGAGTAAACACCTACTTCCGGTTATGCGATTTTCTTCAAAAGCTTGCTGTCGCATCTACATAGTACACAAAACTTATATATGAAGTTTCAACGCCATACCGCTTTTCGTTTTTGAGATATTCTGTTCACAGACAGACAGACACACAGACACACAGACAGACACACAGACAGACACACAGACCAATGAAAAAAAATATGTTTTTTGGGATCAGGGGACTCTAAAACGTGAAGATCTGTTGAAAACTCAATTTCGAATTTTTGGGGTGAATCCAATACTTCCTTTATTGTAAAAGGAAGTAAAAAAACCACGTTTGTCCTAACACTTTATAAAGCAATTATACGCCCCATTATTATATACCTCTTTGTATTGTGGGAGACCGCTGTCAAGACCCATATAAACAAATTCCAAGTTAATGCAGAGCAAGATTTTCCGTATGATTTGCAACGCTAGCTGGTCCGTGAGAAACAATCAACTTCTCAAGGAACTGCAAAGCCCCATTATTAAAGAGCTCATACGATTCACTGCTACAAATGTCTTCAGCAAAGTATACCAGTGCCCTAGTGCTATATCTCATCACTCTTCCACTCAGAAGACGTCTCAAAGGACGGGTGCCATTGGACTTAACCTTATCAAGTGACAGTGACCGATTGTGAGTAATAATAATAATGTAATAATTAGATGCTCAATAGTTAATATTATCCAACTTCATGCATATGTGTTTTTTAGACTAATAGGATCTTAATGTTAATTTAGTAGTCATTATGAATGTATATTTTTTATCACTACCATGTATAGCAGCCGTATGCTGAATTGGTAAATACACACTTATTTAAAAAAAAGAAAGATAGAGAAGCTTTTTAATAATATCGTTAACTAGTTGAGGAGAGAGAAAAACTTACCTGCCAATCTTTCTCCACATAAATATGCAACACTCATAGAAGGATTATGATAATGATAAGTAAAGGTCGTAAAAATCACACATAGTAAATATATTACATAAAATTAATCTAGATAACGTAAAACTACTAAAACCCAATACTATTTATTCTAAACGCAGAAGAATTTTTATGTAAAATAAAATATGTGAATAGCCTCACTCACTTTGTTTCGTATTTCTATGCTTGGAAAAGCATTTAAAGTAAATTAACGATTTTCTCAATGATTTGAATTTTCCACCTACTATTTAATAGGATGAATTACCGTGTTATATCATTTCTTGGAAATCACGACCATAAGTTATGTAGTCAATACGCACCCGCAAATCAAAATATTTACATTTTTTAATCAAATTATCATTGTATTAGACACCTAATTGTTACACATTATCCTTTGGTACTTTTATTTTTGTTTATAATTTTAGCGTGTTGGCTTCAGTTCTTGAAATGCTAGATGTACCTACTCAAACAAAAACATCCACTTTTCGATTTAACGTATAGTTACATCATTAAGAGAAATAAAATATATTATCACTAGCAAACAGCCATCAAAGATTGAAATTATTTATAACTGTTCAAATATTTTTAGACCATGAGGAACTGTCATTGTGTTACACGTAAGGCTGAATTATCCTTTAGAAAAATAGAAATCTACTGAACTGAAGTAGTGTGCTCGGAAAGAAATAAAAAATATGTTTTGTTTTATAGCGTTAGTATATTATATTAAAAAATATCAATATAGCTTTTTAACAACATATTTGAGTACTTCAACTGTATTTTTTGTCTTTTCTGCGATGAATTGCATTTTCAGATTTTCCCCGTTGATTAAAGTCTTCGCGTTTTAACAATTTTTTTGTGACATTTAATAGTTATTACAGTTGAAGAATTTTTATTACAAAAATACAATATTTTTCTGACACACTTATATTTTACGATAAAAATGGGCAATGGTTGAACGATGGTGATTGGGATTACCAACACGTTTATATTTGAATTAATTTAGTAATAGTAACACGTGGTGCGACAACTTTTGAGAGAAATGGGCAGCGTATAACATAAATACTGTTAGACCGTCTGCTAAAACTGAGCAACAACTTGACCTTATCGATAAGACGTGCTTATGAAATGGATCATAGTTTTCGTACTTACCGTGTTATTCTAAAACAATGTTTAGAAATGTATACAGCCTATAAAATGATGTTAAAAGCTTTTTTCTCCATATTACAACAGAGGAGCTTTATACTGTAACTGGTTTCTTCGAAATGCAACCTTCTTGACTTGACACTTGACCTATATCTCGTATGAATTCTTCAGTAAAGCGAATGTGGAGCACTAACAACCCACATTTCTTTAGTAAAACGGGTTTACAAAATGTGGATCTCTTTGCTTGGATAGCGTACTCACGAGGAAGAATGATCAGTTTTGTATGGTTTGAATATGTTTGCTGAATATTATCTAAATGACACTCAATTATTTCTAGACCAACTTCACGATGGCGAATTGCAATAAGGATATTTTGAACAGTATAATGCCGGGTCTCGTGTAAATGGTTCGAGCTGCTATACAACATAATTTTTGGACGACAGAATAATTTCGGTAGACCTTTGCCATCCAGGTATCTTAAACAGTTAGGTTAGGTGCATACTATCTAATGGGGAGTATACGGATTTTGGAAGCGATGCCGAGGTTCACGCCTTATATATATTATTATGGAATGGCTATATAAGCTCCACGTTGGGCTAGCCATATATTATGTAATGCACTACGTTAGGAGACTATATTATATAATAATACTAGCTCTTCTTACTACTGCATAACATTTATTATGTATTTGATATTTTACTTAAAACTTGCCCTTTATGAAGGCAATGCCCTTTCTAATTAAATAATAATTTCTTTCAAATCAAGTTCTCTTATCCCAGGGTGGTTCGCCAAATCAAGATCTCTATTAACTGAATTTTAATATTATATTTAAAGACATTTGTTGTAAAACCGATTTTCAAAACTCATCAAGCTAGGTATTGACAATTGTATATTACATTGACACACATATTAATCAATTCACCTATGTAAGCACTATATCAAGTCCATTTTGATATTTTCTTTTACTGATTGTTATTTAAAATACTTTCATAAACTTGTTACACAAACCTTAATAACTTCTCTTGCTTTTTACTGCCAAAATCCAATGGATCCTGATGTCGACAGTCTGCAACACCTACTGCCCACTCTTCAGACGGTAACGCCTATGCTGATCCGAAAACCCTAGAACTGCATTCGTCTCGTCAACAACTTCTTTTGCTCCTAGAATCCAATCCTCCTTCCTTTCAAATGTCACCGCCCCACCGATTAACTCTTGGTAAGTCCAAATATTATGATGTTCCAAATCTAACCTTGGTCCTTTTACAGATAGTCCGACGACTCTAGTAATATCCTCCAAATTATCCAAATCAAATAGTTACTTGTAAGCACTTCCAATAATCTCCCGTATGCAGGAACAAATCCAAATATCTTCAAATAATGTAACCATAGGTATTTGTCTATTTCCAATTAACTGTATTTGTATAATCTCTTGACTGATTATATTCTTCCAATAACTTCAATTAATATTTTCACATAACACAACACATAGATTTGTTTAAGGCCCTTTTAAATTTGTATAAACCAAATAATAATACAAATTTAAGGCATTGATTTCTGTTTTTTATTGATCAAAATTTGTAATTTTCAAGATACATGTCTGCTTTTACATGAGTTGTTTTTGTAACTAATTAAACAAATTTTTTTCTCCCTGTTAGATACAATTCTTATTGCACACTTATTTATTTTAAATATCCTATTATTACATGCGATTAATTCTTATCATTCTAACATATACATTTGTCAATTGTAACCTTGGCTTGAACTTTATTAAAATTTTTTGTAACCATTAAATTAGTATATTCAATTAATATCAAAATCTCCTCTCTCACTGTCTCAATTAAATTTATTAATATTTAAAATTTAACACTCATCAAGATTTAATTATAGCAATCTTCCAAATTTATTCGTTTTAAATAGTTCTTTATTGTAATTGATTACACTGCCTCATGTATCATAATAATATGTTCAATAGAACATTAATAGATTCTGACTGGTTTTAATAATACAAATACATACGCTTTCTAGCATTTTTATATCGCTTCGCTTCTTTTATGCATTTTAGACACCCCTGTCTGGACGCCGTAATTCTGGGATCGTGAACTGGTTCTAGTGGTGCTTCAAGCGTCCACCTATAGTTCGTTTCCCTCTGACTATGCAGTGTACATGGATAGGACTACAGTATTGCCATATTTCCCCAGCAAGTTGCTTAAAACTTAACACGAAGACGTCAATCATAATAAATCCGCCTTTTGTATTGCAATCGGCTTATTTGTTAATACCTTGTTGAAGTAAACCCTTTTTGTCGCTTCTGCGTCAATTTGAAAAGAGTATACCTGAGTGCGGTCTACAAGCGGCAACGCAGCAGGCGAAGTTTGCCTTTAAATAACATTGTCGTATGTGCTCTGTACTGCATAGTCAGAGTGAAACGAGCTATAGACATTTCAATCCGTTGTCGTGCGCCTGGGCCAATTAATAAAATCCCTCTCTCTATCGTCGCATCTCTTAAGGTGCTCGCAAGCAGAAAGATTTTGGTCGAACTTAGAGTAATTTGCAAGCCGCTTATTAGTGATTTTCTTCGACAAAATTGGTGTCTTTTTTGGTGTTCATTCGTATACTGCGGATTTATGTTGTACTTGTCAAAATTATTGAATTTGGTTTTGCCGAGCGCGTTAGTAGCGTATTCAAGCAACTCCGTTATCCGAATTGCAAAGCTGGGAGCTTTTAGGTATGTGTGTGCTTTCTCCTGTTTATTCTTGCTTGTAATTATGCCCTCGAACTTTTGGTTTTTAGTTTTGAAGGTCGATCTTGACAACGTGAAATTTGGGATTTGTTAGCTGGTATTAAATGTTGACCCTTTAGAGCAGTTATTACTGAGTTTCTCCATCCTAGTTTTCCAAGGGTCCCTGTTGCAGTCCCGCTGCGGTTTTCTCACAATTATAATTGTGTCCTGCATTTTGCTCCGTCAACGCCGCCTTGCGGTTCTGGGAGTATTAACACACGATCTCGTGTCGAACCAAGTAAAACGAATCTGCATAATTGTTCATTCTCTGTAAACCTGAAGCTACTGACTTCTTTGACATCCTTCGAATTAGCCAGAAATCACTTGTACATTTCCTGGAACACTTTGAATTCTTACGTATGTGATGACATACTATAAGTTGCTTGCCTACAAAATTACCGTAAAGCTGTTAATTAGTATAATTGTTTTGTATTCTTGCGTCAACATTGTAATTTGGTATACTACAATTTGCTTGATTGCGACATCACCGCGAACTGGTATATTAGTATCCCATATTGGGCTTGTCTGCTACTTGTTTGTAATTGGAATACCTTATTGAGACTGCTACTCCTTTATAATTTGGCGT
>OW679195.1:31190365-31476751 GCA_940337035.1 Agriotes lineatus | reverse complement strand
TTGGTCTTTTGTAAAAGACAATCAATCCAGCACTTCTCTACCCAAATCTATGTTTTTGAAGATGTCTGTGTCGATAATCCTGAAGATTGTGCTAACCGTTTTTTCTAAATATTCGTCTGGTTTTGACATGTACAGTTTTGGTCTGATATTTTATGCGTAACTAATATTACTCGTAATATTGTAATGTTAGTTTTACTTACTTGTTATATATTTTTTACCTTGATTCAAAATGCACTTTTGTTTAATTAGTTTTCCCATAGATGGGGAAGGTTCTTTGGGCGGTTTCTCCGATCGAAACTTCGACAGGTGAAGTTCTTTGTTGATGTCCAGGCGAGACTTACTGCGGCTGAAGCTGTGTAACGCCCCGTTTTACGAGCGCGTTTTATAATTATTAACTACTTTTGGACCACGATATATGCCAAATGAGGCAGGTATAAACTAACATTATCTCGTTGGAGCGTGTGGTTGGCGATAACAGCCGCTTGTTTTCCTGGCTCGAACGCGTCGATCCTAGCGAGGGCTTTCCTGTTTCGATTTTGCTAGCAGACGAAGAAGTCAGCTTTTGTTTTAATTGACAGCACCGCAAGAGATGATGCTAGTCAAAGCAGTCTGCACAGATTTAACTAATGAAAGATTACTTTAGTGATAATCCGCGAACCGCCGTTCTCCAGCTTTAGGTAAGATTTCTTCTGGCTTATTTTTTTCCTTTACTAACTTCCGTGTATTGGCGTTTAGGCGGAAAAGAAGGGCAAGCAAATTTCCAACAAAAGAATAGACTAGGAGCTAAGCACTCGCAGAGCGTAAATCGCGACACCTGCGGCGCAATTTTTTTAACAAATTGGGGTCCCGATAATGTCTTCGAATTAACTGGCGTCGAGGTCCGACTTATGAGACGTGCAGAGGTCAATCAGTATCTACAAGGATTCTCCCATCACGATATTGCGGCGCACTACACCCCCAAGATGCGACCTGCTTGTGTATTATGTAAGTACAACCTAATTCAGCGTTTTTATCGTACTGGCGGATTGCCGCATAAAGAAAATAACAGCTAACTTAAGGCCTTAGGTGTTTACAACTGTTACGTACACGATCATATTTTTTAAAAATTGCAATTGACGCTTATTGCGTGAACCCTAATTAATCTCAATTGCTGAATTTGTATGTACTCCTTATTAGTGCAGACGCAAATGCCAGAGTAGCGTTCCGCACAATTGTGATTTTATTGTAATTAATTCCTTTGCACTTATCATAAATTGGTTACTTGCCTTATGAAATTATTTAAGTCAATAATCTAGTATAGTTGTTGACAATTATCAGCCATTAGGCTACAGTGGTATTGCACTTGTTGCTAGTAATTATTTAATTGAGTAAATGTCCCCATGCTAACAATTTGTTTTATTAATATATTTTTCTACCACGTTCCCGTCTGCACGATTGAAATGTCAACAGCATAAGCGCCAAAGGTAGGTGGTGGGTTTACTAGCTGAATTCGTATCGGTTGTGAAGGCAACCAGACGCCCTAATTTTTTTTGAATGTTGGAAGTAGTTTTTGTGGAAGCCGAAAGGATCTGAACCTATTCCTTGCTCACGCCACAAATCTATCGAAGATATCTGAGCTAGTCCCGGCCGTGTGCGCCCTTATTCAAAGGGGTGGGACACGAAGATTAGGAACGTTTTTAGAAGTGTTGTTTGAATTTGGGCAATGAGGTTGGCGAATTAACTTCTTTGGTCATCATTAACTAGTAGGCTAGGGCAGATAGGTTAATTAGATACGATAAGGCTTAAGGATCTAGCGAATAATCTGCTACCTATTTTTAGTGTTAATTATAGATGGGAAAAATTATTTATCAGTAGTAGCATAGGCATTTGCATTTTAAATTCTTTAAGTGGCATCATGTTGCGTGTAAATTGTTTGATTACGGACGAATTATATTGGGAATTATTATCGCGAAATGTTGACCCTGCAGGTGGCAAGGTTGAAGATAAACGAAAGTTACTTCGAGCTCAAATAAATTTGGAAAAATGTGAGCCTGCCCGCGTTTTACAATATGCAGACGTTGCATTTGATGTGCCTACCGAATTAGAAAGTTGCAAAATTAAGCTGTCGGAGTTGGTGAATTTGATTGGAAATTTTGAAAATAAACCGCATACGTCGGAATTTAATCGTTTAGAAACTAGATTAGGGCATGTATTATGCCGCGTAAATTATTTATCTGGCAAAACCAATGAAACGACTAAGTTAGAATGGCGGACAGTACGTGATAGGTGTTTAGAGCTATTTGAATCGTTATCTGAAGTAGGAGAAAGCGACGTCATGCAACAGAACGATTTACTTTTAGTGCTGGAGCAATCGCAATTAGCAAACATTTCTGCTGGGGGTGAAATAGCGACTAATGTTCCACTAGAGAGGGAAAATAAATGTAATTTAGAAACCACGATAGCTGCTTCGGTTCCCATTCATGAAGGTTTGCCTTCAGCAAGCAATTTTCCTGGAGCTCCTTCTAGGTACACGACTTCAAGCAGGGATGGTCTAGCTAATTATGGTCTTGCTTATACTACAGCCGTAAGTGCGTCGGCACAACCGCGGTTTAGCGTAAGTGAAATGATTCACAGCTCACCAGATCCTCCTTCGCGTCCGGTCGAATTTGAAGCGACAGTGGCAGCTGATCAATTCGCGTCAAGGCTGAAAGATTTAAACTTAGCGGACCCTGTATATCATGCGTTTCCGTCTAGTCGTTCAGTAAGTGTGTCCAAATGGAACCATTAATTTAGCGGAAATACAGCGACACAAGGTGTTAGCTCATTTTTGGAAAGGGTTGAAGAACTTCGAGTAGCTCGCCATTTATCTTTCGATCAGTTGTTTAGAGAGGCGGTAGATTTATTTGACGATCAAGCGCTCATTTGGTTTCGATCGATTCGAAATAAGATTAATAATTGGCAGGATTTAGTAGGTCTTCTTCGCAGACATTATCAACCAAACGATTATGATGGTGTCTTATGGAATGAAATTAGAGCGCGTAATCAAGGAGCAGACGAACGCCCTCATATTTACATAGCGGTTATGCTAAATTTATTTAATCGGTTAAGTAAAACTCCATCGGCGGAGACGCAGCTTAAATACATTCGTCAAAATTTACAACCTTACTATTCCAATCATTTAGTGTTAGCTCGGATTCCTAATGTTGACTTATTAATAGAATTTTGTCGCGAGTTAGAAGAAACCAAGAACAGAAATAAAAAATTTAGACAAAACTTTACAACGGGTAGTACTCCATTGGAGCCGGATCTGGCTTATAGACCCACTAATAACGTGAAGCGTCAGGTAAATGCTATAGCCAGAAATAAAAATAGTACATTCGACTCATCCCTCTCGCGTTCCTTAACATTTAGAGGTAAATCGTTTGCAAGGGCGAACCAAAATTTAATTTGCTGGAATTGTAGACAACCAGGGCATACGTATCATAGATGCGAGGCAGAGCGTACTTTTTTCTGTTATGTATGTGGAACCCCGGACACAAGCTTCTCAAATTGTTCAAAATGTAAACAACGGTTACCAAAAAACGAATGAAGACTGGTTTCGTTCCCAGCCAACGAACAATCAGTCGTAAACCATTAGTGGCTGATGATTGGGATAAATGGTTAGGCCATGTTAAAACTTTTCATCATACGTCCCGGTTGAACTCTGTTTTTTATCACCGAAAATTAGATAATCGTCCTTTCGTATTAGTAAACATTCTAGGTACTAGTATCCTTGCTCTTTTAGACTCAGGCGCTAATCAGTCAGTAATAGGGAGTCAAGGATTATTTTTGTTAAATAAACATAACCTCAAAATGCGCGGATCGCCTGCAGAGATGCAACTTCAAACAGCAGATGGCGCGTATCAAAATATTTCCGGAATATGAGAACTTCCTGTAACAATAGACGGAACCACTAAAGCTATCAGTGTTCTGATATTACCGGATATTTCAAATTCTTTAATTTTGGGAGCGAATTGCTGCTATATGTTTGGCCTTAAAACCAATTTCAAACATGATAGTTTTTCAGTGTCAAGTCTGAGTACTACTAGAAAATTTATACATAGTAAAAATGATCTCGATTTGGAACAGGTTAGGGAACTAGAAGTAGTTATCAATAAGTTTCAACAAATAAGTGGTCCAGGCTTAGGGCTTACTCCGTTGGTGAGTCATCACATCGATACAGGCGATGCGAAACCTATTAAGCAAAGGTATTATCAGATGTCCCCGGTTATGTTAGAAGCCGTTAATAAAGAGGTAGATAAAATGCTTGCGCTTAAGGTGATACGAGAATCTTCTTCACCATGGAACTCTCCTATCGTGATGGTTAAAAAAAAGATGGTAGCTTACGGTTCTGTTTTGATGGCCGACAATTGAACGCGGTTACTAAACGCGACGCCTATCCACTACCATACGTTAATGGAATTCTTGACCGTCTCAGAGACTCGCGATACCTGAGTTCTATAGACTTAAAAAAAGCTTTTTGGCAAATTCCTCTTTCGGACAGTAGTTGTGAGAAGACAGCCTTTACCGTGCCGGGACGAGGTTTGTTCGAATTTACAGTCTTACCCTTCGGCCTTAGTAACAGTCCACAAACCCTTCAAAGGTTAATGGATAATCTCCTGGGATCTCAGTTTCCTAACGTATTTGTATATTTGGACGATATCATCATAACTTCTAGTACCTTTTCCGAACATATTTTAACATTAACTAGAGTTTACGAAAGATTGCGAGATGCGGGTTTGATAGTTAATATCGATAAGTGCGAGTTTTGTAAACCTTCTTTAGCGTACTTAGGGTTTCTAGTAAACAAGGATGGATTACGCACGGATCCTTCTAAGGTAGAGGCAATTGTGTCATTTCCTACGCCAAAAACGGTCACCGAGATTAAACGTTTCCTTGGCATGGCTAGTTGGTACCGTCGGTTTATTCAAAATTTCTCAACAGTTGTTTCTCCAATCTTAAGCCTTGTGAAAGGGAAAATTAAAAGCCAACGCGTTAAATGGAATAATGACGCCGAGCGATCCTTCCAACAGCTTAAAAGACTACTAGTTACCGCGCCTATATTGTCAAGTCCCGACTTCACGCGACCTTTCATTATTCAATGTGATGCGAGCGACGTAGGTTTGGGAGCAGTTTTACTCCAAGGCGAAGGCGAAGATGAACGCGTCATCGCTTATGCAAGCCCTGAAAGGAACTATTCGACAACTGAGAAAGAGTGTCTAGCTTGTCTTTTTGGGATTGAGAAATATCGACTTTATGTAGAGCTCACGCGATTTAAAATAATCACTGATCATTATGCACTCCTTTGGTTACACAAACTACAATCGCTCAGTGGTAGGTTAGCGAGATGGACAGCCCGTATGTCATAGTATAGCTTTGATATAGAACACCGTAAAGGAAAATTTAATGTAGTTCCCGATACTCTGTCGCGTGCCCCGACTTTAGTAACACAGATTAGTTCCATGTCCTTTACAGCTCCTGACCATTGCCCATGGTATAAGCGCATGATTGAACGCGTACAATCGTTTCCCGAACAGTACCCTTCCTGGAGAGTTGAGCAGGATGTGCTTCATAAGTTCATTCCCAACAAGCACGACCTTATTTCAAATTTAATTGAATGGAAAATCGTGATCCCTAAATCTAGGCGTAAGGAGTTACTTCAGCAGTATCATGACGAACCAACTTCGGGTCATTTAGGGTCGTTTAAGACGTATCAAAAATTGGCCGAAGTTTATTACTGGCCTCAGATGAAATCGGACATAGCTAATTATGTACGGTCATGTAATATTTGTCAAGCTAGTAAAGCTTCTTCACAACTTCGTCCTGGTTTCATGGGTCGCCAGAAACGTGTGAAGTACCCTTTTCAGCTTATTTCCATTGACCTCGTGGGACCTTTCCCTCGGTCTACAAAAGGTTATACCTCTTTGCTGGTAGTCACCGATTGGTTTACAAAATTTACGCAAATTCATCCCTTAAGGAAAGCAACGGCTTCCGCCATCGTCAAATTTTTAGAAAACGATGTATTTTTGATGTTTGGCGTGCCCCAAATTATCATGTGTGACAATGGCCTTCAATTTGTAGGAGGACTTTTTCAAAAACTTATTGACCGATATAGTGTTCAGAAAGTATGGTATCACGCCGCTTACCACCCTCAAGTAAATCCCGTAGAGCGTACTAATAGGGTTATTACTACCGCGATACGTTGCTACGTTAAAGAAAATCATAGAGATTGGGATACGGAGATTTATAAAATAGCGCATGCGATTCGCAACGCAGTACACGAAGTTACTGGTTATACTCCGTCATTTTTGAATTTTGGTGGTACCATTCCGGTTCAAGGCGATTATTATGGTAAACTACAAGAGTTAGGAGTAGATGAGATATCGTTGGATACGCGCGAACGGCTCGCGAATGACGTTAATCAGCTCTCGCCCCTTTACAAGGATGTAGTTTTTCGCCTCAACCAGGCTTATGAACGGAATAAACGCCAGTACAATTTAAGAAAATGGTCGTTACGATTCAAAAAAGGCGATATGGTATGGAAACGGAACCCAGTGTTCTCCGACGCGGCCAAGGGTTTTGCAAAAAAGTTAGCTCCAAAATACATTCAAGCCAAAGTAGCTGAAGTGACAGGTTCGGTCACTTATCGTTTAGTAGATCTGAACGGTCGAAATTTGGGTGTTTGGCACATCAAAGATCTTAAGCAAAGTAATCGCGAAGTCAATGAGGAGTAATCCGTCGTGACGCATGTAATTATATGTCTACCATCGTGATTTAGATATAAACTGATTTGACAACACTTAAAGTTGCGGAAGAGTCGCTTCCCCAACTTACAATTATCTTACTTGACCATTAGCATTAGTTTAGTTAGGTTAGTTAGGAATCTATAGTTTATAGGCAGTTTTCTTGGGTTCTTCTTCTAGTTGGTTCCTCATGTGGTATTTGAATGGTTTTGACCCTAGAGGTAATCACTAGATTGGTTACTTACTTACCTTGAGTCGTTGCATAGAACCTCTCAGTAACTGTGTCCTATGTGAGGCAGTTTCTTATTAGTAGTTTTTTTTATTGCGTAATTTTGTTCTGTGTCCGATGTGGTGCAGACATGTTATATTAATCAAGTATATATTTTTTCTTGGCCTGGGCCCCATTTAGGTGACGAGCTCTGCCTAAAACCCCTTGGCGCTTGCGCTAAAAGCCGTGCGAAGACTATGCATCTTAGGTTAGTTCCTTCCGTAGGGATTTAGTAAGCGTTTTGCGTATGTGTAGGAACATATATGATAGAGTCCCATTTATGGAGTCTCTTTGAGTAAGTAGCTCAATCTGTGGCAATCAATGCCCATCTAGGATCCTACAGAAACATTATGTTTTAATTTAGGTTATAGGGTTAGATAGAATTAGGTGTAGATAGTTTAGTTAAGGGTAAGGTAGTAATGGGTTTCACCTTTTGGAGTCCTTGACTGGGTTGTTTTTTTGCTTGGGTGGTTGGTTGGGTAAGCAGGGTGGCCACTTTGGGAATTTACCTCGTCGTTCAAGGCGGTGGATCTTCATATTTTTTCCCCCCTGTCAGTATCTCCAGGATACTCTTTGATGGTGAGACCGTGAACCCGGCTTGTAAATAGGTCCCGTTTTGGGAATGTTAATTGTCCACTAGGTTATTGTGATGTCACGATGGGGACATTTGGGGTGGGTGTTTCGGATTTGGGTGATGTTTGGGTGCTGGGGAGAGCTGCTGTGGATTCGTGGATGTGGGTGAGGGAGTTACATTGGGCTAGTCACCGGCGCTCCTTTGTCACCTAGCGCGAAGGCTGGTCTGGTGCCCGCGCTTGTGTCTGCGATCTCGTGGTTGCTTCCTCCGGTTTCCAGCACCATTCTCTAAATTTGGGGCGGAGGTTTTAGGGGTTTAGTCCCGGGAATTTTCCCGAATCTTAGAATATTTATTAGGGTATTCCCTTGGTTTTTTTTTCATTTAAATTATTCCTGTGTGTAGTACACTGTACGGCCTTTCAAGGTACTTTCAATGCCTGTCCCAAGGAGAGGGGGAGTGTAACGCCCCGTTTTACGAGCGCGTTTTATAATTATTAACTATTCTCCTTAGCATAGAATTTCGGCTTAGACCGGGTAGTATTTGTATATGAACACCCAGCATCTTCTGGCTTAATGTGCCTTGCACCTTGTGAAGTCGAGCAAAAACCCGCGCGATGGCCATGCTCTTTGGTGGCTCGTGTTGTTTGAGTATCTTGAGAACGAGGATACTTAGGCAGATTTGGCCGTTTTGCTGTTTGTGCATCCATATTCACTAACGTTTCGCAAGACCTTGCAGCTTGCATCATCAGAGTGAAAGTCGCAAATTATAATTTACGAAACTTGTTAAATCAAAAAAATTAATTTATTCAAGTTACGGAGTTACAAAATGCAGTTTACAATGTGTCTACTAGATGCTAACTGACATAAGAACTGGCATAAGAACTGTGTGTACATGCTTATATAACATTTCTTATCACTAAAGATTCTAGGAAGCTCGAAGCTGGGGCTGGGAACTACTTCGTAAGCACTTACCCAAGGTATCACCTAACATAATCCCTCCCTTCATTAGAGCAGAAATTATGGTAAAATTACATTTTTATTATAATTTCTAAGGAATAATTTCGACTGGTTTTGGCCCTAATTTATCTATGCTATTTTTATTACATAAAGCAGGCAGTTTATTATATTTATATAAAGTGAACAAAATTGCGGCTATAACTAAGATTAATATAAAAAATACACTATTACTAATATAATATAAATGTCCGTCAAAATTCGGTTTATACACTTTTTTACGCAAGTCTTTTAGCTTACTTTTTAAAGTGAATATGTCGTCTAGATCGATATTCTCCAGATGTATCGATGGGAGTTTATTATTTATTTGCTGTTCTTCGGTAGGCGTGGAGTTGATCATCGGCAACTGAATTATTTCGTTTACGGAATTAGAGTAATAACTTGTCCTCAGTACCTTGTTTTCTATTTTTAGTTCACATTTTGGCGGTATTTGTATAATGTAATTTCCATTTAGCGGCATCTTCTGCTTACTATTTTCACAAGTGATTGTGGATATTAATTCTATATCGGCAATCAGTAACCATGAATCTTGGGCGATTTTCTGTGTTTTAAAATGCTCTAATGTAAATATTTCGATTTTACATACATTATTTTTTATAAATGAAATGAGTTGAGCTTCGCAAAGTGGTTCTTCTGAATTGATTTTTTCTTGGATTTTACATAGGTGTTCGCCGTTGCGTAGTTTTTTGCAGGGCTCGTCCGTGGAAATATAATTATTTTCATTGTAAAGCAAATACATTTTCTGTGGTATAATTATTTGGAAATGTTGATCGGTTTTCACAGGTAATGGGTAAAGATGATAGTAATCGTAGATATCCGGATTTATTAGAGGTATTTCCAAAATAAATACGATTCTGGATTTTATTTGATATGCTTTGACTGCAATAATGTCTTCGTATAAAGGTAAATTTTTTCGGTTGATTTTAAATAGCAATTGTTGTCCTTGTATTTTATTCTGGATAAATATTAAATTGGCTTCTAAGTCCTCAGGATCAATTATTGATTATCGAATACATCTCCGCTCGGTGAATTGTGTTTTCTTCGATTTGAGCTTCTAATTGTTTTATTCCTGGCGTTGGTTTTAATAAGCACTTTGTCGTTGATGTTAAATGTAATTTTCTTAGAGTTATTTTTATTGTTTCTTTTTGTTACGCATTTGTAAAAGTGCGGTTCTTGATTTTTGAAATGAGTCGTATTTATTGATTGATTGTTATCTGATATTTCTGGTACAGCTTGAAATTCTGTGTTTGAACTCGAGGGTGTTTCGTTAACATGTTCAATGGAGGTCTCGTTTATTACTTCATTTAATAAGTCTACCATGGTGGTATCGAAATTAACGATCATTGGTTTTGTGTCGATAAGATTCAATTTTATGCGTGATAGGGCATCAGCGTTCGTGTTATGTTTTCCTTTTTTATAAATAACATCATAGTCGAATTCTTCCAGTCTAAGTCTCCATCTTGCAAGTTTAGAATTTGGTTCCTTTAATGAATTAAGCCATTGTAATGGTTTATGATCCGTGATGATTTTGAATTTTCGTCCATAAAGGTACGGTCTAAAGTATTTAGTTGCCCAAATTATTGCTAATAATTCTTTCTCGATTGTTGAATATTTTTCCTCTGATTCGTTTAACGTTCTTGAAGCGTATGAAACGGGTAAATCCTTGCCTATAGGTCCTTGCGAAAGTACGGCTCCAATTGCAAAGTTGGATGCGTCTGTAGTTAGATTAAATTCCTTTTCAAAATCTGGGTATTGAAGTATAGGTTTGTTGCATAAAATAGTTTTACATTTTTCGAAAGCTTCTTTATATTCCGGTGATAACATAACTACTGCTCCTTTTTTCAAACATTTAGTTAGTGGTTTCGTTAATTTTGCAAAATCCTTAATAAATTTTCGGTAATAACCTAGCAGTCCTAAGAATCCTTTTATTTCCTTTTGAGTTTTTGGTATAGGATAGTTTTTGATAGCCTTTATCTTATCGGGATTGGGTTCCACACCTTCGGGGGTGATAATGTGTCCTAAATATTGAACTTCTCTTTTTAGAAACTCGCTTTTGTCCAATTGGATTTTAAAATTTGTCTTTCGTAGTCGCAGAAATACTTCTTTTAATCTGGAAATGTGTTCTTGGAGTGATGTCGAAAAAATAATGATGTCATCAAGGTATACTAAACATTTTTCGTTTTGGATACCTCGTAGTATGTTGTCCATAACTCTTTGAAACGATGACGCCGCATTTTTAAGGCCGAAAGGAACCCGTTTGAACTGGTAATGTCCATTTTCTGTATTAAATGCGGTTTTAGGGATGTCCTTCTGTTCTACTTCGATTTGGTGGAATCCTGAAGCTAAGTCAAGTGTTGTAAAGTATTGGCATTTTCCTAATTTGTCAAGTAAATCATTGATATTAGGCAATGGGTACTTGTCGTCGATAGTTTTTTCGATTAGTTTTCGGTAGTCGATAACTATTCTCCACTTTTGTTTTCCTGATGCATCGACCTTTTTTGGAACAACCCAAAGAGGTGAACTCCATGGTGATGTTGATGGTTCGATTATTTGATCTTTCAACATTTTGTCAATTTGTCGCCTTACTTCTTTCTTATGCACTTCTGGATATCGATAATTCTTAGTATATATAGGTGTTTCGTCAGTTGTCCTAATTTCGTGTTTAATTTGGTTTGTAAAGGACAGTGGAATTTGGTCGCAATAGAAAATATCTTTGAAGTCTTCACACAGATTTTTTATTAATGTAGCTTCCTCGCTGTTTAAATGTTCCAAGCGTAATTGTTGTAAATGTTCTCTTTGTATCTTTTTGATACTGCATGGTGATGCTGAATGATCGATCGATGACTCCTGATAATTTAGCGATAGGGTGTCATTATTTTCTTCCACGATTTCGATAGGTATAGGGTTTATTATGGTGTGTGTTATTTCTTGATCACTAGTATTGATCACTGATGTAGTTGCAAAGTAATTTTGCACTGTGACATATGAAGTAGGAATTTCTAAATATTTGTTTAATTTTGTATGTTCAATTATTCCCTCATGAATGTTTCTATTTACAGGTATTTTTACAAAACATTCTGATCTTGCTGGTATTGTAATTTTATGATTCAAATCTTGATTGATTATTTCCATTGAATATAATCGGATGTGGGTCTGTGGTGTTTCCAAAAGGTTTTCTTCAAAATTTATTGTTCCTTTTAATTTCTTTAGCAAATCTATTCCAATGAGTCCGTCGTATTTATTGTCGAAATTAAATAGATGAAATTTATGAGTTAATGACACTTTAAATATTGATGGTAATTGAATAGTTGCAGTTTCTTGATGAGATGAAATTTGGTGTGCTGTCTAAATTTGAAACGGTTCCTCTACTATTAACTCCGGGAAATATTTATATGCTACTTCTGGTTTAATAAGAGTTTTAGATGCTCCGGTGTCGATTAAAAAGTTTGATTTGAGTTGTGGAATGTAAATACATGGTAACGTTGAATTTTGGTTGTTAACTTCTATAATTTCTCCTAGCGATTGATCATTTATTGGCTGCGCTACGTGTCGTCGTTGTTCTGGGCAGGTAAAGTAAAATCCTGTTCTTCGTAGTAATTATCTTCTTCTTGTTCCTCTTCGTAATAATATTCCTGAATGTTGTCCTCTTCCTCGTGGTCCTCTTGAAAGTGTAACTCTTCCGAAATAAAGTTTCTAGGTTGATTTGACTGCCTAATGTACGATGTAGCTCTAGGTGTAAACGAATTCTGTGCTGAAGGAATAAATCTATTTTGTGGTTGTATTGTTCTTCTGGTGTTACTCGAACTAGTGTCCATTGGTGTTGGTTTTGGTAGATGCCTAACTTCTGTGTTTCTGGGTGCAAATACATTTCGTTGTTGAGGCTGCTGCTGCTGTTGCGGTCTCGAATGAATTGGAAAATTATTTCTTTGTATAGGTTGTGGCATTTGATGTGTGTAACTGGGAAATTGGTTAAAATTTCTTGGTGCTGGTTGCCATGTCTGGCTCGGATTGCTTAGTTTTAAATTATACGGTGGAAATGGTTTTTTAGCTTGCTGTTTATATTGTTCTGATGAGTCTCGATTTTTGTTGTAATTTACATTTTCCTCTTCTATTAAATATTTAATTGCGATGTCAAGAGTAGTTGGTCCTCTGGCTCGTTAGAAACTTCCCATAGGCTCCTTGAGTCCGGTTAAAAATGCTTTTAGTGTTAAACTGTCGTAAAGGGTTCTTTTCGTTGCTCGAACTGCTGCGGCTGGTTCGTTTAATTGCACGTTGGAATACAATAAACTTTTAACTTGCTGGCATTTTTCAAAATACTCCTGCGCTGTTTCGTTTTTCTGCTTTAATAGCATGAGATCCCTTAGCAATGAATCTTCAGATCTCTGGTCCGCAAATGATTGTTGTAATAGCGTTTTTAATGCTATCCAGGTTGGTATTTCACGTCCGCTTGTAATTAACAATGCTCTGCCGGTTAGTTTTGTTCGCAGTGCAGATAATAATAATGTTTGTAGAAAAGCGTCTCCTTGTCCCTCAGGAAAGAAATGCGTTATTATAACTTCGGCGGCTCTCACGTACTCCGATAGTTTGTAAGAAGTGCCATCAAATTCTGGTACTGTCTTGAGGTAGTCCAAATGAAATGCTTGTGCCATATTTACTGGTATTGCGGGAGGTACTTCTTGAATATTTAAATTTTCAAAAAGCTGGAGAAGCTCGTCGTTTCCTTGCATAAAATTTTAATTTGTTCGCGAATAATTTGCTTATTTGCTACCTAACGTTTAACAATTCTGTCTTAAAATTAAACGTCGTTTTATTGCTTCGCAACAAGTGAATGGTGTATTTACTCCCGTTTAGGAAACCAATGCACTTGCTTTAAAGCGGGGCTTGCAATTTTATTTTTAGAAATCCTACGCATGCAGTGCTAGCACAGTAAGAGATTAAGTTACTCTATCAGTAACGCTTACTGATCTGGCTTACAGCTAACTGCACCTGAATTTGTTTAAGAGTTGCAATGGCTAATAACGAACACAATTATTAACAACAATTCTCCTGAGAATGTGTTGATAAATCAATTGAATTCGGTTATTAGATGCTTAAAAGTAAAATGATTATTTTAACAACTTTGCTCCAAAATGAGCAGTTATATCTAGCAAAATAAAGCCACTTTTGCACTTGCTAATAAAATTTATCTTACATTAATATCGTTGTAATTGTACTCATGTTCCTTGAGTACGTGACTGGACCCAGCGATGCTAGTCCGGGGCGTTGTCACCTCGTGCGGGCTCAGCGTACTCGATGTTTGGAGGGCTGGTCCTGCGTTGTAGGGCTCTCTGGGCGATTTTGGGCCTGTTGAGTCCTGGATTGTTGAATGAAGGCTCTGGCTCTCGAATGTGGACGATTCTGGTTCCCCTCTTCGAATTACAGATGTCTTCTTGGTTCGTTGTTCGGATGGCCAATTAAGTGTTGAAACACAAAATTGAAGCGATTTTTGTCTTTAATTTTTGATCATCCTACCGACTGCGCCAATTATAATTTACGAAACTTGTTAAATCAAAAAAATTAATTTATTCAAGTTACGGAGTTACAAAATGCAGTTTACAATGTGTCTACTAGATGCTAACTGACATAAGAACTGGCATAAGAACTGTGTGTACATGCTTATATAACATTTCTTATCACTAAAGATTCTAGGAAGCTCGAAGCTGGGGCTGGGAACTACTTCGTAAGCACTTACCCAAGGTATCACCTAACATAATCCGCACTAAGAACCGAAGGTCGGTGTGGAGCTATTTATAGTCCTCTGTGCCAGGCGCGCGGAGTGGCGTAACGCTGGCGCTGGTTGGTCGTCCGAGTGCAACGTAATCCGTGGGGTGTGGCCGTATGACGCAGAGTGGTTGTAACGCTTTAGATCGTGTATCACAGGGGTCCACGTTTTACTAAGCTTAAAGCCATCTTCCCTGTTGATATTATTTGGATGTTTTTCTATTTCTATGGCTTCACGTATCACTCGCGGGAAGTAATGAGGTATTCTGGCAAGTACTCTGGCATGCTCAAATTCTAAAGTGTGCCCATTTGTAAACGTATGCTCAGCTACGGCTGATTTTGTAATGCGTTTGTGTTTGCAATCGCCTTTATGTTCTTGGAGTCTTAGATCAACGGAACGACTAGTCTGTCCAATGTAACTCGAGCCGCAAGAACAAGGAATGCGATATACGCCAGCGGTTTTTAAACTTGGAATCTTGTCTTTTACCGATCTGAAGCCGTTACCCAAAGTTTCCTTGCTCGTGAACACAGTTTTGACGTTGCATCGTTGCAGGACACGTCCTATCTTATCAGTTGAGCCTTTAACGTAAGGTAGAAATGCTAAGCCTTCCAGAGGTGGAGATTCTTCTTTAGCCTTTTTTGTCATAGTCTTGTCTAGTGCTTTTCGTATGGCGGTAGTTGTGTATCCGTTCCTTTGTAAAGAGTCAAACAGATGTAGCTTTTCTCTCTCTAGATTTTCCTCGTCTGAGATACGAACGGCTCTTGTCGCCAGAGTCTGGAGAACTGTTGCTTTTTGCATTGGATGATGGTGTGAGTCAGCATTTAGATATCTGTCCGTGTGTGTTTTCTTTCTATAGACTGCATGTCCTAAACTGCCATCTGATTTACGTTTCACCAGGACGTCTAGAAACGGAATACTGCAATTTTCCTCTACTTCCATTGTGAATTGTATGTTGGGATGTACAGAATTCAGGTGTTTTAGAAACAGATTCAATGTCTGGCGTCCATGTGACCAGATGACAAAGGTATCATCTACATATCTCAACCAGCAAGTCGGTTTTAGCTGCGCTTGTTCGAGAGCCTTGGTTTCAAAAGCTTCCATGTAGATATTAGACTCCTTTGTCAAGGATTCAGCAGAGTTTGTCCAGAAACTAAAGAACATAAAGTTAAACAAAGATGATCTCTTAGTCAGTTTCGACGTAGTATCACTCTTCACGAAAGTGCCGGTTGATGAGGTGCTAGTAATGCTCAAAGATCTCTTGCCTACAGACCAAGTTGAACTTGTTGAAATTTTCCTGAAAAACACTTACTTCAGTTGGAACAATAAAATATACGAACAAGTCGAAGGAGCGGCCATGGGTTCACCGCTATCACCTGTTATCGCTAATATCTACATGGAAGCTTTTGAAACCAAGGCTCTCGAACCGACCTTCGGTTCTTAGTGCAACTTTCACTCTGATGATGCAAACTGCAAGGTCTTGCGAAACGTTAGTGAATATGGATGCACAAACATCAAAACGGCCAAATCTGCCTAAGTATCCTCGTTCTCAAGATACTCAAACAACACGAGCCACCAAAGAGCATGGCCGTCGCGCGGGTTTTTGCTCGACCTGACAAGGTGCAAGGCACATTAAGCCAGAAAATGCTGGGTGTTCATATACAAATACTACGCGGTCTAAGCCGAAATTCTATGCTAAGGAGAATAATTCGAGTAACCGCGAAAGCCTCTAACAATACAATTATTAACTACTTTTGGACCACGATATATGCCAAATGAGGCAGGTATAAACTACCATTATCTCGTTGGAGCGTGTGGTTGGCGATAACAGCCGCTTGTTTTCCTGGCTCGAACGCGTCGATCCTAGCGAGGGCTTTCCGGTTTCGATTTTGCTAGCAGACGAAGAAGTCAGCTTTTGTTTTAATTGACAGCGCCGCAAGGGATGATGCTAGTCAAAGCAGTCTGCACAGATTTAACTAATGAAAGATCACTTTAGTGATAATCCGCGAACCGCCGTTCTCCAGCTTTAGGTGAGATTTCTTCTGGCTTATTTTTTTCCTTTACTAACTTCCGTGTGTTGGCGTTTAGGCGGAAAAATAGGGCAAGCAAAGTGCCACCAAAGGATAGACTAGGGGCTAAGCACTCGCAGAGCGTAAATCGCGACACCTGCGGCGCAATTTTTTTAACAAATTGGGGTCCCGATAATGTCTTCGAATTAACTGGCGTCGAGGTCCGACTTATGAGACGTGCAGAGGTCAATCAGTATCTACAAGGATTCTCCCATCACGATATTGCGGCGCACTACACCCCCAAGATGCGACCTGCTTGTGTATTATGTAAGTACAACCTAATTCAGCGTTTTTATCGTACTGGCGGATTGCCGCATAAAGAAAATAACAGCTAACTTAAGGCCTTAGGTGTTTACAACTGTTACGTACGCGATCATATTTTTTAAAATTGCAATTGACGCTTATTGCGTGAATCCTAATTAATCTCAATTGCTGAATTTGTATGTACTCCTTATTAGTGGAGACGCAAATGCCAGAGTAGCGTTCCGCACAATTGTGATTTTATTGTAATTAATTCCTTTGCACTTATCATAAATTGGTTACTTGCCTTATGAAATTATTTAAGTCAATAATCTAGTATAGTTGTTGACAATTATCAGCCATTAGGCTACAGTGGTATTGCACTTGTTGCTAGTAATTATTTAATTGATTAAATGTCCCCATGCTAACAATTTGTTTTATTAATATATTTTTCTACCACGTTCCCGTCTGCACGATTGAAATGTCAACAGCATAAGCGCCAAAGATAGGTGGTGGGCTTACTAGCTGAATTCGTATCGGTTGTGAAGACAACCAGGCGCCCTAATTTTTTTGAATGTTAGTTTTTGTGGAAGCCGAAAGGATCTGAACTTATTCCTTGCTCACGCCACAAATCTATCGAAGATATCTGAGCTAGTCCCGGCCGTGTGCGCCCTTATTCAAAGGGGTGGGACACAGTAGTTTGCCCTTTTATTTATAATACACTAATCTGATGTAAATTGTGCTAGCTCAAAGATTTCGCATGAAACTCTAATCTCCCACAGGTCGGAGGTTCTTTTTGTCCGTTTGCAATAAGAAAATGTACGCCACTGAGCGCGTAGTTCATATGCGACGCAGTTCGCTTTTGCCTAACATGACATAAAATTTATTTTCACAAAATTAGTTTCAAATGTGGGTCGCCTGGTGTTTTACTGTGATTAAAAGCAAATCAAATGAGCGAACTAACAGGTAAGATTTGAATCTGGCGCTTTATATAAGCGTCCCTCTAGCTTTTGTTTTTAATTTCAGGTAAAATTGTCCACTGCATAAAATTGAGAATTTCCTAACCCCACTTCTACTGGAGTTTGTATTAGAATGAATTATTTGCGGATCTCATGAATTCTACTTGGAAACAACTCCGCAGCAAAGCTATTAGGTCCCTCGGTGCGTTTCTCAGTTGTAATAAATCAAATGGCTTCACACTAACCTTTTATGCATTGTCTTAGGTGCGAGCCGATGGGCTGCCGATTGAAGAAAATGCCCAGACCTTCTCTCGCAGTAATAGGATGGACGTGTGATGCTGTCGTGATGCCCGTGGCCCTCGGCTGGAACGGCAGGAACTCCTATACAGGCTCTGGAACCCCTGGCGTAGCACGAACTGGTCTCCGAAGGCTGCGTCCTCAGGATCGGAAGACGGCCGCAGGACAAAATATTTTAGGCAACGGATTTTGCCTTCTTCACTTGTGCATGAACACTAACTTGTCAGGAGCACTTTGGTAAATTTATATGCTTGTAAATTAATATTTAGTATGTAAAATTAATAATTAAACACAAGCCATAAATTGAATGTTAAGCATCCAACTTTATTCATTTGTTGTTCTCCTCCAATTTTTAATTTCCAAACAGGATATTGACTTTAGTCAAATTATGTTTTTAACAATTATTAATCTTAAATCTAATACATGTTTACAATTAAATCAATTTATAAAAATTGTCTTTGTATTTTTATAATTATTGTCTATCGATTTTTAAACGCGTTTCACACTTTAACAGGTCTTTTTTGTACACTGAGTACACACTGATCACTGCTTCCTTTTGTGTCCATATCCTCATTAGCTACTTGAAGATAAATGTAATGTCCATTTTCACTCGTACTGGCTGATCAAAACACTGTTCATAATCCAGCCAAATTTTCCAATTTTATTTACCCATTTTTATCTTGTAATTCTCTTTTATACCTGATTTTTGTGCTCATTGCACTTTCTTTGATAAGCTTTCTGTTTGATTACCTCTTTTTTAACTCGCTCAAAGAAATCATTTACTATTTATTATTACTTTAAATATTGCTATACACGCATTTAAATCTGACTTCTGTAAGAATATTTCAATTGCATATTTTAAATAATGCCATAGTCTTATTAAAAAGCTTTAAGACCTGCAACCCTATGACAGTCAAGTTTCATTTGATTCTAGCCTTATTTACTTTATTCTAATGACAAATAATGGCTCAATTTGTCCATTTCATTTTAAACTGACACATTAGGTACAATTATACAGATTTGTGAATCATAACGACTCTGTGCTTCTATGACTTGGTATTCAACTTATTCTCATGCTATCAGAGTTGTTTTTTAAGGGCTAAATACCATCTCAATATACACACTGGGCTATGCAAATGACATATTCATTTATATACACGGGAAAATCGAGGACATAGCATTCGAAATGATGCAGTTAACCCCACATACTATGGAAAGACGGTGTGAAGCCAAAGGACTATCAGTATGTCCGGAAAAGACTCCGCTTCTAATAGTCACACGAAGAAAAATAAAATATAGACACTTGACAATGTATGATAAAATACTTAGTTAGTATAACAGGTCAACTATGCTTGGATGCTATTCTGGATAACAAAATTATCTTCATTAGCCATCTGGAACATGTAACGCGGGCGACACACTTACATATAATTTTGCCCGTGCCAAGAGTCATTGTACTGGTTGCCTTTAGAAAACTACCGTCGGGCAAGCCCTTGGGACAGCTTTTATTGCAACCAGCACTGGGCCCTTGGCGCGTGCAAAATTATCGGTAAGTATGTCTCGCCCTTGTTATATTACTATTGATAATCCGCATTAATATCTTTAAAGTGTTTATTTGAATGTCCTTAATTACATTTACTAGAGTTTGTGCAAGTTGGTACTAAAGGTGGGTTTGTATCGGTTGAAAAATGTTGCATTTGATTGATTATTGTTTCTATCAGTGTACAAGTAAACTGGTTGTACAAAAATTAATGTTGAAAGAATTTAAAGCGTTATTAGAGAAAAATAACTCTACAAAATTTTCAGATGGAGTAGAACAAACTTGGCAAAATTACCATTTATGATTCTATTATGCAGCTCACTGAAGAAATCCCTATAAGTCTAGGCATAAGACAAGGGGAAAGCCTCAGTCCTCTACTATTTAATTTAATTATGTACAAGATAATTCAGGAAGTAAAACAAGAAAGCCAAGGATACAGGATGGGTAATCAAGAGCTGAATATAATATGCTACGCCGACGATGCAGTAATAATGGCAGAAACTGAAAATGATCTTCAACGCTTGTTAAATAAATACAAAGTAGCCGCACAAAATTATAACATGAGCATATCACTCGAAAAAACAAAATGTCTCACTATATCAAGAGAGCCTCTAAGATGCAAATTGGTAATAGACAACACCCCTATTGAACAGGTTATGAAATTTTCATATCTAGGAGTCGAATTATCCAGTTACACAGACCTTCACCAGGAAGTCTTCAAACAGACCAGTAAAGCGGGTACCATGCGAGATGTCATATGGAATAACAAATACATGAACCTCGAAAGTAAAGTTCGTATATATAAAACATGCATTAAACCAATTATGACCTATGCAGCAGAAACAAGAACCGACACAAGTAAAATAAAAAATCTGTTGCCCATCAATGAAATGAAAATACTTCGGAACATCACTGGGAAAACGAGGCTAGATAGAATAAGAAATGATGAGATACGACGTAGATGCAACACAGAGGATATAGTTAGATAGACCAGGCAAAGAAGACGAATGTGGAACAATCATGTACAACGGATGGACCACGATAGATTAGCAAAAGCTGTCAGCAACTTAAAGCTACATGAACCAGACCACCAGGTAGACAGCCGAAAAGGTGGCGAGATTGCTGGACATCAACGTCCCAAAAATAATTTGTATCAGTAAACACAGGTCTCTGACCTAACGTAAGAAGAAGAAGATTATGCATTTAGATAAAGCATGGGAGATCTACATTCACAATCGACGATTATTATTTTTTTGTGAAGTCAAGATTCCATAAAACAAATGAAATCAGCTGGGAGAAGATGATATCCCGCTTTCAGAATTAAAATCTTCGATAAATATTCAAATAATATGGCCCCAGTGTCTAGAAAAATTTGTATTAATAAATGAACATTTAATAATATCAGACTATAAAACAGAAGACGACATTTTAGAAGAAGCCAAGGAAAACTACGCAACCGATGATCACGCAACGGACAATAATTAAACAGAGGTAGTATCTTTACGGACAAATAAAGAAATATTACTACATTTAACTCAAATTGAAGCCTATTTCCAGTCCAGAGAAAATGCTAATGTTGATTTTAAATTTTAGCGCTCTTCGCCAGTTCAACCTAGTGTACCTGTATAATACTTTAGTAAGAGTAGGGCAAACAGCGAAAAATTTTGGATCATTTTTTCATGGCTACCAAGATTTCAAGATATATTGAAAAACAAGGTTGGTGAAACTGACACACGAGTTGTCAGTTTCATCAAATTCGTGGTTAGCAGGTTAGGTTTTCCGTCAGTTTTGACACAGACTGACAAAAAACCTAACCTGCTAACCTTGAATTTTATGAAACTGACTACTCGTGTGTCAGTTTTACCAACCTTGTTTTTCAATATATCTTTAAATCTTGGTAGCCATGAAAAAATAATCCAAAATTTTTCGCTGTTTGCCCTACTCTTATTAAAGTATTATGCAGGTACACTAGTTCAACCCATTTCACAGATAACTGCCGACATCTACCCGCTTCGTCATAATCATATTGCAGGGTTCTGCAAACGCAAGCCCTATCTAACCATTCCTATTTTACGCAAGTAGTGCTACGGCCAGCTTCATTCTTACCCGCTGACGCGTTAGCAGAAACAGCTGAAGCTGGCTATGGTGCTCTTTAGTTGATTTGGCTGCTAAATAATAGACGGCGTCCTGGTTTTTGTGCCTAGTCATATCTTAACAACTTCCGGGCAGATAGTGAGATCAGCCCGTCTGAAGCCTACGTGCGTTTCTAGGAGTATGTTTTTTTGCTAAATGTGGTGATTGTGAAGGAGAGATATGGCGACAGACGCGCGGGGCTGGCATTATTTTACTGGGCTTCTGAGTCAGTTACGAGAGCACACTCAAAGGGCTCAAACGTATGGTTTTCGTCCTTGGAGGCTTTCGAACTGGTCCTCGACAGCTCGAAAGCCAGTGGCCTTTGAACTGTGAAGTCGGCGTTGATATTCTTTGTGCCGGAATCCCGAGTCCGGTTTTCAGAGTAGTGATGTTAGTTTTAATTATTTTTCGGCAGTTACTCGAAGCATATCGATGTGAACACTTGTTGCCGCTTGTTAGACCAAGTGATCTTGTTTTTGCTATAGAGGTGGTAACTTTATTAGGGGGTTAAGCGGGGATTGTGATCGTGAGCCATCTTGTTGAAGGTTTGTGTAGATTAAAATGCCAAGACTCAATCGTGCCGAGTTAAAAGGCAACAGTAGCCAAGTCGTCGTCGTAGAGCCTATTTCCCTCATTTCTCATTTTTGAGGACCTGAAATCCGCCGCCGTTGATGATAATCACCCCAGTTGTTGACGCCATTTGTGAGCAGGTCAGTTATCAGAGGATTTTTAGTGTTGGACCGACCGGGAAGTGTTCGCATAACCCAGTAACGGCGCCGCTAGGATTCTAATTAAGGTATGGTGTTATAGTTGGCTAATTGGATGCCACAATTTACAGTGTTGCGACAAAATAAACAACCGGTGGCGCTTTCCCAAAGAACAATATATGATTACGTAGCTGCTTGTCCGTAATTTAAGTTTTGTTCGAGTAACTCACGTTTAAATGTTTAGGAGTCACTAACTGTCACCTTGTAGCAGCATATAAATCCCCTCCTAATATATTAGATAGGAATAACCTTTTTCTTATTGTTTCGTTGATGTTGAATAGTATATGATTATATTCAAATTCAATATAATTCGAATAACTTAAGTTTTGCTTTTCTTTTGTGGTGTTTGCACGCGACGTCCCATAGTATGTTTTTAATGTTTTATTTGTGTAAGCGGCCTACAAGAAATTAATAAAGAAATGGCTGTCAAAAAACAAACTATTGTTCGTCATTACAGACTTCCAAGGAGCAGTTATATCATTTTCATAACAATAAAACATTGTGAAACCTTATTCTGTTGTTTTGAAGTTGCATAAATATTTAAAGATGCATTTTATATAGGCACAGGACCAAGGATTTTTTGCCCAGTCAAGTGGCGCCGAGTTAACCGGCGCTGAGGTGAACGGATTTGAGATATCCCGGCGCCGAAACAGATGAGCGCTAAAATGGCAGCGCTGAAATGGCGATGATAAAGTGGTGGCACCAAATTTTCGCATTTCTTCTAGAGTCCTATGGAAAAAAATCCAAAATTTAGAAAGTGCCCTGAAAGAAAAAGGCCGTATTCATATGGGCAAAATAATTTGTTGCTGCACGACAATTGCCGAGTGCATAAAGCGTTTAAAGATTATTAATGACTTTAGTTTCATTGAATTAAGGTGGATACCTTATAGCTTCTACCTGGCACCGTCTGACTTTTATTCAAATATTTCAAGAAATTTATCAGGGAAGACCTTTTGCTTCTTACGACGAACTCAAAGATGTCGTAGGATATTTTGAAGCCTTATGCAAAGATTTTTTTTATAGTACAATGGAAACAATGAAATAAGTGGGATACAAAAGTGTAGCAGAATAAAGGTAAAATAGTAATTTATTATACAAGACGATAAAGTAAAATTTTATCTACGAGTGAAACATTTAACGTCGAGACGAAGTCGAGACGTTAATGATTCAAGAGCGGATAGAAATAACTTTATCGTCGTGTATAATACAATATTTTTTTCTATAGCAAGAACTTTAACAATTTCAAAAGAAAATAAGGACAGTCAATCATATTTCAAAATGTCAGTAGCTAGATTGGGTTGCTACCATAATGCGCAGCTGTCATATTTAATTTAAACAAAAGTTAGAAAATTAAATTACTTTATCTATCCTTGACGTTAAAGTGCTACTTTATCTACCCTTGCTGTTAAAGTAAAACTTGACCTTTTGTTTTGAGTAGATAAAAGCACATTTTAACATATGCTATAGAAAAAAAAACATATTTTTCTACGACCACTACTAAAAGTAGGCCTTTGATAACTAACTTTGACAGCTACCGGCTGCAGAAACAGTCACCTGTGCCGTCACGGCCATCTCTTTACTATGACATAAATTATAACTGTCATAAATGCAAACCTTTGTTAAGTTGACATTTATGGATTAATAACAGTAAATTTAAGGCCGTAGAAAAAATATTGTGTGCAGACTCGCGCTAAAAGTCCACTTTTAGCACTTGTTGCACAAATAGCTATTTTCTAGGACCACTACTAAAAGTAGGCTTTTTAGTACTAGCTTGTTTCACTAAAAGTGACGTTTTATAATTTAGCGTGTTTAAAGGGATCAGCTGTTTACTTTTAGCGCATGTGTGGTATAAAGTGAAGTGAGGTTATAAACCACAATTTCGAACTGGAAGTGAAGTTGTAAAGTTATTCTAGTTACTTCTTGCATTAGAGGTAAAGTGTTTTTAAACAGTTAAAGCGTTATGTAATTAATACAGTCAGATGTGTAATATGAATAATTACCTTTGATAACTGACTTTGACAGTACTGGCTCCACAAACATTCACCTGCGCGTTAAGGCCTACTGTTTATTATGACATAAATTATAACTGTCGTAGATGCAAATCTTTGTTAAATCGACATTTATGGATTAATAACAGTAAATTTAAGGTCGTAGAAAAAATATTGTATGCAACTCGTGCTAAAAGTGGTTTATGCACGGAACATGTTATGAAACTCAGCCTTCGGCTTCGTTTCATAATTTTCATATCTCGTGCATAAACTTCAACTTTTAGCAAATGTTGCATAAAGAGTTATTATACACTGCTGTGTCCTGACGTTCAGATTGTACTTGCAGAGGATGAAGACGATGTCAACCACATGCTAAGAAAGGTAATGAAAGACGAAATTTGAGGATTAGAAATAAAACTGCGAGACGGTAACAAGCGACTGGTAGATAAAACAATACGGTAAGTAATTGGAATTCGTTCTTCAGAGCAGTAATTTAAGAAAAAAATCTTTTTATCTAAGCCAATATTTTGGAGAGTTTTATTCCTTTATGAAGGTAACTACAATAAAGTTTACAGTGTAGAGAAATTTGTAAAGAGCTTTGTATTTTTAAATTTGACTGGACTCCTGGTTCGGAGGTTTTATATCATTATGATTGGTATTGTGACTATATGGAAGTTCTTTTAAACGACCTGAGGGGTATTAATTTTAGTTCAAGATTTGGTATAGTTTGTTTGTACTCTTTTGAAGCAACGAGTGATGAGATATTTTAAAGATTCTAGATTTGTGACAAAATGAAGTTGATTTTAATTTTCATAGGATGGTCTAAGAAATAATTGATATATCTCTTCGAGTTCGTATTTTTATGCCAATCCAATATAATTGTGTTGTCCGGGGCTCTTATGATCTTTGTGTCAAGGATCGGGACATAGTATCTTTTTTCGTTTCTATAGTATTTAAATTGAATATGGCCATTCCATACTTCTGAAAGAAAGTTTAGGGATTTAGGGATACAATAATCTAACAAGGAATCTATAACTAACTGTAAACTTTTTATGCACCTTGGGTAAGCCATATAAACGAGGAGCTACGCTGTTATATGTGTATAGCGTTTTACAAGTCTGTTTTGACATGTAAGATTTAGTCTTCATCTACTTTATAAGTTCATTGCATTTCCTTTGAATCGATGTTGTTAGATCTTTTTTCCGTCATTTGTACAAGTTGACATTATTAAGTGCAGTGCGTGCGCCTTACGGATAGGCAACACACTTATACTGCAGCAATACACTTCACGGATTGGAAACGCACTTGCCAAGCACGTGAAGTCATCGCATCAAACACAACGTACAGGGTGAGCATCCTAATGGCGCGGCGCAACCCTCAGTGGCAGTGGCGTAACTATAGGGGGTGATATGGGTGTCAGAACACCCCCCAGAGGCTTTAGGAATAACTAAAATTAGTCTTAAACAAAAAATTAATGTATAATTGAATATCAATTATTACATTCGGAATTCGGACTCGACCATTTTTAAAATCCGATCTCAACGAACATTACTCGGACGTGATTGCTGAGTTCAAATAATACCGGAAAAGCCAAAATGTACAAAATCTTCCACATAAGACAGCAATGGATGCGCTAGCTACGTGCAATAATGACATGTTTCCCAACATATTCAAGTTGCTGCAAATCCTTGCAGCGATTTCCGTGTCAACTGCAACAGCTGAAAGATCATTCTTCACCTTCAAAAGAATTAAGACTTAACTCCGCAATACAACATCGCAATATAGGCTGAATGGATTGGCAATGCTCGCCATTCACAGAGAACTTAAGGTGAACGTAGATGAAATCATAAACAACCACCAAAAAAAAACGAAGAAAACTTGAATTGCTACTATAAGTTGTATTACAATTGTAATTATTTTATTGTTTATAAATAAACAGTATAGTTGCTTTCATTTCTATGGGACTTGCCATAGGCCATGATTTACCTATTTTTTTTTACACTCAAAATGACATTTCACATTTTCATAGGTTAGAGTTATTGCAAGGACAGGCATATCTTGCAATTTTGTTTTACAAGCGAGCTAAGTTGTTATTTATTTAGCAAATAATTATTTGTGACGCCTTTTGGTTAATAACCAAATTAAATGCCACACTAGTTAATTTCACCTATGTAAATAGATGTCTGTCAACATCAGTTAGTAAATTTTTAAATGTAACTAGGTGGTCACACTACCAAGAAGTTAAAAATAAGGCCTACTTCAAGTCCAATACAAATGAAATCAACTATACTTTGTAACACGGCCTCTTGCCTAGCCTTACACCTACTGAATTATTACGTTAAAATGCCCTGGTTCGCTATCTTATCTAGTCGGTGAGCTATGAGGCTCTATTCACATCGTCAGTGCAACTAAGGGAAAACTAATATTGTACTGTTTGAGGCTTTCGCGGTTACTCGAATTATTCTCCTTAGCAAAGAATTTCGGCTTAGACCGCGTAGTATTTGTATATGAATACCCAGAATTTTCTGGCTTAATGTGCCTTGCACCTTGTGAAGTCGAGCAAAAACCCGCGCGATGGTCATGCTCTCTGGTGGCTCGTGTAGTTTGAGTATCTTGAGAACGAGGATACTTAGGCAGATTTGGCCGTTTTGCTGTTTGTGCATCCATATTCACTAACGTTTAGCAAGACCTTGCAGCTTGCATCATCAGAGTGAAAGTCGCACTAAGAACCGAAGGACAAGGACAAAGGTAAAGGTTATTTCAATTCCCCCAACTGGGGGCGGGCTGCTATAGGGACCTTCAGTCCCTCTTCAGCCAAGAATGGGAAACTCGGGATGGGTGAGAGAAAGGAGGGGTGGAGACTGGAAGAAAGGTCAGGAAAGGTGGAGAAATACTGCCCCGGCATTCACCTCAGAGAAGGTACTCTGTTGACTCAGGAAAACCACCTAAAAACCTGATTCAAGGCAGGCGGCCGCAGTGATCGAACCCACGACCTCCCGAATGCTAAGTGGACGTGCTACGCACTAAGCCACGGAGCTCGGTGGGAGAACCGAAGGTCGGTGTGGAGCTATTTATAGTCCTCTGTGCCAGGCGCGCGGAGTGGCGTAACGCTGGTTGGTCATCCGAGTGCAACGTAATCCGTGGGGCGTGGCCGTATGACGCACCGTGGTTGTAATGCTTTAGATCGTGTATCACAGGGGTCAGCTCGCTGACACTTCAAATGTTGTACTTACAAATGTAAACACCAAAGGTAATAAAAACAGTTTACAGGAATACATATAATTTGTAAACAAACGTAGACACACAAATAAAAATATACATAAAAACGAGTACACAAAGCCGTTACGCACTGCACATGAGAAAATGCCTTAACTAGATTCCAAACGTTCAGTAGCGCATGCAAAGTCAAAGCTCACGGGCGCAATGCCTAAAGTAATTCCGCACACACAAATAGTTTGGACGTGAAGTTGTCGATTATTTTTAGGACGTTTCGTTATTTGCAGCCCCTGGACGCCAAATCAGCAAATGACGTAATGCCGGCCGGTAATTCCCCATTATCTGACAGCGACCCACTTGCTCGTAGTTGCGCAATGGTTCATTACAACAATTATTGACAATGTTGTAATTGTTGTTGCATCTCTTAGCGCCGCTGGCGTCTCCAATGCGTTGCTTCGCTTTTTGGCTGGCACCTCGCCTAGAGCTGCACGTACCCCGTGGTGGGCCCACGTAAGACTTCACTTGGTCAATTTGGGCGTGAACCAATTAATTTGCCCTATTCGCCTATTAGGGCGCGAATCAGGGCGACATTCGCCCTTCGCAGGTTTGACAGCGAATGAGTTCACTTGCAGGCCTCAGCGTCGTTTCAAATCCGCTGCTTCTTGTTCTCTGAATTAACTTGTATTGTTAGCACATTTTCTCACGTAACACTAGCGCGTCCACACTCGGGACTCCATAGTCCGCATTCACTCACATAGCATTTCCCACTTATGATGCGATGCTACGTAAATAAACATAAGAACACTTACTGCTGGGCCTTATTACTAATTGGGTATATAATAAAAAGTATGAAATAGGTAAACACAGGTGGCACGAATTGTTCCGTTTCAACTTGATGGTACGCTCGATTTTTTAAAATTATTTTTGGTAGGTAGATCACTCTCCCAGAACACCCCCCAAAGCAAAATCTTAGTTACCCCACTGCTCAGTGGTGGCAGTTGAGTGTAGTTACGGCTAGAGTTACTAGATTGAGAGAGTAACGCGATTGGTATCGCCAATGTATTTGGCTCATAAATGGCGGTTTGTAATTTTAGCCACTTCCAAAGACGTGATTTCTCAACTTCCTGATTTTGCGCCGTCAAGTGATTGGCTAAATTTTGACATTTGACGTCGGACACTTGTGACTTCACTTTCAGTTATGTCAATTTGTTAACCTTCGGTCTTCGTTATCTATTGAGCTTCGGTGAATCGTAAAATGCCAGGGTGTTGTGTGCCTTTTTGTAAAAATCGCAGCGAATCTGGTTTTCGACTGTTTCAGTTATCACAAGGTGAAAAGAATGAACAAAAAAGGCGTAAATGGTTGGCGTTTATAAACAGAACTAATTTATCTTAAGGAGCTCGTATTTGTGAAGTAAGTCGATATATACGCACATATATTAGCAGATTACAACAGATTTGCAATTAATCTGAATCGTTAATTAATTGTTCTTCAATAACAGGCACATTTTGAAACAACCCAATTTGAATCTGACAGACAAGATGGAAGAAAACTTTTAAAATGGAATGCGTGGTTATGCACATTCAAATGTCCCGCCAATTTGTGGACCAACAATGGCCGACTTTCGCGTTACTCTCTCAATCTAGTAACTCTAGTTACGGCTAGAAACCCTGTATAAAAAGTAAGATAAGAGATGGGACAAGTGGAACCAGTTTCCAAGGATAAATTGATTAATTGCTATGTTTTTGATAGAATGTTTCAAGATGTTGCCATTGCCAAATTGACATTAACCTAAAAGAACACATTTCTAAATGTCAAATAAATTGCTTCTGATATTCATAAAGTAGGATAGATCTTGCGGATTGTTTCTAGTTATTAATTACCCATCTATATTTCATTACAGTTTCTTTCTAAGTCAAAGACTCAAATTTAAAATGAATACTAAAACTGGTGTGAAAGAATGGCACTACACTGGATGAAGTGCAAGCTCGCTAGTTCACCCTTTGGGGTTAGATGGAAGAGCAGACGTATGCTAATTGCTTGAATTTGGTCATTGTATATGGAATATAGCTGGCATATGTGCTGAATCTCGCCCTAATTGTAAATTTCAATTATTTTTAATGTGTTTACGTTTACAGTAATAAAGACATTTATTATTATTATTATTATTATTAAGTTTCTCGTAAAATTTCACATTGACTTTGAAAGAACCTGTAATAAGTGAAAAGCTTTTTTTACCCTACAATAATACCTAATAGTTCAGAAGTTTAACACAAAATGAACCATGAGCATTTAGCTTCAGTAATAGTTATGTGCTTTTTAATGTCATTCCACTCAGATGGTAATAACTTTTTTGTTGTGTTTCAAATTTCGCGTTCATTTGCAGTATACCTTATTGTTGAAGAATATGAAAGTACAGAGCCACACATAAATTCCTTCTATTTTGCTGAACATTTTTATATTGATCTTCTGAATATGTTTCACTCTCACAGCTGTACAAGTGGAATGATGATTGCGCTGCGTTATATTTTAGTTACCTAATTGGAATTTTGTCAGTGTATAGTTAAGAACTAGTCTCACGTAAAATTTTCTTTGCATAATCTGTACGATTTTCACACTTCAAGTTCTTAATAACATACCTACCTTTCTATCAATTTTCACATAACAGCGTCGTTTTATAGAAACCTAAGCACAGTTTCTTACATCCAACTGCTAAATAGCCAATCATTCATGTTAAATGTATGAACAATGACGCAAAAGAACCTGATTTATCTATCACACAAAGAAAATGTCACTTGTCAATACAGCAGAAATTAGAAATGTCAAACGGCATTAATCATTTCAGCCATGGAAAATGGTTCCAACCAATCCGCATTGATCATCTGTATTTCCCGTCTCTAATCAATATACAGGGTCTCTAGTTACGGCGTTATAAACATTATTATTTTATGTACTTTATGTTGTGTTCTTATGTTAATTCTTAATAATCAAAAGTTGTATTTAACTGGAGATATAATGAATGCATTTGATCCGATAAGTTAAAAGAGGTATTGATATCAGAACCAATTTTGGCAATTTATTCCCCGCATGTGGAAACAGAGTTGCACTACGATGCAAGCTCTCATTGATATGCATCCGTACTTATGCAAAAGCAATCCGATAGAAACGTTCATTCAAATTGTTATATCAGCAAAAGAACAACGCAAGCAAAGTCACGTTATCATAGCTTTGAATTGGAGCAATGGTTTATTCAATTGAACAATTTAGGATTTATTTACAAGGTATACCATTTAGGATAGTTACTGATTGTAACAGCTTAAAATTAGCATCAGAAAGAAGGGAAGTAATTCCGCGAATATTACGGTGGTCTCTTATATTCTGTAATTATATATATAAAATAGTTTTGAGAGAAACTTTAGATAATGAAATTAGCGAAATTAAAAAGAAACTCGAAGTAAATGTGGGCAAATTTTTCGAAATAAGTGACGGGTTAGTTTATAAAAAATATATAATGAAAAATTGCTCTTTTATGTTCCAAGCACAATCGGACCCAATGTTATTGAAACCAGTCACGGCGATATAGGTCACCAAGGCATTAGCAAAACCATAGAATATTTAACACGCGTTTATTGGTTCCCTCATATGAAAGAATACCTAACAAATTGTTTAAAATGTATAACACGCATTACGATATTAAACAAAGTAGAAGAACGACTTCTGATGCCTTTACAAAATGTGTAAAATTGTATCCTACAGTAACCATCAATTCTGATGAGTTAGTAATTAAACATCTAAACAATTCTTTTGTAACGTATAGTGAATTGAGTGCAAGGTCAAGTGAAGTGAAGGTGTGAGACAACAGTACGAAACTAAATTCTATCTAGTGTGTTATTTCACCAAAGTTTGTGGAAGATACGGTGGTGTAGCTAAGGAAAGAGTGAGCAGAAAATTTATCAAGTAAAAGAAGCAGGTCAGAATAGCAACTACTAATTTTACAACATAACCTAAACAGCAGATAAGAGTGATAAAGAAGAGTGTAGAATTGAAAGGGAAGTTTAAATCATTTTGATATGCAACACATTTTACAGTTTTTAGTACGTTTGGCTGCAGAGTTTTTCAAAATTGCTGAAAACATGATGAGATATAACTACAACAGCGATGGTTCCTCAACTGAGGATGTTAAAAGAAGAAGGAATGAAGATACAGACATTTTCAGTAAAAGCAAAAAAATCGGTAAATTACCAAAAAAAGTTAAAAAGCCAGAAAATAATTACTGTGGCCATAAAGACGAGGACTGGAAAGAACTAAGAGGTATGATGAAGGATTTTAAAGAATTTCGCCGAGAGCAACGAGCACAAAAAGAAGAAGTGCAGAAATTAAGAGACGACATACGTGGATTAAAAGAAGAACAACAAATATATTACACCCAAGTAATCTCACTGCAGAAGGAGAACACAGACTTAAAAACGAGAGTGGATGAGTTATATAAGAAGTGCGAAAGCATAGAACAAATAGAGGGAAGTCATGAACACATGGAGAGGGAAAAGCGTAAGAAAAACCTTATGATAACTGGATTAAATATCAATACAAATAGTGAAGATAAACTGAAAGCGGCAATAGGAAACTATATAAGAGAAAAATTGAATTTTGAAGTTAATCTAGAAACAGCCTACAAAATTGATGAAAAACGATACATAATCAAAATGGAAAAAATTGGTGTCATAGAAACGAAGAGCATGTTAAAGCGTTCAGCGGACCAAGAAAATGTGTATATAAACTGCGACTTAACGAGAAACGAAAGAGAAATACAAAATAAAATTAAAAAACATGCAGATGAGAAAAACAAAGCTGGGAAAAATGTAACGATGGGATACCCGACACTTACTAATGGGCAAGTACGGAAATGGAACGAAACAGAAGGAAAACTTTCAAGAATGACGAGGCAAACGGAGAAAGATGGGGCAAAAAAGTAATACTAAATAAAAATAGGATAGTAACACCAATGACCAGCACTGCGATACACAAGGACAATAGTGGAGATAAAAAAGGAAGAGATTTAATTAAAACATTAAAAAGCAAACTACAGGAAATTGGAACGTGAGAGGTCTTAACGAAGAAGGAGCCCTGAAACGATGAATGTAAGAAATTTAAATTTGATATTGTAGCAATGCAAGAAACAAAACAACTTGACAATGAAATACTAGAACTAGAAAATTATATATATTTTAATAGTGGAGGAAAGAAGAAGGTATTTGGAACAGGATCTCTAGTTAGCAAGAATCTGCAAACAGCAATACTGGAGTACAAGCCTTTAACCGGCAAAATGTGTTATTTTCGGCTGAAAGGAAAATTTCAGAAGATAAGTTTACTCAACGTTCTTTCGTCAACTGAAAAGAAAAGTATAGAAGAGAAAGAAGAATTCTACAACGAGGTAGACAGAGAATATAACAACATCCCTAGGTATGACATGAAGATAGTTCTTGGTGACATGAATGCAAAAATAGGTAGGGAAGAAATATACATTTTATTTATTTATTTATTTATTTATTTATTTAATTTGCACTCAGCCAACAGCCGTTAGGCCAATTATAGGCGTCGCTGTGCAGTTATGAGGACTTCCAACCCCACTAACGACTGTCATGATGTTTTATGACCGCCGGGACCAACTTTTTTCCGTGATAGCCGTACCACGAGGCGCCGAGAGATGCAGCCGTGGAACTCCCATCCAAGTTCTGACCAGAGAGAGCGTTGCTTAACTCTGCTGATCGAACGTGGACGCTTGTTCAAGCTACACCACCCAGGACCCTATATATGCCTGCTATAGGAAGACACAGTAAGCAAAGAAATAGGCAAAGAGGAAATACAAAACTGACTAGATTGGAAAGAGAAGAGGAAAGAATAAAATGAAGAAATTCTGACCGAAAAAATAAGCAATATAAAGGAAACGAATAATATAGAGAACTTATGGAAAGCTATCAAGAACAATATAAAAGAAAGTGCCAAAAAGTGTGCGGGCAGCTCTAAGAAAGTACAGGAACGGTGGTTTGAGGAAGAATGTACAAAAGATATAGAAAAAAGAAACAAAGCGAGAATAAAAATGATTTCAAGGGGAACAGAAGAAATGAAACGCGAGTACAAGGAACAGCGAAAGCGTTGTAAACTTATACAGTATGGCTATTAATTTATAGTACTGAAAATTTCAAACTTTTTTCACTTAAAATAATAAGTAATAATAAATTAACACTTGGGTATTAGCTTTACGAATAACATGTTCTAAGTGCCCTCCATTACGTTGGACGCACAGTTCGTATCGTTTTTGCATATTTGTGGCCATATTTGAAAATAGAGGCTGTTGCATCTGCCGTATCGCTTCTGTAATTTTCTCTTTTAACTGTTGTATTGTCGTCCAGCATTACCTTGTCCTTGGTGTAGCACACTTCCAGTTCTTCTAAATTTGGTTATAATGTTCAGTACAATAGGATTACTTGGTGCCTGTTTATTGAAATGTTCCGAAAATTGTTCGCGGAAGAATTTAATGCTTGGACCATTTTGTCTACCTAAAACGTATGAGCGAAAATAGTGCTCAACTAAAAAAACTTGTTCTTCAGTAGATAACATTATTTACGAACTTGCAAACATATTAGTACGTCTAACCAAAACCAAACGTCAATGTTTATGTTAAATTACAGTGTCAATTGTTAGAGGCTTAAACAAGAGTAGGCCTACCGTTTCAGTACTGTAAATTAATAGCCATACTGTATTAAGAGAAAAGAAAAGGAAGTATAATAAAAAAGTAATGAGTAGGCTTGAAGGCAACTTTAAGAATAAGAAGGTTAGATCATTCTACAGCGGTATAAGGAAAGAAAACCAAGGATACCGGCTGAATTCAATTTTCTACGAAAATAAAAATGTCAATTTAATAGCAGAGGAAGCAAGGGTGTTATAAAGATGGAAAAAATATTTTGAGGAGTTGTTAAATGGAGATAATGTGGAGATAGAGGAAGAAGACACAGAATTGAGGACGAAGATGAACCACCCACTATTCTAGAGATTAGAGAAATCGTGAGAAACCTTAAACAAAATAAGAGCCCGGGAAGTGACATGATTACGGGAGAAATGTTTAACTTTGGAGGTAATGAACTAATGCAGAAAACTCAAGAGCTAATAAAACAAATTTGGTCAGAAGAAAGGATGCCTCGAGAATGGACAGAATCAATACTATGCCTTATTTATAAAAAAAGGCAACAAACAAGACTGTGAGAACTGTAGGGGCATAGCACTCCTCAATGTTTCTTATAAAATATTAGCAACATCCATAAAAAAAGAAGCTCTTGATAAAGATGGATAAGATTATAGGCGAATACCAATGCGGTTTCAGAGCAGGAAGAGGGGTGGTCGATCAAATATTTATACTGAAAGAAATCCAGGCAGAAAGTTATGAACACGAGAAAGAAACCAATATATTATACCTAGACTTCAGACAAGCATATGACAAGATAGTAAAATCTGAACTGTACAAGGCACTATTAGAACTAGGGATCAATAAAAAGCTAGTAAACCTTATAAAAATGACTCTCACGCACACAGAAGACAGAGTAAGAGTAAAGAGGAAAACATCAAATAATTTTGAGGTTAAAGTAGGATTACGACAAGGCGACCCTCTGTCATCAGTACTGTAGTACTGAAGTATTTAAGAGACTGGAACAACATGCCAGAAATATGGGTCTGAAAGTAAACTAAAGTATTGAGATGGACAGGCGATTTTTCTACGGCGGATAGACATCTAACGATAACGAGTAATTCAGGAAAAACTTACAATTTCGAACAAGTGGGGAAATTCAAATATTTTGGAACAATTACAGCAAGGACACCAGCAAGTAGTGAAGAAATATAAGCAAGAATAATGGCTGGAAATAGATGCATCAACGCGCTCAATCATCTTTTTACAAGTAAAGTGGTATCAAGAAAGTTTAAAAGTGCGGATATATAAAATATATACGACCGATTGCTGTGTTTGCGAGTGAAGTCAGGACTCTAAGAACCAAAGAAATAGAACTGCTAGGAGTGTGAGAGCGGAAAGTGCTTCGAAAGATTTTTGGTGGCAAGAAAGTTGACAACAGGTGGGAAAGCAAGGCAAATAATAATAATAATAATAATAATGGACTTTTATTTTCGGTCTAGACATAAACAAATAATACTAATAATGACAATTAAAATAGTTACACATTACATTAGTCAAAAAAAAATATATTGTTGAGCAAAAAGAGTAAAAATTAAAATAGTAATAAACTAAAAATGTATAATAACATTAGACCGAAAATCGCAAGGCAGAGTTCAGTAATGTAGTGAAACTACTACTGATCTCCCACTCAAACCTTGTAATCAACATTAAAACTATGTCGTGCAAACGCGAAAAAACAAAATACATAATTTACAAAAAAATAATAATAATCAACTTGCAACACACTAACATGGGAATTTAACTGCATTAGACATTTAACTTTATCGACTCTATTGACTCTCGAAAAGATGACGGTGCATATGTTTTTTAAACGAAATTACACTAAGGCTCTTAAAATCAGCAGGAACAGCGTTATAAAGTTTATAAGCACAGTAAGAAAAAGAACGTTCGAAAAGAGCAGTTGTGTGAAGTGGAGGGGTGATCAGACCTTTGTTTCTAATATTCAAGTTATGTACGTCTGTTCGAAAAGATATACGCCTGTGTAAATAAGAAGGTTTTTTATGCAGAATAATTTTATGATATAAAGTAACAGCTTGCAAAATGAAACGATTTTTCATGTTCAACCAGCCAGTTTCTTTGAGTTTATGAGAAATGTGATCATATTTGCGAATTCCAAAAATATATCGTAAGCATAAATTCTGTACTCTTTGGATACGACCTCGATCAGAAGCATCCAAACAGGGACCATAAACAGGAGCGCAATACGTGAATTGTGAAAGGACCAGCGAATTACATAAAATTGTTTTAGCAGTTTTAGATAAGTAAGGTTTATGTGGATATAGGATTCGTAATGCAGCATAAGATCGCTGGACGTTATTTGCAACTTGCTCCCTATACCTAAAGGTGTTGTCCATTACCAAGCCCAAGTTTTTTCCTTGATCGACAACAGGTATTCTCGAACCATTAATAACTAAATTAATCGCGTCTTTAACCTTAGAACAAACATTTTTGCTACCAAATAAAAGTACCAAAGATTTGTTTGGGTTCAGTAAGAGAGAATGTTTTGATGAAATGTCGTGTACTTTTATAAGATCATTATTTATGTTACTAAGAGCAAGTTGCAAATCATTAGGTTTAAAAGAATAACATAACTGCATATCGTCAGCATACATATGAACTTTACAAGAATTAATACTTTGGAAAAGGTGACTAGTATAGATGGAAAAGAACAGCGGACCCAATATAGATCCCTGAGGAACACCCGATGTTGTTAGCGCTTGAGGAGATATCTGATCCCTTACTTTTACACACTGCGTTCTGTTACTAAAGTAGCTTATTATTAGATAGATAGAATTTTGTTCTAAACCTATATAATGAAGAATAGAAAATAATAATGAATGAATTAATGTATCAAAGGCTTTACTAAAATCAAGTAATATCAACAAGGAGAGTTCGCCATAATCTGTAGCTTTGAATATGTCATCAGTAACATTTAATAAAGAGGTTGTGCAGCTATGTTCAGGTTTGAACCCAGATTGAAATTCCGGAATTAGGTTATAGTGTATGAGATGTTCTTGCAGCTGTCCATGTAAAATCTTTTCAAAAACTTTCGAAAGAACTGGTAAGATGCTAATAGGACGGAGGTCCTTATATGTTTTAGGTTCACTACATTTTGGCAATGGAATTATTACAGCCTGTTTCCAGGCATCGGGAAAAACATTCTCAGTAATACAGCAGTTTATAATGTGAGTAATACAGGGTGTCCCAACGGTCTGCATTTTTTTGATAGCGGCTTTAATATTATAAATATCAAAAACTTGTTTCTAGAAAACTTGTAGCGGATATCGGTCTACATAACCTAAAATTATTTTCGCATATACTGGGTGTTCCGTCTAGCAGTGGCAAACCAAATTTATATTATTTTAAATAGAACACCCTGTATATTTTATCATTTTTAGAAGTCCATTTAACTGCTGATTAAAAGGATATCAGGTTATATGGGTTTTAAATGGATAATTTGGTAGTTATTCCTCATTTTCTTTAAAAAATTGCCTTAATTTGCAAGATTGATATCACGGCACTACAGCAGGTATCACTTTCAAGCCTATGTAAAAAAATTTATTAACATGTAAGGTTTAAAACTCATACAACATTTTAACTTTAGTTTTGCAATTTATACAGGGCGCTTAGAATTAGCGGACCTCAAAATTTCTCATTTTTTTCAAATGAAACACCCTGTATACGATTAAATATTTGAATGGCCGGTTTCAAAAGATTTAAAAAAATATAGGGTTTTATGCCTCTAAAGTTGTTAACTGCGGAGATATTTCAGTTTAATTTTAAATAGATTAATATTTTATTGCAATTTAACGTGAATTTACCTAATCTAAATACCAGTATTAAAATAGTATTAAATTTAATAAAGATGCCAGGTTTGAAAGTTAGTTTATGGAAATTAATATCAATAAACACATTTTCCAATACGTTGCTTGCACCCTTAAAAGTTCCAGTTTACCATTATTATAGCTTCCTAGTTTGCTATAGGAATTAGAATAAGATAGGTAACAAATGAAAAACACAGTTGAATGGTTTGTCAATAAACAACAGCTAATGTCAATCAAACATCAAAAATTTTGCAGTTCGACACGTTGTTTATGTTTCTGATTTAAAATGAATTTTCCAACGGGAGAATTAGTGAATATGGTTTATACTTTAGGGGAGTGTAACAGAAATTGTTTATTAGCCAGTCGAGTTTATGCAGAACGTTATCCTGATGCGCGTCATCCACAAATATCTACTTTTGCAAAATTGCGTGAAAGATTTGAAGATACAGGAAGTGTTGATTACCCCAAGAAAAACGTGGTAAACCGTGCTGTTCCAGTGACGAGAACGAATTAATGATTTTGCTTTCATTGCAAGAAGATCCGCATATAAATCTCCGAGAAATAAGTTCAGAAACGGGCATTAGCAAAAGTTCTGTACATCGTATTATTAGAAAACACCATTACCATCCCTACCACATCATGCTACACCAGGATCTTTATGGTAATGATTTCCAAAATCGCATAAATTTCTGTACAGAGATGCTGCAAATTATTACTTTGAATCCTGAATTTTTGTAACTAGTACTTTTTAGCGACGAGGCTACTTTTAAATCTAATGCTTTAGTAAACAGGCATAATATGCATTATTATGCCACTGAAAATCCCCGCTGGCTTCGACAGGTTGATCATCAGCATCTGTGGTCACTGAATGTTTGGGGTGGAATAGTTAACACACAAGTTATTGGTCCACAGTTTTTTGACAAACATTTAACAAGCGACCTTTACCGAAGATTTTTAGAGGAACATCTGCCAGGATTATTAGAAAATGTGAATCTACATACTCGTCGTTTAATGTGGTACGAACATGATGGAGCTCCACCACACCATCACCACAGTGTTAGGATGTACTTAGACAACTGGAACGGTCCTATAGCTTGGCCAGCCCGTTCTCCCGATATTACTCCCATGGATTTTTTCTTATGGGGACACGTTAAGTATGAGGTGTATAAAGATCGACCAACAACGAAAGAGGATATGAAAAATCGCATAAGAAGAGCCTTCAATAATATTCGCGTGCAAACTTTGCGCGATGTCCATCATACATTCATAAGGCGTTTACAACTATGTATTCAAGAGCAGGGGAGAATAATTGAACATTTCTTATGAATTACCAATCACTTGTTTAAACACTGTGTTACATTTAAATTTAATTTTGTTTTTTGTTGATTAAGATATTTTGTTTCAATGTTTAAATTTCATTTTGTTTTCAGTTGTCCACTGAAAAATTTATTTTGCGTTTAAATTAAATTTTGTAAACTGCAAAATTTCGTTTTGATTAACATTAACTGTTGTTTTTTGAGAAACATTGAACTGTTCTATTCATTTGTTTTACTCATTTGTTACTTATCTTATTGTAATTCCTATAACAAATTAGACAGCTATAATAATGGTAAACTGGAACTTTTAAGGGTGCAAGCAACGTATTGGAAGATGTGTTTATTGATATTAATTTCCATAAACTAACTTTCAAACCTAGCATCTTTATTAAATTTAATACTATTTTAATACTGGTATTTAGATTAGGTAAATTCACGTTAAATTGCAATAAAATATTATTCTATTTAAAATTAAACTGAAATAACTCCGCAGTTAACAACTTTAGAGGAATAAAACCCTATATTTTTTTAAAGCTTTTAAAAGCGGCCATTCAAATATTTAATCGTATACAGGGTGTTCCATTTGAAAAAAATGAGAAATTTTGAGGTCCGCTAATTCTAAGCGCCCTGTATAAATTGCAAAACTAAAGTTAAAATGTTGTATGAGTTTTAAACCCTACATGTTAATAAATTTTTTTACATAGGCTTGAAAGTGATACCTGCTGTAGTGCCGTGATATCAATCTTGCAAATTAAGGCAATTTTTTAAAGAAAATGAGGAATAACTACCAAATTATCCATTTAAAACCCATATAACCTTATATCCTTTTAATTAGCAGTTAACTGGACTTCTAAAAATGGTAAAATATACAGGGTGTTCTATTTAAAAAAATATAAGTTTGGTTTGCCACTGCTAGACGGAACACCCAGTATATGCGAAAATAATTTTAGGTTATGTAGACCGATATCCGCTACAAGTTTTCTAGATACCAGTTTTTGATATTTATAATATTAAAGCCGCTATCAAAAAAATGCAGACCGTTGGGACACCCTTATATTGGACTATTGTTGGACAACACAGCTTAATCATATGAGTATTGAGACCATCAAGACCAAAAGATTTAGAATGCAAGTTATTTAATATTTTGAATATAACACCAGCATCAACTGTACGGAAACGAAATACGGTATTCATATTATTTACAGTATTAGAATTGTAAAAGTTTATTAAATCCGGATCGTACGTCTGTTGCGGTATACTGTCAATGAAATATTTATGTATTTCATCTGGTTTATTTAAGTGAAGAGGAATGTTGTTATTGTTTGAGTTCGAAAGTTGCAAAATTTTCAAATTATTCCAAAAAGATTTTGTATTACTGTTACGTAGTTTATGCTCAAAATAGGCTTTTTTCTCATTGCATAATGCTGTAGAAGTAAAATTTCGCAATCAGGAACGTAAAGAACTGTATAAGGAACCAAACATCATAGGAGTAATAAAAGCCCAAAGAATAAGATGGATGGGGCACGCAACAAGAATGGCGGAACCTAGGTTGCCAAGAAAATTATTGATGTGTAGTATCGTATCGAGAAATCGTCAACCAAGCCTTGGGCTTTCTAGGCTCGTAGAGCTATTATATATATATTATGCTGGCTGCTCTTATTTATAAATTGAGTTATATCTTTGAATATCCGAATTACAATTATTAAAATTGATAGCGCCTTGAGATTCTTTCAGGGTAGATCGATTATCTAGTTGCTTGTTAATTAAAATTTATTTTAACAATGATTTTGAATTATGTAATGACATTAACTGTCACCTTTCACGTCAAACAATGTGCTATTAATAATCTCAATCAAATATGACAAATGTTTATTCTATTTATATCTTATTGATTCAATATTATACGGTAAGTACTTGATTCTACTTAATTCCACTTTTTAAATTGTCTTTTATTTACTATAGCGGCGCTACAACAACACTACAACCCACCTTGAACTGCTTTCACTCTTTCTGTTCCAATATCACCTGCAAGGCAGCACTTCTCCTGATGTCAACAGCCCGGATCCCTATTTAGTCCTGCTGTGATGCACTGCTTATTGACAACAGCTGTTAACTTGTCAAACCCTTGGCTGCTAGCAGGAAAGACCCCATTCTACTTCACTAGTGTCACTGCTACCTTCCAGAGACTCCCTCCTTCCGACAGCTTCACGGCAAGTTTGTTATCACAGATGATCCCCAATTAATATCCTTCTTCCTTAGCTCCAAACTTCAGCAACCTCTGTCATCAGTAACCAACAGAATAGCTCGAATCCAACAGTCTCTCTGCTGTCCTCCGTCAACACATCCACTTGTCCTCAGCACACCCTCAACAAACCCAGCACTTGGCAATTCTCAAACCAATGAAACTTCTTATCAATTGTATTATTCAAAATAAACTAATTCCATTCAAATCTTATTTTCTTCTTGCTTCTTCTGCTTGCTTCTATCTAGATTTGCGACCTTCAAATTCTCTTCAATAACTGTTATTTGATTAATAATAATCTTCTTTATATTTCTCTTAATTTTCACCTCGTAGATTTTGTTAAACCCTTTTAAATGTTTTCATACACTAACATATTAAAAAATAGGGTAATTTCTATGTTTTTATTCAGACCGAAAAATTATATCAAAAGGTACATTTGATTTTTCTATGAGTTGTTATTCTAATAATCGTAACAAAATCTGCTTAACTACTATGTTTTAATTATTCCTGCCATCTATAAATTAAATTTATTTGAGTCTTACCTACTTCACCATATTATTTTAATAGAAATTACATTTGTCATGTATGATATGAGCATGTATTTACTTTATAATTTTCAAAACCCCTACAGAATACTCAAATGTTATCCTTTTCATCCTAAATTGCCTCAAATTCTAATTCTTTTAAATGAACTTCATTTAAACAGCCACATTTTTTAAATATTTTCTAAATTGGTTGTATTGATCTCCCAAATTCTATTTTTACATTTAATTTTCAGCCAAAACATGTTTTTATAGGTACAGATACTCCATATTCAAACGGTCAGATTGAACGCATTCACCGATCTCTGAAGTCAATGTTAGCCAAGCTGTCAGAGGATAGAGAAAATGGGATCGCGTATTACATGAAGCAGAATTTGCATTAAATAAACAATTAATTGTTCTACGGGTGAAACACCTCCAAGGTTATTATTTGGAATCAGTCAAACAGGTGTTCTAGAAGATAATTTAAAGCTACTTTTGGAAGATCAACAAAAACCTGAGCAGAATTTAGTTGATATTCAAAACAGTGCTGTTTCAAGAATCACAGCAAGTCAAAATTACAATAAGGAATATTACGATAAATGTCATAAAAACCTTTTGTGTAAAAAGACGCAGATATGTAATGATTAAAAATGTAGATGTTACCACAGGAGTCAATAAAAAATTACATCCAAAATTTAGGGAACCTTATGTAATTAAGATTATGATCGATACATAATTAAAGATCTTGATGGCTATCTGTTAATTTACCTCCTATTTTAAGGTATTTAATCATCTCAAATTATGAAACCCTGGATTAATGGGATAGGCTAAATATATTATAGTGCGATAATTCAAACTATTTCTATTTTTCGAAAATATCAGATTTTTGTTCAAGGTAGTTCATTACGGAACGCACCCTTTTAGTTTTAGTATTACTGTTATGTTGGTAGTAGGGATGCCCATCGAAATGAAAAAATCGATGTTGACATCGATGCTCAACATCGAGTAGAAACATCGAGGTCTTCGATGTATCGAATAAAAAACATCGATTTTTTGCAAACATCGATGATTTTTCAGATTTAAAAATAAAGGTATTTTTCGACTGCCATTTTTTAAAGGAGGCTATTATGACACTTTCCATATGTTAAAAGCATGTTATTATTGCATACTATGCACTAAAAATATCATTGCACACTTCTATCAAAACCGGTTTATTAAATGTGGTGAGTTTTCAAGGAAAGCATACATACCTAACATAATTTTAATGAATTTTCAATTTGAAATGACGTTGACGTTTTGTAATCTCTTTAGCAAAAATATGTGGCATTGAAAAAATTATGTATACTTACAACTCGTATCTAAAGCTTCTTTTTGCACTAGTGAGATTTCGTTTCTCACGCGTGCAAAATAGTGGCACTTGAGCTACTCGTTGTATAAATAACTAATAAATAATAATATTTCGAACAAAAATATTTATTTTTGCTGTGTAATTACATATTTTGACAATAACTTTTTATTTACATTATTGAATTATAGTTTAACGTTTTATATGAAAAAATTTATAATTTATTCAACATAAATAATAACACATAGATGCTTATTTATATGTCCCAAACACCTTTATCTAAAGATTGCAAAAATAAAAGTTGTGATAGACGTTTTCCTTTTAGACGATTTCGTTCTTGCGACAAGGTGCCTGCTATTCCTACTAATCGTCACATTCCCTGATTGTTTAGCACCGGATCGAATGTTGCCGTTCGATGACATCATTTCGGAGGCCGTCTGGCTCCAGATTCAGCAGATTTGCTAACAGATAGGTATCTTTTGCATAAAATGCACTTGAACTTGAAAATTGTGACAAGAGGGGTACAACGAAAGTAGGCAAAGAAGAAAAATACTACTGTCTTAAGTGTCTTATTAATTAATTACAATCATTATAATTATAAATATCATTAATAATGTTTGGCAGAAAAAAAATCGATGTTTTGAAGCGTATTTATCGATGTATCGAAATACATCGAATAGATGACATCGATGTCAAAACATCGATACATCGAATGGTAAACATCGATGTCACAGAAAAATCGATGCTTGATGGGCATCCCTAGTTGGTAGTACGAAATATATATACCTTCTAGGATGTATGTATTGACATCGTTTAACAAGATGTAATCGAACATAGTAAATCGTAATAAATAATAACCATCGAAAGTATTCTTATTGATTTTAACATGCTGAAGTATCCACTAAACATGGCGCTGCGTAAATAAAAATAAATTTCCGGTGAGGAGAAGGTATCAACCGAAATATAGCGGTGTGATTCCGATAAACGAGGTTAAGTGTACAGCTTCGATTTATCAAGCAGTAAAAATGGCTAATTTAGGCCTCGGTCCAGTTAAATTACCACCTGATTTCGATTTACAAGGACAGAATGCCGCCACAGAGTGGAAGTTCTGGAAAACGGCCTTCGAAGATTACCTAATGGCAACAGGGCAGAATGAAGCTGCCGACAAGGTAAAACTGTCGATTTTAAGAAACATTATGGGAACAGAATCGGCTAGAATTATGGCAACATTTAAAGTTCCTGATGATCAAGTGGATAATTATGCATACGCATTAGGTTTAATAGCCAATTATGTAAATCCTAGAGTAAACGAGTGTTTTGAACGTTACAACTTTTTGAAGAGGGCCCAGAAGGAGGGTGAAACCTTCGAGCATTTTTTGACCGACTGCAAGCACCTGGTGAAATCCTGCAACTATAATGTGGTCGACCCAGATGAATCAGCGGAAGACAAGGCTCTACGGGACATAATAGTTATGGGCATACGTAATCCAACCACCAGAGAGGCTCTACTCAGAATTGACAAGCTTACATTGGAGAAAGCGATCCAGCACTGTAGGACAAGCGAACAAAGTAGGTCCCAAAGTCAACAGTTCCAACAAGGTGAAAGGAGTAGCGACCTCGACATAAATATGGTTAAGAAGAACAAGAGGTATGTAGGTAACGGTAGTAACTATAAATCTGGAAGTAACCTGCAAACATCGTCAGGTAGGAAATTGGATTATAGATACAAAAAATGTGACAAAACATTTCAATGCAAGAGGTGCCAAACTATACATGGGCCTCGTGAATGCCCAGCTTACGGGAAAAATTGCACGAAGTGTGGCACACTAAATCATTTTGCAAAGTCGTGTAGAGTAAAGTTTGTTAAAAATGTTGAACAAAACCAAGAAAGTGATACGTCTAGTGAAAATTTTGTAGGTAGTATTAATCTAGTTAAAAAAAGCTGTAAATGTAATTACCTAAACTGTTGTCATAAGAAAGGTATCTGGGAGGAGGTCATTGAAATTGAAAACCGGAAACTTAAAGTAAAACTAGACACTGGGGCAGATGTAAATGTTATCCCACTAAATATGTTTAAGCTAGTTAACAAACAATTTAGAATAAGACCTGCTGATTACATGTTAAAAGCCTTTGAGGGAACAATATCAAAGCCTATTGGAATTGTAAATTTGTATTGCAAATTTAGGGATACACATATGTACGAAGATTTTGTCATTGTTGAGGGGGCAAACCAGGTTCTTTTGGGAGGCCAAGCATGTTTGCATTTAAATTTGGTAAAAAGAATTAATAATACTGATAAGTGTAGATCAGATAGCATCAAAGAATCGTTCATAAAACATAATACAGATATTTTTTCAGGCTCAGGTGTGTTTCCAGGTATGTGTCGGATTACTACATCTGAAGTGTTTGAGCCAGTTAGCCACCCCCCAACCAAAATACCCATTGCAATACGTAGTGCATTTAAAGATGAACTAGAAAGATTAGTTAAAAGGAAAGCTATTGTTAAGGTAGAGGAAATTGATGCTAGGGCAAGTATTAATAGAGTTGTTGTGGTAGAAAAATCTAACGGTAAAATTAGATTATGTCTAGATCCAGCAGATCTAAACAAGCATATAGTAAGGAAACCGCGATTAATCCCAAACATTGAAGAAATTTGCGCAAAATTAAGTGGTAAAAAAATATTTACTGTATTTGATTTATCTGAAGGGTACCACCATTTGAGGTTAGATGAAAACTCGTCTTGGAAATGTTGTTTTAGCACCCCATTTGGAGTATATAGGTATACAGTATTGCCATATGGCCTGTCTGACTCTCAAGATTTGTTTGAGGAAGAGGTTGAAAAAAATTTTGGCGATATTGAAAACGTCATCATTTGCCATGATGATATGATAATAGCTGGGGCCACAAAACAGGAACACGATAGGGCTGTAAAACTAGTTGTAGAACGTGCTAGACAGGTAAATGCTAAATTTAATAAAGAAAAATTTCAATTTTGTCAAAAACAAGTCAAGTTTATGGGTCAAATATTCTCCGAAATTGGAATGCAGGTAGATCCAGACCGTGTGGAAGCACTTTGTAAATTAGAAAGTCCTAAAAGTAAAGTAGAGTTACAGAGAATAATAGGTTCCTTTAATTATGTGAGGCGTTATGTTCCAAATATGGCTGAATATATGAATCCCTTATGTGAATTATTAAAATCAAATGTAGAATGGCAGTGGCTCCCTAGGCATCAAGAAACGTTTGAGAAAATAAAGAAAAGAATTAGCAAATCCCCTTCCTTAGTACCATTTGACCAGAAAAGGAAAATTGTAGTACAGTGTGATGCGTCAAAAAATGGGTTAGGCTGTTGTATGTTTCAAGAGCATGATAGTATGTTAAAATTGGTAGCCTGTGCATCTCGAACAATGAATGACCACGAAATAAATTATAGTCAAACTGAGAAAGAATTATTGGCAATATACTTTAGTACTCAGAAGTTCCATGAATTCATTTATCGTTACAATGTAGATGTACAGACTGACCATAAACCAATAATATCGATTATGAATAAACCCATTTGCAAGATTGGTTCGGTAAGATTACAGCGTTTAAGATTAAAATTATTAAAATACAACCTTAATGTGTACTACGTTCCTGGCAAAAATATTCATTTTGCTGATATGCTCTCTAGGGCTAGTTTAAAGTCCAACACACTCGATTTCGATATGTTTGACGTAGTGCATTCGGTATCTAAACATCTACCAATGACCGATGTAAAAAAATCTGAATTTAGAAGGGAAACTTCGAACGACGAAATTTTGAAAATCGTCTCTGATTACTATTACAATGGTTGGCCAAAACTCAACGATATCCCTTTAAAGTGTAAACCCTATTTCAATTTAAAAGATGACCTATATGTTGAAGCCGGTTTAGTTTTTATAAGAGATAAAATAGTAGTGCCACAGAATCTTAGATCTTATATTCTGAAATTGTTACATAAGGGCCATATAGGGATTAACAAAACCTTACATAAAGCGAGAAAATTATTTTTTTGGCCAAAGTTAACATCCGATATTATAACCTATAGCAAATCTTGCAGAATTTGTGAAAAATATATGCCTAGTAATTTCAAAGAACCGCTGCTACCCCACTCCGTGCCAAAACTTAGGTATAATAAAGTAGGTGCAGATATTTTAGAATTTGGTTCAAAGTCTTACTTAGTACTAGTAGATCATTTCTCGCATTGGATCGATATTTGCATATTACCCAATAAAACTTCTGAAAGTGTCATAAATGCCATGCAAAGCATTTTCACAAAATTTGGTTACCCACAACACATAATTGCTGATAACTTACCTTTTCTATCAATGAAATGTAAAAATTACTATAGGGATAAAGACATCACAATTCAAACATGCACACCACACCATCATCAAAGCAATGGTTTATCAGAAAAAGCTGTTAATACAGGTAAACAAATCTTGCGTAAAAGCTTAGCTGAAAAAAGTGATTTTAGAGATTTATTGCTAGAATATAACAACACCCCTATTATTAATCTAAATGCATCTCCGGCTCAGATCCTTCAGAGTAGAACTCTTAGAACACAATTACCTATGACACATAGTAAACTAGAACCTGAAGTGCAAAGCCATATATACAAACAGTTATGCGTACAAAAGGACAAAATGAAAAAGCACTATGATAAAACGAGCCGCAAAGTTGTAATAGAGTATAAAAAGGGGGATAAGGTAGTAGTAAAAAGCAGTAAAGACAATCATTGGTATAAAGCTGTTGTGTTGGAAAAAGCCAATGAACCAAGATCCTATTGGCTACAGAAAGAAAGCAATAACAGAATCGTAAGGCGAAATTCAAGCCAAATGAAACCATCTTTCACCAAATCAGATTATAGTGATTTCATATTGGAACCTGAGTTGTATCCCACTCAACAAGAACAAATTATTCATGTAGAAAATCCAACCAATACTATTCATGAAGAACTATTTGAGAATGATGCTCTTAGTGATGTAAGTTTTATGTTTAGCCCTGTAAATGAAAACAATGCATCAGTGTCTCGAGAAGCGGGCTCCAACCCAGGCACCTCCAATAGTTATAGATCTCGTTGTGGACGCCCCATTAAACCCGTCCAAAGACTTAACCTATAAATAATCCAAAAAGGGGAAGGTGTTCAAGGTAGTTCATTACGGAACGCACCCTTTTAGTTTTAGTATTACTGTTATGTTGGTAGTACGAAATATATATACCTTCTAGGATGTATGTATTGACATCGTTTAACAAGATGTAATCGAACATAGTAAATCGTAATAAATAATAACCATCGAAAGTATTCTTATTGATTTTAACATGCTGAAGTATCCACTAAACAATTTTTACATCAGGTACACATTTCAAATGTTATGATCCATATTTTGTTAGTAATTAGTATAGTTTAGTAGTGATGAGTTTAAGCAATAAAGGAATACCAATGATTGAGGCCAATCATGAGTCAGGATGGCCGAACAGTGGAAGTGCGCCTTAAGGATACGCAACACACTTATACTAAAGCCATACACCTCACAGATAGGCAACACACTTACCAAGCATATGAAGGCATCGCATTTACCTCAAAGTACAAGGTACCTACGCATCCCAAAGGCGCAACCCTGAGTGGCGGAAGTTGAAGTTTAGTTACGGCGTTATATTATGTTACGTACTTTATGTTGTGTTTTTATGATAATTCTTAATAAAGCTTATAAATATACAAGGTGATTGACGAGGAATAATGAGCCTGACCAAATTCTCGATGCAACCAACATTACATTTTCATATGCTCGTTATTCCTCGTGAATCACTTTGTATATTAATAAACACTACATAGCTAATCTTTGTTTTCTTTTAAAAATAAATATCATTTTCTAAACAAAACATTTGAAAGCGAGTTTACGTTTGCATTATGCACATAGGGATAATATATTAGGGAAATGGCACGAAACAAATTTCTTTCACTCTTTCCAATGTCAGTTAAAATATATTCAAGGTCTTCCAGCAATTTGTTAATTTTAATATCTTTAATTGAGGGTTCAAAATAGAATTTTGGATTCAAAGATAACATATTGATGAATTTCATTGGGTATCGATGTGCCACTTTTAAACCATTTTCTTGTATACCTACTAGAAAAAATATTGATAGCTTTTGAAAGGTTATTAAATTTAGTTAGATATTGTTTAAAAAAATGGAATCTAAAAACTATTTTGTAAAAGATGCTTTCCATTTCGCTTCCTTAATAAATGGTTAGAAATTACTTGAAGGATATGTAATCTTTAGTTGTGACGTAGTCTTACTGTTTACTAAGTTTTCAAAAGAACTTATAATTGAAAATATCAATAAAATTTAGGACAAGGTGGAAGGAGAATGTGACTTACCCTCAGTTCATAAAAATTATAAATGTTATCTTTGATTAAATATTTTTCATGTTTATTAATCTTTCTTGAGCACACAATTTTGAATGTCCGATGGTACAATTCTTGCTCAGTTAGAATTGTATTCGTTGTTAGATTATTCTATCGCTAAATTGTCGTTTCAAATAACTTTATTTTAGAAGTAGCTACAACAGCCGTATTTAATTGAAATACTATAGATACCGAAAAAGATAACTCTGTCCCGTTTTTTTTTTGACACAAAGGTCATACGAGCCCCGGACAACACAATTATATTGGGTGGTCATAAAAAAGTACGAACTCGAACAGATACATGAATTATTTCTCGAACCATTCTATGAATATTAATGTTAACTTTATTTTTGCACTTAAATCTAGAATCCTTCAAATATCTGATTACTCATTGGTTCAAAAGAATATAAACAAACTACCAAATCTTGAACGAGTTTTAGAAAAAGTTCTATATAGTCAGAATATCAATAATAATGATATGGAACCTCCAAACCAGGAGTCCAGTCAAATTAAAAAATATAAATTACTTCCAAATCTTAACAATTTAACTAACAAATTAATAAACGCTTTAACGCTTAAACATTAACATAGCAAAGAGTAGTGTTCTCACCGTCGTCTGCGTTGATTGTTTATGACGATTCTGTTCAATGCCCTAAAATGTTTCCTTCCTAACAAACGAAGTTTTATAACATATGTTACCAAGATCGCGTGTTACAGGAAACTGTAATTAGTAATCAATAAATTCTCGCCTTTCTCCTTCCGATCGTTAGAAGAGTTTCGCCTTTGGCGTGGTTTACACGTTGAGTTACTGTGCTCTTTTGCTTTTCCTCCTGATGAAGCCCCTTACGAAAGTGGGTGAAACGTTGAGTTCTTCGAACTCAATATTGACACGGTCAAATTCCGCAAGAGGTTTTTTACTTAGTCACCAGTGCTTCAAGAATACTGAATTCAATCAAACAGAATATTGAAAATTAAAACATTTAAAAAAATGAAACTTAGAGGCACTAATCTAAAGTAAATGTTGAAAGTGAGTCCCATTTGGCTGCAAGCAAATTCTTACACGTCTTTTTTTATTTTCAATTATGTTTTGTAACATTTCTTGTCCAATAGTAGAACAGCAATTTTCAATTTGTAACATCAGTTGATCTAACTTTTCCATTCTGTGTTTGTAAACAGTGTCTTTAATGTATCCAAAAACAGAGAAGTCAAGAGGGGTTAGATCTGGTGAACGAGCGGGCCAAGCAATGTTTGTTCCGCTCTACTTATTATTCGATCATCAAAATGTTCTTGAATCGTTGCATGTGCGGTGTGGGCTGTGACACCATCCTGTTGAAAATATCCTTCATTCAATTCGTCATCATGAAACTTGTTAATGAACAATTCATATTCTTATTTGGGTATTTCGCGACTCTGCAAATTAAAAATTAAAAATATTAAATAACGAACGTTTCGAGGGACAATAAAAAAAAAACGACCAACCTTCCAGTGAAAAATGCTAAGTTTCTTGTTATTTTTAATTGTTATTCGTTGATAATGAGGGCAGATTGTTCCTCGAAACTTTCGTTATTTAATAAAGGGTGTTCATTAGAATTTGTAGTCTAGTCGGCTTTGGAACTGATGAAGTCATGCCGTGCATTAAATCATATGGCTGATAACTGACACTGGTGACACTGTCGTCAATGTCAAATTCGAGGTTAGCAGGTTAGGATTTGCATCAGTCTGTGTCAAAATTTTGCATTTGACACTATAAATGTAACGAGAGTTTCCTAAATGAATTATATGTTTACTAAGCCTTCCAGCTAGGTGAGCGCTGGTATTTGGTTAAAACATGTTTGAAAATGTTTCCTTGCATTCCTTCATGTGGAAACAGGGATAAGAAAAATGTCTCCTATCATAAATTTCCATCAAATATGGTAATTTATTGTGGCTGAATAAAGATTATCAGGTAAAGGTAAAATATGTGATCTGTTAGATGGTGTCAACCAGCGGCAATTTCATGAAGATGCCGTAATTTGCATACTACCGATATTCGGATAGTTGGTGGGCCTTATAGAGACGGCACAGTTTTTGTTAATCAACGCAAGCGACCGTTATAGTTATTTACCTAACAAGTTCGGAAAGGTAATTTTCCCGAATGAACACTGTTTGCAAAACGACCGAAGGGAGTGCTGCATGTAGTGACAATTCGTGAAAATTCTTTTCGAAAAAGTTAGGTACAATGTTTTTTGTAACGAATAATTGAAAATATTAAAAAAATATATATTGTTTAGTGTATTACTACTTTACTGAGTTGACAGCGTAAATACGTATCCTAGGCACATGTTAGCTTTTGTCGATGTTTAAAGCGCCTCTGATGTTTAGAAGCGCAATTAAACCAACAAAATTTACAAAGAACCATAGCCAGCTTCATCAGTTTCCGCTAACGCGCATCAGCGGGTATGGATGAAGCTGGCCATGCAAAGAACACACAATTGGCCTAGTTTTTGTTGAAAAGTAAAAAGCACCCCAGTGCGGGAAAAGTAACTTTCGGGGCATCAGGAATAACCGAGAAATAGGAATTTTGAAGTCATGAGTACAAACACTCATTAAGGGATACGATAAGGCATAAGGGGGTACTGTTGAATTTAAGTTTTTTTCAATAAGCTACCCGAAAATTACGTGAATAGAAATTAGCGCTAAAAAATCTCATGTTTCTGTCCAAAATAATAGGTATCTTAAAATAGTAATTTACGATACAAGTGCGTAAAGCTACTCTTTAGACGTTTTAAGCCCCGCGAGTGACTAATAAAGATGCATGTGTATCGTACAATATTTTATCTACGATAGAATCTAGAAAACACGGTAAATATACAAAAAAAAATAAAATGTACAGGGTGTCCAAAAAATGGCGGATTAACTCTACGGTGCATTACTTGGGGATGCCTAATGAACCCTGGAAAAATATGAAAAAAATTCCCTGGGCCGTATTTTTCGAAATATTTCTGGTCAAAGGTGGGTAATAAAATCCATTTATTTAAATAACTAGTGTATAATTATAGTGTCAAATATATCTGGGACTTCTTAAAATATCTGTTTTTTTAATATTCTTGGGATTTAACTAAATTGTTTTCAATATTTAAGAATTTTAAAAAACTGATTTCCTGTTGAGTTTGTCAATAACTAAATATGGCAAACAGGCTTTGTACAATAATAATATACGAAATCAAACTTGGCATTGAAATATTTGTTGTATGATTAATATGGTGGTGGCACTGTAAGTCTATGTCAAATTCGAGATTAGCAGGTTAGGTTTTGTGTCAGTTTTGACACAGACTGACGCAAAACCTAACCTACTAACCTCGAATTTGACATAGACTTACAGTATCACCAACATATTAACAACTTACTATGGATACATTTTTTATTGAGAAATTGTTGCAGTATCAATGTTGCCAGATTTATTTTTATTAATTTCGAAATATTTTGAAAAATACGGCCCAGGGACTTTTTTTCATATTTTTCCAGGGTTCATTAGACATCTCTCAGTAACGCACCATAGAGTTAATCAGCCATTTTTTGGACACCCTGTATATTAGGATTACCAGCAACCGGTCGTAATTTTGCGTGTTTTAAAAATTTTAAAACTCGTTGCTACTGACAACGTGCCCAATGCAATCTTTTAAACATGTTACTCCTGACGACGTAAACTAATGAAAACCTGTTATTAAACAGTCGTTTTACAAACTTAAAACTGCCAACAAAAAGACAATTTTAGACACCGTAGTAGATAAATATATATAATAAACGATCCAAACATTAATAATAATTCAAAGCAATAATTATAATTTCTAATAGAAATGTTACAATAAATATTTCAAATTAACAATTCCGTGTATTTTGAACAATAAGGGTACTTTATTCTTGAGCAATTTTCATATTTTCGAACTTCTGCCGTATACGAAAGGGGATATTTAAATTTTGGCAAGTGCATTTTTAGTTTGAGAAAAAACAGAATAAAATTTTCTGATAAATAGATAATAAAATCATGTTTCATGGATGTGTGTCCAAATGCATGACTGACACTGTATAATATAATCAAACGTGATTAATTCTGTCAATCAAATGGTGGCATTGTAACAATGCACTGACATATACTGTGTTTAATTACGTATATTCTAAATGGCACAAACCTACTCGAAAACGAAGAAACATTAAAAGCTACTTTGAAAATTGCGAGTTTTTGCTATAAAATAGTGAAAATGAATAAATTGACCCCACATGAAATGGCACAGCCAACTATAGGTTCCATATAAAAAAATACCACTTTATGTTATATTACGGTTTTACAATGCAAATTTATACCGCGAATATAGATATTAATGGTATAACCCGAAGCAGCTTGTTCTACAAGTTCAATATAAATAAGGAATAAGCTATTTTTGGCATAAAATGAGGAATAACTTATTCGGTCGTTGTAGGGGCGTATACTGCGCTAACTGTGAAATAAGTGATCAGCTGATGGATATTTTAACAAGACTGCTGACAAGTTTAAAATATTATTGTTGTTTATGATGGCTGAGTATAATGTGCGTGTGTTTGAATTAGATGATGACGAGGAGATAATAAATTATATTGCAAGACCAAGAAGGGCAAAAAGATACAGCGAGAGATTCAATTATTTCTTTGACTTGGACTATGGACATTTTTTTTATTAGATTTAGGCTACAAAAACCAACTGTAAAATTGCTGCACCGATCGTGTTTATCATCTTTATTTGGTATGATACACTAACCCAAAGTACAAAGTAAAATTACAATACTAGAACGAACTGAACTATGCTGCGACTATGAGGTTATGTCTTTATCCATCAGTGTCACTAGATGACTAGATGTAAAAGTTTAGACTAGATGGCAATGTTTAACGTTTCAGCGCTATCAACGTTGAAGTATTGCAACTTATCCTAAGAATAGCTAACCTGGGAATACAATTACCTGGTAGAACATTTACCATTCTATTCGAAGTATAAAGTTGTGGCATAATTAATATATTCCAGGTTTAACCATACCCTGGTTAATACTAGCATTGTAAAACCCTCCCTAACTCGAATTTCAAAACTTTTTTTGAAAAACTCACTATGCCACTGCATTCTAATCAAAAAAGTGCCCCAGGAATGTAGATATAACTTTTCTCTATTTTGATAAATAACCAATATACCGGGTGTCCATTCTCAAAGTCGAACATAGGCAATTAACATTAGTGCATTCCCTCGTTCTTCATTGAAATAATTTATTTTTCTGTAGATAGTTTTAACAGGCGTTGACAGAAAATACCTGATTTACGCCAACTAATTACCGTTTTTTGACAAATGCTATCGAACTTGAAAAGCAAGGCATGGCATATTAAAAAATTCCCAAGTTTTAAATTAATATTTTAAAATAAAAATCGCATCTTGAATATCATTAGCGGTATCATTTGATGCGTAATAATTTTATCTTTCCATTGATACCATTACCTTCCCTGTAAGTTGAATTGGCGAGCAGGAATCTGCAAAAACGTTCAATACAATGTTAATCGCCTATGTTCGACTTTGAGAACGGACACCCGGTATAGCCACAAAATGTAAAGACAACAAGAACTTTTGTTTATAACTCAAAAACAAAAGATGATAGCTAATTTTGGTATCAAAAAAGAAGATTGATGATGGGAGGTCCATTATTTAATGTTTGAGGCTTTTGCGGTTACTCGAATTGTCAAGATTAGAATAAAATTTCAGCTTAGACCGCGTCGTTTTTGTAGATAAACACTCAGCATTTGTTGACTTAATGTGCCTAATATCTTGTGAACTCAAACAAGGGTTTGTGTAACGGTTATGATCTTTGGTGGCTCGTGAAATTTTACAAGCCACCCATCATTTGTTCCGAGTTATTATGGTGAACAAGTATACTTAGGCATATTTAGCCTTTTTACTGTTTGTGCATCCATGTAGACTAACGTTTCGCAAGACATTGCAGCTTACATCATGAGAGTCAAAGTTGTTGGGTGTTTATCTACAAAGACGACGCGGACTAATCCGAAATTTAATTCCTGCAGTTATTGAGATTACTTATCAAGACATCAAAATTTGCACACCCTGTATAGAGTGTTACGTGGCCCACACGTTCCAACAACTGAAAAATCTAATTAGTTAACATAAAAGTGACGCAAAACCAATATAGAAATAGAAATATGCAATATGTTTCAATGTATTTGTAATTGAAGAATTAATTAACTGTGATTCATATAATCAGACCACTTTATTGTACTGTATTGTGTTGTTTTTTTAACTTTTAATCTGATAGAGGTATCGAAAAGATATGTTTGTTTTTGTTCTACATTGTCAATTACGGAGTACTGCTGTAGGGTAGAGTGGGGCAGGTTCGGACATGTGGCACCTCCGGACGATTTGAATTTACCGCCTTTCAAAACGAAATTGGATTCGGTATTTTAACAGTTGGTAACAGTGCTTATTTCACGCCGCGTGGCCAAATTTGATACCGGTATTTATAGTAAAGGGTGTTCATTAGAATTTGTGGTCTAGTCGGCTTTGGAACTGATGAAGTCATGTCGTGCATTAAATCATATGGCTGATAACTGACACTGGTGACACTGTAAGTCTATATCAAATTCGATGTTAGCAGGTTAGGTTTTGCGTTAGTCTGTGTCAAAACTGACGCATAACCTAACCTGCTAACATCGAATTTGATATAGACTTACAGTGTCACCAGTGTCAGTTATCAGCCATATGATTTAATGCACGACATGACTTCATCAGTTCCAAAGCCGACTAGACCACAAATTCTAATGAACACCCGTTATTTAACATTACTAGATTGGTAAGAGGGCTTTTACTGGCGAATAGAAGGATATGACTGGCGAGCCAGTCACCTTCTTGAGCCAGTAAAACCTGTTACCTTGCGTGTATTGTTGAATATTTTATTTGCTCCTCACTTGTAAATAACTAGAAATTTACCATCTATTCAAAATGTCAAACTGACAAGCAACTAAATTCATCAATATGACACATACTAAGGAAGACAACTCTGGCTTTGCACGCTATCATTTATCTATGAGCAAGCTTGTAAAATTTTACTGGCTAGTCAGTAAAAAATTTACTGGCTAGCCAGTTAAGAACCATTTTCAAGGTGAATACAGTGACTTGATAAATTGATGTTTACAAGTGATTAACAAATAAAACCAACTTACAAGTTATTATCAAAAATAATAAACAGCTACCTAAAGTACGTATTATGTTCATCTATTCGTAAGGTTTTGCACTATTTAGTGTTGTAATTTTTTGGTTTTAAAGTGGCATATGTAAAAAGTATAACAGTTTTATAGCACATAACCTATATTTCAAGAATCGGCAACAGCATAATTTTCCGATTTTTTAGGTTGTTTATCTTTTGTGCATGTGGGGCACATCCGGACAGTAGAGAGTGGGGTACATTCGGACTGTCCGGAAGTGCCCCACTTATTTATTTACATATGTTTAAGTTACTAAAAATTAGTTTGGTTTGTTTGGAATATACCTAACATATAAAATATTTTTAGGATGGTTAGAAACTATATTAAGAAATGAAATCGACCCGAGGCAATTAAAAGAGCCAACGAAAGTGACACGTCTTCAGATTCTGATTCAACATTTTTTAAATTGTTAAAAAAAAGAACAAGTTTCATGGCTCTTCATTGGACTCAGATATTGGCATGGAATCCGAATGCGATGAATTCTCTAAGCTTTTAGGTAAAAAATATTTAGTGTTTTGTTAAATAGTTTAACGAATTATTTTGTTTTTTTGCTGATGAATAGATTTTACGTGACGATTATGTTCTGGTAAAATTTCCCACGAAGAAAACAGTTGTTTATTACGTCGGGCAAGTGATACAGCTTGCAGAATATGGCGAGTTTGTTGCAAAATATTTAAGACATTTGCACCACTGTTTTCACTTTCCCACCGTGGATGATATTTCAACCATCGCAAGATGTGACATAGAGGCAAAACTGCCCAGGCCAACTTCTGTTGCAGGGAATGCTCGCCTGGCTAGTTTTCTAGAATTCAATGTAAATTTTAGTTCTTTAAATTTAAAATAAATTACCATCTTTTATGATTTTAATAACAAAAACTTTTTTAAATTTATCTTCTTTTTTTTTGGGATCTTATGTTTATTTCAGTAGGTTTAAATACCAAACTTCTTTTAGACCGTAAGTTTTTGTGATAAGTTAAATGTTAAAATATTCAAAATAAACTTTTCAAAGAAAAAACTATTTATGAAGTATATGTCTGAAAATACCCCATGCGTGTCCAAAACTGCCCCACCATGGGGCACCGTCGTTCAAATGCAACATTTTTTATTTTACCTTTTTTACAAAAAACTGTGCAAGTTTTTTTTAAAACTGCTATGTTATTAGGAATATATTAGCATCATTTGAAAATTTAGCATAGGTAAAATAAAAGTAGAACATCACCGTAACAAAAACTATCCGAACCTGCCCCACTCGACCCTAATTTCTCTACAACTGTAAACTTTATTGTAGTTACCTTGAGGTAGAAATAATGCTTTCCGAAATACTGGCTTGGATAAAAAGAATTGTCTTTTGATTTGCTGCCCTGAAGAACGAATCCCAATTACTTACCATAGGTATAAGTAGAAGAAATAAACAAAGAAAATACAAACATATGACTAGGCATAGAATTTTATAAATACGAGTATAAGTAACTGAAACAAAAATAACTATTAGGTACAATGTAGGTAGGGTTTCCAGTTCCGGGATCCGGTCCCGGGACAGTCCCGGGATTCTACAACAAAAACCGAGTCCCGGGACCACAGCCAGCCCAGGCGAAGACCCGGGACCATGTCAACTTGCGTGCGTATACTCGATATCAGAGAATTAGAACGGGTATTCACCGGCGTCCGGTGTATTACTCATGCCTCTTGTACATTCTGCATTATTTGCGTTTTGCGTAACGCAGGAGAGGTATTGTTTTCGGTAGGATAGAATTAAACCTGTGTGTTGTTTCACCCACATTTACATATCTTCTTCTATTTATGTATTTGTCTGCTTTTTTTGTTGGATTTAGATATGTGCGAAGAAACTGAATAATTTATATTTTTGGGTTTTAAGTGTGTTCGTTATTTGTCTGTTAAAGCGTTACAATTAGAATGAATTCCGATTCGCACCCTACCTTCATTCTACATTTAAAAAATAACGATTTGAAGTCACTTTGGCAACAGTTTTATATATTGAAGATCAACAATTGGCGAAATGTAAAGTGGGTTCCTACAAAATTATCATAATCAGAGGCAGCTTGACGAAAGGATTACACATGCTCTTTGCAGTTCAAACAAAAGCAAAAGCGACAGACATTTTAAGTACCAGATGAAAGCATCGAAGTTGTAGACGAGCCTCAACGCAAATTATCAGCACAGAAATACTTCATTTAACTTAAAACACTTATTTTTTATTTTTTTTAGAAGATGCAGTAGATCCAGTAAAGAAGCTGTAATTCTCTATTTTGATGCATTTAATCTGGTGACTTAAATTATCATAGCCATTACAATCAAATCAATATTTTGTTTTACAAGTTGCAAGTTAATTCAATTAGAGTTTATTAATGAATTCTTTGACCCAGTTTACTTAGTATCGTATACCCTGTACAATGAGAATGAAATTTGACTAAGATTTAAGTCTAGAAAGTCAGAGTTAGTTTCAAGTGCTATTACAATGGGAATGTGGGACAAGGTGCAGTATGGTTCCAGAAAGTAAATTTTATACATTTATTAAGTATGTACCTATTCATTTCCTAGACACAATTCAGTTGTAATCTACATAAAATATCACAATATTTAGTTATAGCTAAAGTGTTCCATATCAACACAACAAGAAATTTATAAATACTATGTACGGTCTTTAAAATTTTGATCGTTGACAATTTCTATAGCGTCGTTACGTTGTGCGGTTCTTGTTACATTGATAGTACTTACAGTATGATATACATTCTTACGCGTTGATGTGATGCTGGTGAAGGGTCTGCAGCGCCGAGCGGTCGCAGAGTTCCACTGTCACAACTAATAAGCCAAGATATGTAAAGTAACTCGAGATATGTCCAAATTATATGCTTAGTTATAGTACAAACAGTTATTACTAGAAAACGCAGAGCACAAAACTATCAACCAGAGTATTGTCAAAGCCACTTTGATAATAATTTCGTCTCCCAAAAGAATGGCTAGGGTTACAGCTTACAGTTTCATGTCTGGTAAGGCAATATTACATTAAATTGTCTTTACAAATGTGTCGTGATGCAGGTATGTTAGCCCAAATCAGATATGTGATCTAGTGTTTGTTTTGATGCAAATCAGTCTTCAAGACAAGAGAAGTCACTATTTTATAATGATGTAAAGTTGTTGTACTGAACTAAAGTTTTGAAATTGGGCTACAATACTGCATTATACAGTTATTATTAAACATTGTAAGTCTAAATAGTAAGTACACCTTAGTGCAGTCACTAGATCATAGTAATTTACGTGAAATTGGTTTCTAATGACTGGAATAGGTACCTACATCAATTAGTACAACAATTAGTAAGTACTTTTTACTATGGGTTTGCAAGTCAAATGATAAGAGCAGAATGTTGAGGGATTGATCAATATTTAAAATTCGAGAAATGACATATGTTTATTTTTATTTACGTGCTGCAATGTGATTGAAATCACTTAGTTTGGTAACAAAAATCTATTGACTGCATTAGGTTTCCTTTAAATATATGTAGAAAAGGAATTTTATTAAATCTGTTGCAATTCTATAGCAACAAATAGATCTACGAGGGCGAAAACATTTATACTGTTCTTTTGTGAATTTTATTCCCAGTAACTACCTATTGTAATATGATAAACCACATTTGTATTCTGCAATCATTTAATTTTTAACAAACCAACGCAGCTGCAGATGAGTAATCCTATTGAATAGATTAATACTTTAGAATTCAGTACTCCCTTTAAACTTTATTGAAATTATCAATAATTTACAACATAGCAATAAAAGGGTTTGAGCAAAAAAAAACCTGAAGGATAAAAATGACTTATTTCAGTAGTACCTAACAACACCTTATTGTGTAAGATCTTTTGCTCTGGTGATTTGGTGAATAATTAATTGTTCTAGTTACTTGTTTAATCACAAAAGTTAAAAACCTTTACAATAAATTAATAATTGCTTCTGATAGCTATACGTATATAGCTATTTTAACAGCTAAGTGGAATGCTTCAGCTGTTTTTAACTTTTGTGACTTTTGATTCGGCATCTTCTCTTTATAATTTGTTTTCAAATTTTATACAAAGTGCAATAGGTAAATATTTTTACCGATGATGCTAAAAAGAGTTCAAATATTATGGTTTCATATGCTTAAAGTAAAGATAAGAATTTGCTTAGCCGACGGTTCAGCATTATTTTCTATCTTGGACTAAAAGTATCAATACACTCATTATCATTCCTTTTAAATACAAATCACTCACTTAGATTTGTGATCCAAAGCAACATGGATTTAAAAGCGCAACGGTACATTACCTAATAAACAGAAAAATGTTATCCCTCGTAGCTATTCTCCAAATACAAGCCATGACTCACAACTAGTCAAACAAGAAGAATCGTGTTATCTTACAATAAAAATAATCATTTCATGAGATATGTAACATTATGTACAGTAGCTACACCATGGGCGCTAGTAGTAATAAGAAGATTGTCTATCCACAACATTAAAAAATCCACTAGGTGTCTCGGTAACAAAAATTATGGTAATTCGTTTGCATCTCAACATATGTACATTATTTATTTACAGCATTATATCTATCAGTCTGTTTTTAGACACATTACTCATAGAAAATGAAAGAGTTGCAAGAGCGGTTGCACTGGACGGTCTCAACAAAGGGGCCACTAAGTTTTACACACAGCTCTCTGGCAGGCGGTTTGCCATGAGTCTCTCTTTGATGGCTAGTCCGTTCAGCTCGAGGTCTGTTTTCTGGAGCGTGGCGGAGCTGCCGTTGCCCAGCCGCAGGTCTTTGGGTCGTGAGTCCCTGGGAAACGTGCCCACCATCGGGTTGCTATACTGGTGGAACTGCAAGTGAGGTGTCAGAGAAGCCTTTGCAAACTATGGTGATATTACCACAGAGTCCACTGTTGGTGCAGGACCGGGGGTGACCACCCAATGCTCCGCGGCAACCGTTCTTTGGCTGAAGCTGGGGGAAGTCGGAACCTGGGTTCCAGGAAGACTTGGAGGACCATTGAGGGTGCCCACTTGCTTGTCGCTTGCGCCATCTGGAGAACCTATAACAAAACAAGTGTGATTAAGAATGAAGAATTATATTTTTATAAGAGTAATGTAGTTCCAGTTATTATTTTTTCCACTTTTTTTATCCTTTCTGTTCACAAATAGCCTTAACTATGATTAAGTCACAAAGCCACCACATACCTTTATACTGAAAATGTTGCTATTTGGAATGAAGTACCTAATCACTAATATTTACATGGAGACATTTGAAACAAAGGCTCTCGAACTATCACAATTAAAACCAACCAAATACTGGTTTAGATATGTAGACGATACTTTTGTCATGTGGTCAGACGGATGCCAGACATTAGACGTGTTTCTAAACCATTTGAGTTCTGTACCACAGAACACACAATTCACAATCGAAGTGGAGGAAAATGGCAGTATTCCGTTCCTGGATATTCTGGTAAAACGTAAATCGGATGGTAGTTTAGGACATACAGTTTATCGAAAGAAAACACACATGGACAGATATCTAAATGCTAACTCACATCATCACCCAATGCAGAAAGCAACAGTTCTTAAGGCTTTGGCGACCAGAGTGGTTCGTATCTCAGACGCAGAGAACTTAGAGAGAGAAAGGGAACATTTATTTGACTCCTTACAAAAGAATGGATATACAACCACCGCCATACGAAAAGCACAAAACAAAACTATGACACAAAAGGCTAAAGAGGAATTTGCACCTCTGGAAGGCTTAGCCTTCCTACCTTACAGTAAAGGTTCAACTGATAAGATAGGATGTGTCTTAAAACGATGCAATATCAAAACTGTGTTTACGACCAATGAAACATTGGAAAACGGTTTTAGGTCAGTAAAAGACAAAATTTCTAGTTTAAAAACAGCTGGGGTATATCACATTCCTTGTTCTTGCGGCTCGAGATCCATTGATCTAAGACTTCAAGAACATAAAGGCGATTGCAAACACAAACACATTGCAAAATCAGCTGTAGCTGAGTATACTTTTACAAATGGGAACATTTTAGAATTCACTACCTACTACCTAAGAATAATACGTGAAGCCTTATAAATAGAAAAGCATCCAAATACTTAATATTAACAGGGAAGATGGTTTTAGACTTAGTGAAACTTGGACTCCTGTCATTCACAGTTTAAAGCATTACAACCACCGATCAACAGCCGATCACGCACTTCTGCTGCAAATTGCATTGGACTTGAACAACTAATCAACATTATGCTGTTCTGCGTGGCTGGCACAGAGGACTATAAATACATCCATGCCGTTCTCCAGCTCTTAGAGCAACTTTGACTCTGATGATGCAAGCTGCAATGTCTTACGAAACGTTAGTCTATAGGGCCTATGGGTGCACAAACAGTAAAAAGGTCAAATATGCCTAAGTATCCTTGTTCACAAGGTACTCTAATAACACGGACCAAATCATGGGTGGCTTGTAAGAGTTCACGAGCCACCAAAGAACATAACCGTTACACAAACCCTTGCTTGAGTTCACAAGGTGTTAGGCACATTAAGCCAACAAAGGCTGGGTGTTTATCTACAAAGACGACGCGGTCTAAGCTGAAATGTGATTCTAATATTGACAATTCGAGTAACTGTGAAAGCCTCACACATTATAGAATTTAATCATTCCATCCCTGGTAACTTTACATTAGATATTAGCAGAGAGTTTGCTGCAAACAGAAAACAATAGTTTTAGTTGAAAAAGTAGATAACCCTGAAGCTCAGCAAAAAGGCATAACAGGCATCCCATTCGTAAAGTTTTTTTTCAGTACAGTCTCAGGTTAAATGGATTACTCAAAACATGGGAAACGGGTATTTAAAGTAAAATATTACAGAACATATATGGTTATTACATTATTTCAATACAGAAATAATGAAGAAATTGCCTCAACCACTTTAGTCTCACTTTAAATATAAAAAATAATTCCTTTAACAGTATCATGACCATTTGGTCATCATTTTAAAAATTACAGCTGTAATTTAGGTGTTTCTTTTAATTTTAAATAAGATAATAAAAGAATTATATAATCTAAGTGAAACAAAATAAACAAATGCATTTTTTGGAAAAATACCTACAGCAGGCAGTAGGTAGATGTTTTGAGCTCAGTAGCTCTAAATCATAAACAAAAATTTCTTCTTTATCCTTTTTCTATCTGCTACATTTGTTGAGATCCCTTTGGGCATAATGGGAAATGTTACGTGCAATTAGAAGTGACATTCTCATTACATTGTATTAATTCTGGGTTTGTGTTGTGGAAGAAGTAGTTTAATCTACAAACATCGTTGTATGATAGGTTGCCTTGTAAAATAGGTAATAAAACTTACATTTGTAGTTTCATAATTTTATTTGGTTATATTTAATTTAACCATAAAATTTTTTTCGGTAAAATTTACAAGTTAATTAAATTGCTTAGAGGGCACAGTACTCGGTATACGCTACAATAGAAATATGTTCTTATTGTGATGCTCAGAAATGCGATTGTGTTCAGCTAGAAACCTAGTTTTATTGTACTGAGAAATCTTTACATATTATTTATTGTATATATCATATACAAATGAATTACTGTTGACTATTTTTGCACGGCGTGGAAATGTTTCTATTTAAACTTGCCACATAAATTTATTGAAACAATTAGTTAAAAAGTAGAACGTACAATTTTTGTGTGTTAATTATAACATAAAAAATTTATAAATTGATTGCAGTTATTGTTGCTTCTAATATAGGTAATCTCATTATTATTGGTCTTCTACATTGCTTCCTGTTTTTAATTTTCAGTTGCTGATGTTACCAAACCAAAATTAAATCTATAACATTTTAAAATGAATTATTGTGGTTAAACAGTTCTCTAATTAATAGAGTCCTGTGCCATGAACGAACTCAGAATAAACAACTCCTTCTGTGACCATCTGGTACAGCAGAATATAACGTGGTCTAACAGTAGAGGACAGAATTTTATGATAGGCTACATCACAAGCAACAAAGAAACACAACCAAAACAAATATTAGATGTCCGAACTCTAACTTCTGCTAACATCGGCACATATCATGGACTGGTTTTATGTAAATTAAACCTACCCATTAAACTAAAGAAACAAAAACCAATATTTTCTGAAAAACTAAACATGGAAAATATAACAGACCCAACCATAAAAATCCTATATGTACCAAACTAGATTAAAACAAAAACTAGAAGTTGACAATGAACAACTTAACTATACTGCTACGGAAAAGTGGACAAAGGTAAATTATATCCTGGCAGATGAAGCAATTGGAAAAAGAAAAAAGCAATAAAAACAAAACTAAAACGAGAACCCCTGGTTTGACAAAGTCAAGGTAGGTAGCAAAAGAAAAGAAAACCGTCTTCCTCAAGTACAAAAACAATCAAACACCTGCTAAACATGTCAAATATGTACAAACATGAAATAAGGTCAATAGGGAAATATGTAAAATGAAAGAATCTTACTGGAAAAAATTCACAAAAGATATAGAATATGACCTACATGGTACATAGAAAAACATATGAAAATCAAGAGAAATATTATTATTATTATTATTAATAATATGAGAAGAGTTGAGGACAAGTCCTATAAACTCTTATTACATAATAGTTATTAAACAAACATTTGTGTACAGTGTGCACTTGTACCTAATATAAACAAACCCAAAAAAAGGATAAAAGAACTAAAAACTAAACTAAAATAAAACTAAAACTAAACTAAAAAACAAACTAACTAAACATTCTTATAATATATCGTCCAGTCTGTTTTTAAATGTGTTAACCGTTGGAGCTTCTACAACATTACTTGGCAGGTTGTTCCATAGGTCAAAAATTCGGTTCTGCAAAAAGTGTTGTCTTTGTCTGGTGCGATGAAGTCATACAGATCAATAATATCTAAGAACATCAATAGGTTGAACACTTCCAAACACTATACACAGAACCAGAAGAAGAACATAGAAATACAAACCAATGAAACAACGGAAATGATCAACTAATAAATATAACTTTAGAACAAACTACACAAACCATAAATAAATTAAAAAATCGTAATTCGCCTGGATCCAATGGTATACTGATTTAATGAATTAATCAAATATGGAGGTGGTGCACTAAATATACGTATACATAAATTATTAAAATAGTATTAGAAGAAAGAAAATACCCCTAGAGTGGAAGAGAAGTTTTACTATTCCTGCATTAAAAAAAAGAAACAAAAAGTTAGCAGAAAACTAGGTACCATGGTATTACACTATAAAACTGATTACCGAAGCTACTTACATCGCTAATTAAGAACCACCTTCAAGAATTCACATTAATAGTAGGGGAACAGCAAGGCTTCAAAAAAACAAAAGCACATTAGGCGCGGCAAAATTGATAGAATATGACAACCCGATGTATCTCTGCTTTGTGGACCTTAAAGGTCATTTGGTCGAATCAGAAAAGCAGACATTAACATTCTATATGAAGAAAACGTATCATAACAAATAATACACACCATAAAGGATATTAATTCAAGCAATACAACCGAGGTTGTTGTTAAACAGCAAAAGGTTACATAAACCCGCCTATAAGAATAAACACAGGAATATGAAAAGGTAACTCTTTTGGTCCGTTCCTTTTTAACCTAATATTGAATAAGATAATAAGATCTGTTATATTAATATTAATATATGTTACGGAGGATGATGCGGTGCTAATATCTAATAGCGAGGACAATCTACAAAGGTTGAAGCATCTACTACAATATGGAAATATCCAAAAACAAAGACAATGGTTGTATCCAAAAACCCCATTCGATGTCAGCTAGAAGTGGAAAGAGCAATAATCGAACAATGGGTTTTTAATATTTAGGAGTTGATATAAGTAGTAGTAGAAGAGCTTGGTCACTGAAGTTCAATGACAATCAATAAAAGCAACACAGAGAGGATGTCTAAGAAACACAATTTGTAACAACAAATACATGAGAATAGAAAGCAATGTTAAAATTCATAAAGCGATGGTTAGACCTGTGTTAACATATGCAACAGAGATAAGAGCCGAGAGGAAAAGGACAAAACAAAAAATGAGAACTACAGAAATAAGAGTAAGTACTATGATCAATATTAGGCTGAAAACTACAAGACAAATAAATAGAGATAGGTACACTATACTACAAGATGGCCCAAGAAAAGAAGAAAGTGGATCGATCATGTAGAGCGAATGGACCAAGAAAGACTAGCTCGAAATTTGTAAAACAGAACGACCAGAGGGAAGGAGACCACCTGGACGACCACCCAAGAGATGGGCCCAGAGCTGGTTCTCATCGTGCACTGAATAGAAAGGCCAAGTAAACTCCTTAGAGCTTGTAGAATTATTCGAATACTAGCTACATTCGGTTATAACTAAATATAACAAGAATTTTTCATATTTGTTATGGGAACACTAATATAATTTGTCTTATCTATTCAAACTTCAATAGACTCAATATTTTGAAACAGACAACACACATTACTCAAATGGCACAGTACCGCAATGATCTTTATACTGATATCAAAATAGCAGAATCAGTGTTAATAAACCCGAAGAATAAAGTCTGCAGTTCTCTTCCAAAGTGGTTTTCCTTATTTCGGAAGAATTTTCTTTTTTTGCAGATAGATTCATCTGCATTAAAAAAAAATCAATTTCATTTGTTAGCTAAGTAGAGTAACCATCGGTGTGCGATGTGTGCCATGGCACACACGTGCAGTTCCGTCAAGGGCAGCCAAAATTATGTAATAATATGTACAGGGTGATTCATAATTATAGTCGTAAACTTGAAGGGTAGATAAAGCACGGGATTTAATGGAAGATTACATATAGGGTCATACATCGCGGACGGTGTAACTAACAAAATCATGCTGCTAGTACCTGTAATTAGAGCTGTTTTAATTAATTTTTGAAAGAAATTAGTTCATTTGTTTGCAAAGTAAATCAAGCGCCATCTGTAAGAGAGTGATCTTTGAAAAAAATAAATCGCCATCTCTCACTCTGCCACAACCTCCTGGCAGCCAGATGTAAAAAGGTCCTTTTTCGTTAATTATCATCACTCCTCGTGTTTCGAAAATTGTGTTTTAGACGACTACATATGAAAGTAACATTATCGCGACATCAGCCTACTACAGAAAATTGACAATTTCATGCACTAGCACAATATTATATCGTACTAGTCATATCGTAACGGCTCAAAGTTAGTCAAATAATCCAGACGCTTTGGCTTTATTCATTGCTATGCTTCTCAACAAGCTCTCATTTTTATAATTGTACAAATAATAATATAGCAATCAATTTTGTAAACAAAATAAAAACAATTCTTAAAAATAGAATTTACTTTGTGTGGTCGTCTAAAAAATAGTATTCATAACTAGCTCGAAAGTGAAAATATTTGTGCTCGTGTTTTAGATCCACTCGGGCTTCGCTACGCTACGCCCTCGTTTGTCTAATCAGCACTCGCACGATATTTGCTACTTTCGACGCTTGTTATGAAAATAACTATTACATCGAATTGAATCTGAATACTTCCTCTACATGATGGAATATAGTTGCCCGCCTATAAGCTGCCATGACTGGTCGTTTCCAGTATTTGAATGACCCGCTCCTGCCTGCGTGAGCGAGAGCCATGGAAAAGGAACGCTCGCAATGCTCAGTGCAATAGACAAGGCCATAGCCTGACAGATACGACCGTACAGAAAACACTTTTTAATTTTTGAAAAACAACAATTTAGTTGCCAAATTTTTGAAAAATGTTCACGTCAAGTTCGTCTACATGTCATGCATGCTGCGTCCTTGTCTATTGCACATAGCAGCGTGCGTGTTCCTTCTTCGTCGCACCTGTTTGCGCAGGTCAGGCGAGAGCGGGTCGTCCAAATGTTGGCAATCACTAGCTCAGGCAACCATATTCCATCGTGTAACGGAAAATTTTACATCAATTTGCTGTAACACGATGACGCTGAGCGAGGTTAATTAACGAAAAAGACCTTTTTCTGCAACTATCTCAAAAGTAGTTACTTCTAATATTAAAATTTGCCATTGAAGTTGTCGTTTTCCTTACTGATACAAAAAGTGTAGGTATGCTGCTACGCAACACTTTTAGTTTCTAGGATTAAAATTACTTTTTCCCATTGCCGATCATGTAAGTTAGTGATATGGCCTTAGTAACAAAGCGTGTAAGTCGGTGATAAAATTTATCTACAACTGCTTGGATAAGGACTTATTACGTCACTCATTTCACACTATTTCCATTAGGTAATAAAGTTCATTACACCACTAGTAGTGTAATGGCTTCATTGCTAACTGAAATAGTGTCAAATGAATGACATAATGACATTTTCCTACTAAAATATTTTTGAAAATGACAGATATGACATTTCTCTTAATGCACTTTTCTCAATTTTGGGCAATTGTAGATAAAATTTTGTACAATAAATGTGTCACAATGCATCATTAATATACTTGTGTGCTTACATACACTTATATTAATGATGCTCTTACCCCCCTTGCATAGTAAATAACTATTGTTCGCTGCTTTCCCTTGACAACGCAACTTAATATTATTTTATCTACTCCAGTGGGATAAGTAACGCATTACGTCACTCATTTGACACTATTTCAGTTAGGTAATGAAGCTCATTACACCACTCAGTTATGTAATGGTTTCATTACGCAACTGAGTTGTGTAATGACTTCATTACGTAACTTGCATTTTGTAACAAAAAATTTCTATTGTTATTCAAAATATTCTTCATTCAGACTAATACACGTGTGCATTCTTTTAAACCAATTTTTAAAACATTCGGAAAATTCATTTTCTGAAAGGTCCTCGAAAATTCTTTGAAATTCTGTAACTGCTGCATCTGCGCCGGAAAATCTTTTACCTCGCAATATTTTTTTAACAGTTGGAAATAAAAGAAAGTCGCACGGCAACAGATCTGGGATGAGTTGCCAATTGAACTCCCGAATCTTTAAAAAAATCCAATGTTCTGGCAGCAGGGTGGGAGGATGCGTTGTCATGATGGATTAAGATGTTACGCAAACCGGTCCTTTGGCGACCTGTCTGTAATTTTCCAAACATCTGTGGTAAAGCCACTTCGCAGTACCACTTGCACTTTATTATGCTCTTCTTTGGTAGGCTTTGTATAACTATGTCCCAGCCAGCGTATTCTTTGCTCTGATGTTATACTGTCTTTGTCAGGCCTTTTGTTGTCCTTCATTTACTGAATAATTCTCTTAATCTCCTCTTCCCTTAATGGGGCAATTTCTACAAAGTTTTGAAAATCCTCTGCACTAATATTATCTTTTTCTGCCTCATCTTCTTCATATATGTAATTATCTGCTTTCCTTTTCTTCGGTATGTTTTCAGTCTTTTCCATTTAGAAGTTCATTAAAACAGTTTCTCCATCTTTCTGCTAATGTCTCTCCTACCTTATTTTTGCAGAACACTACATTGGTCGGGTGACTTCATTTTTTTATTTTTGATACAAATGTCATACTTCCTTATTACTAAAATTATCTTCTATTTTTTTTTTAGTTTTGCTGAGTTGTATAGCCTTTCATTCTTTCTATAAGTCTTTGTCGCAGTTTTTCTTGCTTTTTGGTATTTTCTTCATTATTTGTTATCACCAGTGCAACTGTGGCTATTTTCTTCTTCCCTACTACAGCTTTACCTTTCTTCGTCGACCCAACATTTTCCTTCATGTCCTTACTTTTTTGGCATGTTTCCTCAACTGCTTTATTTATTGAGTTCGCAATTCCTTTCCATTCTTCGTCTGAATTACCGGTTTTTTGGTATCACTCAAGTGTCTTTGTATGCTGAGTTGATACTGTTCTTGCATTTTTTGTTTCTGTAGGTTACTGAGGTTATGGTTGGTGGACCTTGTGGTTAAAAACATTAATAATTTTTTCTAAATATTTTGTAGCCTCTTTAGTAGAAATAACGTATTTTATTAGAAAAATAAGAATGGAATGGCATTACCTTTTTTACGTTTACATTGTTTTGAAAATAGTGCGACTTGCGTACCGATTATAGACACATACGACGTGAAGCGGCGAAATTTGGTACTTCCTAAAGAGTTGATCCTATTTAAGAAGTAAAAGAACAAAAGTGACAAGAGGACAGTTTGATGAACGATGAACCAAGAAAGAAGAGGAAGAAACATTTCGCGTAACTTCCGTGATTAACAAACATTTCAATTTGTTTTACGTTCAGATTTCTTATTAAGCTGTCTGAAGACTAAATTTTTCGAAATGCAGTCGTTGCAATAATCATATGAAAGTGGCCTTATAAAGATTTTCCAAAATAAATTTCATGATTTTTGTCAGCACAAAACAACTAAATTCAAACATTTCCCACTACCAAAGACCTTTCAAAATTCTTCATGTCCTATATCACCACATTGCCCAATTTTTCCGAGATATATGCTTCACGTGTTTTATTTCTCACACATCTGTAACCAAAGCATCAGCCAAACGGTAATTTTCGAAGCTGAAAATAATTAGATACTATTTTCGAAATAGAATAGAATAGGACAATTTCATTTAAAGAGATTGGCCATAATAAACTGAAAATGGTAGAGCCAGATGTTTCAATTATCAAGAAGTAATTGACATAATTGCTAGAATGAAATCCAGAACAAGAGCGCTGAAGAACTAGAGACCTGTGAGCCGTCTCCATTGCATAGGCTAGTATTACATAACTATAAATACTAATTAAAATACTAGTTAGTAGGTAAGGAAAGTATTACTTACTAGTATTTTAGTTAGTGTTTATAGTACAGTTAGAACAAGGAAGTAATATAAAGTAGGCACCTATTATGTTCCATAATTTCATATGTTTTGTGTTGATATTTGTTGGGTTTTAAAATTTTAGTTCGTCGTTTTCAATTTGTCAATAAATAAGCAATAAATATTAACATAAAAAAGGAATATTTTTTGCTTTTAGAAAAAAGTATATTCAAGGGCGCCAAAATTTTGCTCACGTATGGGCGCCAAGGGGCTATGACACAACGCCCACTGGTCACAAACCCCAACTCAGAATTTGGTCATAACGCCCAACTTCGATTCTGGTCACAACGCCCAACTTGGTCACAACGCCCAATTTTGATTTTGGTCACAACGCCCAACTTGGTCATAACGCCCAAAAGCGATATTGGTCACAACGCCCAACTTGGTCACAACGCCCACCGACGCCTGTTATAGGAGAGAGCTATCGACGCCACTTAAAGCACCGTTTTGGTCATAACGCCCAACTTCGATTTTGGTCACAACGCCCAACTTGGTCACAACGCCCAATTTCGATTTTGGTCACAACGCCCAATTTGGTCACAACGCCCAATTTCGATTTTGGTCACAACGCCCAACTTGGTCACAAAGCCCAATTTAGATTTTGGTCACAACGCCCAACTTGGTCACAACGCCCAATTTCGATTTTGGTCACAACGCCCAACTTGGTCACAACGCCCAATTTCGATTTTGGTCACAACGCCCAACTTTGATTCTGGTCACAACGCCCACTTTTGATTCTGGTCACAACGCCCAACTTGGTCATAACGTCCAAGTTTGATTTTGGTCACAACGCCCAACTTTGATTTTGGACATATCGGCCAGGCGACACAGAAAGTAAGAAAAATGTGTATCTAAAATGAATAATAATAAATTAAACTTTTAAGATGAGGTAATAGGTAGGAAAATTTTCAAGTTCCCGTAAGTAGTATTAATATTATTTATTTTTCATAATTCAGTGGCGTAATGCGTTGTCCAAAAAGTTTATAAATTCGGATTATAACATATATAAAGTTCTATTTTTTATATAGAACTCATAGTTAGCTGTGGCATTATGAGAAAACGGATTTTCTCCCATTTCAGTGACATATGTCGTATGGGATCGAATTATTAATTTTCACTACTTTATAGCAACAATTCACAATTTTTAATATTTCGTAGTTTTCTAGTTGAAAACTTGTGCCATTTAGAATATACGTTATTAAACAAAGTTTTTGCGTTGTTTTAATAACAACGTTTGATTGACAGAATTAATCACGTATGATTGTTGCTTATAATATTATAGTGTCCTTCATATATCCATTCATCAGAACATTTTATTGTCCATTAAAACCTCTGCAGTTTCCCAAATTAAAAATGCATTTGCAAAAATGTAAATATCCTACTTCTATACAAAGGAGGTTCGAAAATATGAAAATGATTGAAGAAAAAAGTACTCTTATTTTTCAAAATACACAAAAATGTTAATTGGAAGTATTTGTTATAACATATCTATTAATAGTTATTTAACAAACAAGTATGTTAATGAGAACGATTAATAATCGAGACATTTTAATGCGCGAGCGCTAGCGAGCGAGTTAATTGTAGATATTATTAATCGCCGATTAACATACGAGTTAGTTACAATATTTTTCTGTTGATCGTACATTATTAATTTGAAGAAAATCTAATTTTATTCCATGAAAAGAATTTGACACTTAAAGTTTTGACATTAATGGTACCGGGTGACCATAAATAGTTGTGATTTTTTTCTTAGGTTGGCACTGTTTATGTTGGTGACATTGTAAGTCTATGTCAAATATGAGGTTAGCAGGTTAGGTTTTGAGTCAGTTTGTGTCAAAACTGACGCAAAATCTAACCTGCTAACCTCGAATTTGACATAGACTTACAGTGCCACCAACATAAACAGATTTTTAAAATCGTTTATTAATAAAAAATCATTCATTAATAAGTGTCATTAATAGACGATTCTCTATACATTAATGAAACCCATAAATAGACGATCAACGGAAAAAATTGTAATTGGTTTTTACCTAATTGTTATTTGGTCCGTTTGTTAATAAATTATTTAAAAATTTGACACAAAAATTAAATTTGTTTGCACTGATTCCGAATCACGTCATATCCTGGTTGCTAAGTGAGGGAAAACTCAGGTTTGACAATACTCGTTTATCGTATCCGTTGATAAGTTAACTTTGAAGTATTTCATTTGGTAATACACAGCGTGGTAAGAAAAAAAATTGGAGAAACCAGAAAAAATGTTTTCGGAGCAAGTAACTGTGACTTTATGTTTGACACCTACTTTTAACCTCTTTAAATAATATTTTTGTCTATTTTTGTTTTTTGAGAATATCTCACTTATTTATAATAGTTATTTAACCAACAAGTGTGTTAATGAAGGCGATTAATAATCGAAACTGTTTAAAGCACGAACGAGCGATAGCGAGTGAGTGCCTTTAATAGTTGAGATTATTAATCGCCCATTAACAAACGAGTTGATTACAAAATTTTTTCGTTGACCGCAACATCTTTTTTTGTGGCGAAAAATTTGATTAATACAACTAACCTCCATGCAAAATTTCATCAAAACGCCAAAATCACAAAAACAGTTAATTAATGAAAAATAGTGTATTAATCAAAAACAGTGTATTAATAGATCTATTAATCCATCCTTTTTTAAAAAACAGTTAATTAATGCAAAAGAGTGTATTAATCAAAAACAGTGTATTAATGACGCCTATTAATCCATCCTTTTTTAGGAAAAATAATTAATTAAAATTGAAATTAACAAGCTGTCAACGAAAAAAATAGATAAAAGTAATTTGACGTTCTTCTGGCACCTTTTCGATACGAATGCAGTGGGTAGTCAGTAGATGAAATTCATAGTTGTAGGTGGTATCATGAGTAAGAGGATTTTTTTTTTGTGGCGGAAAATGTGAACATAAGTAATCAAATGTGTGTGAATACAGTTTACGGACTTGGTATGCGTTAGGCATAAACAGACCTATATGCGATTAACATCTAGTATTCGCAGAATCAAAAAGTTTTGTTTTTAGAAAACACTGAATTCTAGGATACTAGATTTTAAATCATATATGTCTACTTCTGTCTAACGCATACAAAGCCCATAAACTGTATTCTAGCTCAATGGACTGCCTATGTTCACACTATCCACCACCAATCTGTATAATATAACATATAGGTACTGTCCCTCATAAATTTGTAACACATGGATTTTTTTATCATCCATTTATCAGTGTTTTATTCCTGATGAAAGTTTCTACATCTTCTCAAACTAAAAATGCACTTGCCAAAATGTAAATATATTCGTTTACAGGGGAGGTTCAAAAATATGAAAATGGTTCAAGAATAAAGTACCGTTATTTTTCAAAATAGACAAAAATGTTATTTAAAGAGGTTAAAAGAAAGTGTCAAACATAAAGTCACAGTTACTTGCCCCGAAAACATTTTTTTTTTCTGGTTTCTCCTATTTTTTTCTTACCACGCTGTGTATTATACCAAATGAAATACTTCAAAGTTAACTTATCAAGGGATACGATAAACGAGTATTGTCAAATCTGAGTTTTCCCTCACTTAGCAACCAGGATATTACGTGATTCGAAATCAGTGCAAACAAATTTCATTTTTGTGTCAAATTTTTAAGTAATTCGTTTCACTCTGACTACGCAGTGTACAGGGATAGCAAGTTGCTTAAAACTGAACACGAAGACGTCAATCATAATAAATCCGCCTTTTGTATTGCAATCGGCTTATTTGTTAATACATTGTTGAAGTAAACCCTTTTTGTCGCTTCTGCGTCAATTTGAAAAGAGCAGCATACAGTATACCTGAGTGCGGTCTACAAGCAGCAACGCAGCAAGCGAAGTTTGCCTTTAAATAACATTGTCGTATGTTCTCTGTACTGCATAGTCAGAGTGAAACGAGCTATAGAGAATCGTATATTAATGACCCTTATTAATGAATGATTTTTTATTAATAAACGATTTTAAAAATTTGTTTATGTTGGTGGAACTGTAAGTGTATGTCAAATTCGAGGTTAACAGGTTAGGTTTTGCGTCAGTTTTGACACAAACTGACTCAAAACCTAACCTGCTAACCTCATATTTAACATAGACTTACAATGTCACCAACATAAACAGTGCCAACCTAAGGAAAAAATGACAACCATTTATGGTCACCCGGTACCATTAATGTCAAAACTTTAAGTGTCAAATTCTTTTCATGGAATAAAATTAAATTCTCTTCAAATTAATAATGACGATCAACGGAAAAATATTGTAACTAACTCGTATGTTAATCGGCGATTAATAATATCTACAATTAACTCGCTCGCTAGCGCTCGCGCATTAAAATGTCTCGATTATTAATCGTTCTCATTAACATACTTGTTTGTTAAATAACTATTAATAGATATGTTATAACAAATACTTCCAATTAACATTTTTGTGTATTTTGAAAAATAAGAGTACTTTTTTCTTCAATCATTTTCATATTTTCGAACCTCCTTCGTATAGAAGTAGAATATTTACATTTTTGCAAATGATTTTTAATTTGAAAAACTGCAGAGGTTTTAATGGACAATAAAATGTTCTGATAAAATGGATATATGAAGGACACTATAATATTATAAGCAACAATCAAACGTGATTAATTCTGTCAATCAAACGGTGGTATTGTAACAACGCAAAAACTTTGTGTAATCACGTATATTCTAAATGGCACAAGTTTTCAACTAGAAAACGACGAAATATTAAAAATTGTGAATTGTTGCTATAAAGTAGTGAAAATGAATAAATCGATCACATACGACATATGTCTCATAATGCCACAGCTAACTATGAGTTCCATATAAAAAATACAATTTTATATGTTATAATCCGAATTTAGAAACTTTTTAGACAATGCATTACGCCACTCAATTATTATGAAAAATAAATAATATTAATACTACTTACGGGAACTTGAAAATGTTCCTACCTATTACCTCACCTTAAAAGTTTAATTTATTATTATTCATTTTACTTTCTCTGCCGCCTGGGCGATATGTCCAAAATCAAAGTTGGGCGTTATGACCAAGTTGGGCGTTGTGACCAGAATCAAAAGTGGGCGTTGTGACCAGAATCCAAAGTGGGCGTTGTGACCAGAATCAAAGTTGGGCGTTGTGACCAAGTTGGGCGTTGTGACCAAAATCGAAATTGGGCGTTGTGACCAAGTTGGGCGTTGTGACCAAAATCGAAATTGGGCGTTGTGACCAAGTTGGGCGTTGTGACCAAAATCGAAATTGGGCGTTGTGACCAAGTTGGGCGTTGTGACCAAAATCGAAATTGGGCGTTGTGACCAAATTGGGCGTTGTGACCAAAATCGAAATTGGGCGTTGTGACCAAGTTGGGCGTTGTGACCAAAATCAAAGTTGGGCGTTATGACCAAAACGGTGGTTTAAGTGGCGTCGATAGCTCTCTCCTATAACAGGCGTCGGTGGGCGTTGTGACCAAGTTGGGCGTTGTGACCAATATCGATTTTGGGCGTTATGACCAAGTTGGGCGTTGTGACCAAAATCAAAATTGGGCGTTGTGACCAAGTTGGGCGTTGTGACCAGAATCGAAGTTGGGCGTTATGACCAAATTCTGAGTTGGGGTTTGTGACCAGTGGGCGTTGTGTCCAGGCCCCGGCGCCAAGTGTTAGTTTCTGTGGCTTTACTTGTTTTTAATATTATTTATAAAATTATACTGTTGATAGTTTGTGACGTATACCACTGTAGTTGGCATCCTACTAAGGTTTTATCTTATCTTCAATTACACTTTTCTAGGGACCATCAACTGTATAATTTTCAAGGATGGTATTGATATGTTGATTCAACAATTCTACATCTACATTAGATGGAATTGATAGTGGGTCTAGTATCAATGTTCCCATTACGCAATTATATAAACGTTTAAGTACATATACAGCACCTTCATTTCTGCTTAGTGTTTGATGCCAAGTAATGTATCTATATCGTGTTCCCATTTAGAATTCTAAATTGTTCATTGTGCTTCGAGTGGATTACTGGCATGCCCATTATACTACACTAGCTGTTACCCGCGACTTCGTACTCGCGAGGTTCGTTATTTGTGTATTAAATAATGATTAATTATTTTCTGTCATCCTATCCCACCCCATCCCGGCCCCGTCCCGTTCCACGACCCCGTCCCTTTCCCCGACTCCGTCCCCGTCCCGTCCGGCCCCGTTCCCTCCCCTCCCATCTCTCCCCGCCCAGTCCCGTCCCGTCCCGTCCCATCCCGTCCAATCCAGTCCCGTCCCTTCCCTTCCCGTCCTGTCCCGTCCCGTCCCGTCCCGTCATCTCCTGTTTTCACCTTCAGGGGACACATTTCCAAAAACTTTGAATGACTTAGTTCAAAATTTGATCTTACAAAATTCCAACCCCTTTTTTACCCCTTTTGGGGTTGAATTTTCAAAAATCCTTTCTTAGCGGATGCTTACTCCCTATGAGAAATCTGCCTGCCAAATTTCAAATGATATTTTCGCAATCAACGTCCCAAAAAACCTCAATAACGACACCCATATCGAATTTTAGGTTTATTTACCCCATTTCACCCCCTAAGGGGTTGATTTTAGGAAAATAACGAAATACGTGTTTGCTTATTTGTTTTTAGGAGTATTTCTACGAAGTTTCAAGTCGAAATGTCTATTTAATATTATTTTTCCATACAAAATTTGAATCTCTATTTGACTTCTTTAGGGGTTGAATTTCGAAATACCTTTGTATACATCATAAAGGGAACGTCTGTGCAAAATTTCAGCTTTCTAGGTCCAAGGGTTTGGGCTGGGCTTTGATGAGTGCGTCAGGACTTTTATTTTTATATATACAGGGTGTTTGTAGATCGCTCGACAACTCATAACTTCGTTAGTCATAGAGATATCGAAAAACACTTTTTTGTTTTAAATGATAGTACACAATCTACAAACTGACGTAATAGCTATTTATGCAACAAGTGCTAAAAGTTGACGTTTATGTACGAGACATGAAAATTATGAAACGAAGCCTAAGGCTGAGTTTCAAAATATGTCCCGTGCATAAACGACTTTTAGCACACATTTCATACAATATTTTATCTACAACCTATATTTTACTGTTATTAATCCATAAATATCGATTTAACAAAGGTTTGCATCTACGACACTTATAATTTATGTCATAATAAACAGTAGCCCTTGGCGCGCGGGCGAATGTTTGCGAAGCCAGTACTGTCAAGGTCAGTTACGAAAGGTAATTATTAATACTACACATCTGATTGTATTCATTACATAACGCTTTAATTATTTCAAAAACACTTTACATGTAACGCAAGAAGTAACTAGAATAACTTTACAACTTCACTTCCAGTTCGAAATTGTAGTTTTATAACCTCACTTCACTTTATACCACAGATGCGCTTAAAGTAAACAGCTGATTTCTTTAACCATGCAAAACTATAAAACGTCACTTTTAGTGAAACAAGCTAGCGCTAAAAGGCCTACTTTTAGTAGTGGTCGTAGATAAACCAATTTAAGTCATGGCCTCCTATTTTTGCGCAGTGATATACGACTTTGGTTTTTTAAATGGAACACCCTGTATATTTTTAGGGATTTGAAATCACCGCTAAAGATGCCTTACGATAGCATTCTTCAATTTAAATTTAGGAACTTATTATTTTTAAAAATGAAAAAAGTGTTTAGCCAAAGTAGGCCATTAATTATGCAAAATTACTAACAATTGAACAAGAAATGCAAAACAAACTCCACTTGCTTCTAAATGACCGAATTATAGCACCAAACGTACTAAAACAATTGAAAACAATTTTTTTTTAAATGGAATAATATTAGTTTCATTAACAATAACATTTATTTTTAAATGGATTTACGTAATTTAGATTTTTAAAAGTTACTTCTAAACGAAATGGCGAATATGGTACACCCATATATTTATTATATATTATTATAAGTAATAGATATATGGGTACACCGTTGGAAAGCCATTTTATTATAGTTTTCAACTGTTTAATGAAACTCATATTGTTCCATTTAAAAAAACAGTTTTCAATTGTTTTAGTACGTTTGGCGCTATAATTCGGTCATGAGACATTTTTAATGCCAAGTGGAGTTTGTTTTGCATTTCGGCTAAAAAAAATGTTTAATTTTGAAAATAATAAGTTCAAAAATTTTAATTTAAAAATGCTATCATAAAGCACTTTTAGTGCTGAATTCAAATATCTAAAAATATACAGGGTGTTCCATTTAAAAAAACCAAAGTTGTGTATCATTACGTAAAAATAGGAGGCAATGGCTTAAATTCGTTTAAGTCAATTTGTAGGTTGTATACTGCCATTTAAAATAAAAGAAAGTTCTTTTCGATATCTCTATTATTAACGAAGTTAGGAGCTGTCTAGCGATCTACAAACACCCTGTATAGATAGATTTTCGTAATTCTCTTTACAGTAGAGCAATTTCGCAGAGTGATTATGTAGTTGCACATTTCGTGTGCTCAATTTAATAATTGATTGTATACAACTATACTTGATTCTATTTTTAAGATTTTTGCACGTCTCTAAATGTATTATCTATTTCTGAATCTAATTCTACTAAGGAAAGTATAAATGGTGATATGTCGTTTATTGTAGAGTTGCCCATTGATTTGATCCAGTCTTTCTCTTAATAAGTTTTCAGAATGTTTAACGTTTTTTCTACATGTGTATGGTACAAGTTAAGTTATTCAAGCCATAAATTCGCAACCATATCTGTAGATGGGGTGCATAAATTTATATGGTTATTGTAGTAGTTCACATACGTAGATCAAGCAATTTTACTAAGATAATGTTGACAATGATATATAAGTAATATTAGAACTTCACTTTGACAGAACCACTAACTTGTAAACGATATGCTCTGCAAAATTACTTGAAAACATATTGCAATCTTCTTTGAAATACATACGAGTAAAATATCATAGAGTAGGTAAGTAGGTATTATGTACCTATATAGGGTAGGCTACGAAACTTGGAGCCGCTGAGGATTTGCTGCAACACAACCTATACATTTCATGCCAGTATAAATATCCAATATTTATCTAAAAGGCATGCTGATAAGGCCAGGCCTCTCAGTTTTCTTTTCTAAAACTTTGAGAACTTCAAATCTACAACACACACGTAGCAGCTCGGGAGGAGTAACAAATCCAGTAATAAAATATGGAGCTGTCGCGATTACTTCAGCTTGAGCCGACAACATCGCAGAGCGTTGCGTGCAGCCAGCCGGGGCTGCAGAATAGCCATTAGATTAATTAATTAACTTAATGAATTAATCATTACACACCATATTTCGCAGGAATGACATCGGGATCCCGCTCATCCGAGGCTTCCCTGGGCGAACCGCTTCTCAGCAGCGGCTTAGCAGAAGACACGTTGTGGTGGTGCGGGATCCCGACCACCTTTTGCTCGTAGAGGGCCTCGGGCTGGGGGTGGGCGCGCCGCACCCTTATGATGATTAACATGACGACTATGATGACGGTGAACGCCGCTCCGATCACTATTCCCAGCAGGGGCGAGATCGGGAGGTCGCCGTCCGAGGCTGCAACAAAAAGGGCATTAGCGCTTGGGGAAGAAAAACCCGCTGCATCGCAATTATCAAATTCCTTCCAGTCATATTTTCCGCGCTGTCAATTGGAAGTTTCCGTTATGATTGAAACGGGCTCTTAGTGAGATTAAACGACAGGCCGCGTTTCAAACCGTCCCTCGAGGGAGAATCAACAGTGACACTTTAAACATCCTCCCAAAAACAGCCCTCGGTGGAATTACAGTTGGGCGTTGCGTTGTTTCAATCAAAAGGATTTCCTGCGATTGTGATGGTTATTTCGGATTTTTTGGTGCCACAGTAAATGGAATATTAAGGCACAGTTGCGTGCAAGTGCAAGTTTTGTAATATGAAGCTTCAACCTTTACATACCATTCTGCTAAAATTGCATCCTGTACAAATAAATACAATTTCCTATGCGATTAGAGGGTCTCTTCACTATTATTAGCTATACTAAAGTCATATAAGACTAGGACCCCATTTCATAAAACAACTTTGCAACTTTTCACTTTGCACTTTGTACTTAGTTTTTAAATTTTAACAATTGAAAAATTTTGTGTTGCATAAAATATGCCTTTGCTAGTTTTCAACTGTTCACTTGCAATTTGCATAATCTTGATGAAATTTTACTTTTTAACTTTTCAAATATATTTTGGTGTGACAGAAATAAATTGAAAATTGCAAAGTGCAAAGTGAAAAGTTGCAAAGTTGTTTTCGAAATAGGGCCCTTGTAATACGTCTACGTCATAACTACGTCAATGACGTCACAGAATTAGCGTGTATACACTCTCTAAACTAAGGCTTAAATATTAATAGAATATAATAAGCAAATAATTAAATATATAACAAATTAACAACAATTAGCAATGCCACATGGCATACTAACAACGTACAACAACAAGACAATAACAATAAAAGCGATTTACCAACACAACTAATTACACCAGATACTATTCGAAATCGCCAGTTGCCATATTGTCAAACACAGAAACTGATATTAATTAATATGTAAATGTAGTGAGAATTGTGTTAATCCAAAGACTATATTTTAAATAACTAGTTGATTTTTCAACTTTGATCTTAGTATTTGGTCACATTTCTAAAGTTGGTAGGATAAATTACGTTCAATTACGTCATTGTTAACGTTAGAGCCCGTGCTTTAGTTAACGCATGCTACTTGATTTTATGCCTTTACTATAGAAGAAATTAGTTTGCACTTATCTCTTATTGTGCTCATCATAAAAATGTTTAATGCCAACTTCGAAACATAAATTCACCATTTTTTTTTCGCTAAAATATGGCACAAAACGTTCACACGAACAATTAATTTTGAGGCAACGTCACGAGTTCTGAATGATATAATATATTATTTTGAAGTTTTATGTAGTAATCGAGACAAAAATTTCATTTCTTGTCATAGTGTTTAAAACTAGATTGGCACTAACGCGTACAAAATGTACATTTCGATGCTGCATTGATTACGTTGAATTGTTTGTTTGTGTTACTATAACTGCACTTCTAATGTCTTCGTGTTGCAAATGAAATTGTGTTTATTCCCATTACTAATTGCTGGAAAACAGTTCTTTTGAGAACTATTTATTGCCGTAGCAAGTATTAGTAAGAGAGCTGCTGACATTTCTGGTGATTATTTAGTCAAGGCATATTTTTTGAGAGAATGTTGCGGGAGGCATGTATAACTGTCATATGTAAGAATTATCTTTGATAGCGGTATCGGAGGGAGGCACTGTCAGTATCTGTCAAATTCGAGGTTAGCAGGTTAGATTCTGCGTCAGCCTGTGTCAAAACTGACGAAAAACCTAACCTGATAACGTCGAATTTGATATAGACTTACAGTGCCACCAACATATTATTCATGTGAGCACTACGAAATTTTTACATGTCCATGGCTGTGGAAATTCAGACGTATGAATAATCGTGATTAGGCAGGTGGTACTTACGTTTTATTTTATTTTTGTTCTCAAAATGAAAAAATTTAAGGATTCAGTATTTTGACTACAGCTTACTGAGTTATCGTTGCTTGGAAATTTTGGTGTGCCATGGTTTCTATGCAGATGTTTGGTGTTGCTATACTACATTATTGGTGCTTGTTACACTGCTTAGCAACTTTAAAGGCCCTAGAGCCATAAAAGCCATTTTCGGCCGGATATCGAAGACCAATAAAAAAGATTTGGTTCCAAAATGAAGCGCACTAGTGAAATGTCATTATACGCACATGAGAATTATCACACTCGCGCTTACGCACGGTACCTATGTCAAACGCCAATCTCACGCATAATGACTTATTTCACTAACATATAATATAATATACTATCACCTACGTTTATGCTATTTTAAAGTTGTGACGTTGAATCGCAAGCGTTGTATACAGGGTGATTTATGACATGTGTGCCAAACGGTAACCAGTGATAGGGGAGGCCATTTTGAGTAAAAAAAATTATAAAAACAAATGTCCGATATGCTTTTGTTACTGAGCTGTAGCGATTTTAAAATTTTCCTTTCTATCAGTCGGTTTGGCTTATATTTAGCATGAATACTAAAACAAGTCGTATAATGGGCCAAACTATGGTGGCAAAAAAAGTTCAGATTAAGTACGGTTTAATTACTGGTACTTATAGAATTACAAGAAAAACAAAATTAAAACTTTATAAATCTAATTTAATTCACTTTAATTATTTTGACACAAATTACATCAAGTAAACGACCCCTAATTTAAGAAATAATAAAATAAAAAATATTAAGTTATGTTTGTAAGCGGTGCTCAAAGTGACCACCATTGTTGCGGACGCAGACTTGACAACGATGAATGAACGAATCACTAATGTTGGGCACATTGTTAACTGTTTCCGCTATGGAATTGTTAATCCTATCCATTAACTGCTGCCGCGTATTTATTTCTTCGCTATAAACCATTTGTTTTATGTGTCCCCAAAAATAAAAATCAAGTGGATTTAAATCTGGAGACCGCGGAGGCCACTCCACGGTACCTCCACGGCCAATCCATCTATTTCTAAAATGCATATTCAGCCATTCTCTTACATGTCTTCCTGCATGAGCCGGTGCGCCGTTATGTTGAAACCACATCCTTTGACGGATGTTGAGAGGAACGTCTTGAAGCTTTTCATACAGTGTGTCATCGAGAAAATGTTCGTACTGTATTGCGTTTATCCGTTCATTTAAGTAGGCAATTGGAAGCAATTGATTATTGAATATACCGCCCGAAACATTTACGCTGAATCTATTTTGAAAACCGGTTTGTCTTATCACGTGAGGATTTTCTATAGACCGCACGTGTTCGTGTGTGCGTTATTTATGCCGTTTCTAGTAAATGTCGCCTCATCTGTCCACAGAATATTGTCCACAGAATATTGTACACAAAATCAGGATAATTTTCTACTTGGCCTAATATCCACTGGCAAAATCTAACTCTTCTTTCTGCATCTCCAGGATGTAAAGCTTGCACACGTTGAAAATGATATGGATGAAGAACCTCATTGTGTAATGTGCGCCATACAAAATTTTGTGATAGTCCCAAGTGGACTGCAATGCGCCGAGTACTGACTCTGGGATTATCAAGCACCATATCAACTACATTTTCTTGATTTTGAATATTTATTTCTTGGGGTGCAGCTCTACTATTCCTATTAGTTGACCCGGTTTCCCGGAGTCTTCGAAATGTTCGACTAAATACAGCCCGTGAAGAAACTCTTCTGTTAGGAAATCTGCGCTGATATTCAATACACGCCCCTCGACTGTTTCCATTGCAAAAACCATACACATATACCATATCTGCATACTCTATAGCACTAAAATCTTCCATTGTACCTAATACACAAACACCTAACACTTGTATCTGTGAAAATATTTATTTACCTTTGTTATTACACGTAGTGTGTTTCATAGGTAACGTGATAATTGCTATAATAATAGTCGATTAAAGAAAATTTTAAAATCGCTACAGCTCAGTAACAAAAGCATATCGGGCATATGTTTTTATAAAATTTTTTACTCAAAATGGCCTCCCCTATCACTGGTTACCGTTTGGCACACATGTCATAAATCACCCTGTATAATCCACAAAAGATATTTATCAGAATAGCATGGCTTCGACCTAATTGCATACAAGATACTAGAAATTCCAATAGGAGCAATAGTTCTCATTACGACTATCTTCAACTTTATATTATCATATACGTATAATGCTGGTGGGTTCTTGATTATCAAATAATCATTTCTGTTTATACGAATCCTGCGGACTCGCGTGATTGCCTAAAGCAGTATATCGAATGGAAACAGAAATGATTTGATAATCAAGAAGACACGAGTTGCATTCGGCTAGATTATATCACGAGCCAATAAACCACGTTTGAACAGTTTATTTATAAATACTAAAAGTAAATTGAATGTGGTTGTTGTGACAATGGTACTGTCATCAGATAACGCGATGTTTGTGAAGCCATTTGACTATCACTTATTACTAACTATTAGTCAAGAAGGTATAAGATTATCATAGTTGCTATGTACATTAACAAAAGTTAGTACATGCATTTTTGCCGTTTTTCATGGGTTGATGTTAGAGGGAGTGGTATAATCACCTTAAGGAAAGCTGAACAATCCTCATGTCTAAACCAAGCAAACCCCCTGCGAAGTAGAGTGTCGTACAAACCCATCAGTCTTCTTTCGGTGACATCCAAAGTTTTCGGGAAACTATTATTAAAGCACTTCACGATAGAACAAATAGGTATATAGAGTTGTAGCGTTGTAACCATCATTGAGCAAGACTTAAAAAAAAGAAGATTATGTTCCGCAGCATTCTTGCATATTTCGCAAGCGTTGTAAAAAGTATGGCATGCATGCCTTTCCTACCAAATTAAACGGCAATTAACGCACCGGTATGCTGTACCGCTAAAGTCATACCTTACAGATAGAATATTCCAAGTAAAACTAACTAACGGGAATTCCCCTTATCCCAATAAAAGAGGAAGTATCCCAAGTCAGTGCCCTTCAACCAATGAATTGCCTGCTATACACAAAAGACGAAAACAGTTACAGCCACTTTTGCAGATAACTACCGCAATTCTGGCATCCTACGATAACCTCGTTGAATTAGTAGCCAATGAAAGTAAGTCATTGCATATAATCTTCAATAGGAGAGCATCATGTCCTAAAGTTGCCTTAAATAACAACATGGGGAAGTAATATCTTGGAATATGCACGTCGACAAATGTCTAAACCGGCGCATGCCTATATGGAACAAAAGTAAACAAGTAAACCACCAACTAAGCAAAATGTACTGGCTTGTGGGAAAACAGTCAAGATTGTCCATGAAAAATAAATTTCTTGTGTAAAAAGCAGTATTAAAACCGATATGGATATAGACAACAGTGACACGTGATTTCGGAGGCTTTCACGGTCATTGTCATTAAGTAACAAACTACTTTCGGGATTGGACCGTGTCATTATTGAGGTTGAAGAACTCAACGTTTCGCTCACCTTCGTAAGGGGTTTCATCAGAAGGAAAAGCAAAAGAGCACGGTAACTGAACGTGTAAACCACGAGAGAGCGAAACCATTCTAACGATCGGAAGGAGAAAGACATGAATTTATAAGCAAGTGCCGTTGCGGTGAATGGCGTGATTTACATTAGTTACCTCGCTTTTTTTGCTTTTCCTCCTGATGAATCCCTTCCGAAAGTGGGTAAAACGTTTTGGTCTTCGACCTCAATAATGCCATGGTCCAATCCCGAAGCCAGTACTTAATAACAGTGACACGTTTATCGAGACTGAGAATAATCGGCCAGTTAGACTTGCCTGATAGATTTCGATTTTAAACATAAAATTTCGGCCATAGCACAACATAGTAAATTTATGCTGCATACAGTCACTGGACATGTCTAATATATATCATATTTACTATCATATCAATTACTTAATGTACCAATAGGAGCAGATTGTAATTTTATTCGCATTAATAAAATGTTATCTACACCATGTCAGCAAATTATTTGAAAAAATGAGAAACCCAATCCTAAAGTCTTAAAAAGTCTTCCTTTTCGTATACATAAACGATGACTTTGTTTATTTTGCAGTATTGCAGAGTTATACAACTCTTACAATTTCTCTATAATGAATGTATGGAGTATTTTTATTAGTTCATTACAGCCGAGAGAAAACTTGTCATCAACCCATTATTCTCATTTGGTCATAATTAAGTTCCTTCGCGACAAGTTTGAAACCGTTGCATTGCTAATCTGACCTAATTACTTTGTTTTTCTACTCCCGCATGTATATATTCTGTTTTCTTCACAATCTACAGAATGGATATGTAGGCAATTGTAGTTAACTGAACGTATATGATTTCATATCCACACAAGGGTGGATATGAAATACACCAATCACAAACCACGTTAGTCGTGATTACCTAGGCAACTTTCATTAATTGTTTGTTTTGCAATGGGCACGCAATGCTGTGCCCTGTTTGTGGCAAACGTGATTTTGTTGTAAGATATCTTATTAATTAGCGTTGAATAAATTTTCTTTTAATTTTCCATTCTTTTCCATTGATAGGTCGTAGAAAAAATACACTGTACAACTCGAGTGGAATGTCCATATCCACTATCGTTGTACAAACTACTATTTTCTACTCCCACATGTATATATTCTGTTTTTTTCACAATCTACAGAATGGATATGTAGGCAATTGTAGTTAACTGAACGTATATGATTTCATATCCACACAAGGGTGGATATGAAATACACCAATCACAAACCACGTTAGTCGTGATTACCTAGGCAACTTTCATTAATTGTTTGTTTTGCAGTGGGCACGCCCTGCTGTGCCCTGTTTGTGGCAAACATGATTTTGTTGTAAGATATCTTATTAATTAGCGTTGAATAAATTTTCTTTTAATTTTCCATTCTTTTCCATTGATAGGTCGTAGAAAAAATACACTGTACAACTCGAGTGGAATGTCCATATCCACTATCGTTGTACAAACTACTATTTTCTACTCCCACATGTATATATTCTGTTTTTTTCACAATCTACAGAATGGATATGTAGGCAATTGTAGTTAACTGAACGTATATGATTTCATATCCACACAAGGGTGGATATGAAATACACCAATCACAAACCACGTTAGTCGTGATTACCTAGGCAACTTTCATTAATTGTTTGTTTTGCAGTGGGCACGCCCTGCTGTGCCCTGTTTGTGGCAAACATGATTTTGTTGTAAGATATCTTATTAATTAGCGTTGAATAAATTTTCTTTTAATTTTCCATTCTTTTCCATTGATAGGTCGTAGAAAAAATACACTGTACAACTCGAGTGGAATGTCCATATCCACTATCGTTGTACAAACTACTATTTTCTACTCCCACATGTATATATTCTGTTTTTTTCACAATCTACAGAATGGATATGTAGGCAATTGTAGTTAACTGAACGTATATGATTTCATATCCACACAAGGGTGGATATGAAATACACCAATCACAAACCACGTTAGTCGTGATTACCTAGGCAACTTTCATTAATTGTTTGTTTTGCAGTGGGCACGCCCTGCTGTGCCCTGTTTGTGGCAAACATGATTTTGTTGTAAGATATCTTATTAATTAGCGTTGAATAAATCTTCTTTTAATTTTCCATTCTTTTCCATTGATAGGTCGTAGAAAAAATACACTGTACAACTCGAGTGGAATGTCCATATCCACTATCGTTGTACAAACTACTATTTTCTACTCCCACATGTATATATTCTGTTTTTTTCACAATCTACAGAATGGATATGTAGGCAATTGTAGTTAACTGAACGTATATGATTTCATATCCACACAAGGGTGGATATGAAATACACCAATCACAAACCACGTTAGTCGTGATTACCTAGGCAACTTTCATTAATTGTTTGTTTTGCAATGGGCACGCCCTGCTGTGCCCTGTTTGTGGCAAACATGATTTTGTTGTAAGATATCTTATTAATTAGCGTTGAATAAATTTTCTTTTAATTTTCCATTCTTTTCCATTGATAGGTCGTAGAAAAAATACACTGTACAACTCGAGTGGAATGTCCATATCGCCCTCGGATAATTGAGCACTCCGCCTACGGCGTCGTGCTCAAACTTTATCCTCGTGCGATATGGACATCATATCCACTCTCGTTGTACAAACTACTATTTTTTTATAGAAGATACAAGCAAACCGTCAAGATTTAAAAAAATTGCGTCCTTATTGGCATTTTGGATATGATGATGTGAGCAAGGTGTATAAATAAATAGTAATAAGGTTGTTGCGTAGTAACGCATTCGACCTTTCAGATTCGAAAAATATTATTATTATAGTTCTTCTAAAGAAACTTGCGTTGCACGTCATAAACGTTCATCACGTCATATATGTGCGGTGCTGCTGGTATGTTAGCAGAATTTTAACAGTTCGCAAATCAATGTCTTGTATAGGCCAATAGTGCCATTTGAAAATATCCACGTCTCATAAAAAATACAAATTGATACAATGCTTCTTGTTTCATGTGCTGATAAAACTAAAAAAACTTGTGTTTTAGAGAAAGTCGTTCAATTCCATGAGATCTCTTCGGGGATTATCCTTTTGCCATTAAATCCTATATTTTTTAAAACTTTGCACAGACGCTTGACTGCCTATAAAAATTTAATCTTCTCTCAGTATTTCTCATAAATGATAAAGGGTTACCTTGTTTTAAAAAGAATTATTTAAATATCTCCAAATATATCAATTAATACGTTTATAGATATTAACGATATGATTATGTGCCATAAGCAAACGTGTATCGTTCAATACTTTATCTTCATCAATAAATTCTGCTTCAATGTATTTTTACTTCCTTTTACGATAAAGGAAGTATTGGATTCACCCCAAAAATTCGAAATTGAGTTTTCAACAGATCTTCACGTTTTAGAGTCCCCTGATCCCAAAAAACATTTTTTTTTTCATTGGTCTTGCTGTGTGTCTGTGAACAGAATATCTCAAAAATGAAAAGAGCTATGGCGTTGAAACTTCATACAAGTATAAGTTTTGTGTAGTATGTAGATGAGACAGCAAGCTTTTGAAGAAAATCGCATAACCGGAAGTAGGTGTTTACTCTTGTGATTTTCAGTTTTTCTCGATTTTTTTACTTTACATTTTTATTACGTTTTTAATGTGTATTGATGTGAGCTAGGTGATTTTTCAGTTGAATGCTTCTAAAGTGGGCTTCTTTTGTTTTTTTTTCTATTTTTTTATTAACTCCTATTTTAAATAGAAAACCCGGTATATTATTACATTTTTGAATTCAGTTTAAAATTTTAGAGAAAATTTATTTTTGACAAATGCTTCAAAATTAAAAATGAAATTTTTGACTAATTATAAGATCATCGTAAAAGGAAGTTGTGTGAGTGTATCACACCAGATTTTTTTTACTTCGTTTTACGATAAAGTATTGGATTCACCCCAAAAATTCGAAATTGAATTTTCAACAGATCTTCACGTTTTCGAGTCCCCTTAACCCAAGAAACAAGTTTTTGTTCATTGATCTGTCTGTCTGTCTGTGCGTGTGTCTGTGTGTCTGTCTGTCTGTGCGTGTGTCTGTCTGTCTGTGCGTGTGTCTGTGTGTGTACTATGTAGATGCGACAGCAAGCTTTTGAAGAAAATCGCATAACAGGAAGTAGGTGTTTACTTTTGTGATTTTTAAGGTTTTTTTCGATTTTTTTTGAAAAACGACTCTAACGATTTTTTTTAAACTTTACATTTTTATTACATTTTTAATGTGTATTGATGTGAGATATGTGATTTACCAGTTGAATACTTCTAAAATCCGTTTTTGTGGAATTTGTGATTTTTGAAAATTTTTGACAAATGCTTAAAAATTAAAAATCAAATTTTTGGCTAATTACAAAATCACTGTAAAAGGGAGTTGAGTAAGTGCATCACACCAGATTTTTTTATGTAAAATTAGTGCGGTAATATCCATTAAGGCACACAGTGCGGTAATGAAGCTCTTAACGATACTAAAATTAATTTGATTAATACTCGTAGTTTACAACACCGATGAAGATAATAGTATATTATGTTATTAGGAGCAAAAGTGATACTTTATGTGGCGTGGCTGGACGGGTTATCTGCCGAGCTTGCGAGGCAGATAAGTACAGCCGCTGTTTTAGATGCCATGGCAATGAAGTGACAGTTTAGCATCATCAATCAAGCAGTATAATGTCACATTTTACTGCCGTTTGAAGAAAAAACATTTTTTTGCACTTTCGGGACTAAAGTTGGCACTTTAGTCACTTATTTCAGGGACTAAAGTAGCTCATTTAATCCCTAGGGACTGAAGTACGAGTAATTACTTTAGTCTCTAGGGACTAAAGTAATAATGTTACCGTAACTATGGTAAATTTATGTAGACAGCATTCTTAATAAAATTTGTATTTAAAATTGATCAGTTGGCAGTACTGAAGTGCATTGTCAGTCTATATCAATTTCGAGGTTAGTAGGTTAGGTTTTGTTTGTCATTTGACACACACTGACGCAAAATTTAACCTGCAAATCACGAGTTTGATATAGACTGATAAAACACTTCAATACTGCCAACTGATTTAGGCTATCCAGGGCCTGCTGCGATTCAGTTTTAAAAAACACTCTTGATAACATTCGTATTTAAAATTAAATTGTAATTGTCAGTTTCCAAATTGACAGATTCCAAATTTTTAAATGTTTGATGATAATGTTCCCAAAAGTGTAAAAAATTGCGTTTATCACACGGTACTAAAGTGCCTAAATATTCACTCACGGGATTTAATGATGCACTTTAGTCCCTTATGATGTAATATACTATTACATACCAGTTATTTAGGATTAGTTTTATCGTACATTTCATAAATCAAAGTAGCCTTGGTGAATTTATTAATTCAAATAACAGGGTTAGGATGTGGCTTTTTTTGAGTGGAGAAGTCAACATTTTATTTTATTGGCTGAGATGTAGAGCTTACTGTTGAAACTGAAATGTTATAAATATGCAGTAGCTAATCCTGGCGGTATTCAACGGTACAAAAGGGCCCCCATTATCACGACCTTATTAAAAATATGCTATTAATAAAGCAGCAAGTTCCTTTGCACGATTTCCCAAGTGCTTATTCGGTACCTATCTATCAAAAATAACTTTAGTTGTCACTTTTGACAACTAACAAAATTTAAATCAAAATGACGATTGTGCAACTGCACTCAGGGCAGCTAACCTCAAATATTAATTAGATATGTTTTTTGTCGTATGGAAAAATTGAGTTTCCTATTATTATGGTGGTACGAATTTTGAGGTCATAATTACATGCAACGAGTTTCCTCAGAAGAACTATATTTACATTTGACAGAAGTTTTGAGTTCATACTCATACTGCAAAAAAACGTTTAATCAATTTCTGTCTATCGTGCAGGCTTAAATAAACCTTTTTAAAATTACTGTTCAAGCATGTGCTATTTACTTTACTTGCTCAACTGTTATTTGCAAGATAATCAAAAAAAATTATCAGACAGGCAATAAAACCTATTTACATATTATTTTTTGAACTACGAGGTATGGCTATTTAAAAACCGGACTGCGCTCTCTGAACGCATATATGTAATATGTATTACATATATGTCTGAACGTAAGTAAACTGTCGTAGCGGAAATCGGCGGGTAAGGTAGTTTTCTGTATACCCTTCCCTCTCTAACTAGACCAGTTTCAGTCAAATAGACCGCTTAGTTTGCTTTCAAGCTTTGTCTGAGTAGGACACTACCACGTTACGTTGCCGGAATTATGCCGAGTTTAAAAATCGAGCAGCGCGTGAATCTTAAATTTCTTGTTAAACTGAAAAAATCTCCGACAGAAAGTTTTGGCTTGTTAAAGGAAGTGTATGAGGATGATTGTATGTCACGTACTCAAGCATTCGAGTGACACAAAAGGTTTAACGAGATTCGGGAAGCAACGGAAGACAACGAACATCCGGGACGTCCGACCACGTCGAAAACTGACCAAAAGGTCGAAAAAGTCAATCAAATTGTTCGGAATGATCGACATGAGAAAGGTCTGTGCGAAAATGGTATCAAAAAACATCAGGCAGGAGCAAAAAGACAACCGCAAAGACATTTGCTCTGATATCTTAGAACGCATTCAAGACCAACCAAATATGCTGGAAAACGTCATCACGTGTGACGAGACATGGATTTTCCAGTATGATCCCGAAACAAAGAGACAATCAATGCACTGGAAGACTCCTACTTCGCCGAGATGAAAAAAGCGAGAATGAGCAAGTCGAAGTTGAAGGTGATGTTGATCGTTTTCTTCGACGTCAAGGGCATGATCATGGTCGAATGGGTACCTCAAGGTCAGACAGTCAATCATCACTACTACGTCGAGGTCCTGACGAAACTGAGAGAACGAGTAAGGACGAAACGGCCAGATTTGTGGAACAATGACTCGTGGATTCTGCATCAGGATAACGCGACAACCCATAACGCATTTTCCGTCAAGAAGTTTTTGGTCAGTAAACGCATCCCAGTGCTCGAGCACCCACCGTATTCGCCGGATTTGGCACCCTGCGACTTTTTCTTGTTCGCAAAAATAAAAAGCGCGTTGAAAGGGACCCATATTCAATCCGTGGAGAACGTGAAAATAAAAACGGCAGACCTGTTGCGCGGGGTAGTCAGCTGATGAGCTGCAGCACTGCTTCGAACAATGGAAGAGTCGTATGCAGCGGTGTATAGATAGAGGAGGGGGGTATATTGAAGAGGATACAAGTTATATTGTAAAATTTTTTCAATAAACCATTTTTTTCTTACCAGTCCGGTTTTTAAATTGCCACACCTCGTATGTACGTTTGCCAAGAATACATTTTTTTAAAACAATTAACATACACAGAAATGGGCTTGGAGAGTTTTGAAAAACTGGAATTAAAGAATGCGGAACGTTGGTAGTGGTTGCCTTATGGTTAACATGCTCGCTGTAGGGGCATCGGCCTCTCCCCTTTGAGGTGTTGCAGTGTTGTCGCAGTGAAGCCGACAGAATATTTTTGTAGCAGTTAAAAGTAACAAACACGTAAAGAAGTATTATCAATTTAAAATAAGTTAAAAAGGGGGTTGTCGAAGTACTTACGATGCTAAGCTGGTAAGCGTGTTTATAAGAAAGTCTTTTCCAGCAAAAACAAAGCTACAGCTTAATAAACAACAGAATAAAAATATTACTAAACAAAAGAATAGGGCTGTGAAAAGAGTATTTCAATAAAAAAAAATAAAGATATTAACAATGCAAAGAAGGTAAAAAGTAGGAGCATATAAAGGCGGTCATAACAGAAAGGGATAAACAAACGTAGATTCATGCCAAACCTCTGCTTAAAGTACTATAGGGCTAATATAAGAAAATATGACACAATGAGAAGTATAACGGACACAGTGGAAAGTTTTTGATGTTTCGAAAATGTTACTTAAAATATTTTCTGCTGTTGCTGTAGGTTCAACAACTCCGTACGTCATGCGCCGTCGTGCATTTCAGGTTACCTAAATAGTTAGTACTGACTTTCGAATTTTGAAATTATGATTCCTTTTGTTTCAAAAACTTTCCGTGCGCAGTTTCAGGAAGTGGAAATTTTACCGGTCACCATATCCCTTTCCAAATTTTTTTAGCATCTTTGATTTTACTTGTCTGTTCGGATTTTCTTTTAGTGGAGCTTTACCAGCAAATTTATATCGATGAATTGCTGCACCCATCTGAATACTTCTGGACGATTGCATTTTGGAAGTAAAACTTCTGTTGGCCGCCGGCAGTCTAAGGTAGGATTTAGTTATTAATGCTTTTACACGCTATAATCTTAAGTTGAATTTATTTTCAGGCTGGTTTCTTTCATTTTCTTCATTTTTCTCTTTTTGTCTCGTCCCCTGTTTATTGTACTTTTGATTGTGCGTTCCTGATTTGATATTTTGACATGAGTCGCGAGGTGCTGCCTGCCGAAAACTGTGGATCCGTGAAGTATTAATTTACCTCCTGCCCGCCTGTTGTACTGAAGATTTATTGGTGGAAAAAGCTAAAACATCTATAGTAACGAACCCGTCCTCACAAACTCTCCTGTATTTTATAACACGTGTCGTAGCTATTAAGGTCAGGTCTACCAATCGTTCTAATTTTTCAGGCGCCTGGCATCACATCTCACGCTTATTGGAATTGCGTTTTGAATATCGCACTTAATTGAAATTGCCTATCACAGATATTACACTTTTTATTGACACAACCATCTCTTATTTACTGAATTTCATTCGACTTGTTGACTTCGGTAAATCGATTCCGTCCACTTTTACCAAATCAGACCTTATTACTTAGACAATTTGAATTCTGGGTTCATTTTGCATTCATAAACCTGGTATTGTTAATGTGACAGTTGTCTCGGATTGTAGTGTTAGCATGAACCTGAATTAACTTCAGATGTTTATGTCGAGCCGCTTAAAATTTTCAATAATGAGTCATGAACAATATGATCTTAAGTTCGTATTCCTTCTACATTATTAAGGTTGTGTTGTCGATTTGCATACTTCTCGGTTCGTTATTAATCTGGACCCTCTTAAAGGCTCCGTTCGGTTTATTTTTTGTATATATTGAAACTGTTATGTTATACACACATATTGTTTGATGCTAGGCGCTGTTGTTTTCTTGAGTGCTTCCATCTCGTTGTAACCTGCGTTACGCGCTGATGGACTTCTCATGATTCAATTGAGCGTGTCGCGGTAAGTTCTTGTACCTGGCGCCCAGAAGTACTGTTTGCTACTGGTTATAACAACTATTTTGCAGTCTCTATGGCCACGACCATTCTCCGACATTCTCTTTGAGCTAGTTATTTAAAATATTAACAAGTTATGACGTTGACTCTGGGTACCTTCGGTTATTATTACATTTTACACAAAACTACTGTAACAAAATGAAATGACGAAACTACAGAAAATGGGGCAAATGCTTTTAAGATATATGGAGCACAATGTATAAATTGAACAGGAATATATGACAATTGTATATACAGAACAGCTCAAAAATACTGTTTAAGGCAGCGTAGTTTCTTTTCAATAAGATTTTTAAGAAGAGAAATAGTCCATCACGAGAAAAACATGATACGTGTTCGCCAGCTACTGAATAAGTAACTGTACTCCGCCAGCATAAAAATCTCGTTAATATGTCGCGCACAGACTGTACAATCGAATAGACTGATAAAATGCAAATCGGTAGTTGTCACTGTATTAATTTGGGGTTGTCAAGTTAACTCGATCGAAATGAAACATAACACGTTCCTGGCGTGTTACGGCTGTAGCCGTGCATTTTTATTCTGTGATAATTTATACAGGAAAAGCACTTAGATTAAATTACAGAAGAATTTCTAATATGCATATGTCATGTAAAAACGCGATTCATCCAATTTGGACGGAATTGTGGGTGATACAATCTTATTAAACTTATATTGTTAATTCTGCATTTTTATTAACTTCTCAACGATTTGCCATGTATGTTTAACTATTAAAATTTTAAATAAAGAATAATGAGATATGTATATTAATACTGGTACTATTAAATTGAATATCTAAACTGCTAAAGAAATTATTAATGATACTTCTAGGACTTACTGTTTATTTATTTTTTATAGTTGCAGCGACTTTAACAGGTCTGAGAAGAGAAGTTGTCGTATAAAGATCTAATTGTTAAACCTTCAAGGTTGATGCTAATGGGAACTTGAAATTAAAGTTTGAATGTTTTGGGACTCGCTGCATGCTGCCGCAGGAGCTTTGCAGAGACAGTAAATGATTTCTGGCCTCAAGGCTTCTGAAAACTAGGTCATTAAGGCAAGAAGATCGTTTGGATACTAATGCACTAATAAAGCAGCAAGCAGGCCTAATGGTTTTGTTTATGAATTTCAAGACGGCCATAAAGCTTGGAAGTAACGGCATCCGTAAGTATTAAATTTTGACATCTGCTATTAAAGAAGGAAGAAAGACAGCAAGAGCAAGGAGTACCTAGTTGGCGACATTAACTTTAAATACATAGAATTATGGAATGAAATATACCGACTCAAGAATATACAGTGTGTCGCTGGACTTGGAAGCACACGGTAGAAATTAAAAGAACAACAGTTAGCGATAACTATCCAAGAGAAATTTGCTAACTCATTGCAGAAAAAGGAAAGCCAGGAAAAAATGGCAACAATCTAAAACTCCGGAAAATAAAAACATATACAATAGACTTTCCCACTAACTTAAAAGGGAAATACAAGAATTAAAAAATCAATCTCTTAACTCATATTTACGTGAACTAACAGATGGGAAAGAAACTGATTATTCGCTGTGAAGTGCAACAAGAACAATAAAACGACCAATCATTCAAATCCCTCGATTAGAAAAGGGGGTGGAGAATGGGTGAAAAGCAACAAACAAAAGGCCTACCGCTTTGCAGAACATCTAGAAAAAATATTCCAACCCAACCAACCATAGAAAATTATCTAGGGCAGAGACTAACGGAAGAAGGAGAAGATATTAAACTAGTCACTTCGAAAGAAGTCGCTCATGAAATAAAAACTAATATTAACCAGAAAAAAGCATCTGGGTGCGACCTTATCACAGGTGCAGTATTAAAACAACTTCTAAGAAAAGGCAATGTCAAGCTTACAAATCTGATCAATGCAGCTGTTAGACTGAAGCATGTTCCAAGCGTATGGAAAATGGCGAAAGTGATTATGATCCCGAAACCAGGTCAGACACGGAATGAAGCTAAATCGTACAGGCCAATTTTCCTATTGCCAGTAATATCAAAATTCTCTGAGAAGCTGGTACTGAAGAGACTCACACTGATTGTGGAGAGAAAAAATCTAATACGAAAAATTCAATTTGGTTTTCGAAATAAACATTCAACTATAGATCAAGTCTATAAGATCAGAGATCTAATAGAGAAAGCATATGAAGGAAAAGAGATATGCTCTGAACTTTTTCTAGATGTTGCACAAGCATTTGATAAAGTGGCATGAAGGACCCATAAACAAGTTGGAACAAATACTCCTAAAGCAGTATGTGCAACTACTAGAATCGTATACATCAGACAGACTCTTCAGAGTGAAACAAGAAGAAGAATACTCTTAACTCAAACAGATCAAAGCAGGAGTATCTCAAAGTAGTGTACTTGGCCCTGTCTTGTACCTCTTGTTCACCTATGACATCCCTGTAATCGATAATGTCAAGTTCGCCACTTTTGTTGATGATACTGCTCTACTAGCAGTAGGAGCAAGTGTGGAAAAAGTTGCTCAAAAGTTACAACATGCCACTGATAAGTACAGCGATTGAACCAAAAAGTGGAGAGTAAAAATTAATGAGATAAAATCAGTAATCATAAACTTTACCAACAAGAACATCCAGAATAACGTGCCTATTACAATAAATGGAACGCAGGTGCCATATAGTAACACAGCTATAGTATTTATGAATGAACCTAGATGCAAAGCTGAGGTCGAAGAAACACATTAAAAAGAAAAGAAAAGAGCTAGATGCAAAATATAAGAAATTCTATTGGTTGATTGGCAGGAAGTCACAACTATCAATACATAATAAATTGCTTATCTACAAGCAACTTTTGAAAGCTATATGGACAAGGGCAGACAGCTCTGGGGTTGTGCCAAAATTCATGTTTGCATTTTAATAATGAAATATTTTAATCAATTTTTTTAACATACTATCAAATCCTTTGAACTACAACCATTACAATATGTTTTTATACAATATAAAAAAATCATATCAACATATAAATTTGCCCATACATTGTCGATTTGATCTGAATTTTAGTTTTTATATATAACACACTACAAAGAGAAAGACTAATTAAATGTAAATATTTGTAGAAATATCAAATTTTATTCTGTCGAGATTCAAGGTCATATGGTAATCTACAGGAAACCTTCATCCGTTTCAAGTAGATTAAAAGTCGACATTAAAAGCCATTCTAATGAGACGTAATCGTTTTAACTACATTAATATTTCTTTAAACTAGATTAGATATAGCTGCCAAGTTATTTTAACCAGGCAAGACTGTTAAACGAAATACTTTCGTTTTAATAACATTTTACTGCGTAACCTCTAAAGGTATTTGTAGATGAAAGAGAACCAGATGTAAAATAAATGAAGCTTTACCAAGATTTTGTGGATAGCTAAATATGTGCCACAACAATTTGAGTAGTTTTAAAGTTTATAGTTTTTAAACAATCCTTACCTCCGTTTTGATAATGTGAAGTAACCAAATCGTTGACGGCACCATTACATTTAAATTTGCCGCTGCCTATTACACATTTATTTTCGTGGTTCAACTAAATTAAATAACATCACTATGAGGGCATAACGCTTCAAACGTAGGTCCTCTTTATCCATAGCACCTTCGATGGTGACCATGCATTACAATGTTCTATAATCCATGTTTTCTCGTATCAACAGTCTATGTTAGGATGACATTTTTGTTGGTAATCATGCGATATAGCCAAACATGACAAAATTGGGTTATGTTATTTTCCATTTGTGGTTACGGTTTTGAAGGCTTGCACTGCTGCCAGTTAAATTTTAATCCCCTTCTGTAAAATTCTGGGCATTTTGACATTAATATTGCAACAACGGCAAAAAAGTAGTTGTAAAAATGTTTCAGTTTTTTCACGTTACTGTTTGATTTCTATCGCATGCAACCTAATAAAAACATATAACAGACTACTTGAAGAAGGAAACATTGTGAATGGATTATAGTTCGTTACTTGTGCATCTGCAAGGAAAAAAACACAAGGAGAGCCCACCGTTTATATTTCACCCAACTAAAATTTAATGCCCCTTTGAGGAATGCAATTCATTTTACTGTAGTATTTATACGCATTTTCATTGTCGTAAAAATTTCGCGAAAACTTCCGTTTGTGTCGTAAAATTTAAAAACCCCTTCGCAGGTTATAGGGATTACATTCCGGGATCCATTTTCTATTATGGCGGCGAGTATAAAAACAAATTTAATAACACCATCACCATAAAAGGAAGTGAAAGTGAGTCATTAATAAGCCCATCAGACTTTAAATAATCCGGGATCGCGATAACAATGGGTAAAGAATTCCGTGATAATGGGATGTGCTGCCGTGCGCACCGAAATGTTTCATTACGGCCATCGGAAATAACACGGTCGTTGATGGTCCGTTTGCATCGGCAGCAGAAGAGGCCGGGCCTCTTTGGCATCGTACGCGGGATTGTAATTAAAATCGAGACATGTGTAAAGCGGCGAATGCCGTAGAATGCGCGACAGATAATTTTAGCACCTGCGGTTTGCGAAGCCGGCCAATATTCGCAATATGTCAACTGCTGCAGGGAAATTGGCAAACTATGTGTTTTGGGGTTTGTAATATCCAGGACCACAACCTACATACATTAATTAGTGCCATTAGAACATACTTGAGGTGCAAGTACATACGTGCTGGGCGTTGTTTTACACAACTAATCTGCCGAAAGGGACTTCTATGGTAACTGTAATACCCTTATTCCAACTCATTTACAATCGAAATCGCCCAACTTAAATATTTCTGATTCAGGACTGAGCACCTCTATTGGGTTGTTTTACGTTGTATGAAAATTGCAGATCTTATGAGATAGGCGATGGTATTTACATTGAAAACATTTCTAAGGTGTTGCTTTAGTAGATCGAAAAATACCTTCTATGTTTTCAGAATTTACTGTTGATCAGTAAGTCAATTTTTATAAAAGTCTTTATTGTGCTTGTTTATGCTTTTGACTATGATTACGATTATTTGGGCGTCACCGTGATGGTATGGGTCACTAGCCAATTGAGTATGGAGCAGGTTCTACCATAGAAGATCTGGATTTGGGTTTCAGAAGATAAACGTGTTTTTTGTTTGGAATGAACCTACATTGTCTCCACGTGTTTGGAAATTATACTCCTGAAATCGAGCACATTTCGCTTTAGAGAAATCAAACATGAAATAATTTAATACTGGTATATTTGACAACCAAATTACATAAAATTCTGGGAGGTCAGCTAAGAGACGTCTTAGATTATTATTATGGGGATTTTTCCTAAACGAGATATCAGAACAAGGTAAAACACACTAATGGAAATAAGTTTAAGCCGGCCACAGTTTCCAAATAGTGACTAGCTCTCCCAGACGGGGATGAGTTTAAAATTTAAGTCTGTTAGACAGACGATTGGTCGGATTTTATAAATTTTACTAGGTACATAAACGGCATAGCTACTGCGTACAAAACGAACGATGATGAGCATGCAAGATTATACCAAGGATAATCAGCGATAAGTTTGGCCTAATTTTCGTGCCCAAAGTTAGGACACGTGTTGCAACTTAAACAGTGGTATAAAGAAACCAACAAGGCAAAGATGTTTAGAGCTGTGCTTGATTGTATTAATAGGATTCAAATCTTCGAGTTCCACGGTATCTTATGGTTTGCGAACGGAACTTCAAATACTAAAGTACTTCAGACGCCCGTATTTAATCCGACTTTCGTGGTCGTCATCACGACCGATAAACAACTTTTATTTGACCATGACATTGTGTTAGGAAGCAAACTTAAGAACTGGCCTAGGAAACAATACGGTAAGCGCCTCATTTCGTTTTCGACGCTCAGAATGTGGCTTTCCTGTCGGCACTAACACAATGTCGCCCCTTTGAGCTGGGTGGAACTCAGTGGCCGGGTGCTCTTTCATTACAACGGAATAAAATGAATATAGCAATCTACTGAGTGTATGCGCCTCTAACAACACATCTAAAAAATTCTAGGACTGTACCTCCAGCAAAATTGTCCCCATCTTAACGCCATATAAAGCGGCAAAGAAGATTAGGCTTTGAAGAAGTCTCATTGTTGTAGCTGTTCGAATGCCGTTCTTTTCAGATTTTGTTAAGCCTTGTCATAATACTTTTTGCCATGCCAATTCTTATTTTTACTGCTTTTTCTAATCTTCCTTGGCTGTCTATACGCGAAACGAGGTACCTATGTAAAGTTTTCGACTACTTCCACTTCATTGAGATGCCGTTAGAGTTATTGGTTGCGATATGCTATAAGATTTTTTGCTTTTTTTAATTTGAAGGTTTACCTGTTCGCTCTCTGTTGACGAATAACCTGATGGAACCGTGCCAGTTTTCTAGTACTTTGAAGATGGCACCAGAGCTGATTGAGCAAGGAAGGCTCGAGCTCGCGAAAGTATCGGTGGTCTCAGACAGCAGGTCGGCGATGCGCAGCTCGGGGGAGCTTCAGGCGGATGTGTGTCAGCAGCTATGGCGCTGCAGGGACGAGTTCGATTTCACTGGATAAATGCGCACTGCAGCATCGAGGGCAACGAGTGAGCGGACGAACTGGAGAAGAAGCGGCTACGGGCGACGGCGACATCCGGTTTCAGGCGGTCCTAAAAAGCCCGATAAAGAGAATTTGCGAGCCAACGGTGGAGGGGAGATGGAGCATGGCGTTGGTGAGGCGACTGACGGAGAGATTTATCCCGAGTCCCGAAGTCAGAAACAAGTTCGCTGAATTGGATTGGGCCGACAAGCCGTGCAGATGGCTATGGAAGCTTCCGCTCCTACCCGCTGCGGAACGGCAAGGCCGATAACGACGCCTGCAACTGCGACGGGGGCCCGGACATGGCGAAACACGGTATATTCGAGTGCCCGCTGGAGGCTCAGCATAGAGGTCAAGTTGAGAGGCGGCTGGTTGGAACGGGGCTGAGGTCCTCGACGGATCTCGAGGACTTCGCCGTCCTCGATTCTCAGGCGGCGAAGTGAAGCACGTCTGTCCACCGTGCCTGCATATTAAAAGTGGAGCCATACGCGTGACGCGTTTTTATTGGTTGGAACGAATTTGGTGCAAATGGATATGCGCAGTAGCGTTTTCGTATAAAAATATCTGTACGACAGTGAATTAAATACCTTAGCTGGCACTATGTCTCCAAACTTATTTTATACATGCAGTCTAAGCCTCGCGAGTTCGCGGTGAAGGTGGCACGATTACATATCGATCGGGAGTAGTGGAGGGCGGGCGCGAGTTGACTAGATTGAGGACTCGAGCAAGGACTCTATGGAGAAGTTAGGTTAGAATGAAGCAGAGGTATGAACAACATTTAGAGGTGTTGTTAAATATTTCAGGATAAATCATCTTACTTTAGGATAATTTTAAGCGAGTTCTTAAAGCTTTTGTTGTAATTTTTGGGTAATATTAAGTGTTTTATTTATTTAATCACGTTGGTGCAGTACCGCATTACAGATGTGTTAAAGAGGGTTGATGAGAGAAGGTATTCTTGTGGGACTCCATTTTGAACCGAGAATTGTACTAACTCAATAGAGTGTATGCATACAACAGCTGAACTCGAGGAATACAGATGTTGAATGATTTGGACAAAATGCATTTGAACTCTCACATATAAAAGTATCTCCCAGAGATGCCTCCGCTGTTCACAGTTGAAAGCGTTTTTGCAATTCAGTAGATACAGTACCATTGGAATTTGAAATTCTGGACGTCTCTTCAGCAGTTGGCGTATATTTAGTATTTATTCCTTGGTACCTGCCAGTTGAGGTAGCTGAAGTTTGCTTGCGTGGGAAATTAATGAGATTGTTCTATAATTTTCCCACTGTTTCATTGTTTATTTTTTTGTAAGAGGATGAATATCGACCTCATCCAGTCTTGGGGCCATTTTCCACTTTCCTAAATTTTATTGCAGATTCTTATCACAAACCGCTTTGATAACCCGACATTTTGTTGTTTTTAATTTTCTTAATGACTTTTTTATTTCAGCAGGAAGCATGTTAGGCTTCATATCACATTCAGTAGGATTTTAAAGGGCTAACTTTCCTTTAATTGTGAGAGTAATATTGTATATTTGGTAAGTGATAGCAAGATAGCCTTCTTCACGATCAAATTGAACCAAAGGTCACAATTATTATTCATATTATAATTTCAAAATTGTTTGAAACCATTTGAAGTGGTAATTGGTACTTAAACCATCAGTAAGTGAAAGTGAGAGTGATTGTAGCATGCTGTACTAACGTTTATCAAGGTATTAAGAGGTACCAGAGCTACAACGAGCTATTTTGAGTCTTCAACAACTCAAGGGAGGTGTTTGACGACTACCAATCTGTTAGGAGCTGATAGAAAATGCACTCAAGGTACAAGTGAGTCTTCGTGGAGGTTACTGTATTTTTATTAACAAGTTTCGTAGAACAAAAGTAGTGGAAAGCATTGTAATTTAGGTTTAGAGCGCAATTTAGAATATTACGTTTTCTAAATTTGCTTTGATTCGGGTACTCGACGTTTTCGGCCATTATAAGTAGAAATTATATCATTTTGGTCTAGCTATCTGTAATTAATTTTAACCTCAATTTGGAAAAAGTAATTTGATTAAATAATTTGACATTTAGTTTTGATTGATTGTAATGTCAAACCAAGCATAATAATACAATCTAACTTAAAGAAGGTTCTAATAAAAGTACTAAGGAGTGTGATTGACAAAGAAGTCAATACAATAATAATTTTGTAATTCAGTATTCAATTATAAAGAGATTCATTATTATAACCTTTACTCATTCAACTGAGGAAGATAGATTCTTATTTGCTCAATAAACTGACTAACCGAGGTAATTTTAAATAATAGTCAAGTGACATAATTTCAATCATATATTTTCATAAGTGAGATATGTCAATTTTGAAAGTAATTCAAAAGCAACAAGGTAAGTGTTTAATACATTATTCTAGATACCACGTCTGTTAACTAAGCAATAGGGTAGATATCAAATTTACTAATTGTAATAACCGTTCGAAACAGGGTTATATAACAACTTCAACTGCGTGCTTGCCACAAGTAGGGTGCGGTCTAAGTCACAGTAAGTACCCGGGTAGGATTTAATACCTTATTTCTAAATCGAGTTAATTAACACACAATCTATTTGGTTTCAGTATTTGTCCCCAGATGATTTCTAGGAGCTGAAGCCATGTGCTTCGGATTGCCAACTTCTTGTCAATACAAAAATGTATTAACCCTTCACCTCTTCATTCTGTTTACCGACACCAAGCCTTCCTAATTGGCTAGTACGGCTACTTGGTTATCTCCAAATAGGACCGTTATTTCCATATCAGGTATTTGAAAACACTTACCATTGACCCATAGACAGCATGAGTGGTTTCCTTAGCAGCATCAGCTGTGAGGCCCTATGGTGTTTCACTTTATCGGATGTGGATTGAGCTTAATATGATTCAAGTGGTTATGATAACGAGAGCAGATTATCCCTCAAAATGTTCGATATTTAATATTTTTAATTTAACAGGGTGGCGAAATACCCATAAAAATATAGTAGATTATGCAATGAGGGAGAGAAATGCGTTATTTTGCTGAGGTACAATTTCTGACTCGAGGGCTTCGCCCTCGAGTCAGAAATTGCACTGAAGCAAAATAGCATTCTCTCCGAGTTGCATATACTATTTTTTTCACGTTGCAGGAAGATTTAAAACGAAAACCCGTTTTTTTAAAAGTCATTTATTGACATTTTAGTTACAATTATTTTAAAATTAGTAGCCTTTGCTAAATTTTAAAGTTGGTGGCACTGTAAGTCATTATGACAAGAGCTCATAATTATGTCAAATTCGAGGTTAATAGATGAGGTTTTGCGTCAGTTTATGTCAAAACTGACGCGAAACCTAACCTGTTAACCCCGAATTTACCATAGATTACCATAGATACGGTAACATTTTTTACTTTAGTCCCTAGGGGCTAAAGTAATTACTTCTGTCCCTAGAGATAAAATGAGCTACTTTAGTCCCTGAAATAAGTGACTAAAGTGCCAACTTTAGTCCCGCAAGTGCAAAAAATGAATTATATTACGCTAAAAAAGGGTTTAGATATTATTTTAGTGGTCATTATTCGGGCCATATCGAATTGCAGCATTCTGAAATTTACGTGACAATATTATTGCAGCTCTACTGTAGCTTGACTCGATATTACTAGACCAATAAACCGTATTACCATTTGCTGTCGTCTAAAAGTCTCCAATAGTTTTCCAATCGATATTCAAGCATTTATAAGTTGTGGTTTGACATTTTTCTTCAATTATGTGCAATTTCCTTGCCATACGCAGCAATCGAACGCTTCAGGTACCCATTTTTAACTTATTGCGAAAAGTAGCAGAACACATTATTTGCTTCATCTCGCACAGCACCTTTCAAGTAGTTCCCACCGGGATTCGATTGGGGAACTAATATTTGTGAATCAGGAATATTTTAATTTGAAAAAACCATTGGGACTTTCTTATTAAAATTAGATGAAGGTGAGTTCCCATTTCCTTTCTCCATGACTTTCTAATTTTTATAAAGAAAGATAGGCAGTAAAGGAGAGACCCATAGCTCTCAAATAATTTCATAACGTCGGGGTGTAGAAATGACAAAAGTTTGTCGAGAGAGGTCGATGAAGAAAAATATACTCCAGTCAGAGCTGGTCAGCAATTAATTACTTTCTAATTAAATTACTAATTAATTCCTTCTTGTTGATTGGTCTTGGAATTGAATTACTTTTCAAAATACGGTGATTATAATTGGTAATTACCATTACTTGACAGTTACTTCTTGAAAGTAATTAATTATTACATTCACTTACTCAATTACTTTAGAGATATTTAAATTACTTTACGAGTATTTGAATTATTTGTGCTAATTGAAATTGAATTATTTTCTGGTAATTCAATTACTAAATTATTGATCTCGATTGGGTATTAAATCTCCAGAACGCAAAAAATAAGATAAAGCCTTATTAAGTTACATGTTAAGCTAACTGTATGGCGTCCCTAGAGCAATATAAGTATAATTTATGATTTACTGTTACTGTACACAAGCGAAATATATTTGGTGCTGGCTAATAATTCTTTTATAAGAAGCGAAAAATATGTATTCGCGGTAAGTACAGATTACAGAGTAAAGTACGGTAAAATATAATTTATTTTTTTTGTAAAAATTGATAACAAGTAGCTTCATTAGACGGAATTGGTTAATAATAATAATTTATTAATTCCAATTTCCCTGTTTAAAATGATGGGGGGACTACCTAAATACTACTAAATACAAATATGCGACAACAATATCTGGTGAAAGTGATTTATATTGTACAACTACAATCACCAAGGATTTGATAATTGAATTACTATTTCATTTGAGTAATTGAAACTTCTGGTAATGCAAGTACTTTATTGGACGGTAATTAGTAATTGGTAATTAATTACTTTTTTAAAGTAATTTGCCCAGCTCCGACTCCAGTTAAAGTGACCTAATCTAATCAGGATATTCAGCCATACATGAATTGTACTTCCCTTAACAACTTGCTGATATTGAATCTGCATGCAGTTCTAACCTTATTGTAAATAAGACTATTTATTGAAATGCAGAAAGAATAGTTATAGTTAGATATATTGAGTTCTTGTCGTGTTCACTATACGTATCTTAAAAAATTAAAAATCGAATCTGAAATTTCATCTTTTAGAAGTACAGCGAAATATGCATAGATTAACTAGGGGTGAAGTCAAAGTATAGATCCAATTTTTATTCAAGTTGATCAGATAAGGTTTTGGTTCTGTTAAGAGACGTTATTAATAGGCAGCACTCGAACCCGTCTTGTTTTCAACAAGCTGCTCGAGGAAATAGTTTCGTTTGTCAAGGAGTGACACCAAGTTTGTTTCCTTAGCCTCTCGTGCTTGGAGGGCTCTTGATTTTATCTTTGAGGGGCGTCCTCTTCAATGTAATTAAAATGTATATAGCCCCATATTTCGTAATCTGTGAATGTCAATTAAATATTTAATTTTAGACCTCTACATGACTAGAAAAACCGTTTTTTAACTAGAATGTCAATCTGCCTACATTTACTTCTGTATTTGTAATTAAAAATACAATATTTCGTTCATCTAATGTTGGCTAGACTGTTACTTTCTTCAGATCATGATTATGACATGGTTTAAATGGACGAAACCTCAGCTAGTTTGGAACTACAATATAATATAAAGGGATGTGAACACATTTCCTCAAGTCTGCTACACTATGAACCGTAGTAGGTAAAGCAAAAGGTATTTCTATCGTAAATATTAAGTTTGTAGTCATTTATCGACACCTTATGTAACAAAAAAGATCAGATTTTATAGTAAAGTTTTAGTAAGGATTAAATGAAGATTGGCGACAAAAAAAGATTGGCTTCCGTCACATAAGCATCTTATGATTGAAGAAATACTTTAAAGTACCTCAATGATAAAGAGCCACCTTCCCGCAGCTTCATTGCCTTTCAAAGAAGAGACAAAACATTCTACCTTTTTTATTTGCAAGGAGTAAGCTGTCTCAAGTATCAAAAAACCAATTTGCGGCGAAAATCGAAGCAAATATGCTTGGTCAAAGAATAATCAACTATGAAGGTGTTTCATTTCTTAGTAAGAATTACAGTTGTTTTATTAATGCTTTTTGTTTTTTATTCGTTTGGTATAATGTTTTGAACGGTATTTGAAAGAACTATTTCGTAGCAGCAAAATGGCGATTAAAAGCTCTTTGATTATGCAACTTTGTAAGACATCCGCCGTGGAAGCTAAAACAGCTAGCAAAAACTGAAAATGAAGGGCAAGAAATTGAAATGTGATTAAAAAGAATTGATGAACTGAGAATTAGGAGAGAAAAGCTGAATGGAAAAGAACGAGAACTGAACAAGAAATTCGATAGACTTAAGTTAAACATTCTAGTAGTACCTGAAACAAAGAGGACAGGCCAAGGGTAGCAAAAGAAAAAACTCAGCTACGAGGATAAGATGCCTAGTAAATGAAATCCCAGCAAAGAATATACAAAAGTGGGAAGGGCATTCGGAGAGGATCCTTACTGTAGAGCTCAACATGGATGGAAAAATTGCGACAGTAGTGGCCGTGTACGGACTGAACGATAACGAAAAAACAGAAGTTAAAGATACATTTTGAGAGCCGCTTAATTCGGTAACAGAAAAATGTAAAGAAACAATTTATGTAGCAGGAGAGAAGAGTTGGAAAGGAAGATCACGACATGGGGGTGATAGGTGGATTTGGAGAAGTTAACAAGAATAAGGAAGGAGATTAATGAAGTACTGCTTGATAAACAATCTCATAGTTACAAATTCGTTGTATAAACACAAAGGTATACACAAATCCACAAGAATCGGTCCAAATAATGAACTATCCATAATAGATTACATATTAGTTGAAAAAAGGATGTGAGAGTACTAAGAGGCCCAAAAATAAACAGTGATCACCACTTAGTACTGGCAAAAATTGAAAAAGAGGAGCAAGGAAAAAAGAAAGCAAAAAAAAGGGGAAAAGCCGAATTTGAAATTATAAAAACCTCTAAACTGAGAAATGAATAAAAAGTAGCCAAAATTACGAAGAAAGTACAGAAATGAAGATAAAGAATTTAGTGAAAATAGAATATGAAGGAGTAGAAGAGATCTGGCAAACCTTCAAAAGAATATTATTAGAAACAGCGAAAGAAGCATGAGGCACAATGAAAGGTAACAATAAGACACAACAAGCAGCATGGTGGAGTGAGAAGATCAAAAAAGGAGATAAAAATAAATCAGGAAAATGGCAGAGGTGCCTACAGAAGAGAACACATTATACAACATATAAGAAACAAAGTGAAAATCCTAATAAAAGAAGCAAAAGCGAAAAGCTGGAGGGAATTCTGAGAAAAAATGGAAAAACAGAAAATAAAATAAAAAACCATTCTATAAAATCCTGAAAAATACCAAAAAAAGACAAGAAAAACCAATATAATACGATAACGAACAAAAAATTAGAAATCATAAAAGATGAGGAAGAAATAATTAAAGGTGGAAACAGTATTTCCAAGAATTAGTATGGTCAAGCACTATTTGCCTTTATAGGCCTGGGAAAGGCGTTCGATTGAGTGAGAAGACAAATAGTATGGAACTGCATGGAAAAGAGAAATTGTGACAATAGGATAATAGTAGCAAGAAGAACAGAACAGAAACAGAAAGTCGAGGAAATTTGGAACGGAAGAAGGATTAAGGCAAGGTGGGGTATTTATATTGACTTCAATTCTTGCAGATTTGCTGTTCTGACCAAATAATTTATCCAATTGACGGCCATGTTGTTCTAAAACCAATAAACTGTAATTTCTAATTAATTTCAAATGTGTTAGTGACTTTTTAACATGTAACCTGGTGACAGAAACGTTAGCTTTGCATAAGTGCAAACAAACATGCAGGCTTCGTTCTTCTGCTGTATTTGTAATGTAAAATCCTTGTCACATGTTTTGCATTGCATGTCCAAATTTGGTTTTTTCACAATTTGTTAGGTCTTTGAAAATGAAATGAAAATAAATTCGAAACGTCAGACCATCAAACATCAAGTGGTTTTATTTCATCAAACCATTAATAGCTCATAAACCTTTGACAAAATACTAGGATTGGAGTTTCTCCAACCCCTTTCCCCGTCTAAATTTCATCCTATATACAGTATGGAGTGGGTTACAAAGAGAGAAAAAAAGTTTATTTTTGACTTCTCACAAAAAATTACTCTTGATAAAAAACCTTGCCTATTCTCAAACTAAAAATGCACTTGCCAAAATTTAAATATTTGCTTTCGTACACGGGGGAGGTTCGAAAATATGAAAATGGCACAACAATAAAGTACCCTTATTTTCCAAAATAGACTAAAATGTTATTTGAAGTTGCTTAGAATTAAAAGTAGGTGTAAAATATAAAGTCACAGCCACCTGGATTTTCTTATTCTTCCACTACCTTGCAAATTACCAAACGCGATACTTCAAACTTAATTTATTGACGGATATGATAAGAGTATATTGTCGAATTTCAGTTTCGTTCACTTAACCTGAAATTTGTGTGACCCGAAGTTGATGCTAAAAATCTCATATTTGTGTCAACAAAAACACAGGTATTTTAAAAAAATTGAAAATACGCGATCCAAACATCAATAGCAATTATAATTTTTAATAGAAATGTTATAACAAATATTTACTTTATTCTTGAGCCATTTTCATATTTTCGAACCTCCCCCGTATACGAAAGGGGATATTTAAGTTTTGGCAGGTGCATTTTTAGTTTGAGAACAAGCAGGGTTTTTCATAGAGTGACTTTTTTTGAGAAATTAGAATTTTTTTTTCTTTGTAACCCAATCCGGGGACATACTGTATGTATTATGCCACTTCAGAGTAAAATTTAGGCATGGTTATTACTGACTGACTACAGAACGAGCTTAACCTTATAGGGACTATCGGCTTTATTCTTTAGATTCACGTTTCCTGAGTTTTACTCTCTTCGCTCTAACCTATTCCTGGTTCTATCTTCTTTTTCACAAAACTTTTTGGCTTCATTCTTATGTCCATATCAATTTAACTGTGTCTTCTGTAGTTTTGTAGTTATCGGTTATTGTTTTATTGGTTCTCTCACTTCTTCATCTCCAATTCTGTCTGATTTAGTGTTTTCTTTAAAAATCCAATTTCTACTGAGTTTATCATGCCGTCTTGATGTTCAGGATAACCCATGATATACTTCTGCTGGTGTCTCTTTTAGCTTCTTCTTTTCCGAACGCTGGTTTATTTAGCACTAGAAATAAATGTTCGTTGCTGTATTACTTTTACTTGTTAGTTTCGTATCTATTATTTTATCGTTTGACATGGTGTTTGCTAAACATTCATATGTAGTTACTATTTTTAGCTGTCGATCTTTACATCCCATTTACTATCATTGCTCATTACTCTTTAACCACCACTTTCTCTATTTCTTTCTTTCTTCTCTCAAACGTTTATTAACTGTGGTAACTTGGCATGCTACTACATGTGGGCACAAAGTTACCACAAACATGTTGTCTCTTTCAATGATTTTCCCAGTCCCTTGGTATCTTCCTCCTCTATGCGTTTTTGTAACATTTCCATCATTATTCTTGGAATTGCTTACCTCTCTATTTAATCATTTTTAGTTCAATATTATCCTCTCCGCATAGTTTCTCCACTTTAATTCTGTTTATGGTGGCCTGTATTTTTCCTAACTTTATATTTCTGATCTGCTTTTTGTCCTTCTAGCTGGCTTCGTTCTTTTCGTATATTGTCGCCCCTTCTCCTTGTAATTCTAACTTGCTCATGTAATACTCTCTCAATACGTCCGCAATTTTTGTAATTTTGTCTTTATTTGTTTATCTTAGATTTTCACATTTTTCTTCTTCATTCTGCTTCTTTCCTATTCTAGAAGCTTGTACAGAGACATAAAACATATCGAAGACGACATGACTAGTGATATTTGGGAATTTGGTGAAATTAATGCTCTAATATTGTTTGTCAGTATCCATTTAACATTTTTGAGAATTGACGTTACGTTATTTTTCGAACTTACGACACTTTATTTTCTTTACATGAACAACAATTCTATTCAAAGCTAAGTCAATTACTTTTGAATTGTTTCGGGTAAATACGTTTTTTTGGCCTGCCGATTTACTGATAGGTAACCAAAAAAAGTACGAAGTAAAACAATAAACAACAAACAATACTTAAACATATACAACTGCAAAGGTAACACGAATAACCATAGTAACCTTACGCCATGACTGAACATTGTAAACCCTTTCAAATTGTGCTACCCATTTAATAATATTTGTTTTTCCAGACAATAAGCAGTCGCGGATGTCGAAATTATCCTAGGATTTACGGATTTACAAGGACCTATACCCAGATCCATATGAAGCAAGCCTTTTGGTACATGACGCCCTTGTCAGTGATAGAATTACGAAATCATCCTGCGGGTTGTCAATAGTCCGAAAAATGTACCCAGTGGCTTGAATTGGTGACCATAGTGTGGGTTGGGTTCTTCTTGATGTCCTTAGATCTGTGGGTTAATGAAGATTGCGTTTTGTTTGCCTGGTGGGTGCTTAGAGCTTAGGTTATGATGATCTAGACAGACCTAGAATTAAACTCTCCAAACCAGAAGCGAAGTGCACAATTGACAATTTGAAATCCATTATAAGCTCACTTAACACTCTGAACAGAAGCAACTTGAACATCCTGCAAAACGAACAGCTTACATGCTTACAACGCTGGAAGAATTTCGGCAAGGACAGCTATGTAGGAAATGCTTACGCATCATAGATTCACTTCGAACGGGCGATAACATTCTCACCTAAGAATAAACCCGAAAACGACACAGCCAGAATGCTAGAGGCTTAAATAAACTATTCTCAACACGTAGCTCATTTTCCATGGACATGCAGGAGGATACTAGTAAGGTACCTCCCTAGGCTTTCTACACAACCCTGGAAGAAGTAGTAAATTCCATACCAAATAGAGAAATGCTTATAATTATGGGGGATTTCAATGCTAAAGTGGGGAAAATAGAAGAAAACACACATATTAAAAACAATATAGGACAACATGGATTAGGACAAACAAACGAAAGAGGGGAAAAGCGTATAGATTTCTGTATTAATAATAATATGACAATAACCAGTACCATATTTATACAACATGCAAGACGGTTACATACTTGGCACTCCCCGGTTGGCAACTATCGTAATAAGATAGATTACTTTCTAATACGCACACGTTGGCGCACATCAATACGCAACACAAAAACATACCCTGGGGCAGACTGTGGTAGTGATCATAGACTCTTGATCACACCCGTCACAACAAAACTTAGAACGGTATGCAAGAACATCCTTCAAGTCAAATTTGAAATGTCCAAGTCAGATAAATCATTTGATCGCTTTAACTTTCGAACTGTAAGGTCGTGCACTGCCGCTCTGAACTCTAGAAAGTGCGAGTGATAACTTTTTCCCGTGCGACAACCAATGTTGTTTTACTGTCGGAATTTAATGTAAGTACTGTTACATACAAAACAAATTAATTTACCGGCTACTATTAACTATCCGAGAACCCCTGCGGAGGGGTTCCCTCGTAAAATGGCTCGAACAAGCAACAAAAGAAACAGCGACGAATTAACACCACCACTGACTGAACCCAACAAAAAATATTTATTCAGTCCAGAAAATTTAATCTCTAAAAATAAATTCTTTGTAACTACCGATCAAATAGAAAAGGCAAGCTCCATCATCTGTCAAGAAAAACATGCTGCTGCAATAAGCGATATGGATACCACAACAGAAATGAATGACCAGCAATCTCCGGAACCAAATGTGAAAAAGTTAAAAATTCCTCCAATATATCTCCACAATGCAGACAAACTCAGATACCAGGAAATACTGGCTGACCTCAAGGAAAATACTAAAATGAATTCACGACGGTACACAAAAATAACCAATTGCGAATTAATGTTACGAGCATAGAAGATTATCGGGCGATGAAGAAACATTTCTCCGATAATAAGTTAAATTATCACACGTTCAAGGACCCTGAAAACAATAGTTTATCTGTGATAATATGCAACGTGCTCGTATCGTTAACTGAAACGGAAATTAAAAACGAACTAGATTATCTAAAATTTCCTGTTATAAAGGTCGCTAGATTATATAATAAGAACAGGTACCCAATCCCGCTGTGCGCAGTGGACGTCAGTAATACTCAAGAAGGTAAACAAATACTCGGTCTGGACAAACTCAACTACTGTATAGTAGAAGTCGAATTAAGAAGGAAATCGAAAGAGATTTCCCAATGCAAAAAATGCCAGTTATACGGCCATACTCGGAATTATTGCCAGTCCCAACCGCGTTGCGTAAAATGTACTGGCCAACATTTATTTAACAATTGCCCTAAGAAACCCGGAGAAGACCCTCAGTGCGATAACTGCCTAGAAAAACATCCGGCAAACTACAAGGGATGTAGTTATTATAACCAAATAAGTCAAAATCAGACCAGAAACAGTAGCTATCGAACCTAAAACAGAACATATGACCAAGCCGTAACAACGGAACAAGAAACAAAGAAAACCCAACCCCCACTCTTGAGACTACTCCAGCAAAATACACACCAACCCAACACTCGATCATCTACTAATCCCCTGCCTAGAACCTACGAAATTAATTTCCATCATATTACAAAAATTAGTTGAATTGCTCATTCCTCATTTGGACAAACTAATGCCACTCCTAACAAAAATACTACCATCTCTTCTAACTAATGGATCCAAATAATGTACATGTAATACTTAACTTAACAGTAGTCAATTGGAACGCCAATGGACTAAAAAACCAACGCTCAATCTTCATGGAATTTCTTGCGCGACATGCTGTTGATATCGCCTGTATAACAGAAACACACATAACAAGCACTGAGCCCTTCAGAATCCCTGGCTACCATGTAAATCGAAATGATAGAGATGCAGAAATTGCCTCTGGTAGAGTAGCTATAATAATAAAAAAGAAACTAAAACACCACCTAATAGACCTTCCTGATATAGACCACATTGAGGCTATCTCTGTCAAAGTCCCAATGAAAACCAATAAATCGGTAACCTTAATCAGTGCCTACAAACAGCCAAATAAACTGATGCTGGATCATGATATCGATAATCTCTTCAAAAGCGACGATCCAACGTTGTTGCTCGGAGATTTAAACGCAAAAAATACAATATGGGGATGTCGTGCTAATAACCCAGCTGGAATAAAGCTGCACAATATCATGACTGATCACGGTATAACCATATCAGCACCAAGTGAATATATCTATTTTACTTATAGAGTTGACCATCTACCAGATATTTTAGATGTGGCCCTACATAGAAGGAAACGGTAGAAAATGAACTAGATTCAGATCATCTACCTGTAATTATAACTGCTCAAGATACATCGCAGACAATACAGCCAATTCCGAAAATAGCTGAGGGAAAAACTGATTGGAAAGCATTCCAAACAACTCTTAATCAAAAACTGAAATGGCCTGGACCCTTGAATGAACCGCAAAACATAGATGAAGCAGTAAGACAATACACATCCGCTGTACAAGAAAGCGTCAAAGAAACAACTACACCATGGAGACGAAGGAGTATCACTCCACACAATAGAACACCAGATAATATACTAGAAATGACTAAGACAAAAAATAAAACAAAAAGGGAATGGCAAAGACTGAGACTTCCTTATCTCAAAACCTTATACAATCGACTAAACCATATAATTAAGCTGGGATTAGATAGAATAAGAATACAAAGATATAATAGTTATTTAGAGGAAATCCACCCCTCAGATCCCACCTTGTGGAGGGCTACCAAACGGCTAATGAGACATCCTAATGTTGTATATCCACTAAAATCGAACAATGCAAGCTATAATACTGAAGAGGAAAGAGCAGAACTACTAGCAACACATATTGGACAGGTATTCACCCCTAATACGGAAGATAACGATGACCACCACTTAAACGAGGTTACAAATAGAGTCGCTAATCTACAAGCACAAATTAGTGAGGAAATAGTTTCAGTTTCCGTCCCAGAACTCAAGAACTATATAAAATGCCTTCCCAAGCGTAAGTATCCAGGTCCTGACTTAATAACAAACGAAATGTTAAAACAGTTAACAAAAAAGGCAATGGCTTATTTAGCGTCAATCTTTAATGCATGTACGAGATTAGGATACTTTCCTGCTTACTGGAGAACAGCAGATATACTCCCTATTTATAAAACAGGGAAAAATAAGCACGACCCGGACAGATATAAACCAATAAGCTTGCTATCAACACTAGATAAACTTCTTGAGAAGACAATCCTCTCCCGGCTTCAAGAAGACATCTGAAAAAGACGTGATCCTCCTCATCAATTCGGATTCCGACAAGCTCATTCAACAGCGCATCAACTGTTACGAATCACCGAGACAATTGAAAGGGGTTTGAAGAAAAAAAGTATATTGCCATCATCTTCATGGATCTGGAAAGAGCTTTTGATAAGGTATTTCAAGAAGGGCTTCTATATAAAATGATACAATTAAACATACCAACCTACCTAATAAAGATAATAAGCTCTTTCCTAAACAATAGAACATTCAGGATAAGAATTTAAGCAACCTTTTCCAGCACTAAGTCTATCAAAGCTGGAGTACCCCAAGGAAGTCTACTGGGACCAACCCTGTTCAACATATATGTACATGACCTTCCCTCCGTAATTAACGCAATCCCGGCCATGTATGCTGATGATACGGGCATAATAGCCCAGAGTTATTCACCCCAAAACGCCATAGAAGAACTACAAAGCGCTGTAAACGTTACGAACAAATGGTTTCATAAATGGCGAATTAAAATTAATCCACAAAAATTCCAAGCAAAAATGTTCACATTGAAACGTCATACTATACTACCAGTAACTAGAGTAAATAACAGTGACATCTGTTGGAACCCTAAAGACTCTGCAGTAAAGTATATGGGAGTTTATTTGGAGTCGAGGCTAAGCTGGGAATTTTATATAAATAAAAAGCTCAACCAGTGCCACACCAGACTAGCGATCCTTTATCCACTAATTAATCGACAATCTTTCCTTCTAGCTGAATGTGCTGTACTACTTTATAAAACGATACTCCGACCAATTTTAACGTATGCATGCCCTGTATGGTCCAATACATCTAAGACTTCATTCAAGAAACTTCAGACTATGCAGAATAAAGTGTTAAGACTCGCAATCAAGTGCCCGGGGTTCGTGCGTAATTCACAAATACACAACGAACTACAGATCATATCAATAACTGACTTTATAAAGAAGCTCACCACAAATTTTTTTCAAGACATAAATCTCTGTGACAGTGCTACAAAACTAAGTCTTGGCCTAAAAGTGATACATACACGTTTGAAACGTAAGCTTCCACAAGACTTAATCTAGAGTTAAAAATAATTAACACGAATTATATAGTGTAACACATATACTAAGACTGAGGTGTGAATAAATCACATAACCCTCGCTCTACTCCTATGTTATTTAATTATACTTAATGAAACAAAGCCGTGTATTGTATTTTGTATAAGAGCCAACTAATAAACATCCAAAAATCATTTAAAGAAAGAATACAACAACCACTAGAAGCTTTAATAGCAGACCCCAGCAAGAACACACCGGTAGAAAATCTGTGGTCAGAAACAAAAACCATAATATCCAGCGCAATCAAGGTAATACCAAATAATTCCAGTGAACAAAAACGCAAACCATGGCTAAAGTATCGACCATGGGACTTAATCGTAAAAAGAAGACGACTAAACAACACGAATATAAATGGGGAAACCAAAATACACAGCTACAATAGCCTTACACATGAAATACAAAGAGCAAGTCGAGAAGACAAAAACAATTATATAAAAAGTATATGTGCAGATTTGCAAAAACTTGCAGAACACAATCACACTAAAGAACTTTTTATGGCAGTTAAAAATTTAACTCGCAAATTTGAACCAAGAACATGGAGCATAAGGAATGAGGAAAATAAAAAAATCACCGACGTATCTGATATTCTAGAAAGATGGAAAAAATACTGCCAAAAACTGTTCAAAAGCAACGATATTGACATAGGAGAAAACATCAACATGATAGAAAATGATGCCAATGAACCATACATCTTAAAAGGGGAAATTGAAGCTGCTATAAAGAAACTAAAAGGAAATAAGGCTGTTGGCTACGATGGAATCACAGCTGAAATTATAAAAGCCATGGGAGAAAACGGAGTCAAAATCTTTCAAATTATATGTCAAAAAATCTGGGACACTGGAGTATGGTCACAGGAATGGACAACATCCATCTTACTTCCCCTTCATAAGAAAGGGCCGACAGACATCTGCAGCAATTACAGACTAATAGCATTAATTGCTCATGCCAGTAAAATACACCTACAATCAAAGCCTCAAAACATACTTAAATTGGCAAATAGCTACAGAGCAAGCTAGATTCAGAGAAGGAAGAGGTGCCCGGGAACAGATCTTTAAGTTACACTTATAATTATTGAAAAAGCAAGAGAATTTAATACTCCTGTGTACATCTGCTTTGTCGACTACACCAAAGCTTTCGACAGCATTAAATTGCAGAAACTGTGGAAAATATTGTCAGAGATGGGGGTCCCAAAACACCTGATATGTCTAATAAAAGGATTATACGAGCAAAATAATGCAGTAATTAAATTGGATAACCAGGTATCAAGTCCATGTAAAATAGAAAAAGGAACTAGACAGGGCTGCATCATCTCACCAATTCTATTCAATATTTACAGCGAAATCATAATGAGAAGAGTCTTGGAAAACAGGAATGGAGGTTTCACAATCAACGGAGTTAATAGCTATTTATATATCTAGGGAGCAAAGGTATTCATTTCCTCCAGCGTGTGAATTTTATGCCCGACGCGTTAGCGAACGCATGTTCTATAGCTCGAGATTTCAAAAATGTTGCTTTAGGAAATCATTATAGTGACTCTAGATTTCTGTAGTGACATTTTGTCTAATTTCCAAATCAACGTAACGTTGTAAAGCTTTGGTGTGGTATCCATGGTGACGTAAACACAAATGCGGGAGCAAAAAAATATTGGCTCCCGCCGGGAGTCAATAAAAATGGGCTCCCGATCGTTGGAAATTGACAGTTTTGTTTCCTAAAACCAGGGCGCAAAAGCCTACTTTCTATACAGTGAGTAGAAAAAATATATAATCTAAGGTATGCCGATGATACGGCTATTCTTGTTAACGATGCCGGAGAACTAACACAACTTATCGAAAAGTTAGAAACAGAAAGTTGTCAACTTGGCTTGAAGATTAACTATGAGAAAAGCAAGGTAATGATAGTTGACAGAGGAAACCTGAATCGACCTGAGATTAGACTTATCCATAACTGCAAGGTAATTGATCAATACATATATCTGGGATCCTTGATTACTAATGACGAGCACTATACCTCTGAAATTAGAAGACTCATAGAAATAGCTAGAAGTAGGTACTGTTACAAAACTATATAAAATATGGGCAGACCGCAATATTACTATTAATACTAAGAAAAAACTAATGAAAACACTAGTATTCCCCATACCTACTATTCTACGCTTCAGAAACGTGGATAATGCGAAAAATAGATACCCGACGAATAGACTCCTTTGAGCTATGATGCTGGCGAAGGTTATTCAGAGTATCATGGACGGAGAGAAGAACTAACGTGTCCATCATTGAAGAAATCCAAGAAACTATAAGATTATCCAAACTCATATATGGAACAATTACACGATACTTTGGCCATGTCCAGCGAAGAAATTCAGACAACCTTGAAAGATTAGTTGTACAGGGCAGAATTCAGGGATCCAGACCGCGGGGACGATCACCAAAAAGGTGGCCGGACCAGATGGGGCTATGACACAACGCCCACTGGTCACAAACCCCAACTCAGAATTTGGTCATAACGCCCAACTTCGATTCTGGTCACAACGCCCAACTTGGTCACAACGCCCAATTTTGATTTTGGTCACAACGCCCACCTTGGTCATAACGCCCAAAAGCGATATTGGTCACAACGCCCAACTTGGTCAGAACGCCCACCGACGCCTGTTATAGGAGAGAGCTATCGACGCCACTTAAAGCACCGTTTTGGTCATAACGCCCAACTTCGATTTTGGTCACAACGCCCAACTTGGTCACAACGCCCAATTTCGATTTTGGTCACAACGCCCAATTTGGTCACAACGCCCAATTTCGATTTTGGTCACAAAGCCCAATTTAGATTTTGGTCACAACGCCCAACTTGGTCACAACGCCCAATTTCGATTTTGGTCACAACGCCCAACTTGGTCACAACGCCCAATTTCGATTTTGGTCACAACGCCCAATTTGGTCACAACGCCCAATTTCGATTTTGGTCACAAAGCCCAATTTAGATTTTGGTCACAACGCCCAACTTGGTCACAACGCCCAATTTCGATTTTGGTCACAACGCCCAACTTGGTCACAACGCCCAATTTCGATTTTGGTCACAACGCCAAACTTGGTCACAACGCCCAACTTTGATTCTGGTCACAACGCCCACTTTTGATTCTGGTCACAACGCCCAACTTGGTCATAACGTCCAAGTTTGATTTTGGTCACAACGCCCAACTTTGATTTTGGACATATCGGCCAGGCGGCACAGAAAGTAAGAAAAATGTGTATCTAAAATGAATAATAATAAATTAAACTTTTAAGATGAGGTAATAGGTAGGAAAATTTTCAAGTTCCCGTAAGTAATATTAATATTATTTATTTTTCATAATTCAGTGGCGTAATGCGTTGTCCAAAAAGTTTCTAAATTCGGATTATAACATATATAAAGTTGTATTTTTTATATAGAACTCATAGTTAGCTGTGGCATTATGAGAAAACGGATTTTCTCCCATTTCAGTGACACATGTCGTATGGGATCGAATTATTAATTTTATAGCAACAATTCGCAATTTTTAATATTTCGTAGTTTTCTAGTTGAAAACTTGTGCCATTTAGAATATACGTGATTAAACAAAGTTTTTGCGTTGTTTTAATAACAACGTTTGATTGACAGAATTAATCACGTATGATTGTTGCTTATAATATTATAGTGTCCTTCATATATCCATTCATCAGAACATTTTATTGTCCATTAAAACCTCTGCAGTTTCCCAAATTAAAAATGCATTTGCAAAAATGTAAATATCCTACTTCTATACAAAGGAGGTTCGAAAATATTAAAATGATTGAAGAAAAAAGTACTCTTATTTTTCAAAATACACAAAAATGTTAATTGGAAGTATTTGTTATAACATATCTATTAATAGTTATTTAACAAACAAGTATGTTAATGAGAACGATTAATAATCGAGACATTTTAATGCGCGAGCGCTAGCGAGCGAGTTAATTGTAGATATTATTAATCGCCGATTAACATACGAGTTAGTTACAATATTTTTCCGTTGATCGTACATTATTAATTTGAAGAGAATCTAATTTTATTCCATGAAAAGAATTTGACACTTAAAGTTTTGACATTAATGGAACCCGGGTGACCATAAATGGTTGTGATTTTTTTCTTAGGTTGGCACTGTTTATGTTGGTGACATTGTAAGTCTATGTTAAATATGAGGTTAGCAGGTTAGGGTTTTGAGTCAGTTTGTGTCAAAACTGACGCAAAATCTAACCTGCTAACCTCGAATTTGACATAGACTTACAGTGCCACCAACATAAACAGATTTTTAAAATCGTTTATTAATAAAAAATCATTCATTAATAGGTGTCATTAATAGACGATTCTCTATACATTAATGAAACCCATAAATAGACGATCAACGGAAAAAATTATAATTGATTTTTACCTAATTGTTATTTGGTCCGTTTGTTAATAAATTATTAAAAATTTGACACAAAAATTAAATTTGTTTGCACTGATTCCGAATCACGTCATATCCTGGTTGCTAAGTGAGGGAAAACTCAGGTTTGACAATACTCGTTTATCGTATCCGTTGATAAGTTAACTTTGAAGTATTTCATTTGGTAATACACAGCGTGTAAGAAAAAAAAATTGGAGAAACCAGAAAAAAATGTTTTCGGAGCAAGTAACTGTGACTTTATGTTTGACACGTACTTTTAACCTCTTTAAATAATATTTTTGTCTATTTTTGTTTTTTGACAATATCTCACTTATTATAATAACGGGTGTTCATAAACAGTCGTCATCCCAGTTGCTTTGAAAACCAAAATGTTATGTCTTTGATTAATTCGTGCAACACAATGAAACGTCATTGAGTACTGTCCTAGCGCATTTTTTCTCAATTTTAATAGACATACGTTTCTGAAGTCAAAACCTACTGGAATGACGACTGTTTATGAACACCCGTTAGTTATTTAACCAACAAGTGTGTTAATGAAGGGCGATTAATAATCGAAACTGTTTAAAGCACGAACGAGCGATAGCGACTGAGTGCCTTTATAGTTGAGATTATTAATCGCCCATTAACAAACGAGTTGATTACAAAATTTTTTCGTTGACCGCAACATCTTTTTTTGTGGCGAAAAATTGATTAATACAACTAACCTTCATGCAAAATATCATCAAAACGCCAAAGTCACAAAAACAGTTAATTAATGAAAAAGAGTGTAATTAATCAAAAACAGTGTATTAATAGATCTATTAATCCATCCTTTTTAAAAAACAGTTAATTAATGCAAAAGAGTGTATTAATCAAAAACAGCTGTATTAATGACGCCTATTAATCCATCCTTTTTTAGGAAAAATAATTAATTAAATTGAAATTAACAAGCGGTCAACGAAAAAAATCAGATAAAAGTAATTTGACGTTCTTCTGGCACCTTTTCGATACGCATGCAGTGGGTAGTCAGTAGATGAAATTCATAGTTGTAGGTGGTATCATGAGTAAGAGGATTTTTTTTGGTGGCTGAAAATGTGAACATAAGTAATCAAATGTGTGTGAATACAGTTACGGACTTGGTATGCGTTAGGCATAAACAGACCTCTATGCGATTAACATCTAGTATTCGCAGAATCAAAAAGTTTTGTTTTAGAAAACACCTGAATTCTAGGATACTAGATTTTAAATCATATATGTCTACTTCTGTCTAACGCATACAAAGCCCATAAACTGTATTCTAGCTCAATGGACTGCCTATGTTCACACTATCCACCACCAATCTGTATAATATAACATATACTGTCCCTCATAAATTTGTAACACATGGATTTTTTTATCGTCCATTTATCAGAGTGTTTTATTCCTGATACAAGTTTCTACATCTTCTCAAACTAAAAATGCACTTGCCAAAATGTAAATATATTCGTTTACAGGGAGGTTCAAAAATATGAAAATGGTTCAAGAATAAAGTACCGTTATTTTTCAAAATAGACAAAAATGTTATTTAAAGAGGTTAAAAGAAAGTGTCAAACATAAAGTCACAGTTACTTGCCCCGAAAACATTTTTTTTTCTGGTTTCTCCTATTTTTTTCTTACCACGCTGTGTATTACCAAATGAAATACTTCAAAGTTAACTTATCAAGGGATACGATAAACGAGTATTGTCAAATCTGAGTTTTCCCTCACTTAGCAACCAGGATATATTACGTGATTCGAAATCAGTGCAAACAAATTTCATTTTTGTGTCAAATTTTTAAGTAATTCGTTTCACTCTGACTACGCAGTGTACAGGGATAGCAAGTTGCTTAAAACTGAACACGAAGACGTCAATCATAATAAATCCGCCTTTTGTATTGCAATCGGCTTAGGGCCGATTTCATAATTAAATTTAAAACTTCATTTAACTAAAGTGACATTAGAATGTGCATACTACCATGTGCTATATATGTTATCATGTACATTCTAACATTACTTTAGTTAAAATGAGATTTAAAATTGATTATGAAATCGGCCCTTATTTGTTAAAACCTTGTTGAAGTAAACCCTTTTTGTCGCTTCTGCGTCAATTTGAAAAGAGCAGCATACAGTATACCTGAATGCGGTCTACAAGCAGCAACGCAGCAAGCGAAGTTTGCCTTTAAATAACATTGTCGTATGTTCTCTGTACTGCATAGTCAGAGTGAAACGAGCTATAGAGAATCGTATATTAATGACCCTTATTAATGAATGATTTTTCATTAATAAACGATTTTAAAAATTTGTTTATGTTGGTGGAACTGTAAGTGTATGTCAAATTCGAGGTTAACAGGTTAGGTTTTGCGTCAGTTTTGACACAAACTGACTCAAAACCTAACCTGCTAACCTCATATTTAACATAGACTTACAATGTCACCAACATAAACAGTGCCAACCTAAGAAAAAAATCACAACCATTTATGGTCACCCGGTACCATTAATGTCAAAACTTTAAGTGTCAAATTCTTTTCATGGAATAAAATTAGATTCTCTTCAAATTAATAATGTACGATCAACGGAAAAATATTGTAACTAACTCGTATGTTAATCGGCGATTAATAATATCTACAATTAACTCGCTCGCTAGCGCTCGCGCATTAAAATGTCTCGATTATTAATCGTTCTCATTAACATACTTGTTTGTTAAATAACTATTAATAGATATGTTATAACAAATACTTCCAATTAACATTTTTGTGTATTTTGAAAAATAAGAGTACTTTTTTCTTCAATCATTTTCATATTTTCGAACCTCCTTCGTATAGAAGTAGAATATTTACATCTTTGCAAATGCATTTTTAATTTGAGAAACTGCAGAGGTTTTAATGGACAATAAAATGTTCTGATAAAATGGATATATGAAGGACACTATAATATTATAAGCAACAATCAAACGTGATTAATTCTGTCAATCAAACGGTGGTATTGTAACAACGCAAAAACTTTGTTTAATCACGTATATTCTAAATGGCACAAGTTTTCAACTAGAAAACGACGAAATATTAAAAATTGTGAATTGTTGCTATAAAGTAGTGAAAATTAATAAATCGATCCCATACGACATATGTCTCATAATGCCACAGCTAACTATGAGTTCCATATAAAAAATACAACTTTATATGTTATAATCCGAATTTAGAAACATTTTGGACAACGCATTACGCCACTCAATTATTATGAAAAATAAATAATATTAATACTACTTACGGGAACTTGAAAAATGTTCCTACCTATTACCTCACCTTAAAAGTTTAATTTATTATTATTCATTTTACTTTCTGTGCCGCCTGGGCGATATGTCCAAAATCAAAGTTGGGCGTTGTGACCAAAATCAAACTTGGGCGTTATGACCAAGTTGGGCGTTGTGACCAGAATCAAAAGTGGGAGTTGTGACCAGAATCCAAAGTGGGCGTTGTGACCAGAATCAAAGTTGGGCGTTGTGACCAAGTTGGGCGTTGTGACCAAAATCGAAATTGGGCGTTGTGACCAAGTTGGGCGTTGTGACCAAGTTGGGCGTTGTGACCAAAATCGAAATTGGGCGTTGTGACCAAGTTGGGCGTTGTGACCAAAATCGAAATTGGGCGTTGTGACCAAGTTGGGCGTTGTGACCAAAATCGAAATTGGGCGTTGTGACCAAATTGGGCGTTGTGACCAAAATCGAAATTGGGCGTTGTGACCAAGTTGGGCGTTGTGACCAAAATCAAAGTTGGGCGTTATGACCAAAACGGTGGTTTAAGTGGCGTCGATAGCTCTCTCCTATAACAGGCGTCGGTGGGCGTTGTGACCAAGTTGGGCGTTGTGACCAATATCGATTTTGGGCGTTATGACCAAGTTGGGCGTTGTGACCAAAATCAAAATTGGGCGTTGTGACCAAGTTGGGCGTTGTGACCAGAATCGAAGTTGGGCGTTATGACCAAATTCTGAGTTGGGGTTTGTGACCAGTGGGCGTTGTGTCCAGGCCCCGACCAGATCAAAGAGGTCACCAGTCACACTATCGAGCAGGCTACAAGAACAGCCCGAAACAGAAGTCGATAGCGTAACATCGTAAAAAGAAACATGCAGAACATGTAGTTCTTGGGTCACGACGTTTCTGACAAGTAGCTTACGACGGAGAGAGAGAGACCTCCCTCCTCAATCGTTAAGAATCAAATTTGTACATAGACGTGGTTGAAAAGTATGAGATATTACTGAAAACGCAGCGTAGTCAATCGCCAAGCAACCAGAAGAAATGCAAATGTCCGATATCTTTAATAACTTGATCATTAAATCTAAAGATGAAGAGAACGGCTTCGTGGCAGTCTGAAGCCTGAGGAGCAGAAGAAGAAACTCAAGTCCGACTTCGAGTTAGAGTATATACAGTGACGTCACTTAGGGTGCATATAATTTAAGATGTTACGTGACTTTATCACTATCAATAGATCAACTTAAATAATTTGAATGATGTGTTAAAGGTAAGTTCCTTATCTGTAGGATCGGCCGATGAATCACCTCACAACAAGGCTTGTTGATTTACGTTTCTTGATCTGAATGAATCGACAATAGTTTAAATTCTCAAATACGGATCACGTGCTGCTTTAGTATCTAAATTGACATTTATTATTTGGAGCTAATGCACAATTACGTGCCTTATAATTTTACTATTATTAAACTCAAACCACCTCTTTCGACTGTTAAGCTGACGAGAGCAATTTATTGTTGCAGGGTCGTTTGTACGTAGTCAAACAACGGTTAATGATTGTTTAGTGGAGCCGTGGTATTGGTTCGTTTTAACATTGTTGTAATCTTGTAATAACCCTGCAGCATATGTTTGTTAGCCATTTCTTCTTCCTTTGTACCCTCAAACAATGCATATCTTTGTATTGTTTATAGCTTTGCTTCGATTTAGAGTTGTGTAAGTGTTATTATTGAGTTTATCGTTTACTATTTTATTGTTTTTAATTTTATTTCATTAATTACTATTATACCTACTTCTTCTATGATTTTTGTCTCTTCAGTGTATCCCTGGATAACAGGGTTTATTCATCCATTTGCGTATTTCGAGTATTTGTAGTTCCTAATAAAGCAACTCTGAAAAATGAATCTCTGCTACAGGTAATTTTTTGTAAGTTGGATCAGAAACTTGAAATATTATCTAACCGCAGAGTATAGGGCAGAAAACAAGTCCTTGTCATCCAAAGCAAGCCAGAAAGTTTCTCCGAGTAACTGTGCGGGTATCTCTAAGGTATGATTATCTGCCTTCGTTAGCTCCTCCAGGACCACACGTCGGGCGAATCTCAACTCATAACGAACCAGTCGCATCAAACAACATTAAGTGATGGTCGGAAATCGCAACAGGAAAAGGGCATCACGTCTACGTCGTCTACCTAAGGCACGGAGTCGCGATCGAACGCGTCTCGCCCTTATCACGGCCATCTTGAACGATGCAGTAGCTTCGGACCCTAAATTGGAACAACTAGTCAGATAGCCAGCCCACCTTCCGGCCAATTTCATGCGGATCCGTGCAATAAGTGGAAATGGGGTTCGGATGCAAGTGAGCCCAGGCCAGGACTGAACGAAATTGGGCCAATGTTGAGCAGGCATCTCACTTCAAGGAAAGTCTAGTTATTTTGTATTGTCTGAAGAATAAGTATAAAAAGTCACTCTTGTTACTTTGCATAGGAAATTTAAGTTAAAGAATTTAGAAAAAAAAAGACGTTGATCTAGTCTGAAATGCAAAACTTATAACCAGATTTAAAATCTAGAGTTAATATGCCAGCAAGACGAAATAGAATTCAATAAAAAAGTTCGAACAGTTCTTGAATTTTCATAAACATAAAGTACTTGCAGCTTCCGCTAAAGTGCACGCTGAAGTAGGGGCTTATAGATGCAGGAATTCTGCACTTCAGGTTTCTACTCGAAACGGAAAGACGGTACATAAAGGTGCAGTCGAATATAGTTTGAAGTGGGCCAATAAGGGAGTGGTCCCGCTATTGCATTTCCTGCAGCGAGTTTCCAGCCAACTATCTTTAGATTACGGTGATTGGATTGCCGGATTATCAGTTATTTCGTCCCGATCGGGTAATTTTTCTTTGTTTTATGCACTACTTGAATTTTCTATTAGCTTATACCGTTACCTCGAGTTTATTCATTTACCATCTCAAAACAACGCTGGCAAGCACGAAATTAAATTACGCTTCCAAAGCTTCTGGCCTCTCGATGAAATTCTATTAGATGCAACTGTGCAATGGATTTTTATATGTATTCTATTTCCTGATAAGCGTTTGCAGATGGGGCAAATACTACCTGATCCAAATTGGACTAATCTTTTGAAAGTTATATTCGATGTAAATATATTTTGTTCCAAATTAATTACAGTACGCCAAATTTAAATTACGAGAACCATTGTTTCACTTAGATGACACGAATTACAGTTCCGCTACAATCACAACTTATCTAGCTTTTTTTTTGTAGCATTCTAATACAATTTGTGGTATTTCACCATATGAAAAAAAGTTATAAAGTCTATCCTTAAACTCATCGCCAATCCTTATTGTATCGTATATAAATTTGTTTCAAATGAAGGAAGGAATAATGAACTTATCTTCGACATAATAGAATTGAAATTGAAATTTTGAAAATTCTAAAGTCAGAAAGAATCTTTAAAAAATACGAGTAAAAGATGCCAACCCACAGCACAATCTGAATAAAACACTTTAAAACTTGTTGATTGGAGCTAATGAGTACTAAATGCCAATCCGTTTGAAAATATAGTAAAATGTTTATAGTTGAGTTAGAATATCTCTTACACCAACTCTCAAATCTTCTAAACAGTAGAGACTAGAGTAGTATATTTTATTACGCTTCAATTTCAATAGATTTTTTCACTATCTCCCAGGATTATCCTTCCGAGTAATTTGGGTCAAGTACGTCGCTATGCACCTTCGAATAATAATTTGCGAATGCAGCTTTCGCGTTCTTATGGCAGTTATTTTAAGCGACAGCTGACCTCGTCTTATATACTTGCGAGTGTTTCAAATAAATCGCTGTCGAACTGTATCACGCTTTATTGCGCTCCTAATTTGTTTTCGGCGACAGGCTGCCGTTTGCGTAAAAATTTCCAGGCTCGATCGACATCTGCTCTTGATACGAAACTCGCTGCGTTGTCGACGACTGCAGCAGCCGTTACGTATTTAAAATTTTGCTACTGTGAATGCAAGAGGGCGCCGGTGATGATTAGAATGAGCTAGGTAGAAACGTTTGAACTACTGCCCCGCGGAGGGTGTCGTGACTTTCGGTCGAATTTGACAGCGCATCGTATTCACTTATCGCCAGCTTCTGAAGCAGTTTGAACAGATTTATTTAACAAACGAAATCTAGTGCAGTTCAGTATCACCAACTCCATTTGATAAAATATTACGCATTTAAAGCGTACTTACTGCTTTAAGTGACAACTCAGTTGGACTTTAATAATTACCAAAATCTGGGGTGTAAAGTTTCTATTCGGTTTGGCTCTTTGAGATTCCTTTTTGGCAACCCCAGTGGGCTATACTCGTGTGGTCCCGGCAATTGGCAAATTTTTGTTCAATACACCGTGCAGTTGTCTTTCTGGATCTGGCCTGGACCTTCATAAAACAGAATTGTGACAGCTCCAATCTTTTCTTGAGCATCGCTGCCCTTAGGTACTGTAGAATGGTGAATTACCGAGTCTTTTAATCATTTTACTATGTGTATTTTGTTATTTGGCGATACTGACTTGTGCGCGCTATGAACCTATATTGGACTATCGTAATTTCATTTTGTTCTTGTTGAATCTTGCAGTGCTTTAAACACAAAAAATGTCGGTGTAAACTTGCGACGCTTCTTCCAATAATATTTGTTCTATGTATTGGTGTGGACAGGGTTCGGTACTGTGCCATTAACAACAATTATTTCGATCTGTTAATTTCAAGTCAATTATTTCGGCACCGAACTTTGTCTTCACTTTTTATTTTATTTCCCAGGGTGCTCTCGCCTTTATACAGTGTGTTCCAGGATTGATGTTACAAGAGGTTTGATGAACTAAAAATTTTTGAATTTTGTTTTAAGATTCTGGAATTCGGTCCTGCTTGGTTTGAAAATATTTTTAAAAATATTTTCAGTTTTTGAAAAACAAGTAGGCCTTGACAGGGAAGCGAAAACTATTTTATTTTCAGGTAAACTACCCTTTTTGCTTATGATACGGCAAAACTTAATTAAGAATAATTGTTCTGAATGATAAATTATGTCGCTATACAAAATTTCAGAAACATCTGTCGAGTTAGGTTAAACCGTCATTTTTAATAAAATCTAAAAAATAACGGTTTAATCTAAGTCGACAGATATTTCTGACATTTTGTATAGGACCATAATTTGTCATTCTGAAAACTTTCATATCATGAACAAAAACGGTAGTTTACCTGAAAATAAAATGCAATATATACAGGGTGTCCCTAAAATAATGGGACACCGATTAGCCATAGATTCCTTACGTTATAATAAATCGATTAAACCTAATATAACTTAGTACAAAGTCCCTTCAGTAAGAAGTTATAGAACCTTGAAGTTCAATTTTTTATTTTTTATTTTTTGTTAATTTCCACAGATGTAGAAATATCGATTTAAATGTTGGTATACATGGTTACTATTATGTACTGCACTAACAAAAAAATTTATAATAGTTTTTGTTTTTGAAATTTTAGGTTATTATCTCAAAGAGAATTAAAAAGCACAGAAATAATGTACTCTTAGTTCTTAAGCCTAAAAGCAACCGTTTATCTTAAAATGCCCATCAAAGGTTTTTGGTAGTCCTTAACACGTGCAATTATGGAGTAGGCATGATCACAAAGACCATGGTCATCTAGTAAAAAACAATGACGAAACAATTAATGGCATTAGTGACATAAGAATTTGTTCTTTTATGTTTAAGAAAATGCCGCTACATAACGAATTCTCCAATGCTGAAGGGTTCGTTATGTCGCAGCATCTTCGTAAGCACAAAAGACAAAAAACTGATGTCACCAACGTCATTAATTGGTTTCTTGTTGTTGTTTACTAGATTACAATCATTATCCATTGTTTTTGTGATCATGGCTACTTGATAATTGCACGTCTTAATGACAACCAAAAACCTTTGATGGGCATTTTAAGCTAAACGGTGGCTCTTACGCTTATGAACTAAGAGTACATTATTCTTGTGCATTTTAATTCTATTTCAAATAATAACCTGAAATTTTGAAAAATGTTATAGATAACGAAGTTAGAGCTAAAAAAAAGTTTTGAAAGATATGTAAAGTACCCCTTAAGTCAAGTCCAGTTTATGAAATTTTTACTATTAGTGCACTTCAAAATAGTTGGCATGTATACCAAAATTCAAATCGACATCTTTATATTTGTGTAAATTAACAAAAAAATAAAAAATTGAACTTCGAGGCCCTATAACGTCTTACTGAAGGGACTTTGTACTAAGGTATATTATGTTTAATCTATTTATTATGACGTACGGAATCTATGACTATTCGGTGTCCCATTATTTTAGGGACACCCTTGTTATTAATTCATATTCTTATTTGGGTATTTCGCCACTCTGCAAATTAAAAAATGTTAAATAACGAAAATATTAATAACGAACGTTTCGAGGGACAGTCTGCCCTCGTTATCAACGAATAACAATTATCAAGAACAAGAAACTTATCTTTTTTCACTGGAAGGAGAAACGACCAACCTCCAATGAATTGTTTGACATTGACGTTTGTTGATATCTATAACCGATAACATAATTAAAATTCTACCTGCAGACAAAGGCAATGCCACAGTTACTTGACACAGCCACATACAACGAAAAACTTTTAACACTAATTAGTGAGGGACAATACACTAAACTAAATAAAGATCAAACACATACAATAGAAACAAAAATATACAGAACACTTTACAAACACAGAGAACAATTTACAGATTTTGTAAGACGTACACTAACACCACACTACAGTAAACCACCACATTTTTATGGATTACCAAAGATACACAAACCAAATGTACCACTTAGGCAAATAGTTAGTTCTATAGGTTCTCCTTGCCACAGTTTAGCTAAATATTTACTTAAAATACTGACTCCTATATCGGGAAATACAGACACGTATATAAAGAACACATTTCCTTGAAAAACTTAAAGAAGCAAACATAAACACACAGCACTTAATGGTTAGTTTCGATGTAGTTAGTCTCTTCACAAATGTTCCAGTAGACAAAACACTCAACAGCATTAAACTTAGGCTACAAAACGATAACACATTACATACACGAACAACATTAAACGTTGGTACCATTATGGAACTTTTAATACTATGCATTAAAACGACATACTTTCAACTAAACAATGAATTTTACCAACAATATTTCGGGATGGCAATGGGTTCACCTTTATCTCCCATTGTTAGTAACATTTTTATGGAAGACTTTGAACGACAACATACGTACACCTACAAACCAGTAGTTTGGTGGAGATATGTTGATGATGTTTTTGCAATTTGGCCTCATGATATGGATGAGGTGGACAAATTTCTTGAACATGTTAACAGTAAAGAAACCTCCATCAAATTCACATTAGAAACAGAGCAAAACATTCAGTTTTATTGATACACTAATCACACGCACAATAAATACTTTTGAAACATCAGTATACCGTAAGAAAACCAATACCAATACGTACTTACATTTTAATTCCAACCATCACAAAAACATAAAGACAGGCGTTGTAAAAAGTCTACTCTAACTATACCATATATTGCAGTAATATCTGACAAAATTAGACGAATTGGAAATAGATTCAATGTTAGGACGGTATTCAAAACGATGAATACCTTGCGGTCAGTTCTTACAAAAACTAAACCGTTCAACGAAGAACGACATTGAAGGAATTGTATATATAGTATTCCCTGTGAATGCGGGAAATATTATATCGGTGAAACATCCAGACCTTTAGCAGTTAGAGTTAAAGAACATAAAAATATGGTGAAAACCTATCAATTCAATAAGTCTAAGCTGGCAGAACATGATTGGGATGAAAATCATAAAATACAATGGCACAACACAAAGATCTTGTCTAAAGAATCGATGTCAACTAGGCGAAAAATTAAGGAAATGGCATATATTTTACTTAACGAAGAAAAATGCGTGTCGTCTTTCTCAATATTTTTAGACAATAGTTGGCTATCTATTCTTAAAGATGAGATCAAGTAGGTATAGATATCAACAAACGTCAATGTCAAACAATTCATTGGAGGTTGGTCGTTTTTCCTTCCAGTGAAAAAAGCTAAGTTTCTTGTTCTTTATAATTGTTATTCGTTGATAACGAGGGCAGATTGTCCCTCGAAACGTTGGTTATTAATATTTTTGTTATTTAATATTTTTCATTTGCAGAGTGGCGAAATATCAAAATAAGAATATAAATTATGCATTAACGCCACAAAGAAGTTTCAGAGACACCCTTGTTAAATCTGAAAAATAACGGTTTTTTCTAAGTCGACAAATCTTTCTGAAATTTTGTATAGGGCCATGATTTGGCATTCTGAACAACTTTTCTTAATAACATTTTGCCGTATCATAAACAAAACCGGTAGTTTACCTGAAAATAAAATAGTTTTCCCTTCCCTGTCAAGGCTTACTTGTTTTTTAAAAACTGACAATATTCTTAAAATTCTTTTCAAACCAAGCAGGACCAAATCTCAAAACCTTAAAATAAAATTCAAAATTTTTTAGGCCATCTCTTGTAACATTAATCCTGGGACACACTGTATTAAGTGTGTCGCAGGATTGATGTTACAAGAGGTGAAATGGTCTAAAACTTTTTGAATTTTAATTTAAGGTTCTGGAATTCGGTCCTGCTTAGTTTGAAAAGAATTTTAAGAATATTTTCAGTTTTTGAAAAACAAGTAGGCCTTGACAGGAAAGCGAAAACTATTTTATTTTCAGATAAACTACCCTTGCTGTTCATGATACGGCAAAATTTTATTAAGAAAAATTGTTTAGAATGCCAAATCATAGCCCTATACAAAATTTCAGAAAGATCTGTCGACTTAGATTAAAACGTTATTTTTTAGATTAAACAAATTGTATTTATTAAAAATGACGGTTAAATCTAAGTCGACAGATCCTTCTGAAATTTTGTATAGGGCCATAATTTCTCATTCTGAACAACTTTTCTTCATACAATTTTGCTGTATCATGAATAAAAATTGTAGTTTACCTGATAATAAAATAAAATAATTTAAAAAATAACGGTTTTTCCTATTGACAGATCTTCTTGAAATTTTGTATAGGGCCATAGTTTATCATTATGAACAACTTTCCTTAATAGAATTTTGCCATATCATGAACAAAAAGGGTAGTTTACCTGAAAATAAAATAGTTTTCGCTTCCCTGTCAAGCCCTACTTGTTTTTCAAAAAATGAAAATATTCTTAAAATTATTTTCAAACCAAGCAGGATCGACTCCCAGACACTTAAAATAAAATTCAACATTTTTTAGTACATTTCACCTCTTGTAACATCAATCCTGGGACACACTGTATTTTTATAGCGTTACGTATTACGATTTTAATTGTGTATGTACATTGTATATGTTTTTGTGCCTGTTTTGCAAACTGCAGTCGTTTTAACACAAAAAATCGCATTTATCAGTTACCTTTCTGTTTCGTTCAGTAAAAGTTAATTTGTTAAAAGCATAAGGAAGCACACGTAAGCGAAACAATTTCATTAGTGTAAATTCTAACGAAAATTCTAAAGAAAATTGTACAGGAGAGCTGGGCTGTTGTCTAAAGTATTAAGGTTTTTATTAACAAACATTTAGCAAGCAAATAACCCCGAGTAAGTATTGTATCAGACCTTCTGCCTGATTGTCGACAAGGTAGATCCAAACAAGTAATGGTTAATTTTTTTACTGCGGCGCTTCGGTATTTCCACTATTTTGGCTATACTGAAATAAGGTCGGGCTTTATGAGTACAGTAGATCACTCCTTCCCTCTAGCTAGCCGAGCACAATGGGAGGCTTTAGTACCGTTGCCTCCCAACGCAAAATGATCTGTGGTAAGTGCGCTCCGGTGTTATCACAAAATTCCGATGATACTGTAACAAATATATGGATATATCACTAAACAAGACAAAACGCTTAACCACCTCTAAAGAAACCTAATATGTAAAATTATCGGTAATAATAAAATATTCGAACAAGTAATAGAATTTAGATACCTTTAAATGGACGGGGTTGTCATTAAATTCCGGTTATATAGTAACAAAATATGGAAATATCACCAAGCGATACAAAATGCTTAACTAAAGAACCCTTAATATGTAAGAATATGGTTAACAATAAAATATTCGAGCAAGTAACAAAATTTCGATATCTTGAAATGGGTGTCTCCATCTAGGGCAACATACCAGAAGAAGTTTTCCAAGAAATTATAAAAGTTACGTCCATCTTTGGCAGTTTTATGAAAATAAATGGTAAAATAAGGGTCTATACATCACGCATACCAGCAGTGATGGCATATGTTATCGCGGCGCATGTAGCGGCGAATAAAGCTAAAGATACAATATGAAAATGCTACTAACAATTGCAGGAAACTTTGAGAGATAGAATAAGAAACAATGTAATAAGCGACAATAGGAAGCTACCAAACATTGTGATCTTTAACCGATCATCTGGATTTACTCGTGGATTATCAACCAAACTAAAAAAATATGGCGATGGCATAATAGTTGGTTGTCCATAGCTCAATTTCACAAACACTATTTATTTTAAATAACTCAAAAACAAGAGAAATCTAGAAATTTTCTTGAAAAAAAGATATTGATTGTATATTTGTTACGTCGGCGTCGCTTCGAAACTTACGGACACTGTCCGTGGTTTCGAGACAGCGGAGGGGGCTTGAATTCCCTTAAAAGTTTGCTATACTTGTAGCACGAGACAGAAATCACAAAACGACCGTTGAGTCAGAGTATATAGTGACAGTTTCCGTTGAGTGCGATGTGAATTGCCCGCTCAGTAGCATTTTTATGATCTTAGTGGCATACTACGGCGTTCGCTGGATATAACAGTTTTCCAGGCGTAAAATTACTTGAAGTTCTGTTCACGTTCCGTTAATGTATTGTAGAATTTTATTTTCGACTTTATATCGGATTCAGCAAGAATAATATTGGGCGCCATCCGCCATCATTTTATTTTGACTTTATTATCATATCTGCTAAGCAGATTACATATTAAGGCTACCGAGACTAGAGATCGTATATATGTAAAGCAATATATACAGATTGGTGGCGGATTGTACGAACGTACAGGCGATCCCGGTGAGGTTTTCAAAAGTTAAAAATTCCGATGAAAACTACTACAGAATGCCATCATTCGGAAGTGATGTAAAGCCGTGTGTCCATGTTACTACGATGTGCAGCTTGTCAAAGATCCCTTGCTAGAGTTTGAACTCCTTAGTCTCGGCAAAATTCCAAATAGGGCTGAGGTACCTGGTACTGTGCATGCCTAGACCTTGTCCACGGGGTTGGCAAAAAGGGCCTATGAAGGCCTACTTGCTTGACATCAGTCTCCTTACCAATACTACTACTACTACTACTACTACATTAAATACCCACTAGTCCCGGAATACATATTGATCCTTGTCTCACCTCGAAGAAAAACCTCAGGACGAAAAGAAAACAGCTTGGTCTAAAGTCCACGAATATGTATTGGCCCATTAGTCAAACATCCCAACTCTTCCTCGAAAAAAACTACTGGTATACAAGGTCATACTGAAGTCAGTATGAACCACATGTGGGATTTAGCTGTGGGGATTAGTCAGCAACTCCAGTATCGATATCCTACAAGGATTAAGCTCTAGACTTATTAAATAGGTTTAATGTAAGTTACACTATGATATATACATTATATGTACCAAAAATGCTTAGCTAACTATGATTACTAAACTGGTAAAGTGCATTCTCACTGCGTGTTAACCTTCAGGTTGTTGTAGTATTTGCTGTAACATACTTTTATTTTGTGTCTGCACATATTGCAATCTCTCATTTGTTGGTCTTTTCATGATTAGAAGCTGTTGAATACACAAACAGCTTAAACATATTACGTTCTAAATATTTCTATCGAACTGAAACGAAAGCTGTTTTAAGGGACCGGGGGGTCTTTCTAAAATTCTCAGGGTTTGGGCAGGCAGTTAGCGACCAAAAACGCGCATGAGTCGATGTAAAATTTGATACCACAGGGGGTGGAATTTGCCAATGGGAGATCCCTGGTGTGATTTTTTAAGTGACTTGTGGTAATTCATTTCGGTTAACCCAGGTGGAGTAATCGAAATGGAAAAAAAAAGTTCTGAAATGAATATTATTGCTTGCGTAGCTTTGCGACGAATGTTGCATGTAGTTTGAAGATGCAGCAGTTTCATTGCTGTTATTGCTGCTGATTGTAGAGAGCTTTGTTGTTTGAGTCTTTGCTCATTATTTTATTGTTGGGTTGGTGCTCAATAGATATCGTAAACCGTACTATCGTACCTGGCAATAGACAGCATCCGACACGATGACGGTTAACCCTTGACCTGATAAATACCTAACTTATCAATGATTCCGAAAATGTACCTAGATAGCCGTATGATGCTCTATTTTCACAAACGCCTTGTGATTTTGGTTTTCTGAGGAGGCAGCAATCATAGATGCAAATCACGCTGATATAAGTTGAAGCTCATTGGTCTAGTTAGAATTCGGCTACTAGGCACTAAATGCGGTAAACATCCGCTTTGCAGATATTAAAGGTATCTCATCGTGCATCGGTGCACCTGAAGAACATCTCAGACCGAGATATTCTACTAGATGCTACATGGGAGCTCCGTGGGGGCCTCAAAACCCCCGGTAAGTATTATCATCCCGAACACGTACTGATAAATGTCTTAATATTTTCATGTCTGTTTGTGGCATTTGGCTGTTTTGTGCCTACGAAGAAGTGCGAATGAGTGACCCCATCACATGAAAGGGGCTGCTTTATCCGGTGTTGTGTATAAATACAAATAAACGTTTATTTAGCACTTGGCTAGCTTAAACTAATTACATAAAGAATGCTCATATTATTGAAAAAAAAGTTCAGTTCCTTAAGTAAACATTAAGATTCTTGCTAAAAGTTTTCAGACTATTTGCATTTTTTACCCATTCGGGTAGAGAGTTGTACGAGCGAATCCCACTATAAAACAATGATTTTTGAAGCGCTGTTGTTCTTATCCTAGGGATATTAAAATGATGATTTGATCTTAAATTGTGATCGTGAAAGTTTTCACGAGTCACAAGGTAAGATTTCAAATACGCCGGCTATAAGTTATGTTCAACCTTGTAGATTAAAATGTGATTTGCCCGTTCAATACATTAACCTATATTAAGCCACTTTAACATGTTCAACAGATTCTGTATTGGAGTGTATCTATCACAGTTCAATAAGATGCGCATCACTTTATTTTGTTGTACTTGTACTTTGTAAATATTTTCCTTTGTACAAGAAATTAATAACGAGCAAGCATATGAAAAGTGCGGAAAAATTATAGTATTATACACTATCATTTTTGCCCACTGAGACAAACATTTTGAGACACGATAAAAAAATCCTATTTTTTTACCAATTTTCTTACACATATAATCAACATGATTATTAAAAGTTAATTGCGGGTCTAACATAACTCCCAAATACTTAATGCTAGAAACAAAGTTAATATCATCTCCATTTATGTTAAGTTTATATCCCCGAGCACAATATTTTTGGCACATTATCTTGGAACCAATAACCATGCATTTTGTTTTAGAGCTATTTAACTTTAGTTTATTTTGGCATAGCCATCTGTATAAGAAACCGATATTAAAGTGTCATCGGCAAATAAATTCACGAATGAGTTTCTTAGACAGTTCTGAATGTCATTCGCATAAGCAATAAATAAAAGAGGCCCTAACACGCTTCCTTGTGGGACACCCCACACACTTTCTCTTGGGGTGATACTTTATTATTTACTTTGGTACAATGGTTTCTATGTGTCAAAAAATCTTTTATCCAATCTAAAGCACTACCACTCAAGCCATATAATACAAGCTTCTGAACAAGTACATTCCTGTCGATAGTCTCAAAAGCACGCTTTAAATCTACAAATACACCTAAGGTTACTTTTGACTCACTCATGTCTCTCCTCCAGTTTGCGCACACATATTGTAGGGCTGGCTCACACGAGTGTCGGCTCCTGAATCCTGATTGGCCATCGTATAGTAACCCATTATTTTCAAAATAGCTTTTTAATTGCTTACACACAACAGTTTGTAGTATTTTGTCCACTACAGGTAACAAGTTTATAGGGCGTAGATCACTAATAGCACATGGTTTAGAAACCTTTGGTATGGGAATTATGACGCTTCGTTTTAATCCATCTGGAATTTTTCCTGATTTTATGGAGGTATTTACTAGATATAGAAGTGGAAACCCTATGACACAAAAGATGTCTTTAAGAAATTTTATGGTAAGAGTACCATCACTAGTGCTTTTATTTTTTAGATCATACACCACTTTTCTAAGCTGAGACAACGTTAATGTTTGGAAATTTGGTAAACTACACTGCACATTATTAATAACGGATATCCATGGTTTAGGTTCTATACTGTCAGTATCCAAAATCCTTAAACTGAAGGAGCGTTATGTAATTTTTAGGTAAGCCGCGAATCCCGAATCTATGTGCCTATAATATAATAGAAATTGCTGCTAACCATATAGGATAGACGGCAAATGTACACCACAGTCAATGAAAATAAGATGCGCCTGATTATCCACTATTTTATGTTAGTTATTTTAGTAGACGTTGTTCTGATGTAAATATTGATTTATTTCAAAGCCAGCATGCTAGATCGAACGTGTTAAGCAGATATTACTAGTCAAGCCAATGGGACAAGAAATAAACGGGTGTCCTGACTTCAAAATGGTGAGCCAACAGGTCACCAAAAAACTAAACCGTTTGCTGCTACACCCAAAGTGACACGAATGGCTTGCTTGCAGTTAGAACGGCCCTTGTTTAAACGTTTAATCATTTATATTGCTTCCGGCTTTCACGGATGGTAGAGCTGTCTATACTGAAGTCAAATGGTGACGGGTTTAATCCCAAAATCAATGTTAGGATAGGCACTGACATTCGCTGTGGTCTCAGAGCGCAGCAGCTCTATCTTTCAAGTTCTGTATTTATCCACATTTGTTGACGCTTTCGCCTGCGAATTTTTAGTGCTGGAAACGGGTGCGAGAATGCATTATTTGCTGCTTTTAAATCCCTCCTGTCGAAGCCCGTTTCACGTCACTGTGCGGGTGTGTGCACCGCCAGAATTATAGTTTAAATGATTATTAATGCCCCAGCGAAAGCACCTTTCTGCAGCCGACAACTGGACTTTTAAAATACGTTTAATATCGAAAGTGCATTTTGCTGTTCAGCATTTGCCAATACTATTCCTCGTTTACGAGCGCTTTACAGGGCTTGAATATGCATGCGACTGTAACAAATTTTAATCAGCAGATGCACACTGTGTGGTTGTAGTTCTACAACAGCTTTAGTTCTTTGTCACAGCTAGGAAATGATTAAGCTACAGTTTGATTAGCATGAGTCGAGTTTATTTGTTTCAATTTAATAAGATTATATTTACTTCAAAAATCAAACGTAAAATATCTGCCTATATGAAAGAAGTTTCAGAAATGAATTATATAGAATTGCAATAGCTGATAAAATTGAAGAAGGGAAACACAAAAGATGATAACATTTACAGAGGGTTAAATGTGACAAGTACAATGAGCAGGTTGGGAGAAGAAATTAGGAACGCAATCGAAGAAAAGCAAAATGAGTTCATGCCTAGTAGCTCTTGTGGGAACCACTTGTTTACTCTGTAAGTATTGCTAAAAAATTACCAAAGAGCACGACGTACATATGACATTTACTGGCTTTCAAAAGGCTTGCGATAATGGCCCTAGAAACAAGTTATGGACCTGATTAAAACTTATTGATGGGAATGACTATATGATTTGAGATTATCTAGAAACAATGCAGGTGTTTGCTTACAAAAGTCAAATCGAAGGAGATGTAGAAATGGTGTTTATTATTATTACTAGAACTCGTGGCCAGCCTAAGTCTGGCCCGGCCAGCGTAAAGAAACGGTTAACAATAAAAATGCTTGCTTAGGCTGGTGGCCAGCCGACGTCCGGCCATGCCAGCGTTAACAATACAAATGCGGTCTCGCCATTCGTGCGCGCGCGCCTGCTTACGCCTGGACGGCCGGCGACCGGCAGCATCGGCTCTTATAATATAAGATTATTTAGGCACCACCATAGTATTATAGATCATTAAACAATGGAGTATAGAGAAGGTGCCACCATGAAAGACCTAGCTTTGCTCTTCCGAAGATGGACGTGCTGCTATGTTCAGCGTGAACCTATTTTCGTTTTTTTTTGTGCTTGGAAATTATCTATCTGAAATCGCGCTCTGCATTTTTCGTCGCAGAAATCAAACATAAAGTAATTTAATACCGTTAGACAAGCAAATACTTAAAATTCTTAGAGGGGGTAAACTGACGGTGGGGGAGAGGGTTGCCTTGCTTCAAATTACTATTACGGCCATTTTCCCTAAACGAGAGGTCACGGCAAATTACACACTAAAAGAAATGACTTTTAACGGAACTTCCTCGCAAACCGGCTAAGGTTCCCAACAACCATCGAGCAGAAAGTTTATTATGTAAGTGTTATCATTCCATGCAATTAGCTGTTTGGGGAACCCAAAACGCAGTTTACTAATCTGAAATTCCGATACCGTCTCTTTTGAGTGCCTCGTATTCTCTCATCCTGTATATCGGAACTCTATATCGCTGTTTTAGGATCACCACCGATTGTTTATAGTCAATCTTCGAACTGCCTTTGTCCGTTTTTTATTCGACAAGCCAACGCAGCTTGAAAGGCCTCCCGTCATATTGCGTGTAGAACGATGCCAATTTTCTGATCGCCATCCTTAGGGCAGCCCCTAGTCAGGGTTTCCATTTTCCAGTAAATCAGTGCGGTTACGCGTATTTTTGAAGTAATATTAGCTTGTAGAGGTTACGAAAGCAGGTAGGTCTAAATCCAAGATCTGAGCCCGCAATGCCTCTCGTCACCAAGAGGTAATTTTCCTGAAGTTTTCCATCACTGGCGGACATACACGAGGCGGCATCCTTAAAAGTACTACAATCTTGTCCGCGTATATAACCGAGCTCTGTAGTTTAGTAGTTAGCACGTCTACTTAGCATTCGGGAGGTCATGGGTTCAATTCCCCTCGACCGTATGCACTGATTCCGGTTTTTAAGTCGTTTTTCTGAGTCAACAGAGTACTTTCTCTAAGAAAAATGCTGGGGCAGTATTTCTCCACCTTTCTTGGCTTTTTTTCCATTCCCCACCCCTCCTTTCTCTCACCCATCTTATAACTCCAGTTCTTGGCTGAAGAATGACGCAGCCTACGCACCCAGTTGAAGGAATTGAAATTACCTTGAACCTTTACATTTTCTTCCGCGTATATTTCCAAGTACAATTGTTTTGACAATGGTGAGCGAGGCCCCTTTTCTTTTAGTCTAAAACTCACCCTTCACTCTGAGCTACTGAAACCTTTTAAGCTCGTTATCTCTCTTAAATAGAGTTCCCTTGTCACATGACGAACTGATATAATTAAAAATATATTTCGCTGCACTTGTAGCATAGAGGCAAATATATATGTTAGCAAGATTAAGCTCGCTTTGTTGATTATATGAACAGCCGAGTAAATGCATTATTTCCGATGGCCTTCCGAAATCCTACGCATTTATACTTTTCTACAGTAGCGTATCGAAAGAAAACTAAATTAATTTTTACGCTTTTAACAAACAGATACTTCTTAGTGAAATATGGAGACACTCACTCTCCATTGGTTTCAACTCAGTAAGGCGTACCAGAAGACAGCGTAATTGGGCCCATCCTTTACCTGCCATATACAACAGGTTTTCCAATGTTAATTAACACAGAGTTGCAACATTTGTCGAGGATACTGCTATTGTTCCATTTTGTCAAAATCCAAGTTCAGCTTCGCGCTTCGTAAAAAGTTATATAGTATTGAATATAAATGAAAAATGGTTTACAGAATAGTACATAACATACCTAGAGCTTTACTTAAACAGGAGACTAACATGGACGAAACATATTTGGAACAAATGTTTTCAGCTCCATCGTACAATGTACTGGTTTATGGGTCACAATTCTCACGTGATCTTCTAGACATATGGATCCAGCTATGGGGATTATGGGGAATCATGTGGAAATCCAAGATCCTGAAGCTACATCGAGTTCATTTCCCAACTACGTAAAGCGGTAATACTTCATGGCATGTGAAAAATTACATCATACATAGACACATGAAAGGTCTACTGCGAAGGAGTCATCTCCAATATAAGTGTGAAATTGTTGTCGCTCTCCGATTTTGCATTAATATAAAATACGTTTGCTTTATCAGCTTTACTTGCATTGATTTATGCAACTGTATAGGAAGGTGGGTCTATCCTTACTTCTTCCATTTCTTCACTTCTGTGTCTATTTTATCTTTATTAGCTTACCAAATTTTCTATGCTTTGACATTGTGAAAACTTCTAGTTCACCAACAAACGTCAATGTCCATGATTTGGTATAGTTACATTGTTCTATAGTCAAATTTATACCCATTCGGAGTCACGTGATAATCTAGTAATTTTACGTATGTCGATTCTTAAAAATGCAATTTTAGGGAAATAAATGACATTCCGTTTTGTAGGTTATCCTGACATATGCCAATTTCTAAAACAAGGTTGCTACGGGTTTATTCTCTTATATGAAATCAAACTGAATTTACAGGTTAAAGAAAACATAACATGTCGTAAAATGTAAATATAATAAAGATATGTCAGCTGCTACATTAAAAACCTGCTGCGTATAGCAAATTTTAAGTAAATTTCTGTGCATGCATATTCTGTTATAGAACATTGCCATTTGAAGCCTATTTCCTTGCACAATCTATTTAGGGAAGAAACTGAATGTGAAAAATCTCCAGATTCTTCAACCAAGCATTTTTTAGATTTTTTATGGTTACAAATTCTTTAGCTACATACATTTTATATACAGTGTCTTGACTGCTTCGTCGACTTCCGTTTTTGCATTCTTCACTTTCTGGCTCATATTTTCGGTAAATTGTGCTCTCCGAGATATTTAACGCAAGAGAAGCACGGCGAACAGCGTTGGAGGGTGAAACTGTTGATTTACTATTATTAATATTGTACTCTTCATAAAAAAAACGCATAATATTCAAATTAATTGTTGTGACTGCTCGTTATACCGCATGTCCGATGGTTTCTTTTAATTTCCAGTTTTCGGCTCAACAATTTTAGGTTTTATTACCCTTATCTCAATAACTTACACGAAAAATATAATCTGACAGATTAGAAACGTCAAATTTTTAAAATTAATTTTATGAATCGACATGCTTTTTTTTCAAATTTCTTCCATTTCATCTATTTTACTAAAGATGAACAGAGACAGACAAAAGTCACGTGACTCCGAATGGGTATAATTTTGACTATACTATCCACGTTTTCCTTGTATCTCCTTGCATTCCGTTTCGTTATGCATTTTTAATGGTGATAATGTTCTACAGAAATTTAGTTTACTTACTCTTTGTTTTTTCCCGTCCGTATTTATGTATTTTGAGTTCGTTCTAACGTTTCGGAGTTTTATTATTTTCAAGGTCATTAAATTTGTTTAAGCACTCTTGGATTATCAATCCGTTGTCAAGCGTAACTATGTTAAATTTTGGTGTCGTTGCACATGCAGATCTGCAACGACGTATTTTGCTTTAGTTGTTTGTTCTGTTAGCGACCCTAACTTGAGCTTGAAGCTGTTTGTTACTGAATTGCATAGGCAAAATAGCATCCTTTTATTCACTTACGTATCGCGAAACTTTATGGGTTGAACTTATCGAAGATTATTGGGCTTTGTCTGGCCATTCTGCGCATTCAGTGCGGGTTCGAATCAGCGTCGCGGATTGAGCCCCAGAGCTATGAGCTTTAGGTATGTGTGCGCTTGGTCTTTTTTGTTCTTAATTGTTATTGGGCACTCGAATTTTAGAGCCGACCTTGAAGCCGTAAAATGTACGAGCTGCTATTTAGTATGTTTCAGGTCATTGCCCCTTAGTGAGTTCAAGAGTTTTCGTAAGCTAATGGACTCGGTCATAGTAAAAGACCCTTTGGCGCTTCCTGTCGATTTGGACGACCTTTCATTATTTATAAAAAAGAACTGCACTCCGCCTTAACTGTAGTTGGTCGACCCTGCGATATCTCCATGTAGTCTAAACGTTTGTTTGGTATATTTGAAGCTGGTTAGAGTAATTGAATCTGTTTGGTATGGGCTTGAGTCCAAAAATCGTTTGCCGTTCATAGTAAAAAGATTACACCCGTAGTTGGTGGCAGAACAGTTTCAGTTATATTGTTCTTCAAATACAGCTAGCCGCATGGGACACGTCTGTATTATCATTATAATCCATTGCGTAACTTGAAAACTTGGGTTGTTTAACTTACTCTAGGCTGAATTTTTTATAGCTTTTACAGTGAAGAATATCATGTTTTATATTTTATAGAAATATATTTGTATATTTTATGCTTTCTTTATTTCACTCAATTACTGCACGGAACTTAAAGTATAAGGAATAAATTAAATACAAGGGTTATTAAGTTAACTGCGGCAGCAGGTAAATTTCCCTCTACGAATCCAGAAGAGCGAATCCTGCCCACGCGTGCTCGTTGTTTTTCTTTCGCATACCTAAATAGGGGAAACTATGTCCCAACATTAATCCCACTCACCCTACTCTATCGCAGTTATATCCTAAACGTCGTAGAAATCCGTATAGATTAGTGTGGAAGCTTTATTGGCCACTAGTCCTTACAAGTCAACGTAGAAGCAAGATTCTTAGTGCCAAGAATCCCCGATTAGAGTCCGGCTACCACAGACGAGGACGCTCTTTTACACTATATTGCACGTTCATTTTTATTACATTAAGGATATTTCGTACTTGATTGCAAAACATAATAGCGGAAATAAATAACAAAAGCAGTAAAAGTTAAGTCTTGATAAGAATATAAAAATAAAAATAAGTTAAATAATGTAATAGCTACTTGATAGTGCAGTACATCCAAGTGCCTGCCGTGAAATCTCAATTGTCATACATGTCGCACAAATCGCCACCAACCTGTATATTGCTGCGTATAACATCCGAACCTTGTCATCCGACGAAAAAGTACTAACCATTTAAGAAGAACACCAGCCCGTTAAGTGGGATATTGTCGGTGTGTATGTAGTGAGACTAGAAGAAGAGGCGGGAATGTCTTTTATAACTTTGGAGAAGAGACGTCGGTTGGTGGAGTTCAATTATTGATCAACAAGACCATCGCAAACACCATCGTACAAGTAGGTAAAATAATTTAGGTAAGCTTTTAAAACTTACTGCCAGGTATAACATTAAAATAGTTTAGGCATATTTTTTTTCATTAAGATGAAGAAGTCGAAAGTTTTAAGAAGATGTAGGAAAAGCCATAGGTCATTCCAAGTAACATTTCACAACGGCAACTGGAGAGTACATACCTAAAATTGCTGCAAAAAATGATGAAGAAACAGCAACGGGCTCTAAATAGTTTGTCAAAGAGGAACAATAAAGCTGTTTTAATTTTCATTACTTTATAACTCCTACATTATGAAACTTACTGCAAGAAATGTACAAAACTTGGAGATGGACAAGACTAGATGGTATCACAAACAACCAATTGGACTCTATAATAACAATTATTAACTATATTGTTAAAATAAATATCAAAATGATATATTTCAAGACTTGTAAGAGCAAAAACTATGATAAACCTAAGAAGTGAATGATCGAAATTAATATCGAAGAAAAATAATAATAAGTGGTCATCTATTAAGGAGCTGCATAGAAAGCGCCCTACTACCAAGGACATGCAACTAGGGTTCAGAAGATCTGCCAGAAATGATAAATTCCCAAGTGTGCTCTAGCAGACTGTCGGATAGACTACCGATGTGCAGCACTTGTTAAAAACCGCTATCATAATTCAATTGCTAAGCTCAGACTTCATGAAAATAATTCTCAATTCAAAACTGAACAACAAGTAAAACAAGATAATAACAACTAACTCAAACGTTTCACCATGCTCTTGGAATTTATGTTTAAAAAAGTTGACTGGAACGACAAAGCTACTCGTATATTAAGTGATAGTGTAAAGTTAATTCACCTATACTTTGCTGATGCTAGTGTTATAATATGTAGCAGATAGCTAGCGTGCTCATGCTCAATAGGCTCAATAATGTCTCGAATGAGGTTGGATAAAACGAACCTAATTTGTTCTAAGCGACAGAATTTCCATAAACAAGACGCAAATCGAACAAACTACATCTGTCAAATATCTGAAACATGACATTTCATGTTTGGAACAATTGCACTACTGTGATCAAAAGAAGCAGACGTCTAGTACGGGCAACTTTTCAAAACAAACATATCGCTTTTCCTTAAGAGTGGAATCTTGACTCAGTGTGTTTTGTCTTTATTTATTTACGGTTCGGGTAGCACGAAAAAGTAGGGAGTGGTCTATGATTGGCTTGACATTTAGAGACCGGGCGGTTCGTAACGTGGGCATAAGAACCAGCAGTAGAAAGAATTGCAAATCTCACATGAAAATGGGCAGGGAATGTGGTAAGAATTACGTCCAAGATCATATGGGCAGCAAAACCGAGAAATACCACCGACAAGACTGTAGGATAGCATCAAACGAGTTGAAAAAAAAAAATAGGATCTCAGCATCACAGCACCGAGAAGGATGAAGAAACTTGAGGTAGGCTGATGTTCGTTAGTCGACGTTGTAAGATGAGTGATGATGATGATCCTAATGATGAAGTTAATTGGATTATCAGTCATATTGACCAAGCCTTGCTTGGACATAATTTCGGTCTAAATGCAGGAAGGACATTTTCGAATAAAAAATTATTTTGTATCTTGAAGCTATAGTTAGTTGATAGAAGTACGACATATATTGGGTGGTCTTGAGGTAACCCTAAAATAAAAATCACGCTTTATTTCGAAAACTAAGCTGTTTAGGACTCGGCTTTAGATAAACTTTTCTTGACGAAGTAATTCAGAGACTCACATTTTCGTGGGGACCATTTGTATATGTATGAAATTGTAAATTCGTACTGAATTTTAAATTAAATACATTAAAAACTTCATGTACTGCCAGGTACAGATACTGTATTAAACAAATATGTTAAATAATTCAATACTTCTGGATTCAATATGAAGATCTGTGTTTAAAAAACAGGGAACTTAAGTGATATGCAAGAAGAAACGAAAAACTTATGTAACAAAAGTGTTGGGATTTCTTTGACACCAGAGAAATATAATTAAACGATGCATTATCAAGTCGGCATTGTATACATAAAACAGCACTTCAGGCCCTAAGGCCTATGGCTAAAATTATTGTTTGTGCATGTAGTAGGCATTACTGAGTTTCCACTTCTCCATACCGTCGTATATCGTCCAGAAACACCTTGTCCCCAACCTAGTTCGGTGAAACTAAAGATGTTTGGTTACCGGTTGCCATCGTCGTCTATTGCTCTGTCAATGTCAATTTTATACAGCACTCATAAGCACTGTTTCCCTATTTTCAACAAACCAGCACAATTTTACATATTGTAATGATATACACAGGGGCATAAAAATCAATTTTAGAAAGGATTAAGGGTGTACAGTAGTTGAATATAATCAAGATCTATTTAAATATGAATTGTTGGGAGTGTGAATAATTATTATGCAATTAGAAAAGAAAATAGAATTTATAATTGAGTGGAATATGGCTAATTGAGAAACAGATGGATTCAAAGATAATATAATATTAAAAAATTAAAGTTTGAAGGAAATGACAAATACTTGATTGAAATAAATTATTGTAAATAGTAGGTAGAAATCAAATATTAGGAGATAGAGTGTAAAAAGTAGAAAAATGATATCGTTAAGCACTTTGTTTTTAATTATCAGAAATAACAAATTTGAAGAAATGTAGCTGAACTAATTTGGTGCAATTAAAAATATTAAAATAAACCCTACTTTTTTATTAAGTAATGTTTGGATAATAAAAAGGGTTAAATACTAAATTGGCGTGGTGAGATGAAAATTAAATTTAATCGAAGAACAAGTAAAGGTATAACACTAAGGAATCTAACAAGTATGTGGTGAAAAATTAATGGAAAAGTAGAATTAATCTACAAATGTTAATAAATGGAGTAAATACTAAGTCAAGTTTATTGGAGAATTACATTTGACATCATATATTAATCCAATTGGATTACGTCAAACTGTTTCGTGGTAAGGGAGAGTTCAAAAGGAGGACCATCGGTTGAGGAGGCACATTTTAGGAAGTTGGCAGATGAGGTGTTGGAGTTAGGTGGCTGCAGATTTGGTCTGTTTGGTTACATGCTGTGGGTGAAGTTTGCGTCACTAGTTCTGGACAGTTTAGACATCTTGTCTATCAGTGGAACCTTTTGTTGTGAAAAGGTACTTAAGAGGTTAGATTCGTAGGCAGAGGGGAGCAGGTTGGTCGACATCCAGAACATTGTTGAGTTCCAGTGAAAGGTGGGTGATATTGAGTGGGTAATTACTAGAAAAGGAAATAAAGACTATAAAGGTGCATTAGTTATTAAAGAATTACTTATTGTTTTAATATTGTTGTGTACGAGTGAAATGATCTGGTATTTGTCATTTAATTTTCAAATCTGTTTGACATATCATTTGAAAGAAGTTATTTTGGCTTATAAAATAAAATTAAAAATCAGAACATCAGATTGCAGAAATAAGCAATCTAGATAAAAGGAATCCACCCCTGATTTTTCAGAAGCTAGCACAAATAATAATTATTGATATTCAAATCATAAATAGGGCAATTTTAAATTGATAAAATAAAAAGAATTCATAGACAGATTAATATCACTATACGTGAAGGTATAGCAATATATTGGAGTTAAAAAGGCAATTTTAGCATAACTGTAATGCAAATAGTTTATTTTATAGCGTTTTCCACTGGCAGTGTTTCGCACTGAAACTCAGTTGGTGCACATAACCTCATATCAGATATTGCTCTGGCTGAAATCGGCACTTAAATTTGTCAGTACGTGCTTTTTGCGTCTAAATAAAGAAAACGTATAGTACTAATTTCGTTTTGAAGGAAATAGTTCTTTTTATAAATGAAGAAATGAAGAAACAAAACCTGATCTGCGATACAGATTAAAACGTAATTATATTCTTACCAATGTTGTGAAGATTATATTAAAAACAAGTTATTTTTCAGATAAAGATTTGTTTTCTCTTCGTTAAGTAAGACAGTTCATTATTTCTAATATTATTTCATTGAAGAACGACTTCAAAACTATGACATGTGTAGTAGAAAATGGGTGAACTGCAAACTTTTCTTTTGGCCAGATTGTAAAGATAAATAACTGTATTGATATTTACAGCTGCACAATTCGATTTGAAAACAAGGCAGATGCATCAAGGTATTAAATATGGGTATAATTGAATTTCTATGAAAAATGATTAAATGTGTTTTGATTTTCAGGTTATAGTATTAAATGCAGTAGGTAATACACACAACTAATAATACTAAAAACTGAAGTAACTGTATTAAATAAGTAACAATGTAATGCAATTAATTAACATAATAATCAATTACTTAGGAATTAAAATTAAAGTTTAGGGTGCAGTTTTCACAATTTGAGAAATTCATACTGGGCAAATTGGAATCGTGTATACTAGAAGAACTTTGTATATTCTGGACATCTTCAAAGCTCGAATGTACCTGACAACTCTCGGCAAAACTTGTCAATGTTTGTGATACAGTTGATTGGTGCATTGAAGGTGGTCGACTAGTTGATTGGCTATAGCCATTTTGGCTTTAAAATAATCGTCTATGTAGCCTTCGGCAACTGTCGTGCTTTTCCACTCATCGCACAGTGTTCTTTTTGCAAGTTTTAGATGGACAAAAATATGAGAATCTCTAAACCAGCTCAAAATATTCGTTAGAAAACAGGAAACAAGTTTTAAAATTCTAAGCAATAAGAGGGTGGTTTTAAGAGGGATGAAAGTACACTTTGCTCAAAAATTCTGAAACTTTGTAAATATACTAATACTAAACCTACGAATACACCAAAAATAGTAAAAATATTCTAAACACTGAAAGGGTGGTTTTGAAGGGTGTTGAAAAATAAATAATTATTGTTAAAAAAATAAGAGTTTTATTGATTATACTAACACTATACTTATGAATATACAAATAATAGTGAAATAATTTCGAAGTCCGACGACTATAAAAGATTTAATTTTTTACAAACTCTTTTAATACAAAATGTATGTATCTATACTGTGTATTATAGCAAATAATTAATACATATATGTAGCGCAGCTTTTATCAAATTACTATAAAAAATATATAATTTTCTAATTTATAAAATAAAAAACTCTGGTGTGATACACGCACACAAGCTCATTTTACAGTGCTCTTATAATTATCCAAAAATTTGATTTTACACTTTTAAGCATTTGTTAAAAATTTTCAAAAATGGCAAATTCTACAAAAACAGTACAACATAGAGCGTTAGTTGAAGAGACAATATTTTCTCTAGAATTTTAAGCTGAATTCAAAAATGTAATAATATACCGGGCGTTCTATTTAAAATAAGAGTTAATAAAAAAACTGAAAAAACAAAAGAAACCCATTTTAGAAGTATTCAACTGGAAAATCACCTATCTCACATCAATGCACATTAAAAATGTAATAAAAATATGAAGTTTGAAAAAAATCGTTAGAGCCGTTTTTGAAAAAACTGAAAAATCACAAGAGTAAACACCTATACTGCCGGTTATGAGATTTTCTTCAAAAGGTGGCTGTCTCATCTACATAGTACACAAAACTTATATATGAAGTTTCAACGCCATACCTCTTTTCGTTTTTGAGATATTCTGTTCACAGACAGACAGACAGACAGAACAATGAAAAAAATGTTTTTGGGATCAGGGGACTCGAAATGGTGAAGATCTGTTGAAAACTCAATTTCGAATTTGTGGGGAAAAGTAAAAAGGGCTTATCGCTTAAAATCGCAAAAAATCCCAACAAGCTCATGAAATAATACCGATCAGAGTTTAAATTAAAAAATGTTACGCTTTGGAATCTCTTGGCAAAGTATAATTTAAATTCTCGTAAACATAGCGAAATTTTATATTTTTTACTCCTTAATTCACTCTACGCAGAAGGCCTATTATGCCCCTAAAAAACTAACAAATCATGAGCAACATTTTTTGAATTGTTTCATATACATATACGAAATCTGTATCACAAAACTGCACTGCTTTTGGCACACACAATCAACTTATCACGAAGAGTGTTTACGCGTAAATAATTTTGTGCGGTGGGATGTACATTCATACACTCAAATCTTAATCCATAAATTCACTAATCTTCTTCTTCTCCTTCTTCTTAGTCGTTCGCTCGATTTCGAACAGCGTGATTTCATGGGTTGTTTTGTGTTAGTGACTTCCACTCCTCTCGGTTTTCGGCCCTCTTAATGGATTGCGTTAAGCTTTTGCCAGTTAAGTTTACTATCAGGTCCGTGTACCGTGTAGGGGATCTTCCACGCAACCTCTTGCCGACAACTGTGCCCTCCAGAGTAAGTCTTTCCAACCCTTTTCTTCGGACTACGTGGCCGAAAAATTTTGTTATATTTTCAACTACTACGGTGCGAAGCCTTTTCCTTATTTGTAGATATTCTAGGATGGATTGATTAGTTCTTCTTTCCACCCAAGCTATTCTCAGCATCCTGCGCCAGCAATGCATTTCCAAGGCATCAATTCTATTTTTGTCTGTTTGCTTCAAAGTCCAGCATTCAGATCCATATAGAAATACCGAAAAAACCAGGCTCTTCACCAGTCTCATTTTGGTGTTCAGGGTAATTTGGTGGCTTCTCCAAATGTTGGTCAATTTGGCCATGGCGTCTTTTGCTATTGCACTTCTTCTCTTGATTGCCTGGCTGCATCCGCCTTTGTTGGATAGTAAGGAGCCAAGATATATGAAAGTGTCTACTGTCTCGATGTTATTTATTTTCCTTAGGTCAGGTCTATTGTCGTTTTGGCGGTCTATAATCATTATTTTGGTCTTCTTTTTGTTGACTTGTAGGCCGATTTTATTGCTCGTCTCCTCGACTCTGTGTAGGAGACTGACCAGCTCTTCTTCCGACGCTGCTATTAACGTGGTGTCGTCGGCGTATCGGAGGTTATTAACTTTAATGCCGTTGATAGCTATTCCGCCGTTCCAACCTTCAATAGCTTTTCTCATGAGCCACTCGCCATAGATGTTGAAGAGCAGAGGACTTAGTATGCAGCCTTGCCTGACCCCCTTGCCTACGGAGAATGGATCCGACAGTTCATTCTCTACTCTGACGTACGCGGTGTTATTGTCATACAGATTTTTCATTAATGAGATTAGATGGCGCGGTGTACCCATTTCGTCCAGAATCTGCCACAGGTTTTGCCAGCGGACACAGTCAAATGCTTTGCTGTAGTCTATAAAACAGAGATAGGTGGGTACGTTGAATTCTCTGGCTTTTTCGATAATTTGTCTTACATTTAAGATTTGCTCTCGAGTTCCTCGCCCTGGCACGAAGCCGGCTTGTTCTGGTGGCAGCTGTGGTAAAAGATAAGGCTTTATGCATTCTGATATTATTTGCAGCATTACTTTGCTGGCATGTGAGATGAGGGCTATGGTTCGGTAGTTCTCGCACATATCTTTGGGTCTTTTTTATGAAACGGTACGTAGATTGATTTTGTCCAGTCTTCAGGCCAAGAGCCGTGCTTCCAGATTAGTTGACAAATCTTATGTAATACCTCAATACCTGTTTCTTCCATTGCTATCAGCATCTCCGAGACGATCTCGTCCACTCCTGGGGATTTGTTAGGTTTTAACTTTTTGACTGCGGCAGAGACTTCTTCTATCAGAATAGGCGGCTCTTGTTCTGAGTACTCTATTTGCGTTGGGTTGTCAGTATCGTCGTTGGATTCCATTAGTTGTTCACAGTAGGTTTTCCATCGGTCTTTTATCTGGTTTTTGTCCGTCAGAAGTACTCCATCGTCTGATTTTATTGCCCAATGGCTTGGTGTAAAGCTACGTGTTATCTGTTTGATTTTCCTGAACATATCTCTTGTTTCGTTTTTGTGTGTGTGTTGTTCAATTTCATAGCAGATGCCATTCAGATATTTGTTTTTGTCATTTCTGCATCGTTGCTTAATTTCTCTGCTCAGATTTCTGTATTCTTCCTTCGAGTTCTCGTTGCGAGTTCCTTCTGATTTGAGCTGTTTGCGTGCCTCTATTCTCTTCCATGTTTCATCTGAGATCCAGGTTTTAGTTCGTTGTTTCTGGGAATGATTATGTTCTGATACAGCTGATGCAGCATCTAGTAAGGCTGATTTTGTTTTGATCCACAATATACATCATTAAAAACAAAATCCATATTGCACTTCTGTTAGTTACTTATCTACTCACCTTTCAGGATACCGATAATTCCTGAAATTGATGACAAGTTTTGACCCTCTAGAACCTACAAATGATACACTGTGCATCGTGGCGTTTCAATGTTGTTATATCTGCTCCTTGGTCTGCCAATACTGCCGCGCTGCTTCTACGGAAACAGTGGCCCGTATATTGTGCGGAATGTTCTAAATTTGAAAACGTAGCTATTTTAGAAAGCATACTGCCAAAGGAGTGGATACGCACAGGTTGTTTTGTACACTTATTTTTTAAATAAAATTAAAAAAATCGTGCAAGTTCAAGTCGGGATGGGCTTAAAGATATGTACTTTTTAATAATATCTATCTATATAGGTTCTATTATGCAAGAAGTGATCTGCTCGAAGTTATACCCAGATATTTTGGTTTGAAGTTGTGTAAGGGTATAACTTTGGACAGATCACTGACTTTCAAACATCACCTAGAAGGAATTGCTGCTAAGATTAGTACGCGGAATAACATCATTCAAAAGCTCGCCGGTACTACATGGGGTGCTTCAACTAATTCACTAAGAACAGCTGGACTCGCGATGGCATACTCAGCCGCAGAATATTGCAGTCCAATCTGGTTAAACAGCGCTCATGTAAACAAAGTAGATATACAGTTAAATAACATAATGAGAATAGTGATTAAATGAGAAGCTTCAAACCAATAATACGGTTCCAATTCATGATGACCTAAGAAATATCCCTGCAGCGAGATTAAAGTCAAGAAGATCCCCATTATCGTCTCCTGTAAAAGATTTGAAAGTGCAAGAACTATGGGAAGAACAATGGCGAAAGAACCCTCTTGGAATAAATGTAGCACTCATACCACCCTCAGAGAAACCTCCTGGCTTCGACCTTCCTCGGCACCTCTGGACCAAATTAAATAGGATACGTACGGGACATGGGAGATGTAAAAGCCTGATGTACAAATGGGGCTACGCCGAAAGTGCAGAATGCGAATGCAGTACGGAGAAGCAAACAAACCATGGCCCATATTATAACTGAATGCCCAATTTATCGATATGATGGAAACCCTGAGGATATCTATACCTTAACTCCAAAGGCAATGGAATGGCTTACTAACCTAAAGATTGAACTCTAATAATTCATATGGATTCATAATTAATTTTAATTTAGTTTATTCGCAACCATATATGTAATGTTAACATTCCTGACCTCATTTGAGCTGGGGAAGTCGTACATTTCAGCCCGCTACTTCCCGCACTCACTTCCCGCTCAAGTGCGGAAAGTGAGTGCGGGAAGTACATTCCCGACCGCTGAGTAGGTAGGGACACTGGGAATCTCGTTGATCCATTCATGCGCGTCACAACCTGTCGTATCATAATATAATGGTTTTTCCAATTATTGTTTAGAATAAAGTGATTGCGAATAAAATAGTATACAAACCTCGACAGGAAGTTTCCTTAGTCTCGAGATAATAGCTGATTTCGACGCTTCGCGTCTCAATCAGCTAACTAATCTCTCGACAGTAATGAAACACTTCCCATCTCGGGCTGTAATATACTATTTAATTTATAAATATCTTACTAAGTTTAGTGGAATAATTAATTTTTAATTTAGTTGTACATCAAAGAATATCTCACTAAGTTTATACTTACACTGTAAAGACTCATATATAGTAGTACATATATGCAAGAAGTACGGGCCTTTTAATTTTGGTATTTGGAATTGTAATAATTTATTACATTATCACGATCTTGAATGTCTGGCAGTTTCATATTTGCCAATTCATGTCTGTGACATGCTGCACAAAAGCCGATTATTAAAGCTGCTTAAAATGAATTCGTTAAAATTAGGTCAATTGAGTTAAATGAAAATAAGTACTTACTTTCATCATGAGGTAGATCTCATTTGGAGCCTCATCTATATATATTTCAATTTCCTCAATCTTTCAAGTTTTAGATTTGTTTGGCACATACGCATCTCCCGTTTTTTTGAAATGCAATCTGCTTCATGTAATTTTCAATATTTGTATTATGTTTCACCAGCGCTGGTGGCCTAATGGTAAGAGTGACAGACTAGTGATCAGCGGTCCCAGGTTCAAACCCCGGGGAAGGCAAGAGTTTACGAATAAAAGCGTACAATATCAGTCCTTCTCAAGACTAATCAGGAACACCGGAAGACGGGAGTAGATCAAAACTCCCGACACGTCGTGTGATATACACCCTAGACAGTGGAAAAAGTCCGATGAAAATACATCACATGAAAACTTACTTAATCCCAAACCTTTCTACCTTTCGGTGTAGGGCTATTGAGCTTAGTAGTGGCTTATGGATTCGGACGGGTCTTGCATATTTCTCTCCAATTTTTTCTATCCTTTGCTGTTGTGCGGATTTCTTCCCACTTGACATTTATTGCTTCTGATGCCTCCTTTAGTTCCTCGTTCCATGTTTTCCTCAGCCTTCCTATCCTGTTTTCCCTTTTGGTCTTGCTTCAAACACTTTTTGCCACTGCTCTGTCTTTGTCCATTCTTTTTACATGACCCAACCGCCTTAATTGTCTCTCTTGCACTGATACCGCTACCGCTGTTGTTTTTAGCTTTTCTCTAAATAATGGGTTTCTAATGTGGTCTACCTTTGTTTTGTCCTCTATTTTACACAGGGATTTCATCCCTGCTCCGATGTCTATTTACCGTTGTCCATGATTCGCAGCCATAGATAAGTATAGGTGTTGCAACTTTTTTAAATACTTCTACTTTTGTTCCTTTTGGTACTTCTTTTCTTTCTAGAAATGTTGACTTTATGGCATTAAAGAGTAGCCCTGTAGTTCCTACTCCTTCATTCTCGTCATCAAGTTTTCCATTTTCATGTATCCATACACCTAGGTATTTAAACTTCTCTACTTGTTGCAGTCTTCTTCCCTCTACGTATATACGCTGTCTTCTCTTATCAGGTGCTATTACCATTGTTTTGGTTTTATCTTCGTTGATCTTCATGTTTTTCTTTCTTAGTTCTAATTTGTATATATTCATATTGTTTTGTAGGCCTTCCTCATTTTTTCCAAATATTACCATATCATCGGCGAAAAGTGGTTCTGATATACGCATAGATTTTTTCCATATTCAAGCTTCCTACATGGCATTTCCTTGGTTTTTCCTTGCATTCTTTTATTGCCTCGTCTAATACTAAGTTGAATAAAAGAGGGCTGAGTACACATCGCTGCCTCAGATCTATATTGGTCTTGAATTTCTCTGGCTGCTTGTGTCTTGTTCTTATTATTTTTCCACTATCTTCGTATAATACTTTGATGGCTGCAACTTTTCTGTGATTTATGTTTGTATTTCTAGACACTGCCATATTGACTCTCTTTCAGTTCTGTGAAAGGCCTCTTCTAGGTCTATAAAACCAAGATGGATATCTTCTTCTTTCTGTATGGCTTTTTCAGTTAGCTGTCTGATTGTGAATATATGGTCCTGTACCCCTCGTTTTATTGATTTGTTTAATTTGTCTTTGAACCTATTTTCTAGGATCCTTGCGAATATCTTTCCTGGGATGCTTGGTAACGACATTCCTCTGTAGTTACACCATTCTCCTCGGTCTTCCTTCATATATATGGGTACTATGATTTCTATTTTCCAGTCGCTTGGTACTTTTCCTGCTACTAGGACGTAGTTATATAGTTCTAGTAACCTTTCTTTGCCTGATTTTCCCATAAATTTTATCATGTATAGAGCGATTTTGTCTGTAACTGGGGCTTTTGATAGTTTAAGCTTCCTTGTGGCCATATCCCTATTTGTTATTTTGTTTTCTGTGATGGCTCCCTCTGTTGTATCCCTGTTTTTATCTAGGCTTGTCTTTTCCCTCTCTCCTCTTCTCTTTGCTTCTCTCTGCTCTTCTCCTGCTGCCAGCAAGTCCTGGAAACATTGTTTCCATCTTTCCATTAGCTTCTCTTCGTTTGTCAGTACATTTACTTGTTTATCTTAATTAATTAATTTTCAGTTTCAGATAAATATAAAGTAGTGCATGATGCATATCCTTAGATTGGTAATTACATTTTCTATCTAGATGGCCTTTAGTAGGTGCCATTTAAAAAAAGTTTAGCAAATTATATTCTTTTATTAAAGGTTTATTATTGACCTTATTGATAAAATAGCTATTATTAAGAGTTGCTAGAGTCAATTAGAATAGATTTTTCCAAGTCAAGCTCTTCTATGGTAAAAAATAAAAATTGAAAGAGTATTTTTTTTGTTTAAAAAAATTGAAATTTGACAAGACTATTATATGTAATTTGACTCGTAGATTGACAAAAACATAAAATATACAGGGTGTTCTATTTAAAAAATCAAAGTTAGTATCATTTCCGGTAGAACCGGAAGTCAGCCATTTTAACTATATCTATCGGCCAATCAGAAATTATTTCTAGTATCTTGGCATGATAGAAACAGCTCGAAAATGTTGCGGCGTGGTGAAAGTAGCTAACACAGACTTTAAAAAACGACATGGTGGTCAACGGACATAAAGTCACTGATAAAAAGAAAAAAGAATGCTTTCGGAAATATTTGCAAACAAAATCAGTAAAAGACTACAACCTATACGAAAATATCGGAGGTAAAGAAGAAGGTGAAGGAAGCAAAACAGAAAGCGTGAGAAGATTTCGGAAATAAAATGAAAACAGAATATGCTTACAACCTTATCTATTTTACTGAACTTTGAAAAACATGAAAATCCATCCAATAGTCTTCAGGTAAGCCCTATGAAGGAGTTTTGGCTTTACTAAACAGAAAGGTGAACGACAACGGCTGGGATGCACAAATAACATTGAATTATATTAAATATGTACTCAAACTTTTTCTCAAAACTTTTGTTACATACGTTAGCCGTTAATTAACAGCCCTTCAAGCACATGGTTTTAAAACGTGCGCCATTCTCTCAGTAGGACCTAATCGTTTCCGTTAAAGCAAAGCCACAAAACGAATGCAGGTGTTGAGCATAAAGCTGTTTCCCAGTCCTACTTGTTTACAAAATTCGCGAGAATGAAAAACCCAAGGTAGTATTTATTGTCCCGAGGAGTTTATCGCGAAATCTGTCAGGCAAGGAAAGGGGTGTGTCAAACCGAGAACAATTACAGAGTTTAGTCTTATCGCTCGTCCATTATACTCACGTTCTATTCAATTCTGCCAGACGTCAGAATCATTCGAATACAATTCAGGATGGATGGCCTTAGCCGGATTTATGGAACCGCCCACGTTTATGCAAATATCCTGTCGATAAGCCGCCGTGAGATATGAATGACTATTCCGCGAAGAATATTTGCCGTTATGTTCGAAGACACCTTTTAGGAGATGAGCCTCATAACGGATGTCGCTCTGCTGCGCCTGTTTTAAATTTGATTTTTAAGGAGCGATGTAGATAACCGTCACATCTGAAAGAACGAGGATTTTTCATCCATTCGATGAAAAATTAGACCGCATCCATGGACTACAAATTACCGCATTTCTTAAAACCGGAAGCTTCCTGATGTATGAGCTCGTCCGCAGCAGGCAGCCTTCAAAATTTGTCATGTTGGTATTTTTGGTTGCAAAAGTAAGCCCGCTCCATACATCTTTTTCTGTGTATTTGCTCTTAATAATTATAACAGTTGTAACTCAATGCCGTGTAATAATATTGTTTCAAAAATTCCATTTATTTATTCATTTGTTTAAACTGCTGCCAACAGTGCTAAAGCACTAAAATTAGGCTACAGTGTAATTACTACAAGTATAACAAAAAACAATATGACGTCATATAATTGCATAAACTAAATTTTGATTTAAATATATTCGTATCTAATATACTCCTGCATTTGAACAATTTAAGAAAGTAAATGTAAACATTTGTAGAAATGTAAAAAATAACGTACCATCCCGAATTGACAAAAACTTAAAAAGTATAAAAAACTTAAAAATTAAAAATTAAAACAATTTCTATTTCTAAAAAACTAAATAAAAACTTAAAAATTAAAACAAATTCTATTTATAATTAGTGGGGTAACCCTACAATGCTGGGCCGGTGGAGCGCGCAAATACAATCATGCTTAAATGCTTTTATGTTTCAATTGAAGATGTCAATTTCTTGGAACAGTAATTTTGCTATACTGCAAGTTACATATAAAGGTGAGTGGCTTAGGATATTGGTTCTTCGTTTATCCAAGTAAAAATAAGCTCGAAAGCGTGAAATTATTCTAGGTACAAGAAAGTTCAGTTGCATTAGAATTGTGGAGCAACAATCAATCTTGGAATGTACTACTCGATGTAAAACTATTAAAGATGAAATATAACGACGCGTTTCTAAAGACTGCAGTTTATAGTCATCAAGGAACTGAGCATATGAAGGTGTTATTAAAGGGTATATACCCGTTGATTTGTAGTGCAAAAACCGTATGAAACGCTTCTAGATTCTTTCTACTTGAACTTTGTAGACAGTATACGTTGGCGACCATGTAATTGCAGAGTATTCTAATCCCGAGCGAACATATGAGTTATAAAGTTTTACTAAGATTGAATTATTTTTCAAGTTAAAACTGTTGCGTATCAGGAAGCCCAACATTTTAAAAGATTTATTTACTGCGTTGTTTATATGATTGGAAAATGTGAGTGAGCTATCAAACGTAACGCCTAAATCCACTACTTCATTTTTAATTGAAAGTGCAGTAGTATTCATGTTATACTTAAATCTATTTATGTTTTTCTTTCTAGTATATGTTAGTGTGGAGCATTTATTGATGTTAAAGTATAATTTATTTTCTTGGCTCCATTTATAAATCTTGTCAACATCATTTTGTAATGCTTGACAATCATTGGTAGATTCAACCACCTTCCACAATTTAAGATCATCCGCGAACAATGCGTGCTCTGAATTTTCAATGACAATGGGCAAGTCGTCAATGAATAAGAGAAATAACAACGGACCTAGATTGGCACCTTGAGGTACACCGGATGCTGCATTGTATTCCTTCAAGACATAACTTTTATAGACCACACATTGTCTCCAGTTTCTAAGATAAGAACTAAAACAAATAATTAAATTGTTAGAAAATCCTAAGTGGTGTAATTTTTTTAGTAAAATAGTGTGATTTACTTTGTCAAATGCCTTGGCAAAGTCGGTGTATATAACATCGACTTGTAAGTTATCGTCTAAAGCCTGAGATATTTTTTGTGTAAAGGGATACAAATTCCTAACGGTTGAGCGATTTGGCATGAACCCATGCTGCGTATTAGATATTTGTGATCTTACATAAGAAAGTGCTTTTTTGTATAATATGGTTTCAAATACCTTTGATATTGATTGAAGTATAGATATGGGTCTGTAATTAATTAAATTGGTTTTATCACCACTCTTGTAAACCGCACACACTTTCGCAATTTTCCATTTATCAGGCTAAGTATGAGCTTGCAGAGAAAGATTAAATAAAGTTGTCATAGGAGAAGCTAGAAACTCCGAACACGCCTTGTATATGTAAATGCGAATTCCATCAAAACCAACAGCTGTTTTGGGTTTGAGAGAAAGCAAAGCTGGTATCGTCTCTTCCACAGTTATATGGTCAATGCCAAAGTTACCCCCATTGTACATTTCCTCCGAGTCCATATCTATATCTTCCTGAGCGTACACAGAGTGAAAATTATCTGCAAATGCTTCAGTTGTCTCTGCATAGTTATTAAAGTATGTACCATTAACATGCATATTATTACATTATCAGGAACTGATTTTATTTTTTGTTTATTTTTAATAAATGACCAAAAACGTTTAGGTGCAGTCAGAATGGACTCTTCGGCAGATGTACAAAATTTTTTATATGCAGTATTTATGTCTCTTTTAACCTTTTTCCTAACCTCCACGTAAACACAACGAAGTCCGTTATCATACGGTTTTTTCTTATATTTTGTGTGCAAACGATTTTTCCTTTTTATATCTTTAACAATAGAAGGCGTAAACCATAGAGGATATCTGTGTTTTAATGGTCTAGATTTAGGAACGGAGACACTAAGAGCCAAATAAAGTAATTCAGAGAATTTCTCAACAGCTAAGTTAACATTTGCAAAATTATCTAAAATATGACAATTTGTTTGATGTAACCTAAGATAGAGCTCAAGAAAATTTGCTCTTTTATAGATATATTGCTCACCCGCAAAGGTATTTTCAGATTTTACTCTGGCACAGTGTAAAGAACATTCAAGAAACGGATGCAGTGCATCTTCTTGAACAAAAGGAGTATTGCATTTAACAACATCAACATATTATGTTGGACAATAAAAAATCCAATATCCTATTCATCGAATTGCTTGCATTATTATGTTGCGTTACGTTAAAAAAAATAATAAAACTCAAATAGTCGTTCTGAAGTAAATTATACCTAATGTTAGTACTAGGATACAAGTAAGGTAAATTAAAATCACCAATCACCAACAGCTTGTGATGAATAGCATCAATGTGATTCTCAAAAGTGTTATATAACATAGCGTAATCAGCATATGCACTTGAAGGTGGCAAATACACAGCACATAGATAATAAAGATCAGTACCCAATTTAATTTTTACCCAAAGATCTTCGAGATTGGTTTCAAAGTCTATTAACCTGACACTTGGATATTTATTTTTAATTGCCACTATAACCCCACCCCCGTCACATTTTCCGCTGCGTTGCAAGTCTCTGTCACGACGAAACACAGTATATCTATTGTCTAAGACTTCACTATCACAAATACTCGAGTTAAGCCAGGTTTCAGTTAATATCACAATATCAAAGTTTTCAGAGAGAGCACTATTTAGAAATGTACTAGTTTTTGTTTTAATTCCACGTACATTTTGATAATAAATATTTAAGTCGGAAATGCTAGTGGACATCTTTAAAATCTTCAACGAATTTAATTATTAATACTTTGCTCTCATCCTTTGCTCGCATGTAGATCTTGCCGTTGCGACACCAAAGATATTTACTGTTATTGTCCCGTTTATACTCATGCGCTTTAAAATAAATAAATTTGTTCTGCTGTGTTAGTGATTCGTTTACGTAAATAGCATTATTTTGTACCGGTGTTTCAGTAATTGATAGATCGCTTACTTTAAGATTTCTCTTGACTTTTATGCAGCGCATGAATTCATGTTTGTCTGTTCTGCGAACAAATTTTAATATAATTCCTCTCGAGTGATCGTGGCGATTAGCATCATTGCCTAAACGGTGCACTACATCTATCATATCGTTTTCCATCTTAAACCCAATAGCATTGCCATTGATTTCATCACCGTAACTAAATTCTCGCCCTTAACTTCTGAAATACCATGGAGTTCTAGGCAGTTAATCCTCGAGTATTGTTCCAAATCGTTGACGCGGTTCTTTAATTGGATATTTTAGCTCTGTAACGCATGGTTTTTTGCTTCCAGGTTCTCAATCTTAGAGAAACATTCCGTTGTAAGTGCTTGTTGGTTCTTTAATAATTCATTGCTTTCGTCGATCTTGGTGTGACACATTTCTACAGATTCAGTAACAGTTGCTAAGCGATCTAACAAGCTATTCAACTTATCCATAATTGTAGACAGTTGGTTCTTTGTTAGAGCATGCCTTACATAACCAACAGCCCACAGTAGCTAGAGATGCTATCTCCGATTGCGATAAACCTATGCAAGCTCCATGATAAGTTTTATTACAGGTATTGCATTTTATTTTTGTACGAGTTCTTGCAATTGGCACATTGCACGACCCACAGTTATCAACCATATTGGATACACCTGATTCGATAAATAATTTTTGGCCTCAATGTATTGAGTTGTTATATCTCGACCTTTAGATTACTAAAATAATTAAAGAAATACAAATATCTATTTTACAAGATTTCCTTTACCGTATAAATTTGTAGCAAGTCACTAGTTACTAGACTAAGATCTCTTGCATTAGATGTTTTAGGGAATACAGGGTGAGGCACATAAAGTGTTACAGAGCGATAGCACTCAAACTATTGATCATATCCAAAAATGTTTCAGACAATAGTTTCAGTGTTCGAGAAGGCCGTCATACTGGACTACTCTATTTTTTTATCGGTGGAGGCGCTGAAGCTACGTCAAGGTCAACTCCACTTTTTTAAATGGAACTATGTATTTTTTTTCGATGACATTATTACCGATTTTAAGACGAATTCAGAGACCTGCAACACAAGGTCATTCTAGTCACGCAAAGTTTAAAGATAAAGATAGTCGAAAAATCGAAAAATATTGGAATAATCACTTTCAAAGGATCCACTAACCTTGGTTTGGGTCTACCTACAGAAGATTCGAAGTGATGACCCTCGACTTGTAAGCACTTGTTAATTCGCTGATGAAAAGACCGTTTAACTTCAGCCAACATTTGTGGTGTAATTTCGGTACATGCTCGGCGTATTCTGTCTTTCATGTCGTCAGGCGTGGTAGGTGCTACCGCCATTACGCGATCTTTGACAAAACCCCATAAAAAGTAATCTGTTGATGTTAGATCTGGCGAACGAGGTGGCCAAGCTACAGGACCGCCTCGTCCTATCCACTTTTCGCCAAAAATCTCATTTAGCACTTGTCTTAAACACATAGCATAATGGGGTGGTGCACCGTCGTGTTGACTCGTGTTTGTTGCACTGTTGCATTTTTCGATTTTTCGACTATTTTCATACTTTGCGTGACTAGAATGACCTTGTGTTGCAGGTCGCTGAATTCGTCTTCAAATCGGTAATAATTTCATCCAAAAAAAAATACATGGTTCCATTTAAAAAAGTGGAGTTGACCTTGACGTAGCTTCAGCGCCTCCACAGATAAAAAAATAGAGTGATTCAATATGACGGCCTTCTCGAACACTGAAACTTTTGTCTGAAACATTTTTGGATGTGATCAATAGTTTGAGTGCTATTGCTCTGTAACACTTTAGGTGCCTCACCCTGTATATCTCTACTTATCCATGATGTATTTTGTCATTCAAAACATCTCTCAATATGTTTTTTAAGAAAATATATATTATGTCTTAGTAGTACATTATTGTTTCTTAAGATACAAGATATATTATGGGGCACATAATACCCTGGCGGGCAGTATGGGTTACTATGGTACGTGAATGGTCAAAAATGACAAGCGTCAAATTTCGGACCAATCTCGTACCTCGATGCGTCGATGCGTTCACAGAAATAGTTGATCATCCACTATAATATAAGCTTTCTAATCCATTATTTAGATTATTAAGAAATACTAGTAGACATAAAATTTTGTATGCACCACATACACTACTTGATGTTTATACTCTCGGGCGGCTTTCGAACTCTCGAGCCAAAGCCCTCGGGCTTGCAAACTTATCAACCTCGAGCGGACATAAACATCCTCACAATGCCCTTGGCACATAAATAACTATTTCTCCTAGCAACATAAATAAAACTAATAAATAAAAGCTTACATTTTGTATAGTTCGGTGTCTATACTCCATTCCAAATGTTTCGGAATAAAGGAATTCCGTGCTTTTGTTTCGTTGCAGTTTCAACATTTACATTTTTTGAAAATTGTCACACCAGACTCCTTATATGAACAGTGGTTAAAAAATAGTTTTCGTGCCAAAAATTATTGCACAATTAAAAAGTTAGAAATTCGGAAAACATTTAGGGGTATTAATCCAAATCTACAGGATCAAGACATTATTACAAGTCCAATATATATATTTGGGGAATGTCTAGTATTTAAGATAGTTTATCTACTTAATCTATATATATATAAATCAATCGCCGTGTGTTAGTAACGCAAAAACTCGAGAACCACTAGACCGATTTGGATGATTTTTTTTGTTCGTCTTACTGCCGAGGTGGTTTAGAAAATTCGGAAAAACCCAAAGGGAAAGCTGGAAAATTGGAAAACATCAAAAGTGTGTTTTTATATACACTGTACGACTTTCTATTTGCAGTCATACTTTTATGATTAATGGTTTGAAAGGTTTTCCCCATCATGTTATAATCCAAAACAACGTTTGCTGGGTCAGCTAGTTAGAGATAATTACATTTTAGGTGCGGAGGTCTTCATTAGTAATTATTATATGACAAAGGGATATACGTCAAAAGGTCGCGCGACAAATGTTCGCATGTGACAAAAGATCGCATACGAAAATAAAAACATTAAAATAAAAAAATAAAAAATTTACAGTGTGGAAATAAAGTAACGGATAGATTAATTAACCTTATTGATATTCATTTTTATGAAAAAATCTCGAAGGGGCGATTTCGACCATACGGAATATTTTTAGCTAATTTTCAGTTTCTTATGTACTTTGTATCTGATGATATGACATCATCGACTTTTTTTTAAATAACAACCTATATTGTTATTATTTATTTCGCTAGTACTTTTTATCCCGTTTTGAACGGTTTAAAATTTTCTAGGTTGAAAATCGAGAAAAATGGTCTTAAAGTTTAAATATTAAAAACCAATTAATTGAGCAAAATAAATCATTGACGGCACATTCGTTCTTATTTAAATTTAAATAAACAATTGAAAAATACAACTAGAAATTTATTATCAACTCCATTCAAAGTTAATAATGACGATGACTGGGTCCCGCTTAATTGTACCATTTTTATTAATAAAATAGTTCAATAAAGGTAAATTCTAATTTAGAAAAAGCAAACGACTTTTATTTTGTTATGACATTTATAAATTGTTTAACTCTGACATGTAACTAATCTTTTTTTGTTTTATCCTCCGGTAAATAGATTTATTTTGCTCAATTAATTGGTTTCTAATATTTAAACTTTAAGAAATCAATAATAAAAATCTGGTGTGATACACTCACACAACTTCCTTTTACAGTGTTCTTATAATTAGTCAAAAATTTCATTTTTAATTTTTAGCCATTTGTCAAAAATTTTCAAAAATTACAAATACTACAAAAACGGTACAAAATAGAGTGTTAGTTGAAGAGAAAAATTTTCTCTAGAATTTTAAGGTGAATTCAAAAATGTAATAATATACCGGGTGTTTTATTTAAAATGGGAGTTAATAAAAAAATAGCAAAAAAAACAAAAGAAACCCACTTTAGAAGTATTCAACTGGAAAATCACCTATTTCACATCAATACACATTAAAAATGTAGTAAAAATGTAAAGTTTAAAAAAAATCGTTAGAGCCGTTTTTGAAAAAATCGAAAAAAACTGAAAAATCACAAGAGTAAACACCTACTTCCGGTTATGCGATTTTCTTCAAAAGCTTGCTGTCTCATCTACATAGTACACAAAACTTATATATGAAGTTTCAATGCCATACCTCTTTTCGTTTTTGAGATATTCTGTTCACAGACAGACACACACACAGACACACACACACACAGACAGACCAATGAAAAAAAATATGTTTTTTGGGATCAGGGGACTCTAAAACGTGAAGATCCGTTGAAAACTCAATTTCGAATTTTTGGGGTGAATCCAATACTTCCTTTATAGTAAAAGGAATTAAAAATATAGGTTGTTATTTAAAAAAAAAGTCGATGACGTCATATCGTGAAAAACAAAGTACATAAGACACTGAAAATCAGCTGAAAATATTCCTTATGGTCGAAATCGCTACCCCCTTCGAGATTTTTTCATAAAAATGAATATCAACAAGGTTAATGAACCTATCCGTTACTTTATTTCCACACTGTAGAAATTTTTTTCTGTAATTTTAATGTTGTTATTTTCGTATGCGATTTTTTGTCACATGGATGATTTGTCGCATGCGATCATTTGTCGCGCGACATTTTGACCGCGATCTTTTGTGGCATGCGATCATTTGTCGCATGCGATCATTTGTCGTGCGACATTTTGACGGCGATCTTTAGTCGCGCGACCTTTTGACTGCGATCTTTTGACGTGATACCCTCATTACCATGACAAAGTCTAGACGAATTGAAATCTTCGACGATCTAAAACAGTCTTTTTGGTCTACTACATCGAAGAGCTATACATTTCTGCAGCGTTTAGCGGCCGAAAACATCCGCATTTATACTGGTAACTTTGACTTTTCGGCAGTAATAACTATAGCAACAAAAACTAACAACCATTTCCATTAGTCGAAATCAAAATAGACACACTCATTTTACGATATAATTATGACTTCCTCGACTTTTCCTGACTTCCTCGATTAAACTATCATTTCATAATTAGAACAAACGTTCCAAAGCAATGGAATAAAAAATATGTATGTAACTTGTACTTAAGCAGACTTTTAGCCTCGCCTTATTTATGTGCTTTGCTAGCTTGGCCAGAAATTGCAGCTCGTCCAAAAAAGCCCATAAACCCGTACTTGTAACATAAATAGCTATTTTGTTATAATGCATTGAAAAGCTGTTTAGCGGTCGAAAACACACACTTAAAGACAAGATCGTAAAGTACGGAAATCCCAAATGTTAATATGCTTAGCACGAATAATTTCGAATTAAATTGAGTTGTCCTGCGGCTGGGAATGTTATGCTCGTAAAATACCACAATGTACGAGACGTTTTAACCGGCGCCAATTTTTACCCTATCTGTATATATAAAAATCAATCGTCGTGTGTTGGTAACGCAAAAACTCGAGAACGACTTGACCGATTTGGATGATTTTTTTTTTGTTTTGTTCGTCTTACTCCCGAGGTGGTTTAGCAAAGAAGAAAATTCGGAAAAATCCAAAGGGAAAGCCGGAAAATTTGGAAAATGTCGAAAGTGTGTTTTTCTATACACTGTACTACCTTCTATTTGCAGTCATACTTTTGTGATTCTGTGCTTAATAGCTTGAAGAGTTTTCCCCGTCATGTCATAATCCAAATCAACGTTTCCCGGGTCAGCTAGTCGCGACTAAATGCCATAGCGCGGTCAGGGGCCAGTGCTGGCACGTAGCTCCTTGTTCGAAAAGCGATGCTCTCGCTTGAAGATGAAAGCGTAACTGCCCGGGACAGACGGAATGGTAAAAATGCAGATTTACAATCCCCGCTTGCACGTGAGGAGAAAATCCACGATGCACCGTCAGCGGTCTGGCGGGTGTCGCGCTGCAATAAGCTAATATTGCGTGCCTGATTCGGTAAAAACGAAAGCACGGGGACGGCTTTGCCCAAATAGCGTAAAATTAACTGGGCCACGAAGAGTGGCGTTAAAAATTAAAATTAACCCAATAAGAGATGTTAAAGGATGTTATCTATAAGCACGTTTAAGATTATTAGCGGGGTTTAACAAGTATCTTACTATAATACTGATTCGCCTTTGTGCGTTCTATGACCAAACTTGAATATCTACTGCGCTTGTTTTATACAGTTTTTTTTGGATCTGTCGATACTTAAGCATAAGTAGGTTGGTAAAGAAAAGAACTGTTCAAGGATCACACGACTTTAATAAATTGGCCAATGCGTTACATGAGTGGTTTTCTAGGAAGAACGGAAGTAGTTTCGTTTAAAGTATTCTAGTTTGCATTCTTGATTGAACACTTTTATTCTAAAGCAAAAATTAATAACAATGAGTACCTTCACCCAGCCATAGTGGACTTGAAATATTTTATTTTATAGTAAAGTAAGGTGTAGAAATTTACATTTTGTGGTTTTCATTTTCTTGATAGAATTCAAATACATTGTTGTAAACAATTTTAGTCTTTACAAAAACTTGATTCGCTTGCTTAGCGAAAATTGCTATCTATTTTTTCGAATACTTTTTTTATTAAATATAATGCATACTTGTAATCTGTTCTTGCACACCAAATATCATACATGATAAACCCTCGAAGAAAAAAATAATTTTTATCTACTAGTGGATCCAATTTATGCCTTGCCTTATTTTAAGCTGACTACTGTGATTTTTTTTAGTATTTGCTGCTTTGACTTTGTAATCAAATTCAGAAAATCTCTAAAACGATCTTACTAATGGTGTGATATTTTTTTGCTTCACCGGCCACACTTCACATAGAAGTAGGAAAGTACTTTTCGTGTAAAATTGATATATTGTATTCAGTAGATGAATTTTGTTACAGTTAAATTAGTTAGGGTCCCTCTTTCAATTCTGCGTTAAACTTTTTCACTGTTATCTATCATTTGCAGTTTTCTATTTCTATTGCCGCTGTCAGGATCAGTAACCTTCTTCTATTACTTTTCTTTCTTTCTTCTCTTCTAATTCTTCTTCGACTCTTTCCCCTACGAGTTTATCGTCTTCAGCTTACACACTGAGCTGTTTTCAAAACTCCAGTTTTACGGTGTGTTCCTTTCATAATATTGTTGCCGGAGATTTCAGGGGTGGTCTTCATTGTTTTCCTCGCGCTGACCAGTGGAGTATGTTTTTTTGGGCCATCTTTCCTCGGGCATCCTTTCCACAGGTCCATATTAAAATGCATTTTTTAGGTTTCTCGTGATTGAGGACTTATCAAGGTCTACAAATGTCACGTGTGTGCTGATCTGCTTTTCTTAATTGTTTTCATTATTTCTCGTATGCAGAAAAAGTATCTAAGCAGAACCGATGAACTCTAAATTCGTGTTGTTGTTGGCTTAAATTTGAAATATTTTCCTGTATCTTAGTTTTGATTACTCTTTCAAACATCATGCTATGGATGGAATAACACTAAGTCCGTAGTAATTACCTACTACAGTTTCTCTTATCGGGTAATAATTATATGCTGCGTTTCATTCTAGTGGTACTTTTCCTACCTTTCCAATTTTTTGCCGTATGTACTCGTATGTTCCCAGTATTTCTTGAATTACTGTGTATTTTTGTGATTTTCCATGCTTCTCTAAATGTTTCGTATCCCAGGGTGTTATTTATATGGTTGTACGAGTATATATTATTACAATATTCGCTTTTTCTCTTCCTTCATTATTTGTTTAACTATCTGTCGTCGGTTTGCATATTCTGATATTCTGTAGGGCGTGTTATTTATTAACTATATCGTATTTTTTTTATCTCAATGACGTTGTTTACTTCTTCACTCACTTCACTTTGTATTAGAAAGACGACTCTATATTTAAGGTCTACTATGAATATAACCTGGCGTGTTTTATTTATCCTCGCTCATTGTTTGTCAAAAATTATATTTTGATTTCCAATTTTTGCAGCGCCATTTACTCAGTGGAGTCTCAATATCATACTTGATTGTATTTTTCTCGCCCTAACCTAAACCAACTCCACAGGAAAGGAGCAAGAAAAAAAAGAGAACAAAAAGAATAGTAAAGTACCTACACATTTGGAGTGGTGTGGACTGAGAAAAAAGGGTGAAACCAGTAGTAGAGTAGTAGGATATTTCTCCTCACCAAAGATAAATGGATTAGACAAAAATATGATAGACTATTAACCACATATTTATTATCTATAATATTTGATTTACATTTTAGGTTAGTTTTAATCGGTAAAGTTATTTGTTGTAATTCATTTATTCGTAAATTTCTTGGGCCCGGTCGGTCGTGTTCACTTGGTTATGCAAGATTTAAAAGCAGCGCCGAATAAACTGCTAATTCAGCAACTGGACTTTATAATCGTGTTTCGTTTTTCGATCTTCAATCGAGGTTCACCATTTTAGCGGGCATGTAGCATCGCCCTGATTTCCAAGCTGCCACCAGGTAACTTGGTAATTAATCAAAATTTAGGCGAAGAAGTTTTATTGTGTCGGAATAGAGATTGGCGCAGGTGGTAAAGCTATTGCGGTATTTCGTAAGCATAACATACTGGCAACATATTAACATGAGGTTTCTATATTTTACCGTCTCGCCTTTATCGGCTGTCCACAAAATATCGATTTCATATCCAATCAAAATATCACACGACTGCTAGGTTTCTTTACAGAATCTCACTAGGTTCTACAGTCGTCGGCTTTTTCCTGTTGCATCTGCCCGCTCAGGCATCTTCTTGTCACTTATAATCATATTTCTCTGGCTATGACGTCTTCTTCTAGATAGTTTTAGGTGTATCGTACATCTGTTGAACAAACTACTGGATACTGCCTTTCTTTCCATGGCTTGAGGTAACAAATTATTTATTTCTGCTACATTTAAATGTATTTGAGGAACTTGCATGCTCTGTAAATTTTGTTATTCTGTGTCGCCAATTTACCGTCGGTTTTGAAGTGCTTGGGTGTTTTAATTTCGGTTTATGTTCGAAATGTTGCAGTCTAGATTTGTGTATTAATGTAGTTATGATTTAGTAAAATCTCCACTGGAACTTTTAATGTCTTCGTGGCTGTCGTATGCGTATTTGAAGGCAATCTTTTTATGGTTTATGTCCTCGTGACGTCACATAGTAACATAATTAATTGAAATTCGTCTTAAGATTATTGCACCAGTATTTCAAGTAAGTTGGTGTGTTGATTATAGTATTTTAAATATTATTGGGTGTTTTTGTTGTAGGGCAGACTTACAGAAATTATTTGTATAGCGAATTTAAAGACTCAAAGCAAGGTAAGTGAAAATATTTCACCGTTGTTCCTGCTACTCCGCCGCTGGCGTTTCTTCAAGGTTGAAGACGTAGTGAACACTTACAGTTAGATTTCCTTCTTGTCTCGAAATCTGAAGGGGAGTAATCGTGATTTTGGGTTTAAGAATTTGTGGCACCCTAACTCTAATGTACTTTCAACGTACCCCTATTTTGAGGTAGTAAACCAACCCATTTCAGGTAACTCAAATCGCCCTTTTCTCGATTGAAAGCTAGCTGAAGCAAATCATTGTTAACTAAACTAAATTTCAGGGCGCTTCACTCCACACGTAATAATATGGCCTGCGATGAGGCGGCTCAGGGTCGTCTAAATATCACTTTCCGAAACGCGATCATTGTTACGGGTTGTTATTTTTGTCTTAAGTAGCATTCTGGCCTGGGGCCCTTAAAGGCCTTGCTTTTAATAAACCATTTATTTCAGTCAGGACTACGCAACTTGGTGTAAAAAATGTTCAAAATTACAAGAAATATTATTGTAATAAAAACATGTGATATGGAAATAATGCTATCACTCTACATAACTGCGTTTAAAAATTAAGGCGGTTCTGTAAGCTTGCATTCTAAGGGACATTAGGTTGTTTGGATGTCAAGAAATATATGAAAACTTCGCAAATGAAATCATTTCTGGTGATTAAAAGAAACTGCATGCCTTTCCAGAGACAATTTTTTGTAATGTTCATGTACCGTTACAACACAATATTAAGCTTTAGTAAATTATCTGACACAAGCAATATTGTTAATCAGTAAAATGGAATAATAGAAAAATGGGGATACAATGAACTTCAACTTCTGCAATTTCTGTACGGAAATGCTACTATTGGCCTCAAAGCATGTTGCAGAGGCTGCTTCACAAGCTCGCTACGTGCTGTACAAGCAGTTGCAGCCAGCTGCACTGATGTTTGCTCACAAAAAGCATCATTTGTATCGTCATGTGGACAGCGCACGATAGATGCTGCTTTATCATTCGCTGATACATATCGCCATGCACTTGTCCCGTCAGATCACCTTGGCTGCAGGATTCGATTGGCTCTTTATATTATGGTCCATATGTTACACATACCATCCTAAATATATAGTGTGTGCACGGATAGGTGATACAGGAGAAAACAATTTTTTATTACTTATTTCTCAGAAAATTTTATTCTTGATAAAAGTCGCTGCATCCTTTCAAACCAACAATGCACTTACCAAAATTTAAATATCTCGTTTCGTATACGAGGGAGTTTCGAAATTATGAAAATGGTTCCAGAATAAAGTACACAAAAATGTCATTTGCAAATATCTGATACGAGTATAACCATAATACCTAAAATGGTTTTTATTATTGAAAGTTATACGACTATTTGTTTTGTTGGAAATCTGTTGCAGTGATGAGAATTACCTTTTTAAATTTCCTAACCATGGTCTTCATCGTCTTCCAGGACCTCTTCATCCAACCAATTTTTCTTGGCAAAGATTTGATCAATTTATTCTATTTCACATCCGTTAATGTTCACATTCATTATGTCAATGTGTTACAGCCTAAATTCGCCTTCAAGACAAAGCGTGAGTTTGCTAATACACAAACTGGACTTTACGACACGACATTAATTAGCTAAGTGACTGGTGCGTAAAATGACTCATATCGGAAAAGAATTACACAGGACCATTTCCCCAACCTCTAACAGAAAGGGGGCATTACGAGACTAAACAAGGCAACGGCCTATTAAAAGAAGAGCAGATGTTAGATGCCAAAGCACTTTCCTAATAGGAGAAATACACATCTGGGCGTACTGAGAAAAGTGGAAGTAAATGGGTACACCTTTTAATTTCAACCTTGGCAGTGCTTGGTCGACGGAACCACGAACAACAGCGTTAAACTTGCCTTGCGGGAAAACTGCTTTACAGCATTCTAGAGCCTTTTTACAAAATAAAACACAAATTTGCATGCAAATACTATAAACATCAAAGAGAAAAGCACAGCTAATTGAAAATGAACTATATTGCGTAGAAATAAGTAAGTAAACATTTGTTCAATCATTAAATGTAACGAAAAGGTTAGTAAGGGTTAAATTACGTAACGTTTAAACTAGATAAGGGCGGTAAACTTGATAACAAATAATCCAACTGACTCGCAAACGATAACAACTTTAATTATTCAAGGAAGTGACTCATAAACAATAAAACTTGACGGTAAACAAACAAATATGACTCAAATGCGATAAATACTTTAATCTCCACAACGTTAGGGTAAACATAAACATTAAAACTAACGGTAAGCAATCGAAAGTGGTCCAATGACGGTAAATGTGCAATTCACGTACTGACTGCTACAACAGTTCAAACGGCAAATTCTAAATTGATAGCAACGTTACACAGAATGCCGATATTCGATAAATCACTGCTTTCACTGTAATCTAGGCACTCTAAAACTATTACAAAAATGACGAAGGCCGAGGGCCTCCGTTGTAGCGGAACCAACGATCACTTGTTGCCTTCTTGGAAGCTAGCGTTAGAATCTTCCCTAAACACAAGCACGTGGCGCAAGAAAGTCCGGAGGAGACGCTCATACTCGCGCCAAAAGCTGGCATTCAATACACACATGTTTCAACGAGGCCAGACGGAGGTGGAGTACAAATTATTCTTAGTCCTGCTCACACAACTGACTCTTTTTAGCGAAATAATTCTTGGCTTAAGGCGAGCGTCGCATCAAAATTACTCCGCTTGAAAAACAACCACTAGAAACACGTGTTCGTCTGCCTGGCTTGGCTTTCACTCACAGCGACCGATTCCTTCTAGCAGTGTATTTTGCGTTCAAAAACGGATCGATGAAAAAGACACGTGTTCTACTTAAACAACCATAAATAGGCACATGATTAGAAATGCTCTTTCATAGACGGAATTTTAAATACAGCAAGGGAAAAATATAGCAAAATAGAAATAAAGTCGTAAAAACGGAAAATGTCCTCACAAATGATCACCTTATTAACAGCAGGGCAGAAAATAACCTGTTGTAATGCCGAACCACTTTCTTACATTTTGTAAGTATAATATTCATCTTGTTGCCAGACTTCTTTTCCAAAAATTTTTTCTTAGAGAAATATATAATAAATTCGATTTTATAACTTCTCTTCCACATCAGTTAATGGATGTTTACAACCATTAAGACAAAGATCACATTGTTAACAGCAACATGTAAAGGATCTGTTGTTGTAATGTTGAATCATTTTCTCATTTACCTGACATTTATCCTTTGCCATGACCTGTTTTGTCGAATACTTTTCCTTGGACAAGCATTTGATCAAATCTATTCTGGAAATTTTATACCATATCCGTTAATGTATATTTGTTAACGGAAGTATGGAAAAGATCTGCTGGTGCAACGTTCAATAATTTTCTCAAGTTTTGTAACCATGATAATTATATTCCCCTATTGACAGTATGCAGTGGACAACATATCTCGAACAGTTATATAATACTAACAACACAGACAATGACGAAGTTACATATAACGGAAACACAGACGCAATATATATAACCGAAGAAGAAATAGAATGCACTATTAAAAAGTTAAAAAATAGGAAAGCCCCGGGTCCGGACAATATCAACAATGAATTAGTGAAATACGGCGGCGAAGACCTAACCAAAGAGATCGCAAAGCTCTAAGCTAAAATACTAGAAAACTCTACAGTCCCAAACGAATGGAGAACAAATATCATTATACCTACTTATTCTGAAAAAGGGAGACAAAAACGACCCCGGCAACTACAGAACAATAACCTTGTTATGCACACTGATGAAGTTACTAACACGAATTGTGGCACAGAAGATATCGATGATATACAAAATTAGCGAAGAACAGCAGGGATTTAGAAATAACCGCTCCACAACTGACGGGATATTCATATTAAGACAGATAACCGAAAAATCACTAGAATTCTGCAGACCAGCATATATGTGCTTCATTGACCTTACCAAAGCTTTCGACCGAATTAGACTAAATGACGTTCTAAAGATATTAAGTGAAGAGAATATACCGGACAAAATAGTACAACTAATAAAAGATATATATAATAACAACACGGCAAAACTGAAACTGAATAACAAAGTAGGGCAGAGTATACCGCTAACATCTGGTATACGACAAGGTGATAGCCTAAGCCCATTGTTATGCAGTATAACGTTGGACAGAATTATTGAAAAAGTACGAACCACAGGAAGAGGATATAGATTAGGAGCGGAAGAGAAAAATTATATGTTATGCGGACGATGTATGCTTAATCGCGGAATCAGAAGACGACCTACAGCGTATGCTGCTGACTTTTAAGGAAACCTCAGAAATATATAACATGCAAATTTCAATAAGTAAGACAAAATGCTTGGTGGCTGCTAGAGAACCAACTAGATGCAAACTCGCGGTGAACGACCAAAGCATAGATCAGGTAATGTCATTCACATACCTTGGGGTGGAAATATCAGCTTTCACTAACCTACAGAACGAAGTACAGAAACAAAAAACCAAGGCAGCCCAAATATCGGGATGTCTACGAGATCTAATATGGGACAATAAAAACATGGACATTGAAAGCAAAGTCAGAATTTATAAAACCTGCGTAAGACCTGTAATGACCTATGCCGTTGAAACCAGGGCAGATACATCGCAAACAAAGCGAAAGTTGCGGACAACGGAAATGAGAGTTCTCAGAGCGATAGCAGGTAAGACTCTAAGAGACCGGATTAGGAACGACGGTATGAGGGAAATGTGTAAAACACAGGGTGTAGTGAGGTGGTCGCGACAAAGGAGGAGGGAATGGAACTCGTACGTCGATAGGATGCACAGAAACAGGCTAGTACGCATCGCCAGGGATGGAAAACCAAGAGGAGAAAGACCGCGAGGAAGGCCGCCAAAACGATGGAAGGACAGTTGGCAGTCCAAATCTCGGGAGTGACAAACCGTTAACTACAGGCCTTAAGGCCTAACATACGAAGAAGAAGAAGATAATTATATTCATCCAGGATACCTTTTTCCAGGCACTTTTCCTTGAAGAAAGTGTTAACACAGGCCAGGAAGAGCAAAATATAATGATAGCGAAAAGACCTACATTCAATACTACATAGATAAATAGATAAGCTGAAATGGGGTGGGAGAGATAGAGATAGAGCGGCTTATTCTAATGCTAAAACAGATATTCGGTAGGTATCAGTTGGAAGGGGGGAGGTTTTGATCACTTTTGTATAATAATTTCTTAAAAATGTAGTATTGTGACCTAGTATTTTAAAACGTACTTTGTAACATAGTTCCAGTAACACTTAAGAAATTAGAGACATATTCATATACGATATGGGTAATACCACACCGAGGGTAGGGATTTATTTATCTGAAACAGCAAAATTTCACAACAGTAATTTTGTAGCAACTGATTAAAAGTTTATACAGTAGACTAATATAGCAGCTGTATCCCCACCGTCATCACTAAAAACTGTATTCAGTTAAAACAATTCAGGATACTCACCGGTTCGTTTTTCTGGATCTCTAAAGGTAACTTCCTCCAGAACGACGCCCTGACTTCTTCCTTTGCTGTTGACTGCGAAGACGACGATCTTAAACGTCACGTCCGGCTCGAGATTGGATAAGTAAAAGTATGGTTCATCGTTGGAAGTGATGTTGTAGCGTGGTACGGATGAAGTTGCGGAGTAGAGCTCCAGGAGGAAGTACTGGGGAAGACCACCATCAAAGCCAGCCAAGCAGTAGACTTCCACGGAGCTGGTGGTTTGGTTTGACAACGAACAGTTCTTCACCGGAAACGGTTTGCCTGAAAGGTGCGTTATAGTAAAAATTTGTATTTCGAGAGCTGCTGCGTAACAGCTTATTTCCAATTACGTATTCCTTTGATTTTTATTTGAATTTTTAAATTTGCTATGATATTACATTAGCTCCTATTGGCAAATAAACTTTATACATAGGTTTTTCAACTTTGCGATTGTAGATTTTTAGCACACAGAGCTTCTATACAGACAGCGGTTCTGTAAATAAATTACTGGCATTATTACATTTAAACTCTCTCACTTAGTTACGCATAGTGAAAGTGGCCCATTTGCCCAAAATTAGAAATGGGAGCTTGGGAGTTGTAAGCCAGCCACTTTACATGACAGTAAATTGGTTTGTTATAGCTTTATGAGTCGGCTCTATAAACAATGGACATTTCAGCGGTTAGGTGCATGTGTGCAATATTGTATAACACTTAGATGAAATAGTGTTTTCATTACAGAATTTGGTATGTTTTTGCCCAAATATGACGTAAATAATAAAGTATATTCTACAAATTATATATGATTTTATTAAATGAAGTGTATTTACTAATAAAGAATCTGAAACTCAGTTTGTTTGTGCAATAAGTTGGCCCAAATGAATATTGTTGCTGAGCTTGTTCAAGTGAGAATATAATTTGTTGAATTTTGAGCCAATCTTCATCTCTTAAATTTAGGACACTGGCTAATAGGACCTTCTAGCATACCGACAATATAGCGACTCACGATTTTCGATTTGGTACGAGCTAACTTGATCTTGTTTCACGTGTCAAATGAATAAATTTAGAAATGCTCTAGGTTAGGTCGTGCGTTTTAAGCATATAAAGTAACAGTGTTTCACGCACTCGTTGTATATTGAGCTTTGGGATTATAAATCATAATAATCATCAAATAACAATGGATAATAAGCGTAGGTACTCCTTACTATAAATACCCATGATAATATTTATTTCAATTCACTTGCATGGATGGAAATACTTGAATTTTAATTTAATTTAAAGTTAAAGCTTCTAAAGAGTTCTCCGTTTCGCCTTGAGAAAATAGTTATTTTTTGTATAGTCATCACGAAAGTTGTCTTTTTAAAACGAAAAATCGTGAAGAAAAAAGTATCAACTTTCGTTAAAAAAGTAGGTACACTTTTCTAACTATTGTATTGAAATTGTGAATTGTCATTCCGAAGTCCTTTTCGACTAAATTTCGAGTAGCAAGAGATCACTAACCAAAAAAAACTACGTGTACAACACGTTTTGAAAGTCCCTTTTTTCATTCATTTACTTGATTTTCACCCTCTTTAATCAAACTGCAAAAATCCTTCGTGAGGGCTCATGATGACCAATTCAACATTTTAGTATTAAGATTTAAGACTTAGAATTAATCAAAGAATCGCTCTACCTGAAGATTATGCGCCATTTGTAATACACTCTGTATACAAATATCTTGAAAGTATAAGTCTAGGTCTACCTAGTTAATAATAAAATGTGAGCCTTTGTTGAGTAATAACACAACCACCAATAAACTTACAAGACTGTACCTACGTACACTGGTTTAAAAAATGAACTACCAATATATATAGAACTTATCAACCTTGCAAGATACATTTTGGTTGTATTAATTATTTTTGTCTACTACTATCTCCTAAAGGAGGCTATTATTTGACACTTTCCATACGTCAAAAGCACGTTATTATTGCATACTATGCAATAAAAACCTTATTGCACACTTCTGCCACTTTATTGCACGCTTCTGTCAAAACTATTCATTAAATTTGGTGAGTTTTCAATTTGTATAAATATGTGGTAGTCGAAAAATTATATATACAATTCGTAGCTAAAGCTTCTTTTTACACTTGTGAGAATTATAGAATTCGCCTTCAGATCATTCTTTAAACTTTATCACGCTTGCAAAAAGTGGCACTTTATCTACTCGTTGTATAAATAACTATTATTATCGCCTTACAAATTTATACATGTTTGTATCCTGTACAATACATTGATTTTGAAATACTTCAACAATACAATACTATTTTTTACTGGAAGTGAAACTATAAGTCAAAATACAGTAAACGTTTCTAACAATGTAGCGGTTCGCATTTCGGATTCTGAAAGCGCTATGTCATTTTCACCTTCTGGGTGTGATAACAGTAGCAGATGTGTCTTCTAAATAAAAAATACTGATGTTAGCGCATAGTCAAATCAGTGTTCCTGGAAAAGAATACTTTAATCGATCGATTGGTTCTGCCAGTTTTTATCATAGTGTACAAAATAGAGATGGAAATGATTTTGAAAATGATGAAAGCGTCGATAAGCATTCGTATTGTAACGACCTTCGAGCCGGATCGCATGCAGACAGATGAGTCAGCCTTCCAGATCATTCGAGAACGACATTGGTGATTAATGCGCGCGATGCGTCAGCATTGCTAGAATAGTCGAGAATATCCCGAAGGTTCCGGAAGGAATCCCCGGCGATATATATAAGCGAGCGCAGCGGAAGAGCGAGCAGTCCGAATCTAGCTTTGAAGTGCGCTAAGCTTGCCAGATAAATAATTCGTGGTTAAGTCGTGTGAAAATAAATAAAGTGTATTTGTTGTTAGATATAGTTCAGGTTAGTGCATAAATAATTTGTGTTCCGTATTAATAGTTCTTGTGTTTTTGTAAATCGTTAAGTTAAATTGCTGTAAATAAATGCTTAAAACAAGAAGCGGCGTATAATTTTTAATAGCCCAGAAGATAAATCGTAACATTTGGCGTCAGGTGTCGGAGTTTTGTATCAGGGGCTATAAAAAAATTATTGGACATACATTAAATAAACTAACTGATTAACAAGTACCGATAAACGACAGACAGATAATAAATTTAAGTGTGTGTTGTGCATTCCTGTGACGAGATCCCAAAGTAGCAAGATGGAGGCCCAATTAAGCCAACTTTTCCAGCTGATGCAAGTTGGCCAGGACAAGGCAGAAAAAGCACAAGAGGATCTTAAGGAAGAATTGAAAGCCGGCCAAAAGAAGGCAAAAGAAGCACAAGAGGATCTTAAGGAAGAGCTGAAAGCCGCGCAAGAAAAAGTAGTCTAAAAATTTGAGGAAGAATTGAAAGCCACTCAAGAAGACTTCAAGGAAGTACTTAAAGAAGAGCTGAAAGCCGCGCAAGAGGATCTTAAAGATGAACTTAAGAAAGAACTGAAAGCGAGCCATGACGAGTTGGTAGAGGAAATCAGAGATATTCAGGAGGAAATGGAGAGAAAGGTAACCAGATTTCAAGGTGACGTACTGGAGATGCAGGAACAAGTTACTAAGTGGCCAAGGCCAACGAAGTCCCTCTGAATCTGTTGGCTCTTCTCCTCATCTTGCGGTAAAGCAGCCTATCTTATCGCGAGTTGCTACCCCTCAGGTTGCTCCTTCTCAAGATACTGTCCCAGCGAGGCCCGCAACATCCGGCTTGCATATGAAACTGCCCTCTTACAATGGGAAAACGCCATGGTCAACATACCTGAAGCAATTTGAAGCCGCAGCCGTCGCTAATGGTTGGGGAGAGGCAGACAAAGCGACCGCATTGATTCTGATATTGCGAGGGGATGCCCTGAATATTCTGCAAATGGTTCCAGAAAATCAGCAGAAGGACTTCTAGCAATTGGTGAATCGTCTGGAACGGCGTTATGGCGATAGTCATCTTCAGCATGTGCATTGTGCCCAGTTGAAGAACCGAATTCAGAAGTCGGGGGAGACGCTGCAAGAACTTGAGGCCGACGTTGCTCGATTGGTTCGGCTCGCGTATCCATCGGCGCCGAAGGACTTCCTGGAGCAGCTAGCCGTCCAAACATTCATAGATGGAATGAAAGACGCCGATACTCAGCAAGCTCTGGGGTGCCATAGGACACTGGGAGAGGCCTTAGCCTATGCGTTGGAAGTTGAAGCTGCAAGGAGTGCCTCCAGAGGACATGGTCGTGTCCGCGGTGTTGCTACGACAGAAATGGCGCCTGAATCCATGGAGGATATGGTGCGACAACTCATAAAGCAGAAGACGAGGGAGAAGGGACCCCGTTGCTAGAGCTGCGGAGAGATGGGTCATCTTAGGGCTCGCTGTCCGAAGAAAGGAGCCCGAGCTTCTGACGAGCCGTCGGAAAACTAATACGGGTCGACAAGAAGGGGCGAGAGTCGACTCGTGATTGCCATGCCCCGGAGATTTCCATCCATGTGTCGTCCGTGCAACGCCAGCATGATAGCCTCTTCATTGATGGGAGAATAAATGGAAGAGTTCGGTCTCTGCTGTTGGATACTGGAGCGACGAAGTCTATCGCCAGGTCTGACGTAATACGGGACGAAGGTCAGCTGCTGCCCATCAGGACACGCCTTCGCACTGCCACGGGAGGCGCAGTGACCACACATGGGGAAATTGATTTGACATTGAAGATTGGGAATCAAACCCTCAAGCATCGAGTCCTGATTGCTGACATTGCGGACGAGTTCATCCTGGAAATGGATGTTATGAATGAGTATGGGCTCACTTTAGACCTGGGACGAGGCGTGTTGCACGTGGGTGGGGAGGAGCTTTCCCTACACCCAAGAGAAGAGATCGCAGTACGAGTGTTATTGGCGGAAGATGTTACTCTGCCGGGACGAACCGAGAGGGTCGTGGATGCAAACCTGGATGGCGATCTCCGGGGTAACTTAGTGCGCATGATTGAACCCGAATATAACAAGGAGCTCACTCATGGTATGCTGGTTGTGAAGACGTTGGTAAAGACTGGGCTGAAGGTCCCAGTAAGGATGATGAACGACAACAGGAAACCGGCAACCGTCAGGAGAAACACACCCCTGTAAAGGTGCACACCGATCTCCGCCGTTGTCAGAACGATTACTAGTGACAGCGGCAGCATGGCGAAGGGCTGCCCAAAGGCATTAATTAACACCGTGATGTATACTTGCAAGGGCATGAGCCAACAAGAACGACAGAAGATCGAAGATCTGGTGGTTCGGTACCAAAACATCTTCGAGTGCGGAGACCATCCCAGCTGCCGTAGCGACGTAGTTAAACATAAAATCAATACTGGGGATGCTCAACGGATACGCCAACATCCAAGAAGGTTGTTCCTCGCCCAACGGGAAAAGCTGAGAAGATTGTCCAGGACATGCGAAACCAAGGGATCATCGAACCGTCCAGCCGCCCGTGGCCCTCTCCTGTGGTTCTTGTCAAGAAGAAGAATGGCTCAACGAGGTTATGTGTTGACTACCGGCAGCTGAATCATGTGACCAAGAAAGACAACTATCCTCTGCCACGAATCGATGATACCCTGGACACGCTTTCCGGTTTCAATGGTTCTCGACGCTAGACTTGAAGAGCGGTTATTGGCAAGTCGAAATGGAACCTGCGGACAGGGAGAAGACTGCATTTACCATCGAAACTGGTCTCTGGCAGTTCTCCGTCATGCCGTTCGGTTTGTGCAATGCCCACGCCTCGTTTGAGAGGCTGATGGACACCGTCTATCTTGGCAGACCTGCCTGATATACTTGGACGACATCATAGTGGTGGGTAGATCCTTCAACAAGCATCTGAAAAACCTGGAGAAGTGTTCTATAGACTGCGAGGTGCCAACCTGCGATTAAGTCCAAAGAAGTGCCACATCTTCCAGAAGGAGGTACAGTATTTGGAGCACGTCGTATCCCGCCAGGGAGTAGCCGTAGATCCGAGCAAGGTAAATGCAGTGTAGAATTGGCCGATCCCGAAGGATAAGCATGAACTGCGAAGCTTCCTGGCCCTCTGTACTTACTACCGACGGTTTGTGCTGGGCTTTGCAAACATTGTAAAACCGTTAACCCGTCTAACGGAAGAGGCACGACAGTTCGAGTGGAGTGCTGAGTGCGCGGAGGCCTTCGAGGCGCTCAAGACTGCCTTAACCAGTTTACCTGTGTTTTGATATCCACGTCAGAAAGGCCAGTTTATCCTCCATACTGACGCCAGCAATGTCGGAATAGGTGGTGTTCTGTCCCAGGTCCAAGATGGACAAGAGAAAGTCCTGGCATATTTCAGCAAGGTCCTGTCCAAGCCAGAGCGAAATTATTGCGTAACCAGGAGGGAGCTTCTGGCAGTCGTCAAGTTCGTGGAGCATTTTTATAAATATCTGTATGGCAGAAGATTCTTGCTGAGGACTGACCATTCTGCTCTAAGATGGCTACTGCAGTTCAAGAACCCTGAAGGACAGGTGGCTAAGTGGATCGAGTGCCTACAAGAGTACGACTTTGAAATAAATCATCGACCTGGCACAGCCCACCGCAACGCCGATGCGTTATTCAGGAGGCCCTGCCCTGCGGACTGTTCGAAGCTGGAGAGTCGTGGGGTACCCATCAATCGTACCACTGTAGTCGACGACTCGTGGGAGCTAAACGAGTTGCAGAACAGCCAGGAGAACGACCCCGACTTAGACACGGTTATAGCCTGGAAGCGAGATGGCCGTTGACCTACCTGGCAGGAGGTCTCCGCCACCAACCCAACGGTGAAGACCTATTGGGCGCAATGGGACTCCTTGCAACTGGACAACAACGTCCTGACCAGAATCTTGGAAGATGAGGACGGTAGGGCAATGAGATCACAATTGATTTTTCAAAGGAGTAGAGTGGCCGAGGTTCTGCGCTACCTGCACGATGGCTCCTCTGGGGGACACTTTGAAATGAAAAAGACGTTGTAGAAGGTCCGAGAAAGGTTCTACTGGGCGAGCTGCAAAGATGACGTCCGAGAGTGGTGCCGGAGGTGCGAAGCCTGTGCTACAGGAAACGGACCGGTGGGAAGACGTAGAGCTCCGATGCGGCAGTACAACGTCGGTAGTCCGTTCGAGAGGATAGCCATTGACATCGCTGGACCATTCCCCGCAACCGAATCGGGAAATAAATACATCTTGGTGTGCATGGACTGCTTCACCAAGTGGCCCGAAGCGTATGCCGTTCCGAATCAAGAAGCCGGTACTGTCGCTGATGTTCTGGTGAAGGAGTGCTTCAGTCGTTTTGGAGTCCCCCTGGAGTTACATTCCGACCAGGGCCGGAATTTCGAGTCTGGACTGTTCCAGAACGTTTGCAAGCTGCTGGGGATACACAAGACCCGGACCACTGTCCTCCATCCTCAATCGGACGGCATGGTGGAAAGGATGAACCGAACCATGGGGAAGCATCTGTCCAAGGTGGTTTCCGAGCATCAGCGTAACTGGGACCAGTACATTCACCTGTTCCTGATGGCCTACCGATCGGCAGTACAAGAGACAACCAATCACACCCCAGCCGCGGTACTCTTTGGGCGCGAGCTGCGATTGCCATGTGACCTCAAATTTGGAAGAAAGCCTGGCGAAGAAACGGCAGGCGAGGACTACGTGGGAAACCTGAAGAAGAGGATGGAAGAGATCCATGACGCCGTACGCCGAAACATTCAGGGTACCAGCGACCGAATGAAGGACCGATATGATGCCCGCGCTGAGGCCGGTGGTTTCCAGCCTGGCGATTTGTTATGGCGTCATAACCCCCAGAGGCGTCGTGGTCTCTCCCCCAAGCTCCAAATAACTGGGAAGGCCCCTACACTGTAGTTGCTCGACTGAATGACGTGGTATACCGAATCCAGAAGCCTCCTCGAGGAAAGTGCAGGGTGGTGCACTTCAATCGGTTGGCCCCATATTCCGGCACCAATGAGGAGGTGGAGGCTGTCACGGCGCAACCCCTGAGACAACTAGAGACCGGAGGTACCTCCTTCCAGGAGTGGCTGACGCTGTCGGATTATTTAACCTGTCAAACTGACACTATTTTATTATTGTGCAACAAGTTATCGACATATAACCCAATAATATCGAAGTACTTATAGTATTACTTCAGATTATACCATTCATAATGCACAAAGTCCCTATTCAGGCCACGCATTAATAAGTTAATATACCTTGGTGTTGTCGGTTTGGTGGTTATGCCATTTCCAACAATTTTTTAGGATACCCATTAAATACATTTTTAGTGTAATTCCCTTATTGATATTCATGGCTACTCACTCGGCGACTTTCAGAATTATCAAATACTTTTGCTTACAAACTCAGCGGGTTGCTTTGTAGAAACACCTCTCGTTTTATTTCTAAGCAACCCGTTTCGTGAGAAAGCAATAGTTATTTATTTATCTAGGGAGCAAAAGTATTCATTTCCTCCCGCGTGTGAATTTAATGCCCGACGCGTTAGCAGAGGGCATTAACCACACAAGGGAGGAAATTAACCTTTGCTCCAGTGAGATATATATATATATATGATTTTTTCTTCAAACGCATGTTCTATAGCGTAAAATTTCAAAAATTTTGCTTTGAGAAATCATTGTAGTAACTCTAGATATCTGTATGACATTTTTTCAAATTTCCAAATCAACATAACGTTGTAAAGCTTTGGTGTGGTATCCATGGTGACATAAACACAAATGCGGGAGAAAAAAAATATTGGCTCCCGCCGGGAGTTAACAAAAATTGGCTCCCGCTGGTTGGAAATTAACAGTTTTGTTTCCTAAAACTAGGGCGCAAAAGCCGACTTTCTATACAGTGAGTAGATAATAGCTATTTATGCAGCAAGTGATAAAAGTTGAAGTTTATGCACGCGTTGCATACAGTATTTTATCTACGACCTTAATTTTACCGTTATTAATCCATAAATATCGATTTAAGAAAGGTTAGCATCTGCGACACTTTTAATTTATGTCATAATGAACAGTAGGCCACGCCGCGCGGGCGATTGTTTGGCCAAGTTGAGTTACGAAATGTAATTATTGATACTCCACATATGACTGTATTCATTACATAACGCTTTAAATATTTCAAAAACGCTTTACCTGTAACGCAAGACGCAACTAGAATAGCTTTACAACTTCACTTGCAGTTCGAACTTGTAGTTTTATAACCTCACTTCACTTTTAGCCCGTGTGCTAAAAGTAAACAGCTGATTTCTTTAAACACGGTCAACTATAAAACGTCACTTTTAGTGAAACAATCTAGCGCTAAAAGGCCTACTTTTAGTAGTGGTCGTAGAAAAAATATTTTATCTATGACCTTAATTTTACCGTTATTAATCCATCAATATCGATTTAACAAAAGTTTGCATCTACGACAACTATAATTTATGTCGTAATAAACAGTAGGCCTTGGCGCGCGGGCGAATGTTTACGGAGCCAGTACTGTCAAGGTCAGTTACGAAAGGTAATTATTAATACTACACATCTGACTGTATTCATTACATAACGCTTTAATTATTTCAAAAACGCTTTACCTGTAACGCAAGAAGCAACTAGAATAGCTTTACAACTTTACTTGCAGTTCGAAATTGTAGTTTTATAACCTCACTTCACTTTTAGCCCGTGTGCTAAAAGTAAACAGCTGATTTCTTTAAACACGGTCAACTATAAAACGTCACTTTTAGTGAAACAAGCTAGCGCTAAAAGGCCTACTTTTAGTAGTGGTCGTAGATAATAGTAATTTACGATACAAGTGCGTAAAGCTACTCTTTAGGCACGAGTGGGGTAGAGTTCAAACGCGAGTGAGTGAGCGTTTTAAGCCCCACGAGTGACTAAAGATGCTTTACGCATGTGTATCGTACAATATTTTATCTACGATAGAATCTAAAAAATACGGGAAATATAAAAAATATTTTACATGTAAATTAGAATTACTAGCAACCGGTCCTAATTTTGAGTGCTTTAAAAATTTTAAAACACGTTGCTACTAACTACGTGCCTAATGAAATTTTTTAAGCCCGTTGCTATTAACGACGTAAACTAATGAAAACATGTTATTAAACAGTCGTTTTACAAACTTAAAACTGCCAACTAAAAGCCAATTTTACACACTGTCGTAGATAAAAGTATTTTGTATACTGATTTAGTAATTATTCAATTCACCTGTCATCTGTCAAAAAGTAGCCAATGAAAATCCAGAATTTGACGTTTCTTGACCAATCAAAAAAATATCATAGTAGTACCTTTACCTTTTCGGCAGTAATAGCCATAGCAGCAGCAACAACAATCATTTCCATTAGTCGAAATCAAAACAGGCAATCCCATTTTGCGGTATGATCATGACCTCCTCGATTTTTCCCTACCTCCTCGATTCAACTGTCATTTTATAATTAGAAAAACTTCTTCCAAAGCAGTAGAATAAAACATTACGTAAGTAATTCGTATGAAAGTGGACTTTTAGACTCGCCTTTTTTATTTGCTTCGCTTGCTGCGCTCGCTTGGCACTAAAATGCGGCTCGTTCAAACAAGTCTTTAATTTCGTACTTAACATAAATAGCTAGTTTATTAGCAAAAATCAGTTTTAGTTTTCTGTTCCTATATATATTGCGTGGTTTGTTGCTAGATTTACTGGAAGCTAATTTGAAAAAATAATTTGATTCATTGAATAGTCCCTCGAATTACATTCTTAGTCAAAGTTAAGTCGATTATTTATGCGGTTTTTGCACTACTGCTGGCGCACTCGTCCTAATCGTACCGAAGCGCAATGGACATTCGTGATACCACCGCAAAAATAGTCGACATAACTTTGAATACTCATGGTATTACAGGGTGTTTAAAAAATACGTTCGGATGTTTTACCCACTTATAGAGCTCATCAATACAAGCAAAAATGTCCTAATAAACATGGGTCCGGAAACGCTTCGTTTTCAAGATACAGGATAGTAAAGCTTTTTTTTAATCAGTTTTTTATATTACCTAAAAACGCTGTGAGCCATTTGAATGAAATTTTTACAGTTGGTTTATAACTTTATGGGGTATCTTTTGGACCTATTACAGTTGATGTCGTAATTCCAGGGGCGTGCCCACGGGGCACATCGATTAGGTTTTTTCACACAAAATAACGCCCACGAAATTTTTTGCAACTTGAATATTTTTTAATAAAGTAAATAAAAATTTTCTCTCTTGGGATTTTATCGGATCTCGCTTTGTTTTCAAGAAAAAAATTAAAGCTCATATTTTTGCACGTCCCTAAACCTGTTAAGACAAAAACTAAAATGCTTCAATACCTAAAAACCCAGAAACAAAGCATTTCCGGACTCATGTGTATTAGGACTTTTTTGTTTGTATGGATGAGATCTATAAGTGGGTAAAATATAAGAACGTATTTTCCCAACACCCTGTATAAGTGATTATTATATGTACTTAGGCACACAGCTGGGCCGTAATTAATTACTTTGTTACTTTGTAATTAAATTACTAATTAAATTCCTTTTTGTAGATTTGTCTTGGAATTGAATTACTATTTAACATATAGTAATTGTAATTGGTAATTGCCATTTTTGTTAAAAAGTACTTAACAATTAAGTACCTTTTGAAAGTAATAAATTACTACATTCAATTACTCAATTGCTTTTGAGTAATTAAATTACTCTAAAGTATTTAAATTACTTTACAAGTATTTGAATTACTTATTGGTAATTCAATTATTAAATTACTAATATCAATTAGACCTTATTATAATTTATAATTTGCTATGAGTTGTCGGATAAAAGCTAGTTCGATAAAAAGACGAGCAAAGAGATATTTTGTGCAGTCGCGTATGTTTATAGATGGGATGTGCATGTGCTGTGTCTTGTGTAATGTAGGTTGTGCAAGATGTAGCACTGTAGCTTGTTAATAATTATTCTCTAAGAAGAAAAAATGTATCTGTGGTAAGTACAGATCGCAGAATAAAGTACGATAAAAATGTAATAATTTTGTTCCCATAACAACTGACAAAATCTAGCTTTATTAGACAACATTGATTGATAATACTTATTTATACATTAAAATTTTCTTGTTTAAAAAACAATGTACTAGCATATGGCTATCTAATTACTATTAAATACAAATATGCGACAACAATCTCTAGTGAAAGTAATCGAAAAGGCAATTTATGTTGTGCAATTCCAGTTACCAAGTAACTGATAATTGAATTAATATTTGATTTAAATTATTGAAAACTCTGGTAATTCAATTATTTTATTGGGCCGTAACTGGGAATTAATAATTATATATTTTGTTAAGTAATTTGTCCATCTCGGCTTAGACCGAAGCAATTTTCAGAATAGTGAAGGAAACATGTATAGACAAGAAGATGACGATGGTAACAAATCTGATTTTTAGGAAATGAACAAGATTCCTGGTCCGAGTCCGATACTGATGAAACCGACGATGTAGAATTATATTGTGAGAAAGATACGAAATCTGGTGCTACCACGCATAATTAATATAGAATGTTTTCTTAAACAATTGTATGTATGTATGTATTATCTGTAACCTCATTTACGTTGCCGTGTAAAGGCTGGTGCTTTATGCGCTGGCATCTGGTGGTACAATGCGCAACTTGCACCGGATTTGGGATACAGAGTTGGAGCGCGCCTTTGGTGCTTGCGCAGCAACCATTGTGTGAGGTGTGTGTTTCGGAGATGTGTTGACCCTGTTACTCTATCTCTTAGGTCTGTGGTTCTATAAATGGTCTCACCGAGCGTGATTCCAATCGCCAAGGCTAAGGAAAAATTCCGACCCCCGCGAGATTCGAACCGAGAACTTGCTTAATGCAAGCCTGGCGCTTAACCAACTGCGCCACGCGGCTTCTTAAACAATTAAAATGTTTACAACAAGAAGATAGTTCGTAAATTGGGTATATAAATAATTACTTTGTTTACTAATTTTAGAATTTGGGCGTTTCTTTTTGAACATGATTCCTATATTCAGAAAAAATAGTAGTGCTACAAAGTATACCTTATTTTAAGCGAGCAGTTTGTAACTGTTAAATCAGAAAATGCAGACATACCAAATAATATAGTGAATTTGGCGGCAGCATTTCGTACTGTAGCAACAAGCATTGGATATTTACAACTTAATGAGTTATTTGCAGCAATGGATATTCGAACTATGTTATGTTTCGTTCTAGATGTTACAGAAATTACACCTTTTGGAAGGAGCAAATGGTATAGAAGCTGTGCGAATTTTATATGCAACCGTTCTTACCCGAATTAATAGGCTCCAGGAGGTGCTGTCAGCAAGGTATACGAGATACATAATCTACATTAGTCAAAGACCAATACTGTCAAAGAGCTTTTTGCATTTTTATTAAGATGACTACGTGCCAGATATCAAGTTACTTACATTATAAGGCTAGCATAGCCTTAGTAAAATACATTACATTTTCCGACGCCCTCTCTATAAAATGCCAGCAAACCTTTTTCGGCCGTAATAACCTAATAACTTATAATTCACACACTCCTTTAGTTTTTTTATTCAAATTATGAAGGTCGACGAACAATTTTAATATGGACCTTGGACGAAAACTGCCTTATGGCCTTGCCTGATTTCCTAATTGCAATCATCGTCCATAAAAGACAATTTTTCGGCCTAGATACATAAATAACTATTAACAAAATTAGGAAATAGTACTCGAATATTCCCTGTCTAGGTCGGGAATAATATTAATGTACAGTTTTATTGTAATTTACCTAGCAACGGCTGATGTAATGGAATGTTTGACTTTGCTCAACAAAATTTTGTCAATAATATGTGAGTCTAGTACGATTGGCGGAAAATACAATTATTATCTGTAATACAATTATAACTATCAAATTCAAAAGGCGTTCATTTAGCATAAATATTTGATAAAAGTATACGCCTCCACTCAAGACAAAAGCTACGACGATATTGATTCGAGTCCCTAGATGTGCGTGATTATTTATTTTGTTAGGGTTCGGAAACTAATGGTCAAAGTCTCTTTCTCTCTTTCTGCCCAAGTGGGCATTTATGCGACAGATATATATCTTTTTATTCTTAAGTTAATAAAATACACATTAGACATACCTCAAAACACAAATGTGGATTATATTTTTTGGCATGCTGAATTCATAGGCGTCCTAAGACGGTAGTTGAAAGGGTTAATAGGTATAACAATTTACTTGTTGCATAAAAGAATATTATAAAAATAACAACCAATTAAATTCAGCTACAATAGCGTAGTTAATTAAAAAAGAGCAATTACTTATGTATAACTCAGAGAATTGTTATAAATTCTATGTGACGCTTCTGTGTGACTACCGGCAGTTACCAGGTTTACAATTGTCAAGTTTGAACTAGAGACAACATAACACGCCAAAAAGTGCTAGTTATAATGACAGTTAGTTTCCGAACCCTATACGAAATAAAAAATCACACACATCTAATAACTCTAATATTAACGAAGGTCGTACAAGAAACATACATAATATGACAACATATTGAAACCGTTAGATTTGGAAAAATGATATGACAGAGGCGATAGACTGGCTTAGTTTTTTTTTTCTTTAGAATAAAATCAGTTTCCGCTCTAATACACATAACTTGAATTTACGTGACAGGGGACTGTCAACGACGCCAATCTACAGAACCGCACTTTACGAACGCCTATCTTATAACATGTGTCATATTTACAACAATCCCAATTCTTTTAAATCGTTGAGTATTTAAAATGTCAAAACAAAGAATAAATATATCATGATGCAACAATCAATTCAATCAGGAAACAGACAAATTAGTTTGTTGATTAATACCTAAGCTCAAGTACGTCACAGACTTAATAGTTACAAATTTAGGTTAGGTTTATGTTTTTATAAATTAATATTTATATTGAAGCTTTAGGTGTTAGTAGAGCAGAGTGCAGTTAAATTGGTCATCTGACCCTCGCCTTATGGTTTTCAAATAATAATTGTATCTTATGATCTCGTGTAACAGCAAATTAATTTTCGCAATAAAAGCTAAAGGTTATGGCAAAAATAGACGGAGGGGCTTTTCAAGGACGAACACCGTCCAACAAAATCGAACATTACCTCCGCAGATGCCTTGTCGAAATCAGAAGAGAGGTCAGAAGGGTGTGTACCATCCACGATGACGTTCAAATGTGTTTTCTTTATTACACCAAGGCTCGCAACAAGTGACAACACGATAAAAGGCGAGTGCTTTGGGAGAGATGGAAAACATGGAAAGGATATATCTATTGTAGGGAAACATTAAACCTTGTAAGAATCATAAAAGGGGTAAGAGAAGGATGTGTATACTATCGATTGCGACGTTCACGCGTGTTTCATCGATTACAGCAAGTTTTTCGACACGTGCCCACACGATAAAATGATCAGCGCTTTGAGAAAAATGGGAACAGGTGTAAAAATATCGCTGTTATCTCAAGATATCAAACCTTACGGATGTCGGAAGAGGGACAGGACTCGGATGTGTACTATCGATTGCAATACTTCACTTGTGTTTCATAGATTAAACCAAAGCTTGCGACACGCCAACATGACAAAACAATCAGTGTTTTGATGAAGATATAAACAGGTGGAAAGGATATCTCTATTATAACGAAACATCAAACCTCGTAGATATGAAAAGAGAAACAAGACAATGATGGGTACCGTCGATTGCGACATTCTCGTGTTTCATCGAATATTCCAAAATTTTCGACACGTGTCAATACCACAAAATGATCAATGCTTTGAGAAGAATAGAAACTTGAGAAGAATAGAAACTGCTGAAAAAATATCTCTGTTATCTCAAGGCATCAAACCTTGTTGTTGTCAAAAGTGGGACAAGACTGGGATGTGTACTATCGATTGCGATGTTTCACGTGTGTTTCATCGATTATATCAAAGTTTGCGACACGTGTTAAAGCAAAAAAACGGATCAGTGCATTGATGGAAACGTAAACAGGAAAGGATATCTATTATCATGACACATCATTCCTTGCAGATATTAAAAGAGTACCAAGATGAGGTTGCGTGCTATCGATTGCAACGTTCGCCTGCGTTTCATTGATTACAGCAAGGCTTTAACAAGTGTCAACGCGACAAAATAATAAATACTTTGAGAGAAATTGGAACACGTGGAAAATATCTCTATTACCACAGGACATCAGACCTTGCGGACGTCAGAGCAATGACAAGACTGGGATGTTTACTATTGATTACGATGTTTCACGTGTGTTGCATCAATAGCATCAAAGCTGTCAACACGTGCCAACACAACAAAAAGTTCAGTACTTTGATGGAGATCTAATCAGATGGAAAGGACATCTCTATTATCATTAAATATTGTAGATATTAAAGAAGAAATAATACAATGATGTGTACTATTGATTGAGACGTTCACGTGTATTTAATCGGTTACACCAAGGTTTTCGACACTTATCAATATGAAAAAATTATCAGTGTTTTGAGAGAGACAGGGACAAATGTAGAGGAAGGCTATAAAGTGAGCTATTGACAATACTCTCCAATCTATACTGGACTTGAATCTTCAAATCTGCTTTCGGAGAAGCTAGCCACGGTAGCAAAGTCAATACTCAAACGCAAACTGTGAGCATCGCCACGGTCTCAATAGTAAAGAGATAAAATATTACATGGTCATAGACAAACTCTCTGTGACTCAGCAAATCCTAGCCAATATAGACTTTACTGAGGAAGCAACAAATTTTAGTATTTGCGATACACTCTCAATGAGAGCATGGACCACTCGCTAGAGATTGGGCGTCGAATTGAGAACGCCGGAGCTACATTTGCAAAGATAAACCAACTTCTGTGCTTAATGGATCTTAGTCTCAATCTGAAGAGAATACTCTTACATCTTCTGTGGATGCCTGTACACCGATAGCAACTGTAGAGAATATGCTTGTAGTTCAGGTTTTAAAAATAGGGCTCTACAAACGCACTTCATGGGTCGGTCGTATTTCCAACAACGAGATTTTTCACAGAGTTGGGTGCCCACTAGAACTAGTCAATGCTGTCAAACGGAGGAAGCTCGAGCATTTGGAGCATGTGCTGTAAAATCCTCTGAAATAAGAGCGGCCCTGGCGCAAGAAGAATATCATGGTTTTCCAATTCAAGGGTAGGATCTACATTGTTTCGTTGAACGTTATCTAGATTTACTTTAATTGCAAAATAAACGTTTTATAAACACCTACGGCCTATATTTATCAAAATGATATTTTCAATTAGTGTAAACTTCAATAATATCAATACAATTTTGACATATCACATTGTGTGTTATAAAAGAAGTAGGAAATATTGAAAATTCACATTTTTTATTGAACTGAAACAATAAAAATCTTCGAGTCTTTCTGTTTCTGTTTCTTAATTATTCTTTCGTCTAATTTAATTATTGAATCTCTATTTTTTGTGTTTTACTAGATCCCAAGACCTGGACACAGTATATACAAAGTTTCAGCCCCCCTGAAAATTTGCAAATGGGCAACACTTCTTACAACCCAGTGGAAAGATAATATAATACTGGTTTTTTTATGAAAAAGGCACGTCACAATTGAACTTTTTAACGAAAGGTAGCCTGTGGATGTAAAATGTATTGCCTATTTGCAAACTTTCAGGGGGAATGATAAAATGGGCATTCTATATACTCATATTTAAATGTTCTTTAGTCGGACAAATTTATGACGACCAGAGGAATTATTTCTCATATGTATATACAATGTAACAGTCGAAATAAGCACACGAGGTTAAAGTGGCTCTTAGCGGTGGCGAGCTTAGGAAGTGTTATATTTATGCAAATGCGTACCTGCAGCAACGACCTGAAAGATGCAGGGATTTATTTGGTGCCCCACGGAATTAATGGCCCAGCAGGAGAGCGACCCATAATCCAGTTCGGAGACCGGAGTGTACCTAAGGATGCTCGTGGTCCCATTACTGGTTTTGGCGAACCTTTCGGCCGCGACTTCCAGCGTCTCCCCCGAGTTGTTGAACTTCCACTTGTACGTTTTTGCCGGAGGATCCGCTTCTATCTCGCAGGCGATGTCGACGCTCTCGCCGCGAGAGGCGCCCACCACAATTATCCTCTCGTAGCGACACGTCGGCGAATCTGGAAATAAATGGAATACCTTGAAACTGCTCCTCCGAAAATCGGCATTTAATCTCGGCGTTTGTTCACTTTACAGGATTTAAATTATCTCCGGAAACGTTCGGACTTCAAAAGTGACAAGCGGCTAATGGCCCGGAGCGGAGGCGTGTAAGCCCGGATCCCTCTAAGCCGAAAACAGATTTTAAATAATTACGTGGAGGCCGGCAGAGGCAACCTTTTTATAATGCCAATCTAATAAATGAAACCAACCTCAAAGGGGCGCAAAAAACACCGGCGTCATTAGTTACAAAACTTCAACTCCCCGAACAACCCAAGTGAGTCAAAATACAAAATAATGTACTCGACAGACAAAGGTACTACGCTCCATTACACGTAATGAACAATACATCTTCGTAAACAAGCGGGGCCCTTGTTTTTTTAAGTTTTTATCGAGTATGTGACAGCTTCAGTTTCACACTAGTTCAGTTCGGTGCAAATCGCGCACTTTGAATGGAATTGGAGCGGAGGCTTGCGGTTTTATTTTAAACGCACCCTCACTCTATAAAAGCCCTGAAAATTCTGCTAGCTGTTAGTGTTTTCAACTCGTCTTTGTAATATCTAGAGGAACTGAGAACGAAACATAGGAAGTCATAGAATTTATACTATAGAAAATCTAAAATCACATGTAAAAACGTTTAAAAGCATATTATACAGAGTAGGTTATACAATAATACAAAACCAGCCTTACACGCCCATATAACAACTCACTATGTTGAAGTTCAAACTTCATATGCTTCATATTACAATAATTATAGAAAATCACATTGTAAAACCCACATTATCATGTTCTACTTCATGTGGAGCTTGAGAAAGACATTGGTGAAGCAGGGAACACCTTCCAGAAACTACATCTATGGCGTAAGGAATAACAGAAAAATAGTAAAGTAAAGGGGAAGCAGTAATTTAAAGAACTAGAAAATATAAAGCACACTAAAATGCGGGAAAAGAGTGAAGCGATCTTAAAGGTTTTAAGAAAAACGGGTAGTACAGTGCTGTTTAGGAACCAAAACATAATTTTAACTTTTTACATTAATTAAGCCTACATTTCGTAAACCAACTATTGCATACGGAAATGCATAACAAAGCTGTCAGCATTACTGTCAGTATTGCTCGAATGACGCGGTGAATGTACTGTAATTATGCGGAATTGCTATCACCGTTTGTTATCAAATTAAACACGCAAGTAGAAATACGAGTTGAACTGGGACAAATAGTGAAAATTTGTAATTTACGTCATAGTTTTATGTATATAAATAGGAACTTTCTAGTCAATAAATAAATACAGTTCGAAATCTGTTTCTGTATTCACAATCTCTGCCCCAACGGAACCAAGTCTATGCTCATTATCTTGTGTGAGACTGCACAAGACCGTTGGTTTGCACCCTTTTTAATTCGTGCGCCCCTAAGACGTATTCTGTAATTGTCCAAATTAAAATCATACAATCCACTATAAGCTGCACCCTGAACAGTACATTCATAATAAGAACAAAAACGACAAAATAATATTTTAAAATAGTCGCGGATGCTTGAATTTTATGAATTGAGTAATAATAATAGTAGTAGTAGGTAGTAGCAAACATTTGACGCAACGGAGGCGTTTGATAATTCTTTCGTGATAAGTAAACCACTAATCGAGAAAGTCGCAAATTTGGAAATCCGAGCACGATTACCAATTTTTCTAAATTTTTAAAGCAAAATTGTTTTAAAATTATGCGCCCTTTAACGCAGTGAAACCAAAGATGCACCTTCAGCGTTATGCATTTAATGCCTCTTCGAAAAATGCAAGAGTAACACAATGAAGTCTAACCCTTCTAGCTGTAGTGTCCCAGCTTTAAGCATATACCCAACCTTGGAATGTCAATAATACAGAGAGTATTATTATAAATGAGAATTAATAAATTTACGTTCTAACAAGACGGATTGTGTTTCTATTCTACGAGACTACAGAACCTAACATGTTGGTGACGAGGGTTTCTCTTCCTGATGCATAACAGTGCAGTGAATCAACAAACATAACAACAGATTAGAGTTCCTGACAGGCCCAGTTCCGATTTTCAGCATACCAGACGACGTCAGCAGCATGAACAACCGGCGGGAAAATGGCTAAACATATTCGAATTTACCTGTTGGCAGCAGGTGTCGACAACGAGGAGAGGCAAAAAGCGATGCTCTTGCATTATGCACATGATGAAGTGCATGTCTTGTTTTTAACACTTCCCGACAACCAAATCCTACTGAAAAACTCGCCATTTTCCCATATCTTGTAGAAAAACGCCAGTTTTCATATAATAAACAGAGAATTGAAATATTTTATTTGCGACAATGCAAACAAGAAGACAACGAGATCATTGATCAATTCTATACAAAATCGTTGAAACTGTTAAAAAAGTGCAATTTCAGCAACACAAATAAAATTAAATTTCAAATTATGAAGAGAAAGTACACCGAGATCAGAAAATGCGGACTAAGTGAAGCAACATATTTGGATGATCTGCTAACGAGAGGTCGAACGGTTGAAGAAATAAAAAACAATTAGTAGTTATCGAATATAGACACAAACAGTTAGTAAATGTAATCGCATATATCAAAACAATAACAGAAACAACCAAAATCAAAGAAACACAAGTCAAACAAACAAAAAAAGAAATATTGAACAAAAAAACTGTGGCGTAAACTGGCACACCAGCGCAAGGCAAAGTTGCCCCGAATATATACAACATTGCAGAACTTATGGCCAAATAGGGCATATTATTGAAGTTTGCATGCCAAATGAAAACAAAAGACGGCAACACAGTGCGAGCTCTACAACAACCTTCTTTCTTCTTCTTCTTTACCCAGCCGTCTGAGTCCACTGCAGGACATAGGCCTCCCCTGAACGGTTCCAGTTTTCCCGGTCTTGTGCTTCCCTAATCCAGAGATTTAATACTCGTTTGATATCGTCTCCCCAACGTGTTGGGGGTCTTTCTCTACTTCTTTTATCGGTACGTACAAAAATCTACTAAAATAAAAACTAGTACTAGATAACGCAACCAGTTTGCCATATTATCATGCGACAAAGCGACTCAAACTTCTAAAAAAAATTCAAGTGTAAATTCACACACCAAAAGTGTGACAGAAGCAGATGTATACGTAGTCTATTGAAATGAGGAAGCATTACTCAACTATGAGACTGAATCTCATACTAGTCTCGCTCAACAACAAACCAATCCCAGTTTGTCAGTTTCAGCGAATATCGAAACCTAGGCAAATGGCCTTTATTTCGAAAGCACATTTGTTGACGTACCATCGGCTGCATAGAAAACTGGTACAGCAAAAAAAAACTATTTACCCGAATATTTGAAAATGTTGTTGGTGGCACTGTAAGTCACTGTGTCAAAACTGACGGCAAACCTAACCTGCTAACCTCGAATTTGACATAGACTTACAGTGCCACCAACAAGATTTTCAAATATTCGGGTAAATAGTTTTTTTTTGTACCAGTTTTCTCTGCAGCCGATGGTACATTCAAAGGAATCAAAGGTACCTACTTCTTCTAGCAGTTCTAGCAAATTATTTTGCAAACAAAAGAGATAATCATTTCCAGTCAATCGGTTTAGCAACACAAAAGGGCCAATAAGTTGTCCGTTGATCAATCTGGCTCAAACGTCTATCGCGAATCTTTGCTGGAAATGATTACGACGAACAGCATGTGGATTTTTAACTGCCCAAATATGAGTATTATGGCAGTTGTTGATGCCGTTACGTGTAAACGTTGCTTCATCAGTTGCCAACACAATGGAAGAAAAGTTTAGAGTTTCAGCATGTTATTACAGAAACCATTAGCAAAAATGCAACGTAAAGGATGATCTGCAGGTTGTAATGCTTGTACTTTTTGTACATGGAAAGGATACAATTGATTTTCGCCAGACAATTCGATTTGAGACACCTGCTTAGAATTTCCGCATTTGTAACTTGGTTTAATCTAGTAAGTCCACAACATCTTCGCCAAAATTGCATCTCTGTCGCTGTAATTTTACTCTTATTTTTTTTATTAAACAGTTTTCAGCTCCGTACGTCATAATACTTCATATCATAGTATTGTATATTTTCTTTTTGTGGTTTTGGTGATGTGTCGGTCCCACAGTATTGAGGTTAACTGCCGTATGCATGATCTAGTCTGGCCCAGTCTGTTTTTTTATTTCTTCTTCCGTTGTGGTGCTTTTTACTTCCCTCGTCCCTATATGTGTTTAGACCAATAGAACGGTTTACTGAACGATGCCTTATGATTTCCTACGAGTTTGTGCATGCTTATTTTTAGGCTGTGTTAGATACTGTATAAAGATAAATGTACGCCGAAGCCTGAGTGTTTAAGCGTTACAGGTAAGTTGGGGACGCTTGCAGCTGCAGCGTCGAGAGTCGTGAGGCCGTGCACTTGTATCCGGCCCCATTTGGCCTTTGAGGTTCTGTTTGGCGTGAGTTTCGAGATTGAATCTTGTGGCGCCCAATCCTTTAACAACACCCTATATGTTTACCATTACGCTTGCCCTGTGGTGTACCGTTTTAAAGACCACGCCCATCTCCCTGAGCGTACCAAGCCGTGTTCTTTTAGCCTGTTTAGTGAGATTACCAGAGTAAGTGTTGACGTTTCCCGGACTTGGCACTCCCATACCCCGCTCCACATGAAAGTGTCAGTTAATAGAACACAAATACCCCAGGAGGTCAGGGCTACAAACCTTCGCAGAATTAGCAGCCTGCCCGACGGATTCTGGGGGAGGCAAAAAAACTGACGAAGACCTACTCAAACCAAAATATAACCTAGACATCTGCACATAAAATATAAAATATATGTTACAAGAGACGAAAAACTATATAAACTACAGGAGGAACTAAAAAGAATAAAGAGGAATAGTTTAGATATAAGCGAACTGAGAAGGAAAGGCGATCAGTTAATAGAATAACCATCTGGAGAAATCTCTTATATTACAAAGGAGAGGACAACACAAAAGAAGGAGGCGTCAGTTTTATAGTAAAAGACAACATCGCTAACAACATTAGGACATGTAGGAACATCTAATAGAGTGGCATACCTAACGCTTAAGATTAATGAAAAACTGAATTTAAAAATCATCCAGGGATACACGCCCCAACATCAACACATTCAGAGGAAGCGATAGAACTATTCTATGAACAAGTTACATAGGAGCTAAGAGAGGCTTTAACACCAAATAGGAGAAAAGTTAGAAACAAATGAAGAGAAAGTAGGAAAGTTTGGTCTAGGAAAAAGAAATAATAGAGAACACTCACTAATACAATACTTAAAACAAAACAAACTGTTCGGATAAACACCTTTTTAACAAAAAAAGAAAACAGACTGAAAGTGGACATGTATACCTCCAAACAGGACTACTAAGAATGATATCGACTGCATTCTATCTTCCCACAAAGAAATATTGACAGATGTATCCGTTTTAAACACGTTTTCTACTGAAAGCGACCACTGACTAGTAAGAGGACATTTAAAAATAAATGCAAAAATAGAACGCGTTAAAATGCTAAAAAGTAATATAACAAAGATGGATACTTCCCGACCACAAGAAAGAACCCACACATACCAACAAAAGTTATCATATAAATTACAACGAAAAACACATCAGAAGATAAAAGTATAGACGAAATAAACACAATTATAACATCATTACTAGAAGCAGGAAAAGAAGTTGCGAAAAAGCAACGAATCAAAACAAATTGGCTAAGTCACAACACAAAGAAACTATTTGAAGGACTAAGAAAGAAAATTGGAAGTCACAACACAAAGAAACTATTTGAAGGACTAAGAAAGAAAATTGGAAAAGACAAACGCGGAACTGTAGAAGTTGAGCAGTTAACTAAACTGATTAGAAATAAAGTAAAAGAAGACAAATATAAGAAAACCGAAGATTAAATTATAAAATTTATAGAACATAACAAGGAATAGAATGCCTAAGAGGCAAAAATTAACGCACGCAAATAATCTCACTTCAACACAAAAAAACAAGAGAAAGAGGTGAAATTATTTCCACAATGGAAGAGATCTATAGAGCCCTTAATAGATCAACAAATACCCAATAACACAAACAAAATAGTAATTAAAAAGAAAAATAATAAATATCCAAAGAATTACCAGACATTCAAGAACATGAAATTGAAGAAGCAATAAGAAAATGCAAAAATAAAGCACCAGAAAGAGATAACATAATCGGTGAGATACTAAAAAACGGAGACAAAACGCTAATGACATCTCTCAAATAATTCTTCAATAAATGCTTCCATCAAGCGCAAACACCATCGGAATGGAATATAGCGAAGACCATGCCACTTTTCAAAAAAGGCGATAGAAAACTATTAGAAAATTATCGTCCAATAACCCTCTTACCACAGCTATAAAAACTCTTGAGAAAATCATAACAAACAGGCTGGAGAAAAAACTAGATTATCAACCCGTAGAAGAAGCAGAATTTCGCGGTGGATACTCTACAAAAGACCACCTTCTAACCATTAGAACCCTAATTGAAATAGCTAATGAGTATAGTTTACCCTTGTATCTTATATACTTGTTGATTACGGAAAGGCTTTTGATACAATATAAAGATGGGCGATCGAAAAAAGCCTAAAAAATAGCCGGATTGACTCCAGATATATACAGCAGTTACACAATATGTATAAAAAGGCCAGATGTACAATAGAACTGCGTCAAGAAACAAATCCAATTCTATCGAACGAAGGGTCAGACAAGAGGATACAAGCAGTCCAAAACCATTCATTACAGTTCTGGAAGATATCTTCGAGAAAATAAATTAGGAAAACAGAGAAATCAACATCAACGGTGAACGATTAAACAACTTGAGATTCGTAGACGATATAGTTCTAATATCCGATCACTTTCAAGACATAAGGGAAATGTTTATAGACCTAAAAAACGAATCAGAAAAGATGGACTTGAAAATGAATATGACAAAAACAAAAATAATGTCAAACAGCGACGAGGATATACTTATTAGAGAAGACGGAAACAACTTGGAGAGGGTCGATGAATATCTTGGACAAGTGATAAAAATCAACAAAGACAATCAAACTGAAGAAATAAACATGAGAGCTGCTTTTGGAAAAACATCATATGTATTAAAGAGTTAAAATATACCATCATAATTACGCAGTAAAGTATTCAACCAATGTAGTTTTCCGGTAATGATATACCTACAGCGCCCAAACCTGGACACTGACAAAAACAAATATGGATAAAGTGGTCAAAGCACAAAGAGCATGGAACGTCAAATGCTAAATATCAAATTAACAGACCGAAACAGGATACAATGGATAAGATAAAAAGCCAAACTAATAGACGTAGTAGAACACATAGCCTCACTCAAATGGAGATTTTGTGGTTCACACTATGACGCATACGGATACTAGATGGAATAAAAAATACAGCTCTGGAGAAGCTAAGCGAAGCAGAGGACCACAATTCAGATGGGTAGAAGATATTAAGAGATCAGCAGGAGTGGGATGGAGAAAGAGCACGCAAGACTGGAAAACTGGAAACGAATGGGGGAGACCTTTGTCCAACAATGAACGAATGAGGGCTAGAAAGAAGTAGAAGAAGATACAACCTACAAATTGACATAAACCAATTTAAGCCATGGCTTCGTATATTTTTAGATATTTTAAATTAGAGCTAAAACTCATTTGCAGCATGCTAGGATCAATTGATATCGACAGGATCGGTGGCGGAATAATCTCTTATAGATCAACGGCAGCGGCCAAATCTTAAAGAAGACGGGACACAACTCACTCACCAAGACGCCTGGCGAACGCGGTGTTTTATCGCCAATTCCCCCCAAATGAAAATGTCAGTTAATAGAATACAGTTACCCCAGGAGGGTAGGGCTACAAGCCCTGAATCCCTCGCTGAATTAGCAGCCTGGCTCACGGATTCTGGGGGAGGCAAAAAACTCACGAAAACCCATTTAAACCGAAATACAACACATCTTGACATCTGCACATACAATATAACATCTATGTTACGAGACTAAAAACTATATGAATTACAGGAAGAACTAAAAAGGATAAAGTGGGATATTTTAGGTATAAGCGAACTGAGAAGAAAAGGCGAGAAACTAACAGAATTGCCATCTGGAGAAACCTTATACTACAAAGGAGAGGACAACACAACAGAAGGAGGGGTCGGTTTTATAGTAAAGAGAAATATATGACAAACTGAATTTAAAAATCATACAAATATACGCCCCTACATCAGCACATCCTGAGGAAGCGATAGAACTATTCTATGAACAAGTCACACAGGCGCTAAAAGCGGATAACAGCCGATATAGTTTCATTATAGAAGACTTTAACGCCAAAATGGGAGGAAAGTTATAAACAAATGAAGAAAAAATTGGAAAATTTGGCATAGGAAAAAGAAATAATAGAGGACACACATTAATACAATACTTAGAACAAAACAAACTCTTCGCAATGAACACTTTCTTTAACAAAAGACCAGAAAGAAAGTGGACATGGATATCTCCAAACAGGACTACTAAGAACGAAATCGGCTACATTCTATCTTCTCACAAAGAAATAGTGACAGATGTGTCCGTTCTAAACACCTTTTCTACTGGAAGCGACCACCGACTAGTAAGAGGACACATAAAAATAAATGCAAAAATAGAACGCATTAAAATGAGAAAAAGGAATGTAACAAAGATAGATACCTCCCGACTACAAGAAAGAACCCATACATACCAACAAAAGTTATCCTATAAATTACAACAACAAAATATATCAGAAGATAAAAGTATAGACGAAATAAACACAATTATAACAACATCATTACTAGAAGCAGGAAAAGAAGTTGCAGAAAAGCAACAAACCAAAACAAATTGGCTAAGTGACGACACAAAGAAACTATTTGAAGAAAGAAGAAAACAAATTACACAACACAAACGTGGAACTGTAGAATTTGCGGAGTTGAATAAACTAATTCGAAAAAAAGTAAAAGAAGACAAATATAAGAGAACCGAAGAAAGAATAATAAAATTTATAGAACATAACAAAGGAATAAAATGTCTAAGAAGAGAAAATGGGCGCACTCAAATAATTTCAATTAAACACAGTGGAAAACAAATAAGAGAAAGAGGTCAAATTATTTCCACAATGGAAGAATTCTATAGAACCCCATATAGATCAACAAAGAACCCAACAGAAACAAAACGGCAATTAAAAAGAAAAATCATAAATATCAACTCCGAAGAATTACCAGACATTCAAGAAGATGAAATTGAAGAAGCAATAAAAAAATGCAAAAGCAACAAAGCACCAGGAAAAGATCACATAATCGGTGAGATGCTAAAAAACGGAGACAAAACGCTAATGACATCCCTCAAAATATTATTCAATAAATGCTTGCATCAAGAGCAAATACCATCGGAGTGGAATATAATGAAGACTGTGCTACTTTTCAAAAGGCGATAGAAAACTGCTAAAAAATTGTCGTCCAATAACCCTTTTATAGCAGCTATATAAACTGTTGACAAAAATCATAACAAACAAGCTGGAGAAAAAACTAGATTACTATCAAACTGTAGAGCAAGCTGGATTTCGCGGTGGATACTCTACAAACGACCACCTTCTAACCATTAGAACCCTAATTGAAAATGCTTTCGATACAATAGAAAGATGGGCGATCGCAAGAAGCCTACAAAATAGCCGAATTGACTCTAGATATATAAATCTGTTACACAATATACAGGGTGCCCGAATTTCGTAGGGACAACATGGGTAACTTTTGTATTTGAAGAGATAGAGAGATGGTTAAATTAGCAAAAAGGTGCAGGTTTGAGAGTTCATTAAGAATCCATCTTCAAATTTTACTTGTCATGGCCCACTTGTCTAAAATTAAAAAAAAACAAAATCTCCTAATTTCTTTTATATGCCGTAACTTTTTTGTTAGTTAAGATATTGAGATGCGATTTGAACTAATTTGCGTGGTAATTTAAATACATTTATTGGCACTTAATAAAACCAATTTTATTTGTGCAAATTTTTAGTAATCTAACCTAACCTTAAAATTTTAAATTGGTCCGTGCAATTTTTTTGACCCTTTTAAGAGGATTTTTTTCTGAATGCAATGATGTATTACATGATATGGAAACTTTTTCAAAATTTTGAAAAACTGAGCTTATTCTTTTTACAGGCAGAAATCACTAGTGCCATGATCACAATAATTTTGTTTTTTATTTATTACGTTATCTGTGAAATTATGTTTCGAAACAAAAAGCACGCTTATCATCATACGTGCCTTCCAGTACAGTAGTGTCAGTGTGTTCCGTATGTTTGACGTGTAAGTTCTACGTTCTTGTAGCACTTGATATACGCACAAAATACATCATATTTTCAAAATTTTCCATTATACACTACTACCTACAAATTGACGTAAACCAATTTAAGCCATGGCTTCCCATTTTTCGTAGTGATACACGACTTTTTTTTTAATTTAACACCTCGTATATTTTTAGATATTTTAAATTAGAGCTAAAACTCATTTGCAGCATGCTAGGATCAAATTGAAGTTTGTCATAACTTGATACAAAGGGTATACTAGTTTGGCTAACACTAGATGATGATCGGTGTCGCAATTTGCTCCTCTTTTGACTCTGGAGTCGTATACTTGGAAATTAGATGTTTGTTTTACTAGAACGTAATCTATTAAATTTCTGATTCATCGATTGCCTTTGCCACGTATGTCGATGTATATCTTTATGTGCAGATCGGGTATTTGTGAGCTGTAGATTATATTGATTACATATCTCAATCAATCGCTCTCCATTATCATTTTCTGTTTCATTCGCAAACTTCCCTACAACTTCACTGCTATCGCGACTCTTAACCCTGGCATTCAAATCACCAGCAATAATTATATATTGATGGCTTTTAACATAATTAAGTGCATTAGATAATTCTCCGTGAAATTGATCTTTTATTCGGTTTTCAGTTGTATTTGTGGGAGAATATACTCCTACTATCTTTGTTTCACGTCCATACATTTTTAATGTTACTGTCAACAGTCTGTCTGATACATAATCATAGTCTTCTATAAACTTTTTAAGATGATTTTTAAGAAGTATCGATACGCCAGAGCATGCTCTTTGATGCTTTTCTACATCTGACCAAAAGTGGACATATCCGTCGATTTCTTCATTTCCACATCCTTTTCGCTTTGTTTCGGATAATACAATGATATCGATGTTATATTTTTTAACTTCCTCTATTATTTCGGCCATTTTACTTGATATTCCACGTTCCAACTTTCAAAGTCCTTTTCGTTGCCAATAGTTGTCGTAATTTACATCCGTCCTGATTCCGAGGTAGGTTATTGGTATTTTTAGCGATTATTTTGCTTTGTTTTTACAAGAGAGCAGGGTTCTGGCCCACTGCTCTAAACTTCTTCTGGAGGACCAGGTCAGTTTTTGTTTCACGGTGAGTATTTTATTTCCTCACTACCCTCCGACATTGCTGGATTGCAGTGCCGGCGAGCATTCCCCAATTCCAATGGGGACGCGCCCGATGGAGATAACTGGCAAATCCCCAGACGTTTTTGTTTTAAAGAGCATATTATGCTGTAACAAGCTGGCATCCCAACGTGGTGTGATGTTATTTTGTAGTAAAGTCGAATTTAGGCTGTAACAAAGAGCACCGTTAATTATAATATCCCAACGGCGAATGGTGATGGAGCCCGATACCGATCAAATGGTCTGTGGAAAAATTCCACTTGCCGATGGATTCGAACCTAGGACTCCCTTATTGTAAGCCTGACGTTTTTACCCATTGCCCCACTCGGTCGTCTGCGGAACAGACGCGGATGTTTACATCTATATATTCTAATAAAAGATATATTACGTCTAGGAGAATAATGCATAGCATAGGAATTTAATAAACAGTAACAGACAGTAATTGGGTTACGTGAGACATAATATGTATGTAGCTTTTTTGTAGTTATGCGTGTTCATGATGAATAATGTTGAGAGGCTTTTTTCCATTTTCATTGACAGCAGGTTGGTAAACACTTAAAAAGGAAGTTATGTACAAAAATCAGTTGTTTATAAGAGCTTATGTTTGATTAATAAAAAAATACGTGAATTCGTCGTTCTTCATACCTATTCAACAGTAATAGTGTTATGGAAAGTATCTTTGAATGTGCTATTTTATTCAAGTAAATCATATTAACGATTTTCAATTATTTACAATAATAAATCTCAACTCAAGCGCGGCGCGTCCCCAGGTGGCGGATGGCTGCATCTGGGAAAAACGAAAAACGTCTATTGTCTGACTTCAGCGGGAGAGTTGAATGCATACACTGAGACGTTAGGCCAAATACTTCCAATGTTAATGCTATTATGACAAAACGCCATAGAAAAGGTTCTTTAGTCTTCAGTAACATTTAAGCTCGCACTCGAAGCAGTGGGAAGAGCATTGAGAAGATAAAGGGTGCTAAGAATCCATAGGTTTGAGCATGCTGTAGATGCAAGAGAAAAACAGAGTTATTTGTAAGTACGTATAATAGACAACACCTGCTAAGACACAGCAAGTTACTAGAATTAGAAATGGCAGATATTAGATGCGATACTTTTAAAACAAGTGTAGTAAGAAGAAGGGGTAAGCAAAATGTAAATATTAATTTAAGGCACATGTTATTCTATAAAAGACAAGATCACTAGAATAGTAAGTTTTCTATCATACTGAAAGTAAAAGCAAAGTTGTAGGCCGATAAAAAACTCTACAAGTTTTCAACCATTCCTAAAGAGTTCCGTCTATTTTCAGAGCTCACTGAGTTACACACAAACGTCATTGATCGTGAATGTTTGAAGGTATAAAGTTATACTTATAAACGGTCTAGTTGCTAGTCACTAACAAAAGAATTAAGTACTTTTTACAAGATCGAGAAAAGTTTAATCGCCTAAAGTTACACCAAGGAAAACGAGAAAAAAAATATGAAGCTGTTCAAAACTATTGACTAAGGTGCTTAGACAAAGAGCTCGCTAGATTTCTCCAATCTACGAAAGTTTTCAAGCATTGTAAAATCGAGTACTCGTCACAAGTCACGTTTAAGATGTGCCTTAAAAACAGCTCGACTTGCTTGGTCGCTCAATTAAGTTTTGCAGGTGGATCCTAAAAACGACATCAAACTTTGAACTCGTAGGAGCCAGCAACATCACTACTTAAACCGTGTTATTTCGTGGAATCCCAAGCCCTAATTCGATTTGCACCTGAGCAACACTCGAAGGCATGGCGTTCAAGATGGCACATGTGGGCACAATAATCTTTTACAAATACTGAATAATTTACAATATTTTCCTAGTGCGTGGGGCGTTAACACGTAGCAGGGGAATCGATTAAGGCCTAAAAAATTAAGGTTGTGCGGTTCAGGAGCCCCATTGCGAGGAGATATCGAGCGGAGCAGGTCTAAATCCCTCGCGCTCTGTTGTGTTTATGTGCGGCGTCAATTTCCAATCAGGCACTGAATGATAGATCTTGTTGTCTTTGCAAGCACCTGAGCTTCAGCTTCTAGAAATGGTGGCATTATTTGACATTCCTTAACGATAGCAGCTTCCGATTTTTTCGATATATGTGGTTTTTAGAGCACTGCTCTTTTATTACATGCTAGAACGTTATTCATGAGTTGTAGGATTATAATAATCCAAGCTATTGATGTGCGCCCCTTCGGTTCAGCTATCTCTGTTTTGTATTATTAAAATATTGAAACTGGAGAGTTAATCGAAACAGAACAGAAATACATTTTGGTATAGGCAGCAGACATGTTTTACCTAGTTCTAAAATATTTAGTTACGTATAATCTATCAACATTAGGGCTAAAACAGCGGATGTAAATAAAATTGTATTCTCCAAGGTGTTCTTTAAAAAAAGGCCGATGAAGACAATGAGATCCCCGGATAAGAGCATACAAAAATTAGAACAAATTGATGCATGATGAATAAATAAATAACAAAAGACCCGAAAAACTTCCAAGAAGAAATACTAAGAATAAAAGAAAAGAACAAATTATAACCAAAGGAAAACGTTTAAGATTCGGAAAAAATTGAAATACAACGAAAACTGCAAGACAGGTGGCAGCTATTTGAACTTCTAGGAGTACAGATGCTGATTCTGACTATTTTTTAATAAATATCAAATAGATACATCAATTACCATATCAAAGAAAAGGAAGGAAGAGTGAAGGGGTATAGGAAATCAAAGTCTGTTGGGAAGCGAAGACAAAACGAACTGATCAACAAGCAATTGCCGTCGAACATCAAAAAAGAAAATAGAAAAAAGTTATATAAGAATAAATATTACGAAAAAAACGTCAAGAAAGGGAAAATTGGTATGGTTATCAATGTAAAGTAGCAGTAAATGCAACACAAAAGGAACGAATGCAAGAGTTAGTCGAAAGGACTGAAGAAAGTACAATAATGAAGTTATGCAGAAGAAAACAAAACATAGAAAACCAATTGCAGAAAATAGGGGGCAATTATGTATGCAAGGAGATAAGATATTTCTAGCAGTCTATTAAAAAAGGAAGACGGGTATACCAAATACGAGCAGTATCCTGCTGGAATAAGGAGGAACTCCTGCCAGGTAGGCTAAACCACAAACAAGTAAGATGGGCCGAATACTTTGAAGAAGCATTAAACGGCGAAGATGCACATGCCGAAATAGTACGACAGAATTTGGAGAGTGAGGTTGAAGAATCACAGTCTTTAAGTGAAGGCGAATTAAAGACAATGATAGACTATTGATGGAAACAGATAAAATTCTTGGAGAGTATCTATGTGGGGGTAGGAAGAAAATATCAGTGAGTCACTCCATTTTTACAATGACGCAAATTTATGAAAATACTTATGAACAGAATTCCACTTGATGTGTCTTCTTCCTCAAATTTACGAATGCGTATGACACTATCAATTGAAATAAACTACCTAGCTATGAAAAACCTAGACACCCTAAACAAATTAATAGAAGTAACCAAAATGATTCTAAAAAATCCTAAATGCAAGATATTGATTGATGCCGATATGTCAGATAGCTTCAGCGTAAATCGAGGACCTAGACAAAGAGATCCAACATCTACAATTCTGCTCAGCTTAGTTTTGGAGACGTTATTATGAGAAGCTTTCATGTAGGATACATTCAAAGGAACAAATTGTAACGTGTTCCGCTACGCTCTGTACATTCATCTATCGTTTTGCGACCTTCCGGCAGCCCGAAAATTCCTGGTAAAACTTTCTGTTCAAAGCGTGTTTTCAAACTAACGCTGTCCCTTCTTCAAGCGAAGCTCTTAGAAGCTGCTGGTTTTGCTACCGTCTGCAAGTTGCGAGTACGCAAATCCCACAAATCCCGCGTTCTTGTATTATTTAATTCGCTGCACCCAGTTAAGTTACTTATGTTTATCATTTTACGTTGCATGTGTGATTTGTAGTCAACTTGAAATGTGTCTTATGTACCTAGAATAGAGAGTTTGCGTGTGTAAACTACTGTTCGAGTTATTAGTTGTTTTAGCAACTAAATTGCAAGTTGTGAAATAAGTTTTGATGTATATCCAGTTAATACTGCAGTAACGCCTTCAGCGCGCTGCATCAGCGTTTCAATATTATTTTCTTTTCTGTAATTTTTTGGCCAGGCACAGTAGCGAACCTTACTAATAATGGATATGTATAACTAATTCTTGTTGCCGTTACAGCTGTAAGCATGGCTCGGTCAAATGTAATATTGTGAACGTTATCTTAATAGAATTTCTTCAAATATCTTGTATCATTTCCATCTGAAAATCCCTGTTTCGCATATTTTGAAGTCAAGTAAGTATTTTCCGAAATTTTCAATTCGTAGCCGAAGCGGGATTTTCACTCCATCGGGGGCAGTTAAATCACTACAGTGACGCCATGAGCAATAACAAAGCATTTTTCCCTGTACCGACTGATTTGATATTCACGAGCAAACGCTAACTTTTCCAGTTAAAATCACATCTATTTCACTAGTTGGTCGTGGTATACGTTTAAGCCAGTTGCAGCTAGTAAACGAGTTTGAACCTGCAAAACTACTACTTCAAAATACCATAAATACCAACGTGTTGCATACGCTGACGATGTTTGAATAAGCTTGAAGAAGACTGGAAGAAAGCATGGGATTACGAAATAAAACTTAATAGTCAATAGACGAAAAATAAAAATGGGAGAGGATAAAAACCTAATTGGCGCAATCGAGAAGCGACCAGAGCTTTGAAATTGAAGTAACTTTCAAATATTGATTTAGGAGCGACTTTACCTAACAATAATACAAATGAAAAATACAGAAGGGCATCCTTAAAGGCAGTGGAAACGCAGGTATGCTATCACGATTGGTGAACGTAAAAATGATATCCAGACCTTCAGTAATGAACGTCAGTGAACAACGGATCAATAACAAAGTAGCCAAAATACGTCTGGAGATATGTAAAAAAAACTATGGCAAAGCATTTTAAGAGAAGACAAATAAGGAAGCTATGAGGAACCACGAGTATCCCAGCATAATCAAGCCAATAAAGATGGCAAGAGTTAGGAGATGTAAGTCGTCTCTGCGAAGAAAGAATTACGAAGTAAGCTCTAAAGCCTGTATCCAAGATTGAAGAGAAAAATCTACGGACAGATGAAGATAGTAAACAATAGTTCAAGCCAACGCTGTTTGATATATCCTTGGGGCAATTTTCTACCCATCCTTCTCAGTGCTGAGCGCATGGTATACTTAAGAGTTATAGGCGTATTTAATAAAAATTAAAAGACGTCTCCGTAGAGGCAAAGAGTTTTTATTGATGTTTACATTTGATATGCTTTCAATAACTTGTGTAGCCCGCTGATGTTCTTATACCATTATGAAGCCTTTTTATATATAAATCGCTATCTTACGTACGTTGACTAGCCCAACGTTATTGCCACCTTTGTTTAGTATACCATTCTTGTGACCTTGATGCAAATAATTTCATGTACGCGTCTGTTATGAAAATATGCGGGTAATAAAACTGATGGGCAAAAATCAGATGGTGCTACTGCGATAAGACAAGTTGAAGGAGAACTTGTTCAGGCTAGTAAATGCAAGTTAATCAATGAAGCGAATACTAATATTGAATAGCTAGTATTTGGGGAGTAAGTAGTTGATAGCCTCACAAGGAATATGTTCATCATTTAGGTCGTACATTCAGTCGAGGCACGATCGATGCCAAATAAAATTAGTTAGGATGGTGACACCAGTTTTAAATATAGGATAGGCACGGAACTCAATATATGAAAAATACAGTTACAAGAGAATACACTGCAGCTGATTATTTTGTGAAGAAACTAGTCAAAACTATCACCTGTAACTTAGCAATGGACAACTGTGGTTTTGGTGTTCATGTTTATGTATTATTTGAAAATAGATGTTGCCTAGAAACAAAATAATAAGTACTTCGATTCCCTCACTTTCGAGTAAAATGTATGCATGGTTAGTAATAACCGACTGTAGTAGGCTAATCTTAGAGCTCTAAGATTGAGGATGAAACCTTTAAAACTGAAATTCTTTAGGTAAATGTGTTCCTGCACATGTTTTGCCTGAACTTCCACTAAAACGTTGGCTATCAGTCAAATTCGCACACCAGGCACCCATAGTTCAGACTTCATAGCGACAAGTTAAGCCGTTGCTATATTAAGTCTGTTGATAGCTATTACCACACTCGCTATTCGCAAGTTTCCCAACATCCACATGCCAGGCCCTAACAAATGGCAAGTCTGATATTTATCGACAACCCTTCAATTCTTACGATAAACCGCATGTCTGCCACCTTCCCAACATTCGAGCAACATTCAGATTCAGAGCTCTCTTCTAACATGTGCATTAATCAGTTATTCTAGATACCAGTGTTCCTTCCAGGGTCACGTTCGTCCCCGAACGCATAGGTGTTCTTAAGCCCCGAGTGCAGTGCCTCTATTTTGCTGCGATTTGGGATTTGACCTCGCCTGGCTGCAGTTTCGAGCCCGAACTGTGGGGATAACGACGCCTGATTTCTAAAGCCGTATATTCGCAAAGTGTGTAAATTCCGCATACATCATTAAGATAAATTGCTATAAAGCGTAGCAAGGATAAGTTAGCGTCGGAGGTAATGACTTCTTTCTGTAGGCCGTTCCGCAGTAATCATCCTGATGGCCATTTGCATCTTGTTGTTCTGTACTCGTTCGCAGCTGTCTATTAGTGTAACGAGGCCCCTCTCAAATAACGCATCGTTAGAGATATCCGGCGTATTATTCCTTTTCTCAACTATTCATCATGCTTTATTTCGGACATGTATGCAACCCTATGCGTGAATCGCTCGAATTCTGGCGCTGCTTCTATTTCCAGCCCTTTAGTGTGGATGAATTTGAACGAGACTTTATTGAATTTTTACAACCCATTGCGAAACTTTAATTGATCAAGTCGGGATTCTCATTACTACTGAGAGCTAGCTATTTTAAAATTAGTTTTTGGTCTATAACTTAGTTTAAATAATAAAAAATGCATCAATCATAATTTCTAATGGTTTCATCAGAATTTAGTATCATAATAAGAGAAGAGAAAATACAATATACAGATATAAAAACCATTCGCCAGAAGATGCGCTTAATTAGCTAGGGCAGCCTATGGGTTGCCAAAAAGAAAGACACAGATACACCTTCATAAAACTTATCGAGTATGATTGCAGAAAAGTAGAAGGCGTATATGAAATCAGTGAAGAGGACAGTCTTTCTAGAAATATATGTGTACCATCATAGATTAGTGAAGAACTGAATGAGTGAAAAGAAGAACACATTTTAGAATATGCATTGTAAAAAGATTGGATATAATAGAAAATCTAATGTTTGGAAAGGACTTGAAATTACAAATAATGTAAAAACCGGACGAACTATTTAAGCAACAACTCCAGGATAGTGGATAGCACATTACCCTAATCTTTTAGAAGAAAATAGAGAAGAATATAAATTTAGCAAAGAGGCTCTGTAGTACAGTGGAAAAAGTGATGGTCTGCTATCTCACCGAGTAAATCCATTAAGCGGCTGGTTACAATAAATCATTCTATCTGCGAATTGGTAACAAGATGCAAATTTTGCAACGTGCAACGGAAATCAATAGCAGAGACCATTTTTCTCAAGGATATGGGGTATACAAGGTGTACAACGCCAAACGCAATTAAAAATGTCGTGTTGGTACTCAGCCCATTGTCCGATATTGAATATCGCACTCTAAGAAAAAGAAGAAAACATTTTAGAGGTAGGAAAATTGAGATCTGAAATCGCTGAATAAGGTATGAGGAAATTACTCAAAAATACAGATTTAGATAAAATTCTAGATTCAGAAGTTATATGAATTGAATTGCTGAACCATGTAAAGGTAATAAATTATATAAAAAGGGTATCTACAAAGATATAAGAAAGAGATACTGTACCAAGAAAATGGAATCGATTATAGATATATTAGTTCTATATATGCACCACCTACAGAAGAATGGCTGTCCTTCCATCTTTAGTTACGAAATTTTAAAGCTCTTATAAAGTAAAATAAAAAAGAAAGGATGCATAGGATTAAGTGAGAACAACAGTTTTAAAAAAATAGAACATGCTTGAGCCATGTATAATAAAAGTATTTATAGAGTCCCTTGCTATTATAATGCTGTATACATTGGTGAAACAGGACGTTCAGTAAAAACTCATGTTATCTGAACATCAGCGTTACCTCAAGTTGGGTCTCGTATTATCATCAGCAATCGCCGAACATCAACACAATACCGGCCATAAGATCTTTTTTTATAAAATTTCTATTATCTGTAAATCCCCATTCTTCGTTAGCAGAAAGATTTGCGAGGCCATTGAGATTTACAAATACCCTAATAATCTTAATCGGGACAAAGCCGTTACCATCTCTTTCATGCCGAAAGTGATAATTTCTAAACCTTGCCCACCGTCACCCAACCGCTTCGACTCTTGTCTATATATTCTTGTCTTTCTTCTTCCGATCGTTAAAAGAGTTTTGCCTCTGGCGTTGTTCACACGTTGAGTAACCGTGATTTTCTATCCCTTCCCTTGCAAAGAGTTTCATATCTGACTTGGTTTACAGTTTCAGTTACCGTGTTCTTTTGCTTACCGTTACGAAAGTAGGCGTATCAATAATGACACGGTCCAATTCTGAAAGTCGTTCGTTACAATACATAATGCAGTAAACAACTGAGAAAAAACGCCAGAACTGGACATCTTAACTACCTGAGAAGGTGTCTTCGTGTCACAAAAAAGTATATAGTAAAAAATAAGGAAATATTCGCCTACAAAAGCCCTAGGAAATAGAGCACTCCACAGCAAGATTATAGACAGCCGAAATGGCTAACGATGTGGTTTCCAGTAGGAGAATAGCTGAAAAACATACAGTTTGGAAAATATGCAAGAAAGACGACTGAAGGGGGGATACTGGAAAGATAGAAGAGTTTGGAAAAAGAAAAAGGTAACATGCAACGTAAATTTCAGCAGAGAATGAAAATGCGAAGAAGAAGAAATGGTATTGTAACCTGTCATAAAGAAGGAACTCCAGGCCCTGATGGTATACGTATGTTAATGGCTTGTAGTTGTTCAAATATATTTTCATTTGAATATTCATATTTCTCATAACTGTTTATGACAGATGTCTCTCCTCATCCATTGCATACAAACAAAACAGACTTTATAGGCTCAAAAATAATAATCTCATTTTCACTCATGTTTTAAAATTTCTAATATCCATCGCTTGAAGGTAAATAGTATGCCTAAATTTGTGTACTAGATGAACTAACTAGCACATAACAACGTCCAAGAACTACAAATTAAGTTATATATTCGCTTATACTCGTACCTCGACTACCATTTTTCAAAATCTCAAATGGTCGAGCCTCACAATGCAATAGTTGCTAGTACAAAAATATTTATAGACATTGTTTGATGAAAGTTGTCGTCCTCAAAATTATTGTTAACAGAAACCTGGGATATGAAATTGTAGCTTTTGATACCGAAATGCATTTATTTTACAGAAACACCCCCAAAAATGTCGTTCAGAAATAACTGTAGTTGTATACCTCTATTCTAGAACTACCGCTAATCAGAAACTCCCTTAATTAAATCTTGGTACATACTACCGCCGATGTGGATTTATATCTGACTAAAGTTACCACCATCTATCTGACTACTGCGTTAAACACGTAAAATACCACTAAGTTGATTTACTTCCAATCTTGTGTTATTTTAATATTTTCCAAAATGTGGATTACTACCAGCTAAGTTTATATAAAAAATAATAAGACATCGTTTGACGGAGAAAAGCTTTAGCACAATGGACCATATACAATCGTTGCGCTCACAAATGGAAAAGGGAAACGAGCAAAAGATCCCAATACACTTAGTCTATAACACTTTTACAAGGCCTTCGATTCTATTGAAACATGGGGGTTCTTAAAATCCATGAACTAGGTGAGGATAGATTTAAGGAACCAAATATAATCAAAAACATATACGAAAATACATCATTATAAATAAAAATTGACGAGAGTACCGAAACAAATTGTATAATAAAAAGAGGAGCCAGAAAAGGAGACACCCACCATATCTTCGAAATTGTTCACTTTGGCCTTGGAAAATATTCTCAAGAAGCTATTTTGGAAAAGTATGGGTATAAAAATTAATGCCTTATACCAAAGTCACTTAAGATTCGTCGATGACCTCGTTCTAATATCCAGCACCGTTAACGAGCTGAAGCTGAAAATCACCAAATTGAGAATGTATTTGGACATATCTATCTGGGTCACTTTATCAAAATAAATAAATAAAACCAAACCGCGGAAATAACATGAAAGATAGAACTCACGCGGGCGGCTTTTGGGAAGTTGGGACACATTTTGTAACATACAAAAACTCCTATAAATTTTAAACGTAAAGTGTATGACACATGTGTCCTACCAGTAGTCCGCCTACAACATAATAAAAAGTACCGTAAGTCGTCCCAGTGTGACGCAGAGATCGATGGAAAACCGATGCTCAGTATTTCCTTGAGGGATAAGATAAGAAACAAAGAGATTAGGATAAGAATAAAAGTGACAGGCATAATCAAGCGGGTGGTGGAACTGAAGTGGCGCTGGGACGGTCACGTCGCACGACAGAACACAGATCGACGGGCACTAAAAATTACGCAGTGAAGGCCGCGGGAAATGAAGAGAAGCGTGAGCAGACTACAGCGAAGATGGATCGATGATGTGAAGCAAATAGCAGACAGCAAATGGCTACAGATAGCGCAAGATAAAAGAAGGGAGATTGAGATGCGAGAGGGCTACATAACTACATATAGGAGTGGATTCAAAACGGCCACAGAAGAAGAAGGAGCAGTTTATCTCCTATTCAAAATAACTACCGAGGGGACTACCACCTATATGGATTTTAACCACATGGATTTACTACCGACTGTAGCGAATTTCCAAAATTTCCAGCCGAAGTGAAACACAACTGAACGGAAATATAACCGTTCTGATTTCTTTCCATTATAATAAGTTGCCCAAGCAATAGGCGTTACTGCAACTTGCTTATAAGCTGGGAAAGGTTGAGCATCGTTAGTGGCGAGTGCGCAAGGTATGCCTTTGCGATTTAATAATTCTGTAACGAGATATTCACTTTAAGGCACAACTTGTGTGAATTCAAAAATCAGTTGCAAAGATGTCGAGTATAAAATATCTGCTTCAGAAGTGTACCTTACCAATTTTATTATAAACCTTGCTGATCAGTACACTGCAGATAAAGCAATCTCTGTCCCTTTCACTATCATATCATTATTGACGCGTTGTGCTTGTTAATGGATGTTGAGTATATTATATCTGTTACAAAAGTCCTTCATCATGTGCTTTTTGAAGTGCCGACTGCGGTGTTTTTACACGAGAAATGTTTATAAACTAAGTAAGGACTTAATAATTCACAATTCTCAATAATTCATGCAAACAAAACACTGCGATCGTGGAATTGTCTAGCGGTGTAGAAACGTTTTGCGAACTACCCCCTGAGAAGGATGACGTGGGTTGTTCGGAATCGTCACTGGTTCGAAACGGTACAAAGCAAAAAACCTGCAGCTAAATTCCCAAACTACATAGCAAAGAAATAAAAATCCGAAGCTAATGTATTCCAATGTTTATTTACAATAGGTATAATTGGCTGCGAAACTTACATCTTTCCCAATACTGCAGTTATATAAACGTCATATCAAATTGTAATGCGTATAAACCTACAATTTTGTGTATTTTAATGTATTTGTAGTATTGTTATTTTAACTTAAGGTTTTAGTGTTTTATGAATGTAGTATATGTGCCGTTGATTTTATGTTATCTTGATATTTACTAACGGTGAATGTATCTAGGACAAGTTCTTAGATGAGATAGGTACAACGTCCTTAAACTGATAATTCAAGGCAAGATCAAAGGCAAAAGAACAAGAAGAAGAATCTCTAGACTTCGCAACTTGAGGGAGTGGTTCGGTTGCACATCGACAGAACTCCTCATACAAGCAATTGTCAAGGTCCGAGTAATGATGATGATTTCCAATCTCTAATAGGAGTGGAACTTCAAGAAAAAATGTGTATAAAAAAAATTCTATTGGCAAAATGGAACGCAAATAAACTAAATAGAGAGAAAATTGGTATACAATTTTCTTCGCAAGCGCTACACGGGCACATATCTTCTGACCATAAATGAGAATCGTGCGAAAACAAAGTACGGGTGCTAACATTCGCATGTGAAGTTTGTTTACTTTAGGAACCGAGTTCAGTAAAAAAATAATTTCGCATACAAACATCTATACTACATTTCAAATTGTATAGTAGCTGTCTATAAGGAAATAACATTATTGCGCACAAAGGTAGTTGAATGTGTCTAGCTTGTCCATCAATTAGAATGCGATGAAAATCGTCAAATCTGACATTCACTATAAAAATACTAAAAAGATTTAGAATGTGCATACAATAAGTAAAGCAGCGGATTTATTCCTCAACGATCTCCTTAGAATCGTACTGTAAACCTTAAGGAAAACACTACGATAGGGATTCGGCGTATGTGCAAGCGATATTTCTTCGCTTCTACGCTTCCGCGTGCTAGAAATGGCTCGACCACAATGGAATTAGTAAAGGAAGTACTTGGACATGTTCAAGCTACAGGCCGGCGAACATGAAGAAACTGCAGAGCGTTTGGTCCTAGTTTCCGTGGCGAGGCTGCCCCAAACACGGGAGTTTCAGTCAGCCTTGCATAAGTAAAAGGTGCATTGGAAACAGCTAAGGGAACGAGGTAACTCCCTATGGCGGTTAACAAGACACCCAAAATCCATTAGATATATTTTCTACAGGTGTTTCTTATGATAGCACCATAGCCACAAAAGAGGAAAAATTAAACGGGGTGATAAGAGACCTGAAATATCACTACAACGCTAAACGACTACTGAACGAAAGCAGAGTGGCATATCAGGTTTGAGATTGGGCCAGAGGTGAGTTTTGTTTCTGAAATATTTCTGAATCCTAGAATAGCTAGATGAATTTCAACGATTGCGTATATAACACATTAGCGCTGATTGAAACATCCTCACATAACCAACGATTTCAAACTATATTAAGTGCATCTGCTAAACAACAACCCCACACAGCACAATCGCAATGTGCCCAAGATGTCTACAAGAAATCGCTCTCCCTATATTGGCAATTTTTTCCCAAAATCGCTAGAATTTCCATAGAATTTTCAAAATTCGCACAGAAACGGCCCAGGAGATAAACCAATGAAAAATTGGCTACTTAACGCACATTATACAAATGAAATAATCATTGAAACGAGCTAAGCTTAGAACAATTTATGGATATTAAATTAATTTTCTTTGCAGCAAATTTTACACGTAGCAACTTTTAACTTCAATTATTAAATGCTGTGATTATAAAAACAATATGGTAATTACTTGGAGTATTTCAGTAGAAGGATATTTCTTGCTTTTTGTAAACGGCTCTAACAAGTTTCCACGTTGATAAGTTTTTTAAATGCAAGTAATAATTCACAAATATCCACTTATTTATGATACATAATATGCACTAAGTTCCTTAAATAGACAATGTATGCAAATATACGTGTACCTGACTGTCTATTACTTAATCACATTTTAGATTTAAAGGCATTTACTTTTTAAATACGCTTTCAGCTAACCGGACCTTCGCGCATCAATAAGCTCCAAATATTTCCAACAATATCTGGGCGCTATTCGAGCAATAGCAGCAAATTGTTAATTTTGGCAATAAACACTGTCCAAACTGAGCACCCCAAGACCGAATTTGCATTTAGCGTAAAAAGGTTAACCTCCACTGCGAGAAACTTTCACTTTCCGTAAACAGGGGCTTTATTTAGAAGTTTTGTAGCAGTCTATTTAATTCGCGGTTCAGTTCCGAACCATTGAATGTCGCTGATTTAGACGATGCTCTAATCGGACGAACGACATTAACCCGATTATGATATTTCTCTTAAATTAATTACTAATAATTTTGAAAATCATTACTGAAAATGGTGCCACTGGATTACCTAAAATATTTGGAGTTATAGAGCTGCAGTTTGTGAGTGTTGCAAGGTTTTGTCATGTTACTGGTATTTTTGTAATGTATCTGGTGGCCTATTGGTAAAGGTGACAGGCTAGTAATCACAGCGATCAGCGGTCCTGAGTTCAAATCCCGGGGTAGGACCGATAAAACATATCATCAATGGTTAAATTTCAGGAATATTTGCAAAAATGGACTACTGCACTTGTGCAGATGAAGTTTTTTTGTAAAAGGCGATTTTTGAAACAAGCTGCCCCAAGATTAGCGACTTCTCGGTGGAGTCGTATATAACCAGCTTAGGAGATGGCCATAAAGTAGGCCGAGATTATCCCGCACTTTTGAAGTTATCCAGAAATTTGTAAAGGCGCGTCTACTGTCCCACCGCAAGATAAACTCGCGACAAACAGAATTAAAGCGGCGCCCCATGAAACTTGTGGCAGGCTTTAGTTCTTACTCCTTTAATTTATGTACTTCAAAATTAGAAGTGGAAAATTTACTAGGAGCTGTTCTGCAGATTTGCTAGGATAAACAGCAAAACCTCCTTTGCCTCAGTAGTAATGCTCCTAGGCGTTTTGCTTTCCTGCTGGCAATGAAAAGGTAGTAATGGTAAATGGTAGTTGGTGGTTATAAGAGAATCTGTCGTTTAGAGATAACTAGGTGGATATTCAATTTATATAAAAAGAACTGAAAACAAGGGGCAGAAGTAGATAAAAACAGTAATTCCAAAACCTTATCTAGTTGTAAAGCTTGGTCAACAACGAAGAAGCATAACAGCAGGCCTCAAGAGAGGTTATCAAGAAAGACCTTAGTACCAAAATAAACCAAATTTAATCAAAAAGCAAAAAAATCGTCATTTATGTTTCGAAAAAAACTCGCCTGTCGCCTGTGAACGTTCAGAGATTAAGTATTCGTCCTTGACACCCCGTATGAAGTATAGACATATCTCATTAAAAGTGGATCTTCTAATAGCAGAAAACTTAATTTGATTGTTCGTAGTGCAAGCTGGGACCTCAAATTGCGTCCATGCAGCTGTAAGCGCTAAACCACCGGAAGGCGTAATCAATTTTTCGCGGCCACAAGTGAAAAAGCGTTCCGGCAGCAGTTCCACTTTTATCAATAAATAATTTCCCCATGATACATCGCCACTTGTACTCATTATAGTCCGCACACAAAGGTAATCGCAGCTGACTTGCTTCTCGTTCCATTTCCAACCTTCATCTTCCGCGTGGTCCATTAGCGTGTGCTTGTGTCTCCGGAGCCTTTGTGGGGCCCACAGGGCGGCCTGTCACGCGCAAGTGATGTATTACCCTGACCAGGACAGTTTGTGATCCCTTGATAATACCGGCACTAAATAAACTAAATACTCCCTTATAAATATTCAAAGAGCGGAAGGGCTTTCCATTTGGTCCGGCCACTCGACACATATTCGGGTTTAATAAGGTAAATATGCCCTGTATAAATTTATAACTCTGCGCGGATGCATCAGGTGTCCCAGCAGGCAGGACACTTCGGGAGGATTGAGGACGCCCCGAGTGCACATAACAGGAATATATCTTTGTTCCCCAAATTCTCTGCCGCCCATTTATTTCCGCATTTCGCTAATATTCGCCTAGACGGGGCGGGTTTCGGCTTATTCCGAATATATTAGTGCAGCTTTGGCTACTTTGGCCTAGTAGCACCCTTTCAAGAGCAGAAACTTGGTGGTGTTTCTCATGATATACATAACGATATATCAAGTAAACGATATACGATTCTGAAAATATCGACATATCGTAGTATGAATATGATCGATACATTGTTGTCTGTTGATAATCGAAACGTAAATGCATCATATCATGAATCGCGAAAAATTTTATCAAGAAGATATAGATATATTCTTGCTTTCTACTTGTACCTGGTATGATTATTTGACTATTGTCAATTAACACGATTTTTTCACGAGTTGTTTGCGATTTTAGGATAAATTGCCCACCCAAAAAATTATTTCAGCCATCTTATATGCTAAAACATGCTTTCAATTGAATTTTTGATGTTCAAAAGGTTTGTTTGAAAAAAAAACAATTTGTAAAGTTTCTGTACCTGCATGTCGGTTGTATTATCACTAAGTGTTACATATTACTTACTAAACTTTGTACCATATTTTCTGCTGATTGCCATTAAATTATATAATAATCGTATTACATGTAATGGTGTATTGCCCACAGCAATTCTGGTTGCATTGCAAACGTACGAAAACTAAAGGATAATTCAAATAAGCCCAGAATTGGTATTCTATCTATTGCAACAGTAAGTCACTGATAAATATTGATAATTACATAAGACATGATTACCAATAGCTGTAATTTAATTAACGGAGACTAGGATTTGAATAAAACAGTATCGGCAGGGTTGCGTTCAACTTATTTTTAATGATTTGTGCTCGGTGTGGCAAATGCATCTAATTTATGATGACTGACAGGTTAATTTTGTAACGTCAAGACATGTAGTCGATATATTTAATGTTTGCGATAGACTCAATGTAATCAGTATGTTCTTTATAATCGGTATATTCGATGTAGTCGTATTCCGTTGATTCAGATAAAAGTTGATTCTTAAAGTTCAAATCAAGCAATACGCTATCAGCGTCAGTCAGTTTACTGGATGTTTCCAATTCGTCAGCTCCACTAAAAAGCCAAGTTTTACTATTGTTTTTGTTAAATTGTTTCTGAAAAAATCCCCTCTACTTTGTTTGTGTAACCAAATGCCCAAATAAACAGCATTGATTTTCGATTTAGTCGATGCATTCGATCTTAATCCTAACGGAGACAAATAGCCGGCAACACCATCTCGCTTGTGGTGGCCGCCGCACTAAAGTGGAGTGTGGGCTTGCTGGTTGTTCACTGTACGTTGCCGTGTTGTGCCTGGTGTGCGCTCACGACGGTAGATGCCACCGGTGGTGGCCGAGCTACGCTTCGCTTCGCTAATGACGCGATTTAATTAAATATTTACTTTTTCGTAATTTAAAAAAAACCATTTAAGTTTAAAAATTAGAGGTTAAAACTTGACAGCTGTTACAAAATTTATACACTTATGGCGCCCTCTCTAGGGCAGGCCGAGAAATATTCAACCCGCCCTCTATAACAAGGAATATTCCTATTTGTTTGGCAATCATTAGAAGCGGTTAACGACTGTTAGTAAGATGCAGGACCAATCTTTCAACATTCAATAATTTTTTCCAATCTGTAAATTTGTTATAATTGCTGTTTAGTAATATCAAGTGATCTCTGAAAATATTTGATTGGTAATCTGTGTTAAACTGCTGCTCCGATAGCCAATTACAATCCTGTTTTAAAGAGTAAAAAATTTGGTGTAATACACGTACACCACTTCCTTTTATAGTAATCTTATAATTAGCCAAAAACTTGATTTTGAATTTTTAAGTATTTGTCAAAATTTTTCAAAAATTACAAATTCTACAGAAAGCGCACAAAAGTTTAAGAGACTAATTTTCTCTAGAGTTTTAAGCTGAATTCAAAAATGTGATAATATACCTGGGTGTTCTATTTAAAATAGGAGTTAATAAAAAAAAAATAAGAAAAAAAAAACAAAAGAAACCCATTTTAGAGGTATTCGACTGGAAAATCACATATCTCACATCAATACACATTAACAATATATTAAAAATGTAAAGTTTGAAATAAATCGTTGGAGCCGTTTTTGAAAAAATCGAAAAAGACCGCTGGAGTATCCAGATAGTATACAAAACTTATATATGAAGTTTCAACGCCATATCTCGTAATTTATTCTCCATCATTTTTCGGAATATTCGCTTTTCTATGTACTACATGACAGGGTCAAATGATTTTAAATATATCTAAGTATTTTTATACAGATAGAACGGTAAATAGTAATAAAGCAATATCAGATCTTTTACATCGAAATCAATCCTTTCTCTCTAAGATGAAGCTTTAACTAATAGCTATTAAGGCAACTAGTGTTTTACAGAGGGTTTAAAAATCGAGGTCGATCATGTTAAAATTCGAGCAAAGCGAGAATTTTATGATCGACCGAGATTTTTAAACTGTAAAACACGAGTTGTCTTCAATATTTTTTCTACAGCCGAGGAGTTTGTTAGCTTAAATGCCCTCGGGGCTTCGCCCCTCTCCAAAGCGGCCGTCGGGGCTCCACCCCTCTCCAAGGGGGCCCTCGGGACTCCGCTCCTCTCCAAGGGGGCGCTCGGGGCTGGGCCCCTCTCCAAGGGGGCCCTCAGGGCTCGGCCCCTCTCCAAGGGGGCTCTTGGAGCTCCACCCCTCTCCAAGGGTGCCCTCGGGCTCCGCCCCTCTCCAAGGGGGCCATCGGGCTCCGCCCCTCTCCAAGAGTGCCCTCGGAACTCGGCCCCTCTCCAAGGGGGCCCTCAGGGCTCGGCCCCTCTCCAAGGGGGCTTTTGGAGCTCCACCCCTCCCCAAGGGTGCCTTCGGGGCTCCGCCCCTCTCCAAGGGGGCCATCGGACTCCAGCCCTCTCCAATCGGGCACTCGGGGCTCCGCATACAAATCGGTCCGATATAATAACTGTACTTTTAATCTTCACAAATAAGGTTTTATAAACTCTTAAAGTACTCCGTGCTTTAAATGGAGTGGCGTGTTTTATAGACAACATAAAGCACGCCGCATATGACCCTTGGAAACAGTTTAAAATCACGGCTGTAGAAAAACTATATTTTTTTGGTACAATCTGATAGTTTAATTAATGTTATTATAATTTTGCAAGCCCTTGAGCAGGCATGGAACAGACGGAGGAAGAGGGGGAGGAAGAGCAAATTTAATCGTTTAATCTCCTAAAGATTTTCAAGAATAATGTATTCTTACAACTTCTATTTGTGGCAGGTGCAATTATCAATGGGTTGACTACAAGCTTGTCCGTTTGATTTTCTAATTTGAAACGAGAAATTTTAATATAGTGCTTTGATTATTGTTGCTAATCGACGAAGAGCTTGTTATGTCTCATTTTTTTTCTTGTAAAAGATCGGCAGTTTATTGGGAATTAGAATAAAATATTGTATAAATGAAAATAATTTGGTATTTTTTATGAATGATGTAGAGATAGATGCTTTCATCAGTTTCACATATACGGTATGTATTTTAATAACAGTCATTTCATCCAAAACTAACTGATTAAAAAGCCATAGTGTAGTAGAGAAAAACCCATACTTTTCCCAGCCATAACAATTTAATAAACTCAGGAAATTTGTCTCACAAGAAAATGCGCAAGAAGATATTGCCGAATCATGAAAATGTTTCTTTCAAGAAATTGCTATCAAGGTAGAGAAATCTTGTTAAATACAAAATTGCGTTTTATTGCCTTCTAAATTAAATTCACCATCACTTAGTCGGAGTCAAATGTAAATCAACACCACAATATACTGCAAATTGCAAATGTAGAGCCAAGCAGTTTTGATCAACCATCGCTACTACACAGACACAAATGTCAGCCGTAGAAACTAAAAGTGGTGGCCGCAGAATAATATGCCACGTCCGAGTTTTTTCGGGTTTTATTCGTCAGGTTCGACGATTGCAGCAAAATACACAAAAGCAGCGTCACGTTTCCGCGATAAAATGCGCCCGACAAAATTCTGTAAACATGTGAACAACTGCGGCTGTGTTTTTGACACATATCCCTTTCATGTTCGAAATAATCCCGTTTGTGCGTTCTTTATAAATATCCGAATTACAAGAGGCATTACAGGGTCGGTTTTCAGTTTTTGTGATAAGCAGATTGTCGTTTTTTTTGGACTTTAATGCCGCAACAAAGGGATATCACAGGAGTGGCAGCCAGTTTATTTTATGGGCTGCACATGTCGCCTTGCAAGTCACACCGTCAAAAATAAAAATGTCACTTTGAGTCATTTCGTGTTGTTGTAATATTGGAAATAACTCATTTAATATAATAAATTATTTACATGGACACGTTTTTCAGAACGTCAGTAAAAACTAGTTTCAATTCGATGCATATACACTCACCGGCACGAAAAACGGAGCACTTGCATTTTTTGATGTATATTACTAGGTAAACCTTTTGATGATTTAACCTATTAATGCAACTTCTACATAAAACATTGTTTTTATAGGCACTTTCAAACTCAAAAACAGCTACACACGCGACCATAGTTTACAAAAATGGGAGTTCGTTGTTTGAGGAAGTGTTGATATATACTTTACAGGTACAGGGTTTATTATAGTTTTCTTGTCGATATGGTATTGTACCGGGTGACCATAAATATCTGATATCACATTACCTTTGGAATCAACACCGCTTTATTAAAGTGATGAATCCAACTAAACTAAATGTCATTAATGTCATCACAACTAAAAATCTGTCAAAAATTATTACAGATTGCAATAAGTAATGGAGTTAGAACAGGATATTTTTATAATAGAGTCGTAGGCTAAACTGCAGAATCTGGGGCACATTCCCCTCCTCTTATTGTATTTTATTACATTATATAGGTACCAATACTTATCGTAATTGAAATATAATGCTAACCAACATTTATAAGTAGCTAATTCCATGGCTACCGGGATCTCAGATATTTATGGCCACCCGGTATTATCGGCGTAAATTCTTCCATATCTGAAATTATGGCCAAATTTTCGGTATTCACAGTCAAAGGTTTTCATAATGTTTGAAAGCATGAACTAGTAAAGTACAAATTAAAGAGAGTTGTGTACCTATAGCTACACTTTCTGTATCTGGAGAACCTTCAATTACTTAACCAATTTAAAAGATTATCCAGAAAAGTTGGATTGGTTGAAAGGAGCAACTGGCCTCTCTCGCCTGGATTGTTTATTTTCATATTAACATATATAGCCAGTTTGTGTTTACATGCATTTTTATTGTTTAATTAGATTTAATCATTGCGTGGCGCTCTATTCCTTATGTTCTGTTGGAGACAGTAAATAGTGGAGACTATACTATTGTCTACTAAACTTTTAGTTATGGTTACTACAGTAACAGATATTTATTTGAGGAATGTACTACTGATTATTATATACGAACTACTTCTTTTTATGTATGTTATGTGTGAAGTCATATATTTCAACGTTAACAATTTTCAAAGATTACGTTTTGTATTCTGTTTTTCATCTTAAAATATTAAGATGTGTCAATCAAACCCATTTATTAGTATGTTTGACGCGAACTAGATCTTACATAAATGAGAACCAGATCCAATCCTTGCAGTAAATAGTTTGCAGTGGTGTACAGAAAAATCACACAGATTGCGAAGCAGTCAAGGGTTTTGTGGCGTTCGTTTGGTTACGTGACTTCAACCGCTATAGCGGCACCAGAGCTAGCAGCCAAGTAATTGCCCATCTTTCCTGGAAAATTTCTACGCCTCGCACCACTGAAGGTGTGTGACGTATTATATTCCGACGTCTCAGTTCTCAATTTCAAGGTAACTTGACGCAGGAAATGATTGCAGTTTGGGCGATAAGCGCTTGCTTCAGGCGTAAAAGTTGTGCGACCGGAAAGGACGATATAGACAATAAATGCGTATGCGAATTGAGAAGCTAAGTTTTAGTCAACGAAATTCCGACACCTGGTTTAGATGCAGTTTAACATTTGCCTACCAAAGACAGCAATTTCGGCTTATTTTTAATATTGTTTAAATTGCCACCAAAAGCACTTGGACAAGTTTTAAATCTAGAAGCCATACATTTTTTATTTTAGTTGATGAAATTACTTTGACGGTCATGTGAATAATTCAAACCTGTTATGTGTCATATAAAATTTTAATATCAACGAATGCAATACCAAACAATTAGAAAACTATATGAATATGCAAATTGCCGAATAGATATACATTTTTTTAATCAAAAAATAATCTCAACTTTTGAAATTGAACTCATTCTAGATATTGTTGACAGTGACATGTTGAAATAATTTCAAATTTAATCACATTTTAATTGTCAGTTAAAAGTTCAGATTCACACAAATAAAAAACCTCCCGTTTTTTATCTTTATAATTCGTTAAGTTCTCCATTATAAGTGATAAGTGCGCCAATATTTTGTGGTGTCCTGCATCTCTTAGAGAACTACAAGTGAAAGGTGTCGTTAAAGAAGCTGTAAAGGGGTGTCTGCAGACATTGCACTTTGGCTATTTAGTGACCAGGACGCCAACAAACACAGCGACCTTGTTATCGAGTGACCCAATACTGGAAAAATGTTCGTGCCGAGCTGGGCAAGGTAAAGTCAAAGGGCCCGATTCTAATTCACCGACGCAAAGTTGCGCTGCGCCGGACTTGCGACACGTCATTTTGCGCGGCCTTTGCGACCGATTTGTTTTTGCATTCTAATTACCGGCGCATTCGAATCGCAAGAGCCGCGCAAAGTTGCGACTGTTGCTAATATCAGACAACCGGCGCGAAGCGGCAAACGTCAATGTTAATTGGATTTTTACGTATATGTAAAAGTTAAATTAATATTTGATAACGAAAATGAATACGTAAGTTAAATATATTGGTACCTATATTATTTAAATACGTCACTTAATTTTGGTATTATTTAAGAATTACAAAGAAAAATGAGAAACCACGCGCTAAAAATTTCACTAGCGACGAAATTGCGATTTTGGTACAAGAAATAGAAAAAAGGCGTAAATTCTTGTTTGGCCCATTAAAGGGTCCTAATTACACCCAGTTTCACAGGGACCGAGCTTGGGAAACTGTATTGCAGGCGATAAATTCGGTTGCTCCTGTGAGAAGAACCCTAGAAGAAGTAGGTACCTACCTAGTATAAATGAAATCATTTTACATAAGTACGGAGAAAATCAGTGATTTACATACAAGTTGACTGCAAAATAATGAAATATCAATTCATTAAATTCAATTAAAATTTTCAGATTAAAAAAAAATTTAAAGATTTAAAAAGTCGAACCAAACAGAAAGTAAATGCGCTCAAGAAAGAAGTGAGAAAAACTGGAGGAGGTCAAGTTGATGAAGTTGACCTTACCGCAACCGAAGAAGTAGTTTTGTCATTCATAGGAGAAGATAGCGTCAGTGGAATTAAAGGAGGAATTGACACACTTCGTCCTAGTGTGTACAAAAATCCAATATCGGCTATTTCCTATTATTTTTTTACCTTTTCTAGTTTCCATGAATTTACCATCCCCACCCGCTATTCCTGAAGATCCTCAAGCATTCATTTCGCCACCACACATCCAGATCAGTCCACAATCAGCATTACACAGTGACCCACAACCTTCCACTTCATCATTAGTCTCCACCACAAATACACAAAACGATTCTGACCACATTCAAATTACCGATTCCATCCCAAGCACCGATACACAAATAGCCACCGTCACCAACACCACAATAAATACAACACACTCAAAAACAAAGAAGCGAAAACTTGGAACGAAAGAAAAGGCATTACAAGCATTACATCAAACCAACATAGACGCACAAAAACATACAGACATTTTGTTAGAAATTAAAAGTTTATTGGCTGAAGAAGTACAATTAAAAAAAAAGAAAGTTGGAAATGTATGAGTATTTTCAGAATGAAAAACTTAAGCTAAAAAGACAAAAATTGTTATTGTTGCAAAATAGAACATAATTTTATTTATAAAATAAAACTTAGTTAATTAGTTATTCATTTTTTTTTAAATAAATATATACATGTGTTTAAACTTCTTTATTATTAATTAGCAACACCAGCTAATTCTAACTAAAGTAATCCAAGTGCAACATTAAATTATTGCTAAAAATTACACATAAAAGCATTATATTAGAATGGCAAAAAATATAAAATTAACAAAACTTTTTATACTAAATAAGTTACAGCAACGACAGTGACGAACAAAAAGCGTAACAGATATACACTTATTGATTATCATTTATCAACATCAATTAACTTTCAACTAAAGAAACCCAAGTCTAACATTAAATTATTGCTAATATTTACACATAAAATGATTATATTAGGCAAAAATATTAAAATTAACAAAAATATTTATACTAATAAGTAATAGTAACCGCAGGGACAAATAAAAAGCGTAACAGATATAATATCTATATCAACCAGTGCTTATTTATAAATATAAGTAAAGCAAAGCAACAGCGACACAATATCCACAGACAATATTTAACGTTACACAAATAGGAGAAAAAAAAATGTGTAGATGGTATTTGTGTATTTAATTTGCTACATCTAAAGTAAGGAATTTAATGCAAGTAACCCTTGTACAACATTTGAAGAAAATATGTAATAGAAAATTATTTAAGAAGAAAGCAAAAATACTGGCAATTTATTTTAAAATCCTGAATTTTTAAATATGGTAATAGAAGGACTTCAAAAAATAATTACATTTGAATAAAATAGACTAAAAAAAATTATTTGCATAATTTATAATCTGCGCAAAGATTAAACATAAAATGGTAGGCTACTACCTGGTGCAGAATATCAAGTAAAACCAACTGAAGGTTGCTGTAATTTTATAAACTGTGTTGTAGCAAAAGTATGTTTAGTACAGTGTATGAAATGTTTTTCCTTTGCACGTTAATTAAGAAACATTTGGTCTGGTAAAATGTCCCTGTATCAGATCTGTACGCTGGTTTTCATAGTGAGGCATATGATTTTGTTGAGGATTGGGAAGAGCTTGATCAGGTACATCCATCTGTAAGTTCTCCACCTCCAAACGATGTGCTATACATATATTATGCAGCACACAACAAGCAGTGACGATGGAGCATACTTTGGCTGGGGTATATCCAAGTGTTGATGCCAGACAGCGAAATCTACTCTTCAGTACTCCATTACACCGTTCTACTGGGTTTCTTGTTAGAATGTGTACTGCATTATATAGATGCTCGGCTGGAGTGTTCGCATTGTTTACGGGGGTCATTAACCAGGGCTCTTGTGGATAACCAGAATCACCTAAGTAAAATAAGAGAGATTAATATTAGTTTCTACATTTACAATACACATCAGCTTGTTGCTGCCTGTCCTAATTTCCATAATAATAATATTTGATATAAATCAGATGTTAAAATTAAAAATTCTTGAAGTAAATATACACAAATAAAATATAATTTGTACATTAGAATAGTAAAACGTTACTCACCAACTAGCCATCCCTCGACAAAATCACCATCCTCTAACTTCGTTCGAAGAGTACTATTTCTCCAAATGTAGGAATCATGGTTGCCGCCAGGATATTCAGCAAACACGTTGTAGATCATCAGATCTGGCCCACAAACTAGTTGCACATTAATGCTGTGTACAAAGTGCCTGTTGATATATTGCTCTGGATTCACAGAAGGAGCTTTTAATGGCACATGTGTGCAATCGATGGCTCCCAATACGTTAGGAAAACCAACATTAAATTGTGAGGTTTCTCCGATGCTGTAAAATTGCTGCTTCGTGTCATTATATTCTTGCGGAGTGGGAAACTTAATAAAAAGTGGTGCAAGATTAACAATGGCAGCAGTTACTGCAGTAATTGCACGACTGGCTGCAGCTTGGGACATCTGAGAACTGCTTCCGACTAACCACTGAAACCCACCGCTAGCATAAAACTGTAGTGCCATGTACACTTGCTGTTCAACTGGTAATGAAGGCCGTCTTCCACCTCTAGAATTACTACCAAGTGCAGGTCGAAGAAGATTTGTAACGTACACAAAGAGCTCCCTGTTGAGACGTGTTCTTTGGTACAACTGTAAATCAGTCACACTGTCCAAATTAAACACAGCACGTTGATTTTCTTCGTCACTGTCATCACTGCTACTACTAAACCCAAAAAGCACGGCATAAGCATCACCTTGGGCCATTGTAAGTTTGAATTTGCAAATTACAAGCGCACAGTAAACTTAATTCAAACCACATTCAAACTGTCAAAGTTGCGCCGGTCGTTTGCGACCTCGTTGCGGTAGTCGCAACTAATCGGCGCAAGCGCGCGCAAATCAAATGAATTAGAATTGGAAATTACGTAGTTGCGCCACGCTGCGCGGCGATGCTTCGTTTTTTCGGCGCAACTTGACTTGCGACCGCTTGCACCGATGGATTAGAATTAGGCCCTAAGTATTAATTAGCCGGCATTCGACCATCATCACTAAAGGTGCGTGACCCTGACCAAAGTAGGTTATTTGCAAGCGGCCGTTATAGTAGAACCAGAGGCTGATAAAATTCTAATCTATACTAGAAAACGTAAATCTATTATCACGAAAACCAGTATTTGTAATTTTATGCAATTTCAAGTAAATTCACTCCAAGAAAATAAATACGAAACAGGGCAAAGATAAAACTGTTACTAGTGTTACTTATGACTTCTATGAGAACAATGAATTGGTGGGTATGAAGACAATGTTTTTTCAGCGTCCTTGAAAGTACTACTTGCTTGTCATCTGAAGAACAGCATCACAACTAAATGGCCAAAATTGTAACAACCCGGACACGTTGGTAGAGTGCCGATTGTGGTAGCAGAATTTAAAACAAATTGAAGGTAATTAGTGAAAACAACATACAAAATTTGAGCCTATGGTATAGATCTAAGTTGAAACCTCCAGTCTAGACTTTTGATATCTGCCAAAAGTAATAGGATGAATGTATACAAACACAGCCCTATCCGGAGAACCCAGAAATCCGGTATCTACAGAGCCGGCGTTTATTACTCCAATATTGACTGTAGGCACCTATCAATAATAGCGGCAAATAAGATATTTCTGCATTAGAGACTTCCAAGATTACGCGTGGGTAAAAGCAATAGCTGCCGGCGAACCTCTAATGATTATCCCACAGATAGGTTTAGCAATAACCTCAGCTAAATACAACAGGACCGAGTGCGCCCCGACTTTAATCAATAAGCGATATTGCGCCCCATACACCTCTTGTATATTTTGTCATCATTTTGCCGGGCGCAGTATCAATATTTTCGGAAGGAGAATGAAATGTAACGGTAGAATTGGTTTCTTATTGGATGCTTAGGAGAGGAGCAATAAAGCCGAACTACTGCAAACAATATTTTCTGACTTTGTGGTCCTCGTCAGCACTAGCTCAGCTAAACGCAGTGTTCGAACAGGCAACGAACCTTTTACAAGGGCTAAGGTGACTCCTATAAACTAGCAAAGATATGCCGTGAATAGGTAAAACTTATTTATCGCATTAACAGCAGACCGTGTGATGTTTGTTAAATATGAATGACGATAGAATCATATAAGGGAAATGGTTTAGTGAGTTTAATATATACAGCTACACTTTTTAAACTAGTAAGTTATTTATCAGCAAGAGATAAAAGTGAATTCTTAAGAAGACATATACCTTATATATATAAGTACATAATTTGTTATCGTGCAACCACATTTAGATTTAATAGACGTTGACAAATTTTATTGAACTTATAACACGTAATAACAAAAAGGTCAAAGTCAAAACACCAATCACAGTTGATAATCGAGAGTATTATACTTGACACAAAAGTTTTCCAATTAATCTCAAGTTTTGGTGACTACATGGGCATATTCGAAAGACGATTACCTATAATGACGAAGGTATTATCTCTTTTGTAAAAGCTTAAATCTAATAAAATTATAAAGGGTGCCAGTGCGTCTTTATTACAACGAAATTGACCAAGATAGAAGCAAAAACTTACAATCTCAAAAATATTGTAGACATAACAATAATATGAAATGAACTCACTTACGAAGAAGCCATAATATATAGGTCTGCAGTAAAAAAAGTAATAAATAATCGTAACTGACATTTACACAGGCTAATAGAAAATTGAAAGAGCGTAAGGAGCCCTTGTAGAGAGCATTGTTACTTTGTTCAATTATTCGGTAGAGTTACAATAAGTCTCCAACAACCAGCGAGGACCACCGTACTCTAAACAAAAGGCCAAATGTGAAGTTGTTTACAACTAGTAGCAGTCGAACTTGGCTGGAAGGCTAAAATGCTAAGGTATCTTGATTGACAGTTTCTCTGTGCATAAGAACAGCTGCTGAATGGGATCTTCTACAGAAGGCAATCGGGTCGGTCTTCAAGACTCAGATTGCTAATGCACAGTAGCAGAAGGCAGTGATGTAGTGGCAAATCTGCCAGTGGGGGAACGCTATTCTTCTGAGGGGTATGGAATATCCCCCAGGAAAAGGGGGATCCGGGGGTCCTCTTCCAGAAAATTTTTAAAAGTATAGGTGCAAAAATATGCGTTTCGATGTTTTCTGCTGCAATTTTTCCGTATTACGATGTTGAGAGTTTCGTAGCCTTAATATATAAATATCAAACCTACAACTTTCTAATTCAAACAGTTTTTAATACTTTGCATATTCATAGCAAGTAGTAAGTCATGTCTGACGTAATATTTCTAAATAATAACATAAACCACTAACCTATATTTAAATGACACTGGAATGAATAATTATCAAATCGTTTGTGCTAATAAGTAAATGCCATAAATTCCTTCTTTATTTTTTATAACTTAACAAAAAACCAGTGGGGAACGCCGTTCCCCCGCGTTTCCCCTCGACTACACCCCTGGCAGAAGGGCACATCAAAAACGTAGCAAGTGTGTTGGCAGGCATCCAGCAAGCCGCGAAGATGAAAACAAGAGACTCCAAATGACAGCAAAGCATCGACGCGGTAGAAACAAACAACTAGGATAACCCATAGCTAGAATTAGGGCTGATAGGACAGAGAGTGTGGATTCCCACAACAACTCTAAGATAATCAATCAGCCTGACGCGGAATTAGTTTTCTAAAAACGTCCTCTTCAAACCAAATCCACATAACGAGTGCAAAGAAATTTCAGACTCAAGTTAGCACCAGGTACATAAAAACCATGCAAATGAAGCGACAGCTCAGCGCAGCTTTACTCTTTAAAAGTCGGGAGACTGAAAGAGACGAAACTGAAAAGCAGTGATATAAGCGGAAATATTTGGGAGTGTACAATGCGCCGCTCACGGTCAAGACGAAAATCATGGCGCGGTTCATTTGACAAATGTGTACACGACAAGGCGTAGCTTTTAGCCGGTAACATACTTCATGTGTTTTAGAGATACCAAATCAACATTGTTATAGTACAGTTGCCATGCTGCACGCGCAGCACAAAAACGTAAGATTTAGATTGTCTCTTGATTATCTTCAAAATACTAGCAATGTTAGCGCCATACATTTTAATCATAGGAAAATCAACTATTCCATTGTAGTTATTTGCTAAAACTTTAGAATTTAATTTATTTTTATTGCACCCATTCACTGCCCCCTCAATAGTTTGAAATTAGAAAGAAGCAAAGCGTGTTTTTGTTAATTAAAATATTACACCTCGCATCTCCTGAGACCAACTAGAGTTTAATCATGCATGAGCAGCAGTCAAACATGTAAAGCGCGACACGTTAGCGCTTTCTAGCACTCGCAGGCTTCATTGTAAGGCGGAAAATATTTGGGACTTAATTTAAATTCTGATAAAATCTTTGTGTCGTGTGCTCTCGTTTAATTAAAACTGAAATAGCCCCAGGGCGATGGTTCAACTAAATGAATTTAAAACTTTAAGGTACTCTTCGCAACTTGTTAGGTACTAATATTCGTCTGAGAGCACGTGTAAGTTTGTTGGCGTAATCTATTTACGTACAGGCCGCTCGCTTTCCTTGCATTGCGACGGAATTTAAAAGCGCTCTGTAGGCTGCAACGACGAGCAAATGGAAAACGAGCTCGCGTTAACAGTTTCCAGAGTTTGATTTACGAGTACATCGACATATTCAATGAATAATCATTTTTCATTCTGTTCGGGAGATATGGGCCAACGGTTCAACTTCAATGTGCTGATAGCAGGCACAATATTTAAAAGTACACCGCATACATAAATATCTATAAATTGCAAAAACACCTAAATAGAACAGAAAAGTTTTTCTGTCTGTCTCAGTGTAGTTACATAGTTTTGTTTGCAGAAAATAAGACACGTCTTAAAATTACAGAGAAGTGGGAATGACTAGTAATTTAAATAATCCATTGAATGAAAGAGTAAATCTACCAAGATGTAATTCTTGTATGGACGCGGTAGCTACATTATTTATCTCAAGCCTGTTTGAGGAATATTGGAACTGATTAGAACATCTCCAGAAGTCTGGACTGTAAGAACAGCAACGTCCACTACGTATGTATATTGTATACGAACTGCCCTCAAGTAGAATAATTTCATTCAGATGAATAGCAGACACAAAACCGACAACGCAATTGTGCAGATGAAAATACATACAAGCTGAATGCAAACTGATCTAAGGCTGGAAATAGGAAGGCACTCAGAGAAGATTTCTAGCTTAATCCGCGTGGCTGTGCAGGTTAATTTGATGTTGTGCTTTACGAAGTCTGGGCGTCAAGAAAAAAGGACAAAGGTAAAGGTTATTTCAATTCCCCCAACTGGGGCGGGCTGCTATAGGGACCTTCCGTCCCTCTTCAGCCAAGAACGGGAAACTCGCAATGGGTGAGAGAAAGGAGGGGTGGAGACTGGAAGAAAGGTCAGGAAAGGTGGAGAAATACTGCCCCGGCATTTGCCTCAGAGAAGGTACTCTGTTGACTCAGGAAAACGACATAAAAACCTGAATCAAGGCAGGCGGCCGCAGGAATCGAACCCACGACCTCCGCACTAGTCCACGGAGCTCGAAGTCTGGGCGTGCTTAGGTTATCCATATATTAAACAAACTTGCGCGCAGCAGATGCGCAATGATACGTTTTGAGACAGAAGCCTCTTTATCATTCTAGTTGGGACTAGCAGAGGAGTAAAGATAGAAATACCTCATTCTTCTGTCGTCCATAAGGACACAAGTAAAAATAAACGCTGTCAGGTTTTGAACCAGAATAAGGGGATTTAAATGAGACAAAATCATTCAAAATATTTAAACTTCAACTTGAAATAAAATTTAGAATACCCAAACTTTTTCCTGCCAGTGAACATTCATTTCTTCTCTTAGATTCATACATAACTAATATTATTGTAAAATGTTTTAGCTTTTAATTTATTGATTTTCGTTATTTAGTCTTCGTCACAGATTTCTAAAGAGACCGTTTCCGGACAAAAAGATAACAAATCACAACATCGACCACTAGGAGAAGAAGTATAAAAAGTAATATCTGCTAAACTAAATGTACTTTTGTTGCTCCATTTGTTTGCATGTATCCATATTATCCATTATCCATTAGTTACAGCTCCTAAAAAGAACTCCACCTGCGGCAAAAATTGGGTAGATTAAGTAGCTTTATCCCTATCATTACCAGTCCTAAGCTCGGATAAAGGAGGATGGATGTGGCGCTAGAATAAAGCTACTTAGCCCACATAGAAACGAAAAACAAAGCAGAATGGATTCTTTGTTTATTAGAAATAATCTCTTTGTGGAAAACCCTCACTTCTGTTTGCGGAATGAGCCCCAATGGATACGGTGGGGTAATTCTGCTATTGGGAAAATAAGTTTTCTGCTATTGGGAAAAGAAGTTCCAAGTACACTATTCGGTTAAGAGAGTCGAATGGTTTTTGCAAAAACCAACAATGGGATCAAAAGCGGAGCTTGAAATTAGATACACGGAACATACAAGACATCAGAACAAATGAAGCTGAAGTACTCCATGAGATAAAGAAGATTAAATTAAACATCACAATCCACACTCAAACAAAAAAAGAAAGCAACTGGGGAAGAACATAAATAGAAACTTCTACACATATGGAATGGAGTTACGAATAGCGTTAGAGCTAAAAGGAGTAGTATGCAAAATAATAAAAAAGCAATAGGTAGAATATGAAGAAATTCGAATCAATTAATGAATGCATGACGATATGTAAAATAAATATGTACGGTATAGAATTCTATATTGTCGCTATATATCAACCAAATAATTATGCCACAATGGGAAAGACTAATTCTATTATTGAATAAACAAACAATAGAGAAAACTAAGTGGGATAAAAAATATGTAGGAAGCCTAAATGGAAGAATAGGAGGAAAACACTACACAACAAGATGTAGCCATTCTAAACTCTAGATTTAATCACAAGAATATACATATTTATACATAGGAACAGCACACCAGAGACTCGACTTAATTATAATGAATCCACAACAAGGTTGTATAATCAGAAGATGAAAACAGCAAAGAAGAACCAAAACCTGGACGATCAAGATACAAGATACACTCTCTGCAAGAAGAGAATATACAACAATATTATAGAATAGGCTAAGATTAGAATTCGAAAAAATATGATAGAAGAGAAACTGAGGCATACGCAAATATGTAAATACTCGTAGTAACCAACAATGTGACAGAGGAACATATAATGTATGAAAAATAAAGATCAAGAAAAAAGAAAGAACGGGTAAAAACAGATAGTGGGAACAGAAATGTAGCCAGACAGCATATACAATAGGGTACAAATGAGCTGCAGAAATTGTAATTTATCAGAAGCGTGAGACAGGATAAAAAACCAAATCTGTAACAAAATGTATTGTATCCATCGGAATATAGAAAATCATAATAAGGAAATCAATGAAGGGAGCTAAAGATGGAAGAAAATCAATTTGAAGAAGCTATTAGAACATCCAAGAACTGCAAAGCTTCCGAAACGGGTACAATGGAAATAGAACTTAGGGCTTAAGTATGGAAGCGAGAATGCAATGAGGGTGTTAACGAAAATGTACAATCAAATAATGGAAGGAGATCACGCCCCCAAAAGAATGAAACTAAGCATACGCAGACTGTTTCAATTTTGGAAATATAAGAAATGCTCGATTGCAACAAGGGCGCAGAATAAAAAATAGAACAAGAAGGGGAATTATGTATCAATGCTTTCAGAAAAAGTTAGATGATCTGTATATGTTGTATTTATAAAAAATGAGACAAAGCACGATGCCAAAATTATAGAGGATTTAAGTGAAATAGACTCAATAGAAAGAATTCTTGCTAAAGTTGTGATTAACAAAATAGGCCAAATCATAAAAACGCAAATATCCAAAGACACAACAGTGGAAAAAGTAGCATTGACAATATTTTCTGTGTCAAATATAAACACGAAAATAAGAAAGTGCATGTAGTTTTTGTTGACTTAGAAAAAAAGTACGACACAATATCGAGAAAACTACTATAGAAATATATGAAGGACATGAATGTACCACAAGAACTTACGAACCGTGTGAATAAATTATATACAGATAATACAGCACCAATCAAAACAGGAAATACCACATCCGAAAGCGTCATCGTAATAGAATGGCTCAATCAAGGTTGCAGACTGTCGCCTGACTTGTTTAAGATTTACATATATCATAGAAGAAACTTTAAACAATTGGAACCGAAAATGTTGAGAAATGGGGATTGAAATAGGAAGAAGAACCATTCATTCTGCAAAATATAGGACAAGAAAACGTTTAAAAGGATTTAATAAGTGGAGGTTAAAAATTAACCTAGTATAAGTAGAATCATATGAAGAACAGCTACTTGTAGATGATAACTTGAGTATTGAAAATTGCCTGAAACTTAAATATATTTGGGAACGACATTAGGTAGCATTGGTAATCGCACAACTGATATTAAAACAAAAGTAAGATAACCAGATAAACACGGATGGCAATGGGCTGAATAGGCGGTATGGATGTAATTCTGTGGCGAAGAGATATAAGCATAGACACAAAGAAAAGGTGGTATTCAGAAACTTTAGAGAGCAAATTGATCTAGAGGTGTCATACGTGGACTCCTAATCAAAAAGAAAAGAAAATGTTACTATCCTCAGAAATTGATTTTGTAGACACTCAGCTTGGTCCTCGAGAGGTTAGGGGGTTATGAATAAGAAAATATTAAGCAATAGAGTAGGGGTGCAACAGTGGTAAAAAGGATGGATAATAAAATACTAAAATGGCATGAACAGGTACTGAGAATACGAAGAGCAATAGCCGCGGAACCTCACCAACTGGTTGTCAGTGGGCAGAAAGGGAATCGAAAGACCGGATTTGAGATGAAAACGAAAGTGAGGGAAGTAATGCAACAAAAATATAATATCAATGGATCTCATCTATACTACATTTCAAGTAAGCATGCAGTACTTGGAACTAAATAGTGATCATAACTCTGACCATGATTGGTCGAAATAAAGTCAGCATTAAGACCATCTGAAAAACAAATACTTTTACCGAATTGCATTTGATAATGTACTACATTTCTGCATTCAAAATGGTTGAGAAATGTGTTACGTTTCTGCATTAGCGCCACTTTTCTGCATAGCAACAGCGATTCGATTTACGTTCAGCAGTACTGAAGTTTATTGTCGGTGACACTGTAAGTCTATGTCAAATTCGAGGTTAGTAGGTTAGGTTTTGTGTCAGTTTTGACACAGACTGACGCAAAACTAACGTGCTAACCTATGCTGATCTGTTTTTGCTTTATAAAAAATATAACCATCTAGAATATAATGACATTTGTTATTTGGGTTGCAGTCAAAATTCGTCAGGGGCTAGAAGTTTCGTGGCCCGCCCTGTATTGTATATTCAAAAATAGATAACTAAGGTATTTATTTAAACAAAAAATACACTAGTAACGTTAGCTGAACAACATTCATATTGTTTTCTCCCCTTTCTCATACACACCAAATAGAATCCTTTTTCAATTAGTTATGTTCAATGTATCAAATTCTGAAACATCTCATTTATGTCGATACATGCATCAATGAAGGATAAAAGTGACCTAGACAAGAACGAATTCTATGAACAATTAGAGAGAGAACTAGACCGACTTTCTAGAAATGACGTAAAGCTCATAGTAGGAGACCTCAACGTCAAAATTGGCAAGGAAGAAGAATATTACCCGGTCATTGAACGACCATTCAAACAACAATAGGGGAAGAACCATAGCATTTGCAACGGCAAACAATCTGACAGTTAGGAGCACAACCTTTTTTCACAAATCGGTATATAAAGGAACTTGATGTCTCTCGATAGAAATACAATTAATCAAATAGATCATGTATTGGTAGATAATTATAATTCAAATCAAATCAAATCAAATCAAATATTTATTGGCATCAATACATAGAAATGCTCATACAGGTCAAAGTACAAATAGCAATTAATTTTACACCAGAAAAACACTAACCATTGAATAAAAAAATACCTACTACACAAACTTAACAATTCTTGTCATTAATTAAAATTTATAATATTCAATAAAATTACAATCTAGACAACACAGTTTAAAAAAAATATTGGGGTTATCCCATTTTAAAAAGAGACAATAAACAATTAAAACAATGACAGATCACATTTGACAGTTTACGATCATGTCAGAAAAGTTATTTTGGAGATAGTCCTCAATTGAGTAAAACACCTTTTTAATTAGGTAACTTTTTACTTCTATTTTAAATTCTTTAGGATCTTGTTCCTTCACATGGTTTGGAAGGACATTAAAGAACTTTATGCAATAATAATCAGTGCCCCTTCGTGTTCTTGACAACCTATGAAACTCAGGGAGCACACCATTACGGTTACGAGTAAAGTGGTTATGTAGATCACTATGTGACAAAAATTGAGAAATATTTTCCCTGATATAGGCAAGACAGTGATAGATGTACAATGATGGAAAGGTAAGTATTCCGAGGGAGGCAAAGTACTGACGACAGCAGTCACGATACCCCAGCCCCGTCAAGACACGTACACACCTTCTCTGCAATTTGAAGATTTCCTTTGCATGAGAGCTATGTCCCCAATTCAGAACTGCATATGACATATGTGGTGAAAAAGAGTCGGAAGAGATACAGTATGTGAAAGTGTCCTAATAAGATAAATTATTTTAGATAACCTTTTGCTCAACTGCACAACATGTTCCCTCCAAGTGAGGCCAGGACCAAGTGTTACCCCAAGAAATTTGACATGTGGCTCACATGGCAGGTCAGGATTACATTGACGAAGAGTGAAGTTCAAGTTTTGGGTCTTGGATCTGTTAAGGCTGAGCTGATTTGTGACAAACCAGTCATGAAGATTTGACTGAGTCTCACCCACAATCTTAGCCAATGGTTCTGTGGGATGATACCTAACTATGTTGGTTGTATCATCAGCAAAAAGAATGAGGTGGGAGTTATCCTGAAACTTTGACAGATCATTGATGTAAATTAAAAACAAAAGAGGCCCCATCACCGATCCCTGTGGAACCCCATGTCCAATTAGCTGTTTTTGGGACTTCTTATTGTCAAAGTAGACATATTGGTAACGATTTGAAAGGTATGATTCAATTAGACATATACTCTTGGTGTCAAAATTATAGTGTAACAGTTTTTTAAGCAAAATTGAGTGTGAGACACAGTCAAAATCTTTTGTGAGGTCATAAAAGGAAGCATACGTATCCAAGCCCTTTTCAAGACCCTCCACAACAAGATCCAATAGATTATTAACTGCCAGTGTTGTTGATTTTTTGTTGCGGAAGCCATATTGCCCTGCCAGAAACAGGCCATTCTGCTCAAAATAAGAGTTGATCTGATCCTTCAAAACCGATTCAAATATTTTAGAAAAAATTGGCAAAAGTGATATAGGCCGATAATTGGTAACATCATCTACAGATCCCTTATTTTTAAATATAGGTACTACTTTAGCATCTTTGAGGACAGTGGGAAAGACTCCAGCCGAGATGCAATGATTTATTAACTTCGTTAGTGGATAGACTATGATGTTTGTTATTGTCTTAACAATTTTGGTAGTAATATCAAAACAATCCCTACTTTTGCTGTTTTTCAGTTTAGAGATTTTCTCCCTTATCTGATTGAAAGTAATTAAATGAAAAGAAAAGCTATTATTCTGAGGTAAGTATGATAGATAGTCAATAAAAGATTTTTCAGTGGCTGGCAGATCACTTACAATCTCGTCAGCAATATTTACAAAAAAGTTGTTAAAAGTTTGTGCATTTAATGCATCAGTCTCTGTATTGTTATTTGAAGAAGAGTTATTTCTTATAATATTCCACATTGTAATTTGGGGTCTGTCAGAATTCTGTATGTAGGAATCATACGCTTTCTTTTTAGTGTTGCATAGTTTAGCTCGATAAACTTTCTTATAACTATCGACAAGATGCTTGGGCACCAAGTCAGGATATTGTTTATTCATGGCATCCAAAGTACGAAGCTTCTCCCTCGACTCCCTCAGCTCATCGCTGTACCACTCAACCTTCACAGAATGTCTGCCCCCACCGGCTAACCTGGATTTCAAAGGAAAACAGAGTTCCACCGACTCTGTTATGACCTCAACAAATCGACCAAAGCGATCCTCAGGAGTGATAGAACTATCATTGACAAACTGCCACTCTATCCCTTCAACGGTATTATATAAGTGAAAAAGCCCTTCATTTGTTATAGGTCTATAGTTCATTCTAGCAGTAGACTTTTTGACCGTACTAATTTTATTGAAATTAAAAACTATCCCTCTGTGATCTGATAGGTGGTGAAGATCAAAAGGCTTAGAACAGCCTGTCGACATATCTACATTTGTAAATATATTATCAAGACAAGCTTCATTTCTTGTTGCAAAACTGACTGTTAGATGGAGTCCATAGGATTGGAAAAAATTTTCCAGTTCGACCACCCTGATGTCATTAGTTGTGAAATGGAGATTAAAGTCCCCTGTTACAATAATATTCAGAGACAGATTCAAACTATCAAAAACACATGTCAGCACATCAGAGAAAAAATCGACATAAATGAAGACCAACTAAGGTACAAAACGCCTAAATACAAGGCAGAACTGTTGAAAGACAAAAACGAAGTTAAGTAATACCAACGAAGAACAACCAGTATAGCAAGCTGTAAGGAGCAGGAGGTTCTAATGAGGCAAAACGAATCTTCCAAAATATTCACAAACTGAGTGGCGGTTGCCAGCCACGGGTAACCATGTACAAAGACGAAATAGGAAATATACTGGCTAACAAAGAAGATGTCAAAAGTTGGAAAGATTATTTTGCAAACCTACTAAATATCCCTTTAACAGAAGCAGATACGAAGCAAAACACTTACCAGCGTACTGCACAATTCATAATAGTAAAACTTACAATAGAAGACGTAGAAGACAGCATAGCAGTACTGAAGAACAACAAGGCGCTTGGTGTGGATGCTTACCAGCAGATATAATTAAATATGTAGGCCCAGAACTGAACAAGGAAATACACAAACTGCTTAAAGACATGTAGCGAATAGAAAATATGTCAACAGAATGGGAAATAGCCCTCATATGCCCCATCCACAAATAGGGGGGAAAGTTAGAATACCAAAACTACAGGGGCATATCACTTCTATGCACTATGTATAAAATGTTTGTTTGTTTATTATGCACAAGGTCAAGGCTTACGGAGTACCAGGTACCTCTGACACCAACTGCCATTGTCAAATATTATTAGAGAAAGAATTACCCCTATAGCGGAAAAAGTGATTTCCGAAGTAGCAGTTCAACGATAGATCAACTGTTGCCCATTCAACAAATGATGGGGAAATAGTCCAGTTACATTAGAATCCGTCTGCCGAAAAATTCCAAGTGAGCTGAAATTTTGCATACACCTTTATTTTGAAATTACAAATAATGTCTCAAAAGTCCCCGTCGATATCGCGCTTGCGTTTTGAGTTATTCAAGGTCAAAGGGCACAGAAATAAGTTTTTCGCAAATATCTCTCCTTCTATGAGTCGCATTACTTTTTTAGTTATTACAAGAAATGAAGACTAGGAAATTCTCTACAAAAAATATTATACAAGTTTTTTTGTGTACAACTAACCATTCAGTAAATAATACACTGTTAAGTTTTGCAGACGGGTTTTACTTCCTTTTCGTTTTTGAAATATTCTGTTCATAGGCAGACAGACACACAGACACACAGATACACAGGCACGCAGACCAATGAGCAAAAACATGTTTTTTAGGTTCAGGGGACTCTAAAACGTGAAGATCTGTTGAAAACTCAATTTCGAATTTTTGGGGTATTATTTACTGAATGGTTAGTGGATGCGATCCAAAGAGTGCAAGGAATAGCGAAGGAAGCAGAAAAGGACTGCAAGAACAGATACGCAGTGTTGGTTACCCTCGACGTGAAAAACGCGTTCAATTCCGTACCATGGTAAATTATAGTAAAGGTACTGGAAGAAAGGCAACTGGCCCCTTACTTAGTAGCAATAATCCAGAGATACCTGCAAGACAGAGAGAGGGCGAATGCAAATGACATGCGGTGTTCCACAGGTCTCCATCCCATTCCCATTCCTTGTGGAACATATATTATGGCGAGGTCTTCGGACCGAAGATGCCAGAAGGGACCTTATTAGTGGGCTACGCCAATGACCTTACACTAGTGGTACGAGGAGGGTGCAAGAAAGATATTGAGCTGAACATAGAAAGAATAGACGGCGCCATGCAAAGGAGAGGACTACAGATGGCGGCGCAAAAGACCGAAGTTGTGATTTTAGTGGGCAAGCGGACGCTGAAACAGGTTGAAATTAGAACTGGAAACGACAATATAGCAAGACAAAACAACCTGAAATTCATACCTCTGGCCGCTATATGTATATGCGAGGCCACATCCAGCAAGCAGCAAAAAAGGTAGACAGAGCTGCGGCTGCACTTGGCCGTTTACTACCAAACATAGGAGGTACGAAAGCAGAAAAGAGAAGGGTCCTATGCTCAGTGGTGCACTATATCATGCCGTATGGAGCACCAGTGTGGGCCCCTTATCTTCAAGTGGAGATACATCGGAGAAAATATGAGAGTGTACAAAGGAGGGTAGCTATACGCATCGTTAGTGCGTACAGAACTGTGCCGATACGGGCTATCCAGGTGGTGGCTGGGGTTATACCAATCCACTTAGTAGCACAGGAGCGTTCCTACATTAATGGCGCCAACAGAAGGCAACAGAAAAAGGAAAAAAGGCAGAAGTAATTATTAATTTTTAAATTTTTAATTTTTTTATGTTTATTTTGGTACGCAGCCAACAGCCGTTAGGACAATTATAGGCGTTGCTCTACATTTTAGACTTTATGGGGACATCCAACTTCACTAACGACTGTCATGTTGTTATTATGACATCCGGGACAACTATTTCCGTGGCAGCCGTACCACGAAACGCCGGAAGGAGCAGCCGTGGAACTCCCATCCAAGTTCTGACTAGAAAGAGCGTTGCTTAACTCTAGTGATCGAACGTGGACGCTTGTTCAAGCTACATTACCCGGGACCAAAATGGCAAGAGGAGTGGAGCCAAGGAAGCGATACTGGAAGATGAACCAGGCGATTGATAAGGAATATGGAACAGTGGGCGCTACGTAAGTACGGTGAAGTAAATTATCACATGACCCAGTTTCTGACTTGCCGCGGCTGCTTCGGTAGCTATTTGCACAGAATGGCTTTCACCGATAAGAAGGAGAATTAAAGTAGAAATAGGAGAGCGGCTGAACACGGACAACATTATTGAACACATGCTGGTCACCAAGGAAAAATGGGACACTATATAAATAACAATCACGGAGAGAAAGAAAACAAAAGGGGAGGAGAGAAGTAGACAGGGGCGATAAGCAGAAAGGGTGTGTCTAAGCCGAAATAATACCGAGAGGTAATCCCGACACGACACGACACGCTAAAAGAAGGTGGGGTTTTTAGTCGGTAGGCGGTTGGAACACTTCCCTAGTCGAATCCGACACGCCTTCATCTGGGTGTTTTATGAGGATTCCCCCCCACCCTCCCAAAAAGGTGGCAGATAGTAGAAAGCTCACCAGATATGGTTACTAGGGAAAGACAGTACCCGGGGCGGACCAAAATTAGCAGAAAGTTGTGTGTGTTTTAGGATGAGCAGCTTGAAAAAGTGATCGGTATGAATTAAAAAAATGGATATGTTGCAAACTTGGGAAGAAGTAAATGACTAAGTAGTAAAAATTAACATGACATTGAGTGGTCAAAATACAATCATTATTCAAGAATGAGCAGTAAGCGATGTGCCATCCCGCAAAAAGAAAGATATTTCAATGTTCTGGACGAATAAATACAACAGCAGTCAACAAAGGAAACTGATAGCAATACGAGTTTTGAATAGTAGAGTAGAAAAGAAAGTAAATGATAAAACATTTGGACAATTTGGAGAAGAAAATTTATTAAAAATGGAAGAAAGCCACTCACCCTATTCAGAGAACAAAAACTGAAGATAGCTAATATTTTTCGTTCAACTCAAAGACATTCAAAAGAACACTTCGATTTATTCAAAAAGGGGGCTTAAATTAATTATCGACCTGATAATTGTTTGACGAGACCTAAAATGAAAATAAAATATATAAAAGCATATCGTCAACCAGTAAGTAAGTTTATTCCTCAAGAACGAACTTTACAAAGTTTAACCACCACATGATAATAGAAACAGAGGGGACAGAGATAGGATTAGAAGATGTAATAAAGGCACCGAGCCAAAGTAAGAATAATAAATCAGTTGGGGCGGAAATATCAGGATAAATTTGATAAAGTACGGTGGAAATAAACTGATCAAAATACCAACCAAAATGCCCCATAAAATAAAAAAATGTGTCAATGGATAAAAAAGTGACAAGAAAGTAAGTCAGAGCTACAGAGAAGTTAGTATCTTGCCGACAATGATTAGACCATGTGGAAGAGTAGTACAATTTAAAATGCTAGAACACATGCAATATTTAAGCAAAGAACAATGTGGTTTGAGATCAGATATCACTAATTGGTTGAAAAAGATCGATCAAAAATATTTAAACGAATACAATCTTCATGGACCTAGAGATGGCATACGACAATATACCAAAAGGTGAAAGGTGGAAAACAATGGAAACAAATCTGGTGTGATAAACGCACACAACTTCCTTTTACAGTGATCTTCTAATTAGCCAAAAATTTGATTTTCATTTTTTAAGCAAAATCACAAGAGTAAACACCATACTTCCGGTTATGCGATTTTTTTCAAAAGCTTGATGTCTTCCTACATAGTACACAAAACTTATATATGAAGTTTCAACGCCATACCTGCATTTTTGGGGTGAATCCAAAACTTCCTTTATAGTAGAGAAAGAAAGTAAAAGTGGGAATGAAACAAAAATGGATTCAAGTAGCTAAAGCGTTATACCAAAATACAAAAGCCCAAATCAAAATTCGGAAAGAGTAACAGAAACGATGGAAGTGTCTACGAATTACACAACGATGTACGATGTCACACTTACTCTTCAACATATATGTCGAGCAAGCGTTAGAAAATTGTACAGGAAATGCTTAACAAATGGGATACCCATAAGAAACCAACTAATTTTTGTACAAAGGGCGGATGATTTGACGCACTAACTAGGGAAAGAAGAACATGACAAGTAGTGACACACAAAAATAAAAAAATGAGGTATATGTGCTTTAATGAATTAACAACGCGAGACTAGCGCATAAGACAAGAAACAATATAGGATTAACATAAGTTAATTATCTAGGCTCAATAATGTCAAATACTGCAAAAATTGAGGAGTAACTATGTAGAAGAGGATATAATGACAGAGAAAGGTTCGCGCTTCTAAGTGATGGCGTTTTTAAGTATGACCGAAAGCGATCTTGGCGATTTGCGACGTGAAGTATCAGATTATCGCGGAAGTATCGGTTCACAGGCTCCGTGAAGTAACCGGAGGAGGGCTGGATTTTAGGCAGAAACGACTTTGGTGCCATTTGAAGTTGTTGGATTTCCCTTTAATATTGTTTAATTATAATTGTACGTCAGTTCTAACTGCGCTACTTAATTTGACTTGTAAACGCGCGTAGAAATATAATGTGTCCATTTATTATATATGTAGTTTTATTTGTTTTCTTCTTTCATTTGTTTGTATTTGTCGTTCGATTGTCAGAAAATTGGCTATTTTTCGAGTGGAAGCGTGGATCATAACATTTCAGGTTTTAAGCTAAAGTGGGTCAATTTTCGAAGCTTTGTTGCATTGATTATTTATAACGTCGGCTGGGAATAAGAGATAAGGGTTCTCTCGTTATAAGCTAAATGTCTCATCACAATGCGCCTTGCAACGGTGTGATTCGAATCAGCATGACTAGAAGCACTGTTACAAGGCAAAGTACAAAAAGTACATGCAAACATAAAAGCTATAGTTTCAGATGGTGAAAAATATAACCTGTTGGTGTACCACCCTTAAACAAGGGGTAGTACAGCCCTAGCTAGCTCTCGGTAGAAAATGGTGCGAATAAGGACCAGTCAGCGGTTCTTAGGGTTTCAAACAAAATGGGCGCCAGTCATTATACACAACATAAAAACAAATCTAGCGAGCAAGGTCGTAGTGCTATTACAAAAGAAAATACAAACCAGTAACAGTCAATAGAAATTTAATATTCATCAACAATGTCAGCAGTTAAAAATCATGATCAAATCAATACTAACATTTAATTGGCTTGGAGTCACCCAAACAAAACAGTAACAATTAAAATGGATTAGTAAAATTTGAATACATTACAACAAAACAACAAATTAAAAAGGGCTTACGCTAGCAATACAATGGCATAATTTGACATCTTGATGCCATGCAAACATCCAGCTAATTGAATAAAACAGAGCGCACTCGACGGGCTTGCAAGACTGATAATAATTGAATTTATGAAAATTCGGGCGCTTAAAGTCACACTGCACAAGGAGTGGCGTACAGGGTACATACATGCATGCTTTCGGCTAACCCCAAGTGAAAACACACTAGCGTTTGACGTTTTTCCGTACGCTTTTACTTATCCACGGCTTCCTCGTATGCAATCTACAGGTGCGAAGACATCAAGCAAATCCACACATTCCAGAACTCATGCGGATCGGTATGTTCCAGATAACGTCAAGGGATATTGTCGCCAAATGATAAAGGCCTAATTTCCACCCAATTAGAATCGGAACAAAAATGATAGTAAGGAATAATGTCACCCTAAACTGGAATTCGTGACTACTTCTGCAAACGACGCCGTTGTAAGGTACGCCGCGGTTGTTGACAGGAACGAAAAATTCTGCTAATAAGTAGAATACGTAGTAGTGGTATAGGAACTTTAAATTTCTTTAAAGGGCTTATTTGTTCGGCGTTCACAGCCGCCCTACTAAGCGCTCAAAATCGAAGAAGACCGCTCGCAAATATCTAGATCAGGTATCGAAGGCAAAAATAGGAGCGCGCGTGATATTCATATTAGAGATGCTAGCCAGTATCCACGAGCGAATCGCAAAGAATGTACAAATGAAATGGAGCGTTACATTGGGAAGGTATTGGTAAGAAAAATACGGCAAATTATAAGGCGATTCAATTAAGTTGTTGGCCAAAGGTGTGTCGCAGTTTTTCTGAAGAGCAAGCACGTTCCTTTTGCTTTGAAGCCATCCATGAAAGAATTAAATAAGTTAGTTCAACAGAAAAATTTTCAGGCAACCCTCAGTGGGTAACCCCATTCCTGGCGTTGAAAAAAGGGATGGAAGGAAAAAAATCGTATTATTTACCTACAATTTCGGAAATGCTTACCCTTTTCGCCACCGGCTACGTCTTTTTTAACACAAATCGACAAAGAAGCTTTCGCTACCGTCGAGGGGGTTAATCAGAGTTTTATCAATACATTGCGAAGAGATAACTCATAATTATAACAGACCGTCGAAATTTTCTAGGGCAGGTATCACGCAACAACGCAATACCACCATCCCTTTTTCAAGAAGCTGAGATGGTGTTTGACCGTTTAATCGAGCCCAGAGAAGACTGTGGATATACGTCCACTACCTTCAGCATGAGGACCATAAATGTCGAGACATCGAAGAGTAGGAAAACAGTTAAGCTTCTGTAGCCAACAATGTGTATGCAATATGAGTGAATTGTAGAGTATTCAACGGTGTTCATTGCCAATTTTGAGGTCCTTTTTATTTGAATACATAGCAGTGTTGCTTTCAAAGGGTCCATCATAACTATAATAAAGATCTCCATTTGCTCTAATCGAAAATCCGACACAGGTACAGGGTGCTGGGGCAACAACTACAAAGCGTTACGATTACCCTCGCTAGGTTTTTGAAAATACCAAAGCTTGAATTTTTACAAAATTTTTCACTGTCACCACATTAGAATTATAATCGCCAGATGTGATAAAATTCCACTGAATCTGGCTAAAGCAGTGGCCAACACAGTATTTGCGTAATAAACAAGAGCATGTCAAAACAAGCAACAAACTGCTGCTGATTTGCTGCACACTATCACGCTAAAAATGTATGTGGCGCTAAAAACTAACGCTATCTACTCACACTGAACCCTGAATGCCAGTTCGTTGCTTAGAGTCTCCCCTTCGCTGTTGACGGCGGAGCAGACGTATCTTCCGGCGCTCTGTCTGGTGACCCTCTGCAGCACCAAGCTCTGGTTGCTGCGAATGATACGAGCCGACATGTTGTGATTCAGCACCACTCCCTGCAACAACAGCCAATGTTAGTGATAAACAAGGAAAATCTCTCAGCATTTAAACGCCGCGGCGGGAAATATGGAACTTAATCATTACTTCTCATTTCCTGTGATAAACCGAACTGTTAGTTAACACGTTTGCTCAGTTTCGGCAAGCCGCCCCTCTAATGTATTGTACAGCCTAATCGCTGGGCTGTAAATGCCTTGTTAATTTCCAAAGCTCCTGAAAGCTTTCAACAATATTTCATTACATTTTCATTACGCCGAACTTATTTTCGCTTAGGATATCTGGCTGGAGAGCCCCAGATACAAAGCCTTAATTTAGCCTTTTCGTGGCCAACGAGCAAGTAGGCAAGTCATTTTTGAGTTGGCTTCCGAAGGCGCATTCAGTACGTGTTATTTGGAAATGGTATTATTAGATCAGTGGAAAGGTGTAAAATTAATGTGCATTGTTCAATTGCTAAGCTTGTTCTAGAATTTTGTATAATAGTTGCCATTGTATTAGAAAGGCACAGATTAGAGAAATTAGCTAAATTATTAGTAAAACTTGTGGTAAGTGAGTACCCCTTATATATAAGCAATGCATTTGCCATGTGGTTCAACCCATGTACTCCAGCGTGCAGGGTGCGAAAGCGTACACTAGGTACGCTCAATGGGACAATTGAAATATTTCCGGTGATATAAATATTACTTTACTTGATCTCTCTTATAAATCTAATACTAATTTCTGAATTTACTAATTTATTATGGTTATAATTCGACTATAAATGTGCAGTCGAAGGTAACAAGAACGCCAGAATCGTGTACTGATAGCTTATTTGCTAAATTATACTTTTTTAATGAAACCTTTTTATCTGTAATACATTTGTTATTGATTATTATCCGATTGTAATGTTCCTTCAGCCTGATATTATATTAACCACGTATTCACATCAATCCAAAAACGAGTATGTAAGGAGGCTCTCTAAATTACGAACACATTATAATAAATTAATCAGCAATTCCTTCAGAAGCATGGTCAAATGTTAATGAGGTATTCAGTAATTTTGATGTTAATCGCTATTTTCACCGTATGTAGTAACGTTAGCTCTAAGCCTCTGTCTCACCTTAGCTAAAGGTAATTATAGGCTATGCAAATGTAAGAATTTTTTTATTAAATATACTTAATCAGCAATCAGAATATAAATACATTCTCTGAGCTAATAGTATGTGATAACTGGACTTGATGGGTAGACTCCCATTGGAGTCATCCCTTCCTTAGATGGTTAAGTCTTTTGGCCATTTCTTCTGAAGACGTCGATTTTGAGAGTTTACTAACAGTGGTGCCATGGTTTCGTTTGGGTGATGTTCCAGTGTTGTTTGATGTTTGGTGGCATACTCTTTGATTAGATCTTTTACGTAGGGGATGTCAAAGTCTGCGTGTAACTGTGCGGTTTGTCACATACCAGGGTGCTGCTGCCATATTGCGAATGGTTTTAGATTGGAACCGTTGGATGATTTCGACATTAGATTGACTTGCGCAGCCCCAAAGCTGGCATCCGTAAGTCTAGATTGGTCTGATAATAGTTTTGTATAGCAGCAACTTGTTCTCCAAAAATAGTATGGATTTTTTCCCAATGAGCCAATACATCTGCTTCATTTGTAAGTCCATTTGTTTCCGCTTCTTGTTAATATGCGTTTTCCATGTTAATCGTTTGTCAATGTGAAGCCCCAGCTATTTAACTTAAGTAGACTGTGAAAGGGTAGTGCCATTGAGGGTTACGGGTGGACATTCTTGATGTTTTGTCGTGAATGTGAGATGTACCGACTTAGTCTCATTGACTTTGATTCTCCACTTAATTAACGATCTTTCAATTTGGTTTAAATGACTTTGGAGTGCAGCTGATGCTGCTACCGGGTTTGTATTACACGCGAGTACCGCCGTATCGTCTGCAAACGTGCCTATTTCAGTTGATTCAGTTGTGGGTAGGTCAGCGGTATATAGTAGGTACAACAATGGTCCTAGGACGCTCCCCTGCGGTACGCCTGCTTTTATTTCCTTGATTTGGGAGACGTCTTGGCAGATCTTTGTTTGAAAGGTTCTCTGTGTGAGGTATGAGCGTAATAGGAGGTAATATTCAGAGGGGAGGGTGTTCTTAATTTTGAGTAGTAATCCTCTGTGCCACACTCGATCGAACGCCTGTCTAACATCTAAGAAAGCAGCAGTACAGAATGCTTTGTTTTGTAGCGCAGTTTGTATGATGTTGGTTAGTCGGTGACATTGTTGCATGGTGGAGTGTTGGTGTCTGAATCCAAATTGGTGGTTAGGCAGCCATTCTTCGTGTAATGAGTTTTCATAGATACGCTTCAGAACTAGTTTCTCAAGCAACTTGGACACTATAGGAAGGAGGCTAATGGGCCGGTAGGAGTTGATTTCGTTGGGGGGTTTACCGGGTTTCAGGATCAGGATGATATGCGCGAATTTGAAGTACAGAGGCCAGTACGTTAGTCGTAGGATCCCGTTAAATAAGATTTGTAAGAACTTAACTCCTTGTTCTGGCAGGTGTTTGAGTATGGTTGCTGTTATCAGGTCTTGACCTGGAGCCTTTCCATTTTTTAACAACTTTATCTCGTTCTCTATTTCTATGGTTGCGATCTTTCGTATTGGTAGTGACATTTGTATTGGTGATTGTAATTTTTCTTCAATTTCGCGATCGACTGCAGAAGAGTTTGGTTGGAATACTTCAGCTAAATGATCGGCAAACGTTTCCGCCTTCTCTTTGTCTGTTCTTAACCATGGTCCCCCTTGTTCTCTTAGTGGAGGAATATGGCTTCGTGGTTTTTTGATACCCTTAGTAGCTTTCCAGATTGAATTGTCATGAACATTTAACGACTTCATGTAGGTTTGGAAGGATTCATTTTTGATGGTTTTTAATTTATTTTTGAGTTGATTATTTAGCTGATTATACCGTCTTTTGTCTTCAATATTATGGGTTCGTTGCCATATAGCCCTTGCCCGTCTCTTTTCTTTCACTATTTCCATGACTTCGTTCGGTATGTTGAGACTAGTCATTTTTATGTTATCTGGCTGTTGTGTGGCGTTCCAGCCCGCTTCCTGAACTGTTGTTGTGAAGTGGTTCGTTGCTAGATCTATTTATTCTGCGGTTTTTAGACTAATATTTGCAGTGAGATGTTGTATAATATGATCCTTGAATATTCCCCAGTTGGTTTTCCTGTTGCTGAGAGAAGGAATAGGTGTTTTGTATATGATGGTACTGCTGATGGTGGCGATGATCGGTGAATGGTCAGACATCATGTCATAGTTGGAGATGACGTCCATATAGTTGGATAAAACGCCGTTTGTTACGAAGAAGTCCAACATGTCTGGTATTTTGTTTGGGTCCGATGGCCAGTAGCTTGGGCTACCGGTTGATAGAAAGCTATAATTGTTATCTGTAATGGTTTTGAGAAGTACTTTGCCTTTAGTTGTAGTCAAACGCGAACCCCAATGCGTGTGTTTGGCGTTGAAATCTCCGCCGGCTATAAATTTTTGCCCTAGACTCGTAAAAAACGGTTGGAGAAGCTGTTGGGTTAGTTTGTGCTTGGGGGGACAGTAGACAGCCGAAATGTTCAGTGGAGTTGTGAGTTTTTCAGCAACTTGGATTGTTGTAGCTTGCAGGTAGTCTGTTTTATATTCTAGTTGTTCGTAGTGAATGATGCTACTGCGGATAAGTATTGCCGAGCCACCGTGTACCGTGCCGTCTGGACGCTCAGCGTAATAAACAGAAAAGTCTGGTACCTTTATATGCGTTCTGTCAGTAAAGTGTGTTTCTGACACAAGTAAAATATCGATGTTATTTATGTGTAAGAAGTTTTAGATTTCTAAACTTTTGTATTGTAGCCGGTTGGCGTTCCATAAAGCTATTCGAAGGGATTTGGCCATTAATGAGTTATTTTGGTGATGACGGTACTTAATATATTTAGAATTATGCTGTTTTGTTGAAGAAGTTGGTTAAAGAGGGCTTTAAATTTATCCAGAAAATTTTGGAGGGTTAGGTCATGATTTTGGTTTGACTTATTTGAGACTATTTAGGAATAGGTAAGGTTAGATGGATGCAAAGGAGTTTTAGGTTGTTGACTATTTTGTTGATAATTTAGAATCGGAAAATTTTGTGTTGTTAATTGGGTAAGTTTTCTGCTCGTTGGGTGGTGATTAGGTATTTCTTTTGTAGTTCTTGATATACTGAGCACCCTTTGTAATTGGCAGGGTGCGATCCTTCGCATAATACGCAAGTGGCCTCAGTGTCTCTGGTTTTGCTGCATGTTTTGGTGTCATGTGGTCCACCACACTTCACACATGCGTATGGTCTCTTACAATATGTTCGTGTATGTCCATAGTTTTGGCAACGTGTGCATTGTACTATTTCTGTATTTTTTCGTGGCGGCTCGAAATTGACGACTATGTTACTCAGGTATCGGATTGTGTATATTTCTTTGTTATTCTGGGCCGGTTCTAGGTCAATGAAGAATAATGGGAGTGGGTCTTTCGTTCGTTTGCTTTTTATGTTTATGATATTTCTTACTTTATGACCTAATTTGCCAAGAGCCGCTTTGATTTTTTCCGTTGGGGTGGTGTGATGCACATGTTTTAGTACTACTTTATATGGTCGATCCTGTTTCATTTGGTAGGTATGGTGTACTATATTTTTTTTTCACATAGGTGTGCTATTAGCTTTCTGTGAGTGTCAGGAGTTTTTGTATTTATTTTAACCACTTTGTCGTGTATTGCTCAATTTCTGCTGTTTCAGTTAGGCTTTTTATCATTTCATTATAATTTCCCACGCCTTGTATAAAAATGGGTGGCGGTTTGTTTATTAATGGCGGTGAGGTTTGTTCATTTTTATTTGTTGTGTGACTTGTAGGATTTTCTGTTAACACTGAGAATCTGTTTGGTTGTGAGTCTGTTTGCTGTACATTTGTTGTTAGCGGAGGGTTTGATTTTTTAATTCTTTTTCGTTTATGTCCTTTGACTATTTGTCAGATGTTAGTGTTTTCGTTTACTTGGTCTCCCTCACTCTCATCCTCGTCTATTTCAATAGGTTGATCTGTCTTTTCTTTATTTTCTAAGTGATTTGAGTATTGCGCTAATTGTGATTGTGAAGTTAAAAATGTTTGTGGCGCAGGTAAATACTGGGGCTGTAGGTATTGTTGGATAATATTGAGTGTTTGGGTATTGTAGGTTGGATCGCTGGTAGATTGTTTGATTTGGGAAATTAGGATTTTGTAGAATAATACCTGATGTACTGGCTTGGGAGGTGTTCATTGGCGGGTTGATTAGGGATTGTTGCTGAGTAAACATGTATTGTTGTCCATTGTAGCCGTTACCGGTTGGCAGCATCGCTGCCTTAAATTAATTCCCTCGTATTGTATCTAATTATTTTACTTACAGTTAGTGTTAAAAATTGTTAGCGGAAAGCGTTGTTGACCTCTCGTTTATCGTAAGAACGTTATCACTCAACACACTTATGCTTGGCGCACGTCTTGTTAGCTCGAGTGCATTCACACAAATTCCAAATGTAAGAATGCAGGTGATTTTTAACTGCCATAGGTTATTGTTGAGGGTCGTTACAGGTTTACGTTGAAAATTGCAGATGTACGTTTCAGTTTGACTATTTCCTTTTTCCCTCCTCACGTTATGTGATAGTATTTGTTTCTAACAGGGACCTCTGAAAGAGGTATGTTCGAAAATTAACTCTCAGAGCTCGGTATCTACCAGACAAGCTGGGTTTTTATTTTGGGCAAGTTCAAGGTTGACAGCTGACACTCGACTGCAGTTGGCGGTACCCATTGCACCACTTGGGTGAATTTCTTTGACAGCTTTGACAGCTTATTAACGATATTATGTGGCTTATTTGGCCGAATCTGCCTGTCATATCTCGTATCGAATAGGTTTTCATACGCTTTTGGTTGGGTATTGACGTATTACATGACGTGCTTCTCAAAGTTGTGCACATGGTTGGCTTGTGAATTGACATGGTAGAGTAGTCACTTCTCTCCGACTATATTTGGTTGTTATGTGAATCGGGAACTCACCGAAACAATTTACCTATTTTCATTAAAGCCTAACCTATTGAGGGGACTTGTGAATCGGTGTTTGCTGTTTCTCTATTACTCTTATCGTTAGATTAAGTAAATAAAATTTGGGATAGGTACCCCATAGGTGCGTTTATATTGAGTCAAACAGCAGTTCTTGGTGGGTCGGCTCGTGGAGGCATGTGTTAACAATTTGGCTTTACACATTTTAATTCCATTCTAGATTGTCTTCGAGATGTTTGCACTTCCTGATTAGACTATGTGGTATTAGAGAGAGAACGTTAAGTCGATTTACGTCAGAAGTAAGTTGCTTTTAAGCACTCCTTGATGGAGGTGCGTTTTACTGTTACGCGTTTTTTCTTTATGTGGCTTCTAATGTTTTTGCACTGACAGAATGAGTGTTTTCCCATATATGTACTCTTAGTGTGTTTTGCCTGGAAGATTTTTGTATCTACACCTAAAGGATTGTAGTACTATGCAAAACAAAAAAACCTGGGACAGTTAGTATGGTCTGTTGAGAATGTGAATGCCTTAATATGTACAGTTGCTAAGTATTGCTAACTTAAGCCCAATTTGTTTAGACGTTGCTATAAATCAGAATTGTTATAAGAAATGTAATTGTTTAAATCCTCGTTTAAGCTAATCAAATTATGCTAAAAGCTCTATCAAGAATTGTCCCAGTTTTTTTGTTTTGCATACTACATTGGACCCTCTACATTTAGATTTTAGAATAGGCTCTAGTTTCTAGTTTCTAGTTGAAACGCTAGCTGTTTGGACTTTACAATCGTTAAGACTGAATAACTTTTACAGATAAGCCACCACCTTGCCTTCATTTCAATAAGTATTTTGCCGCAATTGAAAGTGCATTGATATAAATTAATTTGAGAATTTACGATATTGACGTTTTATTACTGATACCCGACGTATATGTCTGTTAAGACAAGCATTTGAAAATATCATTACAATGCAGTCGCCTCATTTATCAACATTTAAATTTCATAGATTCTATATTTTATTTCCCTACTGTCGTTTGATCTTATTTATTTATATATATATAAAACTGAAAGTCCTGACTCACTCACTCACTCATCTTCGCCCAGCCCAAACCCTTGGACCTAGAAAGCTGAAATTTTGCACAGAGGTTCCCTTTATGATGTATACAAGGAATAAGGAAGGACATTTCGAAATTCAAACCCTAAAGGGGTAAAATGGGGGTTCCAATTTTGTATGGAGAAATAATATTAAATAAACATTTCGACTTGAAACTTCGTAGGAGTACTCCTAAAAACAAATAAGCAAATACGTATTTCGTGATTTTCCAAAAATCAACCCGTTAGGAGGTGAAATGGGGTCAATAACCTAAAATACGATGGGTGTCGTTATTGAGGTTTTTTGGGACGTTGATTGCGAAAATGGAATGTATTTTTAAGTCCAAGATGGTGGACATGACATAAGGGAAGGGACAGGACGGGACGGGGCTGGATGAAACGGGACGGGACTGGATGGAACGGGACGGGGCGGGACGGGAAGGGACGGAACGGGCAAGGACGAGACGGGAAGGGGCGGGACGGAACGGGAAGGAAAGGGATTGGAAGGGCTGGGATGGAAGGAGAGGGGACGGGACGGGAAGGGACGGAATGGAACGGGACTGGACGGGATGGGACTGGGCGGGAAGGGAAGGGACGGGACGGGAAGAGACGGGACGGCTAGAGACATGCGGGACGGGACGGGACGGTACGGGACGGGGACGGGGACGGAGAAAGAGACGGGGACGGGGATAGGATGAGAGAAAATAATTAGTTATTATTTAATACACAAATAACGAACCTCGCGCGAACGAAGTCATTTATGCCTTGTTCTTGCTATAATAGTTTATAGATTATCAAATAGCCTACCTCTAATAAGTTTATTTTTAATATGATTCCTTCATTGTATGTGACGATTACCCTATTACCGGAGAACATTTCAACTTAGATTTGCGAGCTTTTGAACACTTCAACTTGGTGGCGCTCATATTTGGTTTTGATCAGTTTATTGCTAACTCACTCCCTCCTTCGGAGTAGCTTAGTCAGCCCGTTGAACCCTTTTGATTACGGAAATGTTTTAAGTATTCACAGTTGGTTATTCGGTTTACATTGAGGTGTTGCACGATTATCGTTAACTTATTCCATTGCTATTGCGTTGTGGAACGTTCAGCGGCTAACAATGAATGAAGTGAAGTGATTTCCGTATCTGGTCTTTTAATCATAAACTGTATTAAGTGTATAGGAGTGCCTCGGTGATAGAACCTCCGACTCTAAGCCAGAAAATCTGCGTTCAAACCTCATTAACTTCAACGGATACAAACATCTTGTACAGGCTTCAATGATTCTCCAAACTGGTTTTTGCAACCGCGGGGTCGTATTGTTTCCTCAAAGAGGACACGACGACTAGGACGACAAAGAAAGCTAAATTATTAAATAACAACTATAAATGGAAATAGTTGTAACAGAGAAATACTAAAGAATGCCAATGATAATAAATTACTTGAATATGTAAAAGCTGTCGCAATCTTTTAAGACATCTAATACGATTTCTAAAGATAACTATGGTAAAAGTAAATATAATAAGGACAGTAGTGGCATTAAGAAAACTTTGTAAATTGTAGACGAGGCAACCAACCCTTGTAATAAAAATTCAAGCGTTACAGAAATAAAGAGCTTTGAGGGCAATGTATTGTATGGCAATATGGAGAAAGCTAAGTTTTTTATCCAAACGTTTTGGGGCAACGATGTGCTGGTAGAATAGGACGAAAAATTTAAGACATGATGTGAAGGAACGTATTTGTTTAAGGAGATAATAGTATCAAGGAAGTTTCAAGTTCCAAACAGCAAACTACAACTCCACCCATTTGGTGACGCCAGCAAGCATGCTTACGCAGCTGTTATCTGAAAATTAAAACAGAAGCTATGGTCAATTTGATTGAACCAACGAGTCGACTTGTGCCCTTTTAGCATGTTACACAGCGTCAAGTTTAATAGAGCCAGCACTGAAGTAATTTCATAGCGGCTATAGCCTAGATCAAATGGAATGATAATGGAGGGACGTTTGTTGGAAATCTGGTTAAGCAGATATTGACGGATGCAGACATGTTTCAGGGACAATAACTCCAGCTGATTTCACGCCAAGAAGATAATATGAATAATTATCACGATCACAATGGTGGGAAGAACCTGAGTGGGTAAAGTTTTCTCCGGAACTATGACCTTAACATACAGGAGACATTGATGAAGAGAAGGACGACAAAGAGGAGAAGAAAGCTATAACCAGTATGGCCACAGCGTCACAAGAGAGCTGGTTTGTTACAAAATTCTCTTTATATTAGAAACATATTATCTTTGTGATAGCTTCAATCAGAATATCTCTACAACGCCAGGATAAAGACAAAAAAAGGACAGCAATAGAAGGATGAAAACGTAAAGCAAAATTGTATGACATCAAGGTAATTCAACAAGATTTGAAGTTAGATGACAACAAATTCCAGAAATATTCAATTGAATAGAAGACTGGATTAAGTTTGAAGACAAATTACCAGATTAATGGACACAGGTAAATTCAGGTTGCCATACTCGATCCCAAATATTCATTTTCTCATTCGTCAATTCATTATGGATCTCATATCAGGTATTGTTATTATGAGCTTAATTTCTATGGGCAAAGTAGGCGAGAAATAACAGATTATCGAAAGAGAAGAACCAACAACAATGCCATACACAATTGTATAGCGTCTTGAAGATATTCTCGAAAAGCGATTCATTTGGATGATATTATGATATCTATTCATGAATTTGGACAATGGGATGGACTTTGTAGTAATAGCATATTTGATTAAATTATTTAAGAACAAGAAGCAAGGACGGAGCAAGATTCTTTAATATTCAATCTACCTGCAGCAACATGGTGGGGAGAATGGTGGTAACGTCTCATTTGATGCATAAAGGAAAACGGAATACTCTTGGAACTGCCAGATTATCATAGCATCATTTAAGAGTTAGTTCGGCAAAAACTGAAGCAGTGATCAATAACAGACCATTGACAACAGCAACTGAAGATCCGTAAGATCAATCCATTCACACCAGCCATGTCTCTCAACGGAACAAAAAATTGAATTTTTCGGAAAGGAGAAGAAACAACAGGTAATATTTTAAAAAAATAGAACGATCTAACAAATTTTTCAAATAATATAAATATTTGGTTCAACTTCATTAATGATTTCAGTTGTGACATTGCAAACAACAGTTAATGATGAATTATTTCAAAATAACGTCCCTTATATTGTCTCCCATAATGACAAAACGTTACAAACGTTTAACGAACTACCGAACTACCGTTTAAAGACCTTTAAATGTTTAACTAAAAAATAATATTTAGACAATAAGTTACTTATGTACACTATAACTTAAAATATAAAACCGCAAATGGCTAAACAGGATATCTATCCACCAATTCTAGAATTTTCATCGAGGACAGCTTAGATATCTGCCACAACTCAGACCGTGCTGTGCTAACAATTATGACATCTTTGTGCCGAACAGAGTACAGTGGGAATCCTTAATACCGCAATTTATTCAAGATGTAATTTAGAAAATATTCTGGCTTCTCTAACCCGAGGCTATTGTCTTCTGTGGTAATAAAGATACAACTCTCATCAGCAGGAATTCGGAACAGACTTGAGACAAAGCGTTTCTACTTGAACACAAAAACATCAAATAACCCTTGTTATATGCGCGCAAATAATTACTCAAATCCTATAACGAGGACTTTCTAATTAGAGGGGGTTTTTGCGGTTTATTTGCCGTTTTCTCAATAATGAATGCCTATTGGAACAGCGCTCGCCAACTGTTTTTTGTTGCTCCATTGTGTTTTTGGTAAAAAGAACTGCAAATTAGTCTGTGTAATAACAAATGGATTAACTGAATAATTATTGATACAATTCCGGTCTGCTTAAGCATCAATTGCTGCATTGTTGAGATAAAAAGGAGTAGCGGCATTAAAGGTTTTTATCTGTGTGACCAATTTACGTTTTGTCAGCGCAAAAAACTGCTGTTACTGTCAAGCTAATTTTCTCATTGGCATCGAATTCTTACCGATAGCTAAATAGTAAGTAAAAATTCTTAAGTGGGCTGTTGTCTACATATCGTGTAAGACATTTGATGTTTTACATTAAATCGTCTTACGTTTAGCTTTATAGAAGCCTTGTTGTAATATTACATTATTTATCAAAGCTGAAGACAGAATTGGAACGTCGGCTTGCAGGTCGACTTACTTACAATTAATACTGCTACCTTGAATATGATAAAAGCAAGCTATTTGCTGTCGTACCTACTAATTTTGAAAAAGAAGCATATTTTGGTCCAAAATTCGATTAATAGAAATCGAAGTCTGAAATACGTATCATTATGGGCTGATGATTGCTGAAAACTGTATGTCGAGTTCTGGGCATTTTATGCATTGAAGGGCCACATTTTTTGAATTTGTGTTCGCAAACAGTTGAAGTAATTTTAATACTGCTCCTGTTTTAAACAAAATTTTGTTAAATACATTTTGGACAAGTTGAACTTGCCCATGAAGCGAAGTGTTTTTCGTAACAATAATTTTTTTATTCAAGTATACATTCACTTTTAATATCTTCTGAGAATTTCCTACTAAATGTTTTTCGATTCGAGTTTGGATATCCCATATGACAGTTTTTTGAATATTCATAAACATATCATCGCAACAGTTGGTCAACCCTCTCATACGCAATATCGATCGAATAAATTAATGATAATTTGAATATATACCAAATAGCAAGCTGTGGAAACCCAAAACAGTCCCATAATGAATAGAGTTTAACGGGTCAGCTAAGCTACGCCGAAGGAGAGGGTGAGTTAACCCTACAAGTATCAAAATCAAATACGGGCGCCACTAATATGATTCTTCCACAGCTCGTGAATCTAAGTTGGAAGATTTCCCGGTGATATGGTAATCCCAACTTACATTGAAGAAAATATCCCAAAATCAAAAATATATTTATCAGACGCAGGCTCTTTGATAAACTATCACTTCATAGAAAGGAAACAGACATAAATACGGCGTAATTATTTATGATATCTAATTTCAATGCCTGTATGCACGCAATTTAGGAGAGTAGTTTTTCATATTGAAATAAAATATTGTATTTAGGTTATTTAAAGACATAGTACGTACGTAATTAAGTTAAACCTAATACTAATCTCGCGGCGCATATGCAGCATAACGTATGTAATTTATAATTTGTAATGTAATCTTAACACACAAATAAACTAAGTACAAGGTACGTAGGAAATATGTATATAAATCACTATTGGATTAATACGTAAATGGTAAAATTGTCATAAGCATTTCAATTCGTTCACTCATATACTAGCCCCGATATATTTTTTCAATTGCGGCGAAAATATAAAGTTATAGTAAAAGGCGTATCTTATCTGTTGGATCCAGCGTCGATCAAGGAAACTAATGTGACTTCAACCTTGCTTAGTTACTGGATAGAACGTTACTAACGTGGACACATCATGCAGACTACGAAAGCGAAGTCAAAGCTGAGCCGCAATTGCCAACAATTACATAAACTGGACATTTTCGATACCCAAGTCCATTCTGAGACCCAAAATTCATCTAAACGAAAAGAAGAGCTTGCCATACGCAAATTTAAAATCTAGAAAATTCTAGCAAAGAAGAACAAGCTTTCAGTTGTAAAACGGCTCAGTACTCTAATCACCAGAGAAGATGCTAATTTATCGAAAGACATCTTAAAAGCCCGCTATCTTCAATGGATCCACCCGCTGATGTATTTTCCCAAATTCCATTATACTAATCGACCATAAGAAAAGGAGAAACTAACGGAGAAGCACCAAGCACTAAATCGCAAATACCCATAATGGGTCAGACGCGAAGTCCTTGAAGGTTTCGATAAATTGTTTGTAGCTAGTCCCGGTTCACTTGACAAACAAGAACAAAACTTAGCATACGAAAGGTAGTTACAAACGAGCGTGCCAACATGCGGTAATCAGACGCACAAATTCGTGAAGAAAATTATGCAATACGTCGAAATTCAACAGAAAACGTCTCAAAAGCTATTAGATACGAGATATTACGCGCAGATTCGCTCCAATGAGTCAAACAATGTAAGATCGGAAATGAACTCTCAAATAAATTCACTCAAATAGCACAAGAAACACTGACTGATGCACTTCAACGCCAAAGCGGCGCATAAAACGGGGATCTGGCTCCCTTGTCTGGATTGTTTATGTTTAAATACGTATACATATAGCCAGTTTGAATTTGCGTGCTTGCTTATTGTTAATTGGAGTAAGCATTTTAACTTGCTATAGTTAAATGTGCTAAGCAGTGCCCAAATTGTGTAGCAAGGAGAATTTCAACTTGAGCAGCAGCAAGCGGGGTTTGTCCAAAGTCACACGCACGTAGGCTACTCACAATTGGTCTACAGCGAAGTAGAAGCAATTAAAGTATCTAGTCAGTCACTTGATGCAAAATTACAATGGAAAAAGCATTCGAAAAAGAAAAGAACTGAAATCTAAAATGCAAGCAAATATGTAGGTTAATTGGGAGGCATTCTCCCGGAATGAAGACCTCCGTACGGATCTCGATATAGCCTCAGTTGATTAAGCAATCGAGTGCTAAGTGATTTTCGAGGAGTAAAACCGTTCGAATTAGTGTAAGTGCACTTCTGGAGAACGCCGCTATGGATACATCTACCATTCAACGAAGTACTGTAAGGAAAAAAATTAAATAGACTTAGATTTGTTAAAATTGAAGAATATTCTTTCTCAGTTTCTTTCATTGCATAATTGGATGGCCTTTATAACTCAGTTTTATATAATAGCACGTTTAGGCATGTTGCTACTCGCATAACCCCATATCAAAAATATTTCCCGCAATACTTTTTCAAGAACCTGCAAATATACTGCAGTGAGAGTTAATTTATTTCCGTTTCAATTTTTGTTATTAGTAGCCAAATGTTTTTACTGGTGCAAAGTATTTACTTCCATTTCAAGTTCATAATTGTAATTCATAATTTAACATTTTAATATGGTAAAATACCCTATAAATAGCTTTTATGTAAACCCATATCCAAAAGAACAATATTTAATGAATAAAAAGCTAAAGTTCTGGTAGATTAGAACAATCTTCAGTATTTTTTAAATAAACTGGTGGCAATACATTTTAATAAGTATGTATGCATTAAAGTTGTAGAGTGTAGATAATGCGATTTCGCCTGTTGTGTGAATTTTAGTACAAGGCATGAAGCACCGAGAGATATAACACGCTGAGGGTCAAAAATGCAAGTTAACGCTTGAGGACAGACAGTTTTTATGTATGATAAAAAAGTGTGTTTACTGCCTTAGCCTTAGACGATTATCACTGCCAGAACAGATTAGTGTAGCCATAGTGCTGTAATTTACACCGAGAGAGAAAAGTGGCTTTACCTGCTTTCCAATGCTCCGCCGATGCTATCCATGGGGACTTTCTCATGTCACTTGTGCTATAATTTCATGCAAGATACACACACTTTTGGGGGTATTTTAGTAATATAGCTGCGATTTCCGTATTAGATAGTCGGCTCTTTTGAAAAGAGAATTCTTTGGGTATGAGGCAGAATTTGAGACAAGTTGTTTAATTTGCATTGTAAATATCGCATAAGCTTGATGATCTAAGTTTACACTAATAGAGGAAAGACTAAGGTTTTCTACATATTGTTTTTGGTAATTAATGACGTAATATGTACACTTAAGAGTTTTGGCTTTGTTAATGAGACGATTCTTTTGAAAATGTCACCACTTATTTACTACAATTTGTTCCTCATTTTCATTATTAGTTTTGTTGAGATTGTCTACCAGCTGGTGTTTTTTTACTTCAAAAAGCTGTAGACTTTTTTTGACATTTTTGACATATAACAGCCTTCAGTGATTTGGTCAACTTTACTATTTAGTGTTAACTTTTTCCTGTTTTTGAAGTTGCAGCTTCTATAATACCTTTCTGCATTTTTCTGCATCCTTTTTGGTTTGCAGAGTTAGTCTTTAGTTTGACGCAAATTACTTTCTTTCTACTTTTTTCTTGTGGAACCTATTTCTAATTCATCTACATTCATACAAATCTTTTTAGTGTTGGGTAATGGTGGCGTGTTTCTATTCAATAGGTCTTTTGTTTCGGTACTTTTCTACTACTTTCTATCAGTTTCTTTTATTTTTGTTGATAATATATTTTTCAGGTTTTTCTTTTAAGTCAGCTTCAGACATTATCCCCTCTGCATTTTATCTTTCACTCGTCTTTTTAACCCTTTTTCGATTTTTCATCTTAGACTTCTATAACAATAATATAAGAAAGTAGAGGATTTAATCATTCGTACTACCTTATGCGGGACAAATATATGGAATAAAAGTGAGGTTATGTTCAGATCATTTTGCAGCGTGTTTTACAATCAGAAAAGTTTTAATTTATTTTAAAATGCAAAAGCACAAACAGAATTGCCGATGACACATAATAAACAAATGTTCGGATTGAGAACCACACGCTTACTATTTTATTACAAAAAAGAGATAAATTAAAAATTTACCTATATAGAAGTACATTTACCACACTAACAACTGCTGCGAATTAAGTTGGTGCACCCAAAGTTATAAATACGTAAGGTGACAGAAAATCTGTGAACAAATAAGAACGTGTATTACTCTCAACTATTATAAAATGTCGGCTACAGTTAAACACGTCAGTTTTAATTACTCGTAGTAGTACTTTTATTATCCAGAAACATACTTATATCTAGTTAAGTTAAAATGTGTAGCAGAAAAAATTATGTTATTTTGCAAAACAAGGTTCTGAACAATTACCAAAATGACATTTCATCTTTCTAAAATCGTACCAAAAATAGTAGGTAATAACTAGGTAACACTACATTTACATTAAAATGATATATAAAATTGATGAAACAGCTGCACTAATGTTGTAACGTTTTGCACCCCTTGCTAAGGGCACTCTAGGTTTTAGACCTCGGTAGCTCAAATCGGAGAAATATTCACACTACTTCAAATATATACCGTCAAGAAAAACACAAGATATATATAACAACAGTATAATGTTTTTAGCTAGATATACAAATTATGAATTGCTCTGTACATTAATAAATTAACGGTTTCTTCTGGGGATGCTTGCTTGATTCCTGGTCGGTCCGCAACTCATCTAGCAGGTGAAGAAGAACTTGGGATTGAGCCACGTATTGTATTTTGGCCCTGTAAATAACGGATGCCTCACATGCGCGTAGTAGATGGTGCTGGGAGTGCCGGGACCTCAGGATGGCTAGGCGTTAATCCTGGAGTGACGGTGTCGTGAAGTTCTCCAGGTTAAACTTGTTCATTTTTAGCCGGAAAACCTGCGGTGAATTCGTGAGAGCCGGCTTTGGCTTCCGGCACCAGGAAGTCGACTTTAGACGTCCAAATGGGACCCTCCACGTAAGTTTAATACGTGCTGCTATAGGACTCCAGCCGCCCTCGGGCGGAACGTGTAATACGATTGCTATAGGTGCTCTTATTAATAGATTTAGGTTATTTTGCGGGTTAAGCACCTCGGTGAAGTAGTTTGCGGCGCAGGTTTTGTGTTTAGGAATGGAACGATGGGGTGTCGCTTTAAGCGGTTAACCCTGTAAAACAGTTGCGCTACCAAACTAGGGTTTAAGCATGAAGGATTCCATTTTGCAAAACAGTGCAGCTACCAAGACAAAATCGAATTCTAGCGGCTTCACTTTATAGGATTAGTTATGTACGGAAAGTTTAGCCTTAGGGCTAACAGTTCAGATGCCACCTCCCTTCAAGTCTAAACTGGTAAGGGTTGGAGGTCTACTCCGCTATACAGTTAAGTTGCCAGTTCGGAGGACCGGACAGGAGAGGAGGAGGAGAGTTCAGGAGAATGAATCTCGGGACTAGACAGAATGAGGACTGGTGGGATCAAGTTGGATGAACTCAAGTGATTTGAAAATTAAATGCAATCTGCTTTTATACCTTTCAGCCCGCGTTATCGGTCTACTCGTCCTAGATTCCCATGGACTGTGAAACGACGCCGGCGATCATTCAACGCAACTTTGCGCATAGCGAGTTGCGCATAGCGAGTAGGAGTTTGTTATCATGAAACCGAGCGCCGGATAGATGTAACGCTCGATTAGGCGATGTATCAAATTTATTACATTTTGGGTATAATTAAAATTTGATGCAGGAGCTAGTGTTACAATGTTGAACAGAAAATGTGTCTGTAATTTAAAGAAAACAAAGCATGCGATATAAATTCTCTCAATACTTGGCACCTACCCATACATCAAGTCAGAGTCAATTGAATTGTCTAGGTAACTTAAAGAAATAGTAAGTGCACTGAATCAGCATCAATTATTTGGCATTGTTGTCATTTTGCTGTTGTATCAATACTTATCCTTTTCTTTATGAAAAAGGTTAAAATAGTTATTTTGAATAATTAAACTAGTCTCTCAAGTTTTACATAAAACAATAATACTACTCACATTGATCTAATTTTCAAGACATTCATTTAAGTGAACTGAAATCTGCCATCCAGAACATTCACTTGATATGTAAGTTGCTATGAAGAGAATGTGTCAGCAGCTCCAGAAATCGTATACATATTTATGTTTTTTGAATCATTAATCATTTCCAGATTTGAACCCAAGTCCACTTGCCTCATAAGCTGAGCCCAATCAACTACCCAAGCGGCCATAATTAACAAAAATGTTCGTTTCTTTGTCTATGCCGATCGTGGGTTTCTGTTTCTCGAAAGTAAGCAGGTTGATTTAGTTGTATTGATTTTTAGATAGTGTTTATTTGATATATTTATATATTTGTGAAAAAAAGCATTAGAAGTAGGAAGGAAATTGATGGTGTATATTAAAAAGAGTAGATGACTTGATGAACCTTGTGGAACGTTAGATACAATTACAAGAATAGATGAATAGATGGTTGTTAAGAATTACTTTTTAAAAACCGTTAGTAAGTACGAAGTAGTCGGGAAGCTGACCTCAAATCATAGGGTGTACACTAGATGATATAGTTTAAAAAACTGTAAACTATCTGGAATGATCTTGTGGATCTAAATGTGGAGGTGCAATCTGTTTGCGATCTGAAAAGCAAGAATTAAATATTTTCAGGATTTTTTACTGAAAATTGATGAATTTTCTATTTGCATCGCATTTACAAACTTAGGTTTCACTATTTCTCAATGATTTCGAAACAAGTGGAAAACTTATTCTTTCTGATTAAGATAATGTTACACTAACCTCGAAATTATATTTTAACAAATACTACGGAAATTGTTTAAATAAAGCCTACCGAAAAGCACGATGTAAATTTTAGCATCAACGTATTTTAAAAACAGTTGCACATAAATGTATATTTTCAGCGTATAAAATGTGTAGAAAAGATAAGAAAAAAACAATGGAAAAATACATGTATTTATTATTCCTGTAAAAGATAATATCTCCTGCGTGTTAGAGTTATACGCGTGTCGCGCCTTGCTGATCACTAATTGGGTACAACGTAGCCCACGAAACAAAGAGATGGCGTCGGGAATAATTAGCAGGAAACTTATTTTGACCAGTTGTTAGACCACTGCAATAGATACATTTCAGAAATATCCCCGCCGCTCCCCTTTGTGGTTTCCCTAAGTGCCCCATCAAACTTCACATGCGCAGACTTTAGGAAACTACTTTATCTCTGAGTATCCAATTGTCGCAAAGATGTATTTTTTGGCTTTATCGTAAAGAATGTGCTAATGTTAACAGATTGTGTCAGATAAAGTGGTATAGAAAAATTCATGTGTGATCTAGGGTAGCAAATTAAGCAGTAATGCAATATACTGCTATTAATCACATCAACACGCTGTGACTGAGATTTAATTAATTTTTTCGTTGACCGCTTGTTAATTTCAATATTAATGAATTATTTTTCCTAAAAAAGGATGGATTAATAGACGCCATTAATACACTGTTTTTGATTAATACACTGTTTTTCATTAATAACTGTTTTTTAAAAAGGGATGGATTAATAGATCTATTAATACACTGTTTTGATTAATACACTCTTTTTCATTAATTAACTGTTTTTGTGATTTTGACGTTTTGATGATATTTTGCATGGAGGTTAGTTGTATTAATAAAATTTTTCGTTACAAAAAAGATTTTGCGATCAACGAAAAAATTTTGTAATCAACTCGTTTGTTAATGGGCGATTAATAATCTCAACTATTAAAGGCACTCACTTGCTATCGCTCGTTTGTGCTTTAAACAGTTTCGATTACTAATCGCCTTCATTAACACACTTGTTGGTTAAATAACTATTAAAGTTCGATCGCTTTTTCGTCAGAAATAATAATCTTAAAGACCTTGTTTATATTGTCTTTTAGATTATCAACAAAGAAACGCAACAGTGCTGGATCTGGAAGATTGTGGCTATCTACGATTTGATAAAAAGGGAGACTGGCAAAATACTTTTTGTTTTTATTATATGTTGTACAAATTTAACGTAACTGTACGAGAAAGTGGAGGATTGTCGCTTCTCCCTTCAACCATGACAGAAATTCACCTGCATTGCTAGCATCCTTTTATCGACATCCACCACTCTAATCCCCAATGCTCGTTTACTTAAACAGTTCCATGCACCCACTCAGCTCTAGCGGAGCGAAAATTGTTGCAACAACTTGATGTAGCAACCGTCATAAAACTTAATCAGGTAATAAACCGTCGTTGACAAAATGTGCTGGAGCAGGGCTGGAATTAAAAGTACCTGCCATAATAATGCTTCTAATTTTGCAAGATGTGCACTGCAGAATTAGCTCGTCCCTGCTTGCTGTAGTTTCGCCCTGTTCCTCCGCATGCGAATTTTGCGATAAGCCGAGCCTGAGGCTAAAATTTGGGAATTTTGGATAAGCAAGACTAGCTTAGTTATACAAAGCGGAAAACTAGTAATTCCGCGGGCGAAGATGATACTGGCCGCACTGACTTAATTAGTTTGTAACTAGTTGGAGGAGCGGAGACCATTTAATGCTGCTTCGTAATGGCTCTGCAAGGTCCAGTTCGCATTGGAATTGAAATCCACGCTGCATTATTAAATTTAATGCGGTATCGAAATAGACCTGTAACCTAGTTTCGTACTATTCCCAGCAGTTTGCAACAGAGGGCGCAACATCCCACATTTGATTAAGGTCACTATATCAATAAGGTACCGCCATTCCATCCTCGCTTGAGAATGTGAGAAAATTGTGAGATAAGGATAACAAATACAAATTTCCCAAGTGCAATAGGGAAGACACTAGTTTTTGGGGATTTTCTTTTTGGTGTAATGGCACTTGTAAAGTGAGGAATCTGTTAGGTTATGTGTTTTATCCCCAGTTGGAGAAAATTGTGCGACAAGGATAGATATAAAAAAATCACTAATGGCGGTACCTTATTGATATAGTGACCTTACATTTGGATAGAGTCCCTGTATATATATACAGGGACTCTACATTTGGATATTCCATGTGGCTGAAATTTGGTGTCTCATACTTAGTTGATATTTGTGTTTAATGATACTATTTTCTGATCATAGTAAAATGGTTTTCATCATCAAACTAATATATTCTTCTAAATCGTCTGTGACTACAGTCAAAAATAGAAGAAACGAAATAAATTCTCCCAAAGCAATTCTAAATAAGCTCCAGACAATTCAGCATTTTATCTTGCTAGAATCATTTACTTTTTCAGATATCGAGCTGTTCTATGAATTAGCATATCAAATCAAAATTTTAGAATAAAATGATTATCCTTGGTTGGGTAGTAAAGATGTGATAACAGTTGAAGTTTTTTTTTTGCAAAAAAATATAATCTAAACATACGGTCCCCCTCGCCCAAGAAAAGCGTCCTTCGGTGCTTTCCAAGAATACTTTAACACTCAGCATCACTCCGTTTCACTAGTACAATGAAATGTTATGAACCAGCTATTTATAAAAAAAAAATTTAAGCCTTCGGCCATACCTCAAAAGTTGATGTTGCCTTCATTTTCGGAGGACCTATCGTATGGAAACAATCCAAGACTTCAGGAAGGTTCCTGGAGACCGAAATCGTGTACTCATACTAACATTGGTACACCGCACAGCACGTTTATGCAAACCCCAACACGAGGGAGGAATCAGTGGGCTGGGGTCTTTACCAAAAGATCCGCTCAGCCAAGACGGAGATTTGGTATAGCATTTTAGAGATATTTGACTCAGAGTGGTTTTCGATATGAGGGGATTTCAATACTTCGCAGACTTCGTGTCGAAGTAAATACTAATTGCCGCAACTTGGCTCCGCCACATCTGGTGAGTACGGAACGTCGCAATCCTGCGGTTTCGTTTTGGGTCAGTCCTTTCTTTTTAATCTTTCTGGTCTGGCCTTTCTTCGTAAACTCTTGTTTTGTTCCGTCCTTAATTCTGTTAGAGTACTTGAGGACTAGGAGTTTACTTTCGAAGAGAGCTGGTAAGAATCTTAGAGAGGCCACCTTTGTCACGAAAGTCCCATACAATTTTTGAGTCACAGAAGATCAGTTAACTCTACCATCAAATACTATTGCAGAATAAGAAAGATAACGGTGAGTTTTCGGTGACAAAAACACTTAAATGTCTTGAGTCTGGCCCTGCACGTTAGAGATTGAGGCAGTGGGCCTGAACCTCACTACTTGTAAAAAAAGAAATGCAAAAACTCAACAAAAACTACTTCGGAATCTGGATGGTCAAATCGGAAAGCAAACCGGGCAACAAAAAAGCATAATGAGAATGGAATTCAAGAAGTATTTGAAATGCTTAAAGAAAACAGTGTAAAAATAGCAACACTAGCAGAAACAAAGGGACGTGGTAGGGAAGAGAAATGAAAACATCAATGCATGCACTTCACTTCGATAGTAGAGTTGATAAAACAATAAGAGCTAAAGCAGAAGAAGGGTCCTACAAATCTAGACGTCAACACGGGGAAATCTTCACCCAAACTCCTCGTATAGGATATCAAAATACGCGCATTTTTATCACTAAACCAATGCTAATCAGCCTGCTAATTGGAGGCGCCAATTAGTTAGCGTCGCGGGGCCCCACCCACGAAGAAATCGGCGAAGCTCTCAAACCCTCAACCAATGAGAGCAGCCGCAACAACGAACAAATCAGCGAGTTCCTTTAAAAGGCAAGGGATTTCCTGAGAGAAGATCCAGTTATCGAACCAACTAGTTCGCCTTTCATCCGGACCTGCTTCTGACTCTTTACTCGAACCTTCCTTGTTCGGTTAGGACTTAGAAACCTGAATTGCTCTATCGCTAAAACTCGAACCTTTCTTGTTCGGTTGGGATTTAGATGCCCGATTGCTTTCGACTACTAGAACCTTCCCGTGTTCGGTCGTGACGCAGAAGCGCTTATCAGGACAGAGCCGTGGCAGCATCCGCCAGTGCTCTTCAGAACTTAGCCGCAAGACCCAGCCAGCGCCTTAACTACGACTCAGGACCACCTAGGACCAGATCCAAGCCGAGCCCGCATCGCCACCTTCTTGACAGCAAGGAGCCCCACGCCGTCCCCAGTGAGGAGCACCACCGCCCCACCATTTTATACTGTATACATGTTTGTTTTGTTTTTAAGTCCATGTACACATACTACGATAATGAAAGTTTTATATAACGCTACGTCATCGCCGTCTGCTTTGCTACGCCTGCTCTTCGTCCACACCCTCTACCACTGAGCCTACCAGAGTCGTGTTAAAACTTGTTTAAATAAAGAAAACAGCGAGAGATGGACTAGACGCTCCGGATGCTTTCAATGGGCTAGCTTGCTTATTATCAAGAAGACGACGACGACAATATGTTTCATGTTTTTGTAACTGTATTTTAAGCTTTTTTCTTCTGTCGGACAAAGTAGTCACTAACTAGTCACTTTACCTGACGACATCAAAATCAAACGTATTAAAATATTTGAAAAATATGATCTATTGTTATTACATTAATGCTCGGTTGTTACCGTCAATTTTCGCCTTACTGTATTTTCGAGATTTTGGTTACCAATAATTTCCGATTTATTGTATGTTCGATGCTTTTCGAATTGCGTTTGGGCACTGCACATTCTTGATACGCAGCCTTGGCTCATTGTTGAGCGCTCGCGATGCGAAATTGGGTCATCTTGTTCCGGCATTCGATCGAATAAGGTCGCGGAAGTTTTGGCGCTGGTCGACGTCGCCATTCTGGAGAAGGTGCTTATGGTTGTCTAGGCACTTCTCACCCTTCAGTTAGGGGATTTGTACGCGTCTCGACATTTCTCCGTATGTGAATTTGGAGATTCTGCTAGGTGCAGACCTTTTTTGACGTCAAAATTTCCGAGCGAACCATTTGGGGAAACTTATTGTAAGTAGGACCGTTTTCAGCCCCTTTTCGAGTGCCCGCTAACGTTTATTTCTTAATAATGTAGTCCCCACCTCGTGCTGGGCCCCAAGTACGCTCATACATCTCGGACTTGGCCCCAAATAGGCGAATACCACGACTTGAACATCACGTTCTGGACCTCAGTTATATCTCGATTACCTCGTGATGGGTCTCCTTTAAGACTTGGAAATCCCGCCTTGTGGCCGCTGCGTTCTGCGATAACGTATCTCGACGCGCTTACCTGGCGAACTGCTCGTCCCCAGAAGCCCGTTCCTGCAATGCTGTTCGCGCGAAGATAACTTCAAATCAGCCTAAGGTAACCTTACTGCCCTATTAATTTGTGCTTCTGTTGTACGGCTCAATCGACGAAGGACTGCCTAAAGTATTTTGGCTTTTAAAGTAAGATTAGCGCGATAAACTGGCGCGAGATATGTAGATAATGGTCTGGACGCATCACTTGATGGCGTAGTACTTTTAATGTGTAAAGTAAGAGGCTTCCCCTCGCCGCAGTTCTACTTTTGCTGCGGATTGTGATATTTATTTATTTATTATATGTACAACTGTATAGAAATTCCTGAGGCGGACGCCCGCTGTAATTTTACTATTTTACATTAACGTCACTATCCGGGAGCCGCAGGAATTTCCCTTAATTTTATAATCTGGTGTTTTAATTTGGCCACCCTATTTTTGTGAACAAGGATCCTTGGGGCAGTTACAATGCATATGCAGGCCTGAAACTTTTTACCTATGTGTATCTTTTATGTGTGTGCCCAACCTTATGAGTGAATAAAACGAACTTGTCATATTTAATTACACTTGATTGTTTGACTCCGGTTTTGCGCATTTCTAGTAATTTCTCAGTGTTCCGATTTAGCTGGAGCGAAATCTAACAATCGCTGAATCAAGGGGTTAAGGCTTCGTTTTTTTTGTTATCACAAATCGGTGGCGCCAATCTTTCCATCTTTAGAACTCACGCCGTCTTCGACTGCAGTTGGCAGGCGACCCCCCTGATTTGCGATTGATAGTGACTCGCTGGGCAGTGCCCGAGTGAGACAATTTGGTGTTTTGATTGCAACTTTGGATCGTAAGCAATTAAAGTAAGTATCATTTCTCCAGCCCCCTTTGTTTGTGCTTAAAGTTGATAACAAAACTTGACGCCCAACGTGCAGGCTTGTGCTTAATTAAGGTAATTACGAACGTTTTATTCACTCATTAGTAAAAACGCTTAAATTTGAATCGAAGCGTTAAAGGTATTTTCAGCAGGTAGAATTGCGCCGGCCGTGTAGATAACGTTTATTTATCTTGACCTCGGGTCAAGCTCGTATTGAATTGTTTCACATTTCATGCTGTAGGATACTTCTTCACGAAAATTGTGTTTTAGATCGTTCCTAAAATTTTAAGAGTTTTAAAATACGAAAATATTTTGCATGTTTATTTAGGGACTTATCGATTGAAACCGAACCGATCAATTTTAAATTCATTCACTTAAAGTGGAAAAGGTAACGCAGTTTGATTGCCGAAAGCTGGTTTCGAGGCATTGCGGTAACTTCCCTTGCGTTCTTTTATCGTGAAATAACTATCAGCTGATCAGTATTGTTGCATTAAGCGTGATAAATTGGTTTCGCTGTGCTCATTTAGTATTATTTATGATTTGCGGCATTTACTTGTTGGTCGGGCTCACCTGCGATTAGGAACCGTTTGTTTTTTTTTCTAAATTTTAGAATTCGGGAGTAAATTTCAGCTATGTTTTGCTGAGGCAGTCCTGTTGTTGGAACCTGGCGATCGATCGGCTTGCAGTATTGTATTTTATCCCAGTTTGTAGTAGCCCAGTTTTAGTTATGCTCAGATTTTCTAGTTGTGCAGGTTTTTCGCCACTTAGATATTTTCGTTGTGAAGGCTTTTCGCCACTTAGCGATTTGTATGTTTTCGATGCCTGCTACTCTTTCTAGTGTGGGATATGACTGCTGAGGGGATTTCGCTTCGAGATTTGCTCCCGTTGTGACTCGTGTCGTCTAGCAGTGTGCACTTTTAGCAATGTGTCTTTTGTGTTCGCCAAGTTCTTTGGAGCCCTTGTTTGTAATTTTGTTTCGTCGGGGTGATTGAATAATGATTGGAGTGTGATGGCAGTGTGTTTGTGGATATTTGTTTTGGCGAGACTCTTAGGCCTTCCGCTAGTTGGATTTGTGCAGTATTGTTTGGTTGCTTCTTTTCTTTTCTGTTAGATTGTTGATCGGGTTATTGGAGCGATGTTGATGTGTTTGAGAGATCTCGCTTAGGCGGATCTGTTTGGGTCTCTCAGACCTTCTTCATGTGTTGGATTTAGCGCAGTTCTTCTCAGTGTGGTTCTTTTACCTTCCGGTTTGTTGATTGAGATATTGGTTTGTATGGATGTGTTGGAGAGACTTCGCGTAGGCGGATCTGTATAGTCTCTCGAACCATCTCTAAAGTTGGCTTGACGCGTTTATGTGTTGGCTTTCCTTTTCCTTTTTTCTTTCTGCCCTTTTGGATTGTTAGCAAGTATGTTGGTATGAAACGGATGGCTTTGTGAGTCCGTGTGCAGATTTTCCTCGAGCTGCTTCTTAGCACTCTGGTCTCTTGGTTTCCTTTTGTGTTGCCTTTTGTTTCTGGCATGGATCGTGTATGCCTGTTAGGTATGACGTTGGTTTTTTTTGTAAACCTAGCGTCCCTTGTGGTTGCCGTTTTGGTTTGGGCCCCTTGCTATTGAGTAGCTGCTGTTGAGGGTTTCTTTGGTGCTGGCAACCATGTCGCTTATGCGGATTTGGTATCCTAATGGCAATTCTCGTTCCGTGTCATTGTCGTGATTTTGATCTTAGTTTTTTTACTCTTGCTTCATTGGGAGGTTCTTGCGAGCTTGATGGATTTTGGGTGGATACCCTTTAGGGATGCTGACGTGACGTTCTCTGCTTTAGGCGGATTTGGCCATCTGATGCCATTTGTCGTGTCCGTCAGCGTCGTTTGGTTTTGTTTGAAGTCCAGTCGTGTAGTTGTTGTTGCCGTTTGCCTTCAGCTATGCGTACTGTTGGGAGTTTTGTTTGGTATCCTTTGGCTTATGCGGATTTGGTCCTCAAGTGAGCTTGTTCCTTACTTTTTTTTGTTGTTGCTTGGGTTCCTTGATCTTGGGAGTGAATTTGTTTTTTTATGTCGTTGTGTGCTGGTGCCGTTCATGTATCGGTTGGTCCTTCATCCTTCGTCTTCCCTTTCTTTCTTTTGACTTTCCTCGCTCTTGGAGCAACTGTGCGTGTGTGGACTTCGGTGCGTGTGTATTCCCGGGAGTGTGAGTTGATGCTTGGTTCCTTACTTTTCTCTTCCCTTTGATCTGGTGTGAATGGGATGATGCCGGTAATGAATGGATCTTCGCGTGAATGAGATAAAGATTGTAGGGTATCTTCTCCAGGCCGCACGAGGTGCTGCAGAGCCCCTCGATCAGTATGTATGTTGCGTCGCGTGTATGTTGGCTCTGCCTTTCCCTTTTCGGATGTCTGTGGCCAGACCGTTTGGCGTTTGTGGGAGGTTGGTTGGAACGTCGGTCGGCCACCTTGGGGTCCCGCTGTTGCCCGGCAGTGTTGTGGCCCCGACCACAACATCATGGTCTCTTGGTCTTTTTTTTTTTTTGGCTCTCTTGAGCTTTAGTGCGGGAATGTTTGTGTCTGTTTTCTTGAGGTGTGTTGTGTTGGACTTGTTCTTCTTCTCTTTCACTCCTTTTAGGTTTTCTTTAGTCTTCTTTATTAATGGAGGTTCGAGTCAGCTTGCTGGATACTTTCGGTACCCCTTTTCGGATTTTGGTGGTGTAGCTGATGTTGCCGATTGCCTTCAGCTATACGTTTTGTGTGTTGATTTGGTTGTTGTTGGGGGTATCCTCTCGCGTATGCAGATTTCTGTCCTCAAGCGAAACTTTCCCCTTGCTTTTGGTTTTGCGTTTGGGTGTGTCTGGTGTTTGAAGATGGTTCCGTCCGCCCTCTTTTAGGGCATCGACCTTTGTCGGATTTGTGGGACCTTATTCATGCTCCAAGGCATTGTCCCTCTCGCTAACCTTCGTTGTCCCTTGTTTGTGTGGTTTAGTTCGCGTTTGTCCTTTTTTTCCTTTTGCGTCCCAACCTCTTCAAGGTTGTTTCTCAAAATTTTTATTTTGGGCCTCGTATTTAGCGTATAGAAAATTTCTTTAAATTTTCTTCCTCCGGTAAGAGGGGGGTTTGTTACCGTCAATTTTCGCCTTACTGTATTTTCGAGATTTTGGTTACCAATAATTTCCGATTTATTGTATGTTCGATGCTTTTCGAATTGCGTTTGGGCACTGCACATTCTTGATACGCAGCCTTGGCTCATTGTTGAGCGCTCGCGATGCGAAATTGGGTCATCTTGTTCCGGCATTCGATCGAATAAGGTCGCGGAAGTTTTGGCGCTGGTCGACGTCGCCATTCTGGAGAAGGTGCTTATGGTTGTCTAGGCACTTCTCACCCTTCAGTTAGGAGATTTGTACGCGTCTCGACATTTCTCCGTATGTGAATTTGGAGATTCTGCTAGGTGCAGACCTTTTTTGACGTCAAAATTTCCGAGCGAACCATTTGGGGAAACTTATTGTAAGTAGGACCGTTTTCAGCCCCTTTTAGAGTGCCCGCTAACGTTTATTTCTTAATAATGTAGTCCCCACCTCGTGCTGGGCCCCAAGTACGCTCATACATCTCGGACTTGGCCCCAAATAGGCGAATACCACGACTTGAACATCACGTTCTGGACCTCAGTTATATCTCGATTACCTCGTGATGGGTCTCCTTTAAGACTTGGAAATCCCGCCTTGTGGCCGCTGCGTTCTGCGATAACGTATCTCGACGCGCTTACCTGGCGAACTGCTCGTCCCAGAAGCCCGTTCCTGCAATGCTGTTCGCGCGAAGATAACTTCAAATCAGCCTAAGGTAACCTTACTGCCCTATTAATTTGTGCTTCTGTTGTACGGCTCAATCGACGAAGGACTGCCTAAAGTATTTTGGCTTTTAAAGTAAGATTAGCGCGATAAACTAGCGCGAGATATGTAGATAATGGTCTGGACACATCACTTGATGGCGTAGTACTTTTAATGTGTAAAGTAAGAGGCTTCCCCTCGCCGCAGTTCTACTTTTGCTGCGGATTGTGATATTTATTTATTTATATATGTACAACTGTATAGAAATTCCTGAGGCGGACGCCCGCTGTAATTTTACTATTTTACATTAACGTCACTATCCGGGAGCCGCAGGAATTTCCCTTAATTTTATAATCTGGTGTTTTAATTTGGCCACCCTATTTTTGTGAACAAGGATCCTTGGGGCAGTTACAATGCATATGCAGGCCTGAAACTTTTTACCTATGTGTATCTTTTATGTGTGTGCCCAACCTTATGAGTGATAAAACGAACTTGTCATATTTAATTACACTTGATTGTTTGACTCCGGTTTTGCGGATTTCTAGTAATTTCTCAGTGTTCCGATTTAGCTGGAGCGAAATTTAACAATCGCTGAATCAAGGGGTTAGGCTTCGTTTTTTTTGTTATCATAAATCGGTGGCGCCAATCTTTCCATCTTTAGAACTCACGCCGTCTTCGACTGCAGTTGGCAGGCGACCCCCCTGATTTGCGATTGATAATGACTCGCCTGGGCAGTGCCCGAGTGAGACAATTTGGTGTTTTGATTGCAACTTTGGATCGTAAGCAATTAAAGTAAGTATCATTTCTCCAGCCCCCTTTGTTTGTGCTAAAAGTTGATAACACGGTATTATAAACTTTTTATTCCTTAAATAAAATTTACTTTGAGAATAAATTAATTTATTCCGTAGATTTGAGTATTATATGTGCAAATAACTTTATTCAGCTAATAAAGTAAACAAAAGCGCATCAAAACGTTAGTGCTGAAGACATTTTATTCATTAGAAAACAAATTTTGATACGCTTTTGTTTATTTGCCTATTAGTTTACTAGGGAAGTAAATTTACTCCACAAATAATTATCTAATGATTTATTGATCGTTTATATACTGGCCATAAGTGTATTATTTCTCATACTAATTACTCTTAAGGGCAGAAGCAACGTATTTCGATCTGAAGGTATTTGGCGTAATTTTTTTCCGCCGTTTTGATTTTGTCCTCCTTTGTAGCGGCAAGCACGTTTCCTCATCTTTGCGAGTCACTGGCCATTTCCTGGTATTTAAGCCCAATGTCTGCCAACACTTAGATGCTGTTCTTTGTCAGCACGATTTCGATCGTTAGCGGTAAGTTACATGTGCTCATTTGAGCCTGCTTTCTTATTGTACAATTGGTTTAACGTTTCGGATGTTTCTAGCTGTTTTGATCAGGTCATGGGTATGTCCGTGCCAAGCTTTCTTGTTTTGATCCGCCATAATTCCATACCGAGGTGTTTCGTTCTGTACCGGTTGTGTCCCATAAAGAGATGATTGAACCGCTTGATTCCGCCATGTTCTTGTCTCGTGTCGTATAGGTTCTGTCAAGATCCAGTTTACTGCAGTAAGCTGCTGTTTGTCCCGTTCGGTCTTGACCTATATCGGCTTGTGGTTTGCTGACTGTCAAGGGCTAGTAATTTTCCTAAGAGCTAGTGCTCTGCTGCTGTCGCCAAGAGATAGAAATTTCTTCATGAAGTTCTGCACGTAGTTATGTTCCTGATTTTATGAATTTATTTGCTGTGACTAAGGGCTGCGTTTCAAGTGAATCCTTTCAGGTTTCTTAAAATTTTGCCTTTGCATATTGTGTGATAATTTGATTTATTGTCGTTCATTGCATCTTGTGTTGTTCTGATGCTTGCGATGGGTTACACGTCTGGAATGATCAAAGTTTAACTTGCTGTAGTACTATTAATTACGTTTATGTAGTTTCTACATTTAACTTAATTATCATTTGAGTTTAAGTTCTAGAGGTGTTTATTGTGTGCGCCCGGCGTATTAAGGTTTGTATCCTGGTGCCATATTATTGATTATTATACATTTGACAGTGGTTGTGTAGTTTTGTTACTGCAAACTGAGTTATGGCATGGTCAAGGTATTTATTGCATCTCCGATTATGGTGATTTTGGTTAAGTTTTGAGTCCTGATCGCATTTGTTGTATAAAAACTCATTGGCGCCCCCTGTATAAAGATGAATAACGTTAGCCTTTTGTAAAGCACAGCACACCATCTTTAATGTTTAGCTAGTCGGCGTTGAAATGTGCCTATAAAGTCAGGATGGTTTAACTTTAGTTTTAAATTTAGTATCATCATTTCATTTCGTTTATTAATTGTACTAGGATGTGCTATAAATTAGCTGATTGTTAATATTGTTCGAAATCAAAACATTTTCCTTAGAACTATTTATTCTTACAATTAGAGAATGTGAAGAAGAAATTCCATGTGTAAATTTATCGAAAAGTCGAAAAGAAGATCAATTACAAAAGCGTATCTATCAAGAGATTAGTGATATAGATATTTTGGTAATCCAAAGACTAATGCGTCAGGTTTGAGCTGAAGTGGATAATATAGAAGACCACAATCTCATTGGAACGTTATTTGGTTTGTAGGTTATTAAAAAAATGTTGTGGCAGCGCTTCCAATCGAATAGTCGAAGATGATGGTATGATATAGTGAAGTGTTTCTACATTGCTGACAAAATGCACACTATGACCTGACATTTATAAGAAATTAAACGTACACTTAGCAAAACTAAAAATTCTATTTTAAAATTAAAGACAAATCTCGACTTTTATTATTAAATACTGAAACAGAAATACGCAAGGGTAATAAAATATGTCTTCATTTTAACTTTGGTGTGGGTCTAATATTTTTCATCATAATATATGTGCGGTAGATTGCTAAATGAAGAACCTTAAGCGGTAAAGAATTAGTACGGATGAAA